>JBBGZY010000703.1:1532500-2132500 GCA_037952925.1 Lithobates clamitans
AAACGTGCATCGAGGGCGCAGCCTCAAGCATCTATGCAAATAACAGAACAATAATAGTGACGTCCAATACAGAATCTTTCATAGATCAATAAAAAAGAAACAAAGAGCTGTAGACATGTGAAAGAATACCACTCTGTTTTATTACTCATATCTGGTTAGGAAGTCCTTTTTTTTCCCTGCCATTTTCCCTTTTTCAAGATAGAGTGTCAAGACTAGGGATGAGCCGAACACCCCCCTGTTCGGTTCGCACCAGAACATGCGAACAGGAAAAAAATTCGTTCGAACACGCGAACGCCGTTAAAGTCTATGGGACACGAACATGAATAATCAAAAGTGCTAATTTTAAAGGCTAATATGCAAGTTATTGTCATAAAAAGTGTTTGGGGACCCGAGTCCTGCCCCAGGGGACATGAATCAATGCAAAAAAAAGTTTTAAAAACGGCCGTTTTTTCAGGAGCAGTGATTTTAATAATGCTTAAAGTCAAACAATAAAAGTGTAATATCCCTTTAAATTTCATACCTGGGGGGTGTCTATAGTATGCCTGTAAAGGGGCGCATGTTTCCCGTGTTTAGAACAGTCTGACAGCAAAGTGACATTTTGAAGGAAAAAACACATTTAAAACTACCGCGGCTATTGCATTGCCGACAATACACATAGAAGTTCATTGATAAAAACGGCATGGGAATTCCCCACAGGGGAACCCCGAACCAAAATTAAAAAAAAAAATGATGTGGGAGTCCCCCTAAATTCCATACAAGGCCCTTCAGGTCTGGTATGGATATTAAGGGGAACCCCAGCCAAAATTAAAAAAAAAAATTGACGTGGGGTTCCCCCTAAATTCCATACCAGACCCTTCAGGTCTGGTATGGATTTTAAGGGGAACCCCGCGCCAAAAAAAAAAAAAAAAACGGCGTGGGGTCCCCCTAAAAATCCATACCAGACCCTTATCCGAGCACGCAACCTGGCAGGCCGCAGGAAAAGAGGGGGGGACGAGAGTGCGGCCCCCCCCCCCTCCTGAACCGTACCAGGCCACATGCCCTCAACATTGGGAGGGTGCTTTGGGGTAGCCCCCCAAAACACCTTGTCCCCATGTTGATGAGGACAAGGGCCTCATCCTCACAACCCTGGCCGGTGGTTGTGAGGGTCTGCGGGCGGGGGGCTTATCGGAATCTGGAAGCCCCCTTTAACAAGGGGACCCCCAGATCCCGGCCCCCCCCCTGTGTGAAATGGTAAGGGGGTACTTACCCCTACCATTTCACTAAAAAACTGTCAAAAATGTTAAAAATGACAAGAGACAGTTTTTGACAATTCCTTTATTTAAATGCTTCTTCTTTCTTCTTTCTTCCTTCATCTTCTTCTGGTTCTTCTGGCTCTTCTGGTTCTTCCTCCGGCGTTCTCGTCCAGCATCTTCTCCGCGGCGTCTTCTATCTTCTTCTCCTCGGGCCGCTCCGCACCCATGGCATGAGGGGGAGGCTCCCGCTCTTCTCTTCATCTTCTTCTCTTCTTCATCTTCTTCTTCATCTTCTTCTTCTTCTTCCTTCTTCTCTTCTTCTCTTCTTCCTGTCTTCTGCGGGCCGCTCCGCAGCCATGCTGGCATGGTGGGAGGCTCCCGCTGTGTGACGGCGTCTCTTCGTCTGACGGTTCTTAAATAACGGGGGGCGGGGCCGGTGACCCCGCCCCCCTCTGACGCACGGTGACATGACGGGACTTCCCTGTGACGTCACGGGGAATGCCACAGGGAAGTCCCGTCATGTCACCGTGCGTCAGAGGGGGGCGGGGCCACCGGGTGGCCCCGCCCCCCGTTATTTAAGAACCGTCAGACGAAGAGACGCCGTCACACAGCGGGAGCCTCCCACCATGCCAGCATGGCTGCGGAGCGGCCCGCAGAAGACAGGAAGAAGAGAAGAAGAGAAGAAGGAAGAAGAAGAAGAAGATGAAGAAGAGAAGAAGATGAAGAGAAGAGCGGGAGCCTCCCCCTCATGCCATGAGTGCGGAGCGGCCCGAGGAGAGGAAGATAGAAGACGCCGCGGAGAAGATGCTGGACGAGAACGCCGGAGGAAGAACCAGAAGAGCCAGAAGAACCAGAAGAAGATGAAGGAAGAAAGAAGAAAGAAGAAGCATTTAAATAAAGGAATTGTCAAAAACTGTCTCTTGTCATTTTTAACATTTTTGACAGTTTTTTAGTGAAATGGTAGGGGTAAGTACCCCCTTACCATTTCACACAGGGGGGGGGCCGGGATCTGGGGGTCCCCTTGTTAAAGGGGGCTTCCAGATTCCGATAAGCCCCCCGCCCGCAGACCCTCACAACCACCGGCCAGGGTTGTGAGGATGAGGCCCTTGTCCTCATCAACATGGGGACAAGGTGTTTTGGGGGGCTACCCCAAAGCACCCTCCCAATGTTGAGGGCATGTGGCCTGGTACGGTTCAGGAGGGGGGGGGGGCCGCACTCTCGTCCCCCCCTCTTTTCCTGCGGCCTGCCAGGTTGCGTGCTCGGATAAGGGTCTGGTATGGATTTTTAGGGGGACCCCACGCCGTTTTTTTTTTTTTTTTTTGGCGCGGGGTTCCCCTTAAAATCCATACCAGACCTGAAGGGTCTGGTATGGAATTTAGGGGGAACCCCACGTCAATTTTTTTTTTCAATTTTGGCTGGGGTTCCCCTTAATATCCATACCAGACCTGAAGGGCCTTGTATGGAATTTAGGGGGACCCCCACATCATTTTTTTTTTTTTATTTTGGTTCGGGGTTCCCCTGTGGGGAATTCCCATGCCGTTTTTATCAATGAACTTCTATGTGTATTGTCGGCAATGCAATAGCCGCGGCTAGTTTTAAATGAGTTTTTTCCTTCCAAATGTCATTTTGCTGTCAGACTGTTCTAAACACAGGAAACATGCGCCCCTTTACAGGCATACTATAGACACCCCCCAGGTACGAAATTTAAAGGGATATTACACTTTTATTGTTTGACTTTAAGCATTAATAAAATCACTGCTCCTGAAAAAACGTCCGTTTTTAAAACTTTTTTTTGCATTGATCCATGTCCCCTGGGGCAGGACCCGGGTCCCCAAACACTTTTTATGACAATAACTTGCATATAAGCCTTTAAAATTAGCACTTTTGATTTCTCCCATAGACTTTTAAAGGGTGTTCCGCGGCATTCGAATTTGCCGCGAACACCCCAAATTGTTCGCTGTTCGGCGAACTTGCGAACAGCCAATGTTCGAGTAGAACATGAGTTCGACTCGAACTCGAAGCTCATCCCTAGTCAAGACAATAGAGTTATAGAGAAGAATTAAGTGAGAGTCAGAGAGAAGGAAAAGAAAAGCAAGAACAGAGAGAAAGGGAGGTAGGGAAGTGGGGCAGGTGGGGGAGGGAAGAGGGGTACACGGAGTCGGCGATCTAGTATGTCCTGTGACCATACCTCTGCCGTCAGCTGTATTTCCTGGGTCCGATAGAAGATTACGTCCCTCATCGGAAAATATATATAACATCCATCTTGTCCAGGTCTTATCATACAGCTCTTTTTGATTGCGTGATGTGAGGATAAGATCCTCCATTTTTCTAACTTCCTCCACTTTCCTAAGCCACATGCCCATACTTGGGGTCCTGGTAGTTTTCCATAGAAGTGGAATACAGGCCTTTGCCGCATCTAGAAGATGACGGGTCAAGGATTTTTTGTATGCCTTTCTGGACATTGTGGTTGCGTGAAGCAGAAAGAAGGCTGGGTCAGCTGAGACGGGGCGTTCTGTGAATTTTTGTACGGTCTGTTGTATAGATCTCCAGAACTGCTCCAGCTTAGGGCAGGACCAAAACACATGAAGAATCGTACCCAATTCTTCACCACATCTCCAGCAGAGACCTGATGAGGATGGGAAGAATTTTTGTAGTTCTGCAGGTGTGCTGTACCATCTGGTGAGTACTTTGTAGTTTGTTTCATGTGTCTTAGTACATATTGAGGACTTGAATGTAAAGTGTAGAATGTTCTGTTTTTGCTTTGATGTAAGGGTACACTGTAAGTCTCTTTCCCACGCTTCAAGAGTGGGTAGCTGGAAGTTATCTGGGGGAATGTTTAATAGCTGATATGTCAATGACAACGAGTGGGGTAGAGCACCCTCTTCCGTGCAGTATATTTCGTAGGTGGTCAGCGCTCGTTCAAATTGTTTCGGAGAAGGGAGAGATCTAAGGAAGTGGCTAAGTTGATGGGCCCTCCAGAAATCTAAACGGAACGGGCCCTCCGGTCGCATAAGGTCCGTAACAGAGACCCACTTTCCATTTGTAATGAAGTGGGATGCTTGTGAAAGGCCCATGTTGCGTAGAGATTTAAAGATTGGATCGAAACACCCCGGGCTAAATTCAGGAGTGCCCAATATTGGACGTAGTGGGGAAACCGATGGGGCGAGGTGTACTCGAGCGAAGAGCGATGCGCAGGTTCATGTGGTGACCCCTATTAAGGGGTGCCTCTTTACGTTTTCCGGTAAGGCGACGTGACACCAGGGGGCCCTGTTTAACGGAACTGGGCACTGGCTCTGCTCTAATTGTGTCCATAGCTTTGTGGTTTGATGGCGGTTCCAATCAATAAGTCTGGTCAAGTGGGTTGCTTGATGATACCTGTGGAGGTCCGGTACTGCAAGACCTCCATATGTTTTAGGTAGGGTGAGTAGTCTTTTATTGAGTCTGGGCCTCTTATGTGCCCAAATAACGTTAAAGAAAAGGGCGCTAGCCTGGGCGAAATAATGCAAGGGTATATGGACCGGTAACGCCTGTAACAGGTACAGGAATTTTGGTAGAATGGACATCTTTAGGATGTTACATCTACCAAACCGGGAGTGTAGACCTGTGTTCCAAGTAGAGAGAAGGGATCTGACCAAGTTTAGAAGCGGAGGGAAGTTTAGGCCAAATGTTTGGGATAATTTCGGGGGGAAATATATGCCCCAATATTTTTGAGCTATGGTGGTCCACTTAAATTTAAAGTTATTTTGTAGGGCTGATAAATGGCGCGGGGGCACCCCCACCCCCATTGCTTCCGATTTGCTAAAATTGATCTTCAGGTTAGATATATTACCATAAGATTCAAATTCTTGGAGAAGGTTGGGCAGGGAGATTACTGGGTTGGTGAGAGTAAACAGCATGTCATCTGCATATGCTGCGATTTTCTGCTGTGTCTCTCCCATAGTTACACCCGTAATGTCTGGATGAGCACACACAGTCCGCAGAAAAGGTTCCAACGACAGGGCGAACAGAAGCGGAGACAGGGGACATCCCTGGCGGGTTCCGTTCCGAATCACAAAGGGAGCTGACAGGATCCCATTAGCACGAACACGCGCCAAGGGATTGGAGTATAGTGATTCTATCCAAGTCAGCATCCTGCCTCCAAGACCTATATGTTTTAAGACCGAGGTCATGTAACGCCAATCCACCCTGTCGAAGGCCTTCTCCGCGTCTGTGCTCAAAAAGATGCAAGGTGTCTTATGTTGGTTAACTACATGTAGGATGTTTAGGACTTTGATCGTATTATCCCTGGCCTCCCTGATTGGGATAAACCCAACTTGATCCAAGTGAATCAGTGATGGGAGATATGTTTGGAGTCTAGTGGACAGTATTTTTGTAAAAATTTTTAAGTCCAAATTTAGTAGCGAGATTGGCCTGTAGCTACCGCACATCCCCGCATCTTTCCCCTCTTTTGGAATTACTGCAATATGTACTAGCAGGGTGTCTCTGGGGATATGTGTACTAGAATCCAGTGAGTTAAAGAATTTGTGTATGTGGGCTTCCAGGGACGGTAGTAAGGATTTATAGTATAGAGCTGTAAAGCCATCCGGTCCCGGTGCCTTTCCTAGCTTCATGGCTTTAATTGCACTTTGAATTTCCTCCACAGAGATGGGTTCATCCAGTAACTCACTGGCTTCAGCAGGTAATTTGGGCATTCCAGATTTACACAAATAATCCTCTATGTGGGGTTGTGATGTGGGTGTCCGCTGTAAATCATATAGGGACGAATAAAAGTCTTTGAATTCCGTGGCTATCTGCTGTGGGAGAGTCATCTTCTGTCCAGAAGACGACATTATGTGAGGGATATAATTTGCAAGGTGTTGTTCCCGGAGTGATTTGGCCAGTAGTTTCCCACACTTGTTCCCTGTCTCATAAGACACCCTTCTACATATTTGCATTGCAGCTTTTGCTCTAAATTGCATGAGATCCGTAATTTTGTTGCGTAGGAGCAATAGTTCCGCCTCTCCCTTAGATGTTTGGGCATGTTTGTGTCTTGCCTCCGCTAAGTGTAGGTCCCGTAGGAGTACTGTCAGTTGTTTTGAACGGTCTCGTTTGATGCGTGCCCCATGCTTGATTAGGATGCCGCGGATCACGGCCTTATGGGCCTCCCAAACAATACTAGGGTCGCTATTAGGGGTATTGTTGTGTTTGAAGTACAACTCTAATTCTCTTGTTACATCCTTAAGCACCTCTTCGTCTTGTAGGAGGCTTTCGTTTAGTCTCCAGGTCTTTGGTCTGTCCGTAGTGTTGTCAGTCAGGGTGTACATCAGGAGGACTGGGGCGTGGTCCGACCATGTAATAGAGCCTATCTTGGAGTCTCTAAGGGCATGCAATTGGGCATGAGGTATCAGAAAGTAGTCGATCCTGGAATATTGTTTATAGGGGTTTGAGTAAAAGGTGTAGTCACGTTCGTTCGGATGTAGGAGCCTCCATACATCGATCAGCTGTGCCCTATGTAATGCTTTAGAAATCCTTTTCCTAGTCCTAGGAGTGATAGAGGAGGTCCCCGATGAGGTATCCTCAGAGGGGATAAGCGGGATATTCAAATCCCCCCCCACTATCAGATGGCCTCTCGCAAAAGTCGTCAGGTCTAACACTTTAACCAGAAAATTATCTTGTTGGGTGTTTGGTGCGTAAATGTTTGCAAGGGTCACTGTGACACCCCCAATCTCCCCCCTGAGGAACAGATAACTCCCCCCTGGATCAAACCTTGTATCCGCACATTTCCAGGGTACTCTGTTGGAGATTAATATGGATACTCCTCGAGTTTTAGTAGATCCATTTGTGGCGTGATACACCACCGGGAAGTGCCTATTCCGCAAGACAGGGAGACTGCCATCTTTGAAATGTGTTTCCTGAATTAGGGCTAGGTCTGTCTTATGGCGTTTTAGGTCTTGTAGTAACATGCAGCGTTTTTCCGGCACGTTCAGACCCTTAGCGTTCAATGAGAGGACATTCACCGACTCCATGTCTCCCGTGGGGAAGAAAAAACTGAACCAGGGAAGAGGGAAGGTGGGGGGTTAGAGGTAAGGTAAGGTAGAAGGTCAAAGGATATAGAAACGTAGAACAGTATAGGAGGAGAGAGAAGAATTAGAGACTAGAAAACACTAGTCTAATACAGAAATTGTTTCTATGTAGATAGCACACTAGTGCTAAGACGCTCTCTCCAGCAATCGAGCGCTGGCCTAATTAGGGTAGTGGAGAGAAAAAGCCAGTAAGGAGTTTGCTGGCTACCCCTCTGCATCCCTCAGTAATTTGATATTTGTCTACAACTATCTTATGACGGTCAGAATACAAATTAGAACAAAGGCACCAAATTCGATTCTGGAAGAATATGACATATATTATTATTATGTAAACTATGTGTATGTTTGTACCATTAGTGTCGTACACTTCTATAAGTACCAAACAGCTCCCAAATTCTAATAGTGCAACATCAAAAACTGTGGCCTGCCTAGCAGTTAACTTAAACATGCTATCATAGCTGCACACATGTACATTATGGCTGTGTAAGGTGGGTCATTCAAGGAACACAGTTATGGAAACCGCTCCCAAATCTAAGCCCTCCCTCACTCAACCTTTCAAGCCAAGTCTTATACCACCTCCCTCTCCAGTGTTATACCTTAAACATGGGATTCAGGTCTGATACCAGCTGGGTCAAGCAAGGAGAGACACAAACAGAGCCTTATACCTGAGGAAAGTGTCCCATAGCCCGGGTGTTCCTGTTGGCATAATGCTTCTTCGCTGTTTCTCAGGCTTCTGTGTAGCTCCAGTAGGGAAAGTCCCGAATTATTCATCGTGTATAGTGTTCACCAGTGGTGTATGTGCAGACTTTTCTGTCTAGAGCCGGATATCTGCATTATGCAGACATGTAACACTGAGAACCAGAGTTTCTCCATTAGATTTCTCCCGTGTCTCTCCCCCTTTCCTCTTGGAGCGGTGGCGTCAAGTGCATATCAGAAAGATTTTGAGTCTACACAGTCAGGGCTTCTGACCTGTGTGGTGAGCCAATAACAATGTGTGATCCGAAGGGTCTCGACCAGGGCGGGAGATCGGTTCAGAACGGTGCTGAACAGCCAACATCAGACTGAGTGTCAGCATACTGTAAGCAGGCAAAAGCACGGAAAAAACAACAACAAAAAATTTGCCCAACAAAGGAAGGAGACATGGAACTCCCATCTACAGAACGAACTCATGGGGCTGCTTGCACCGCCGCGGAGATCCATGATCACGGTTCCCTCCTCCCCTCTGCTGAGGGTGAGCGGTTCCTCCTGCGGGCTCTCTTCTGACGTGGCGGCAGCTGGTTTCGGCGGGGATCGTTACCCGTTCGGTTCCTCGGGTTTGGGACGAACGCCAGCCAATCTGGCACCGGAATCGGCTCTGCGGCTATGAACTCAAAGAAAGCTGGCAGCTCTAATGGGGTGCGCAGGTTGAAGAAGGTAGAACCCTTACGGAACGTAACCGCCAGAGGGTAACCCCAGCGATATGTGCAGCCTTGTCGTTTGGCAAGCTCCAGAGCCGGTCTCAGCAGTGCTCTCCTCTGAAGTATTGCTCTGGATAGGTCAGGGAGGATTTTAATCATAGCACCTTCCCAATGCACCTCACCCTGATCCCATGCTTTCCTCAGAAGGAGTTCTTTCTGTGTATAGCGATGAAGCCGACATAGAACATCCCGGGGCCTCTTTGGATCAACCGGCTTGGGACCAAGTGTTCTATGCACCCGGTCTAGTTCCAGAAGCAGCGGAGCTGTGCCTAGGAGCTTGTGAAAAATGGCCGTGACCGTCGTTGCCAGGTCTTTTGCAGTTGTGGTTTCGGGGATACCCCGCAGCCGCAAATTATTGCGGCGGCTGCGGTCCTCCAAATCCTCCAGATGAAGTTGTAAGTCCACCGCCTTTGATGCCTGTGTCTCTTGCGATCTCTCTAGGGCTAAAACCAGCTGTGTGAGGGAGGATACCATCAGATCAGTAGAGTCTACCTTGGCTGTAAGATCTTGAACCTCTGTCCTCAGTTCTTGCATATCTCGACTGTGCGCCTCCTCCAGTCTGAGAATGAGGGACTCCATGTCAGATCTAGAGGGCAAGGCCTCGATATCCGCCTTGGTAGGTAGTGTTTGCAGAATGCTCCGGAGGTCCTCCGGAATGCCGCTGTGCCGCTGCGACGAGCTCGCCATGTCTGCCTGGAATATCTCCGGGATGTCAAACACCGACTCTGAGGTCGTGGATGTGTGTAGGGTGACCGGTAAGTCCAGTTCGCTCGTCCCGCTCTGGGTCAGACCACGAGGCGATGTAGCAATGGCGCCTGGAGATGTCCTCTGCTGGTCTTTAAAATAACGCTTAATACCACTTCGGGGGGTCAGGGAACTGGAACCGCTGGCTGAAGAACGTGTCCTGTATCTTTTAGTAGATATCATGCCTTGTATGTAGTAACGAAAAACCGTCAAATAGAGGGATACCGAAGGGTAATGCCAGGAGCTAACATAAAATGCTTCCTCACTCGGCCACTGCTAAGCCACGCCCCCCTGCACTTTATTTTTATACACTGGTTACTCCCTATCATTGTACGTTTACTACCTAGGATTTATTCCATATATGTTTTATTGTTTATTTGTTTACCTAGAGCGCAATATCATGCATTGATTTTTATTTTTCATAATGGATATTTTGATCTGGTGCTCTGTGGAGTTCTCCTTTAAATGCATTGGCAAGAGAACATTCTAAGATTGAACTTAATGATTAAATTAATAGAGTCCAGGTTGAAAGGAAAATCCAGTGCTTTGCATTTTGTTGAATTCAGCAGAGTTAAACATACTTGGAATCCAGATCAAAGCTGTCTTTGATTTATTTGAAAGTCATAAATGAACCATTTCCAGTTTTTGAACCCCTAAAGTTTGTTTGCTGTGTGTGTTAGCATTCCATTTCCGAGTCTCCAAAAGGAATACTCGATTTGGTAAGAAGAAGAAGAAATAAAAAAAAAAACAGCAAAGACATTTCGGAGGAATTCGGACTTGTGTGGTCTCTACATAATGTATCACAAAAATCTGCAGCTGCAGAAACTGGAAGCATTCAGAATAAGAATAAGCCAAAAAGAAAAAAAACAACTTGTTTTAAGAGAGTTTTCCAGAATAATATAAAATTCAGCCTTCCTACTCTTTTGTGCGGCTATCACCACTTGAAGCAGAACTCCAACTAGAAGTAACAAGATAAAAATAAATAACCCATTAAAAGATATAATAACAAAACCTGTTTTTTTTCAGAAATATTCACCTTCAATCCGGAGATTTCCACCACAGTACTTTTTTCTGCCAACAGTCCTCAGTCTGATGGTGAACACTCTGGATTCAAACAGCCTACCCCTAATGGCAAACATGACTCTACCTCTTACCCTACGTTCACACCTATGCGCTTTTTTGTGCGTTTCCTGTTTTTTCAGAAACGCACTACAGTCTATTTAACATGATTTCCTATGGTACACATTCACATCTATGTGTTTTTTAGTCGGTGCGTTTTTGGAAAGGGTCAAGGACTTTTTTTCCCGCAGCAGATTGCGTTTTGCATGTAATAGACTTCAATGTAGTCGCACCAGAAAAGCAATTGTTGCGTTTTTTTATGCGTTTTTTAATGCATTTTTCTTTTTTTTTCCTCTTTAAAAACAGTGTATATAGCTGGTTGCTAAGGAGTGGGCCGGGAGGCCGGTCACCGTGTACTTAACAACCGATGAGTCATCAGCTGTCAGCGAGCTTCCCTGCAGACAGCTGAATTTAAAAAAAGAATTGCCAGCTAAAAAATGTGTGAAAAAATCAGTCACGTCCATACCAGGCCTTTAGGGTCTGGTATGGATTTGAAGGGGGACCCTACGCCAAAATGTAAAAAAAAAAAAATGGCGTGGGCACCCCAAAAATCCGTACTAGACTCTTATCCGAACCTGTAGCCCGACAGGTCAGGAAAGGGAGGGGAGCACCCTCCCACCTCTTGAACCATACCAGGCCACATGCCCTCAATATGGGGATCTGCTTTGGGGAAAAGGGGTCCTGGTACTCAGTGGGGAGAGATGGGGGTCTTGGAGCTTAGTGGGGAGAGATGGGAGGTCCTGGTACTTAGTGGGGAGAGATAAGGGTCTTGGAGCTTAGTGGGGAGAGATAGGTGGTCTTGGTGCTTAGTAGAGAGAGATGGGGGTCCTGGAGCTTTGTGGGGAGAAATGGGGGCTTGTTGCCTAGTGGGGAGAGATGGGGGATTCTGCTACTTAGTGGGGAGAGATAGGGGTCTTGGAGCTTAGTGGGGAGAGATAGGTGGTCTTGGTGCTTAGTAGGAAGAGATGGGATCTTGGAGCTTTGTGGGGAGAAATGGGGGCTTGTTGCCTAGTGGGGAGAGATGGGGGATTCTGGTACTTAGTGGGGAGAGATAGGGGTCTTGGAGCTTAGTGGGGAGAGATAGGTGGTCTTGGTGCTTAGTAGAGAGAGATGGGGGTCCTGGTGCTTAGTGGGGAGAGTTGGGGGTCTTGGAGCTTTGTGGGGAAAAATGGGGGTCTTGTTGCCTAGTGGGGAGAGATGGGGGTGTTGTTGCCTAGTGGGGAGAGATGGGGGGGTTCTGGTACTTAGTGGGGGAGAGAAGGGGGTCTTTGAACTTAGTGGGGGCAGATTGAGGGGGGCACTGCCACTTAACTCTGGAAAATGTTTCCAAAAAAGGTAGGCAGGAAGCAAATGACTAGTCACCATTATTAACTGTGGTCTCCCTGCAGCCGATCTTTTCCCCATTATTGACCTTCCATTTCTTGTTCTGCACACTAAGGAGGGTGCCATTTTGGTAGAGCGGGCTTTGCTTCCTCGTGTCAGAGCCTCCAGCAAGGAGAACAGTGATCATCTCTAGCGATATCACCAAATCTCATTCCAAACCTCCGGAGCTTAGCAGTGACTAGCAGTGTCTTAGATCTCACACTGCAGATATACAGCTATGAGGCTGTAGGCACAGAAGTGCTTAGGCACACTCGCATAACAGGAAGCACTGCTCTTTTTAGGAGAAATTACAGAGAAATGGTGCATTTTTCAGGGTGCTGCTTAATTACAATTTAACACTTTGAAATGTTCCATTAGCCGCTACCCTTTGTTGCTTTGAAGTGGCATGTGAGTTAGCATGGATCATTTTTCTTCATGAATGTGAATACATAAAGGTTGCTATGTATGTGTTTAATATTATTTTCATAGAAAGGTTGCTCTCTCCTGATTCCAGGAAAAGGTCCTGAGGAAGCACTATACATGAAATGCGTTGACCTCTTGGACTATTCATACAAAGGAATTATGTATAACCATGTAGGTTATGTATCTGCATACAAATGGTTATGAGAGACGTGACCACATACCGTATTTATCGGCGTATAACACGCACAGGTGTATAACATGCACATTCATTTTAAGAGGGAAGTTTCAGGGAAAAAACTTAAATTTTAAATAAGGAACTTTGAAGCAAAATAAGGGTCAGTGCCCATCTGCAGCCTCACCACTGCCATCAATGCAGCCTGATCAATGCCCATCTGCAGCCTCACAAGTGCCATCAATGCAGCCTCCTCAGTCCACATCAATGCAGCAGCCTCACCATTGCCATCAGTGCAGCCTGATCGATACCCATCTGCAGCCTAGAGGGGACAGGGAGGGGGGCGGGATGAGCGCCGACAGATTACATACAGTAAGAATCTCCTATGTTAGACAGAACAGTGGTCCAATGGTGGCCCAGGAGACGGGACTTCCTATTACAGAGGCCACCAAGTAAACAGAAGTTTCTCACTTCATGTAATCTGACGGCCCCCTTCCCTGTCCCCTCCGAGGCAGCTAAAATTGAAGTATTGGCGTATAACACGCACGCGCTATTTGCACCCAATTTTCATGGTGAAAAAGTGAGTGTTATACGCCAATAAATACAGTATTTCTTGCTTTTAAGTTTTGTATGACTTAATTATGTAATAAAATTGTATACATATATTATATAATTGTGTCCTCCCTGGTACCAGTAACGTCTGTTCTCTTCCTTTTTTTGATTTGTTGATGTATTGTATTAGGATGTGATACGTAATATAGCAGCTACTTTTGAAAAAACCTTACATAAGCATGCACTGCAGCAGCGTTTAATAGAACTGTCTACCCACATGTCTACGAAATCCCAATAGTGTGAGGGCTCTTGGGGGTTTCTTGACATAACATGGGTTGGCCTCATAATCAGCATTTATGAATTCTCCATGTATCTACTGCTTGTATGACAGACTGTAGAGGGTGTGTTCATGACCCCAGTCCCCGGGGAAGGGGCTGGATGACGTTGGACATCACCCATCTCACAAGTTCCTCGGTGACTATGGACTGCATTCCCTTTTTGTGAAGCACAAAGTAAGCACAACGGAAATAGCAGATTCCATGCTAAATGTGAGTTAATTCTAGAACAACCAATCACTTTTAACTGTTTGCCGACCAGCCGCTGTCATTATACTGCGGCAGGTCGGCTCATTCCCGCAAATCCCCATAGCTGTATGTCAATCCCTTTAACAGCTATCTGCATGGCGGGGGAGCTGATGCGCATGGGCGGCGGCCATGATGTCCGCCGGCCACCCGCGATCGCTCCACAGAGAGCCAGAACAGGGATCTGCCTATGTAAACAAACAGATCCCCGTTCTGAGAGGGAAGTACAGAGTGACCGTCTGTTCCTAGTGATTAGGAACATTGATCTCTCTGTACTCCCAGTCAGTCCCCTCCCCCCACAGTTAGAAATACCTACCAAGGAACACATTTAACCTTTTGATCGCCCCCTAGTGTTAACTCCTTTCCTGCCAGTGTCATTTATACAGTAATCAGTTTTTTAGCACTGTTTGCTGTATAAATGTCACTGGTCCCAAAAAAGTGTCAAAAGTGTCTAATCTGTCCACCGCATTGTCGCAGTCCGGCTAAAAATTGCTGATCACCACCATTACTAGTAAAAAATAATTAATATTAAAAATGCCATACATCTATCCCCTATTTGGTAGACGCTATAACTTGTAGACGCTATAACTATGTCAGGGCTGGGCTCAGCCCTTACTTCTGTGAGCTGGCCACTCAGCTGTTGTTGATTCTGCTCGTCAGTCCTGCCTAATTAAAGTCGTCCAGCTCACTTGATCTCTGCCTTCGCCTTTGTCAACATCACAGAGATTTTCTCCTGCGTTCCTGTTGAAGACTTGCTTGGCTGACGTCCCTTCTGGCTCCTGATCCTGCTTGCTGTACTACTACGTTTATCTCTGGCTTTCTGACATTTGCTTGGCTGACTACCCGATCCGGTTACTGAACTCTGACTTGTTTTGACTACGCTTACTCTGTTTACCCTATTATTATTGTTATTATTATTATTATTATTATTATTATTAATAAACAAGTATGATTTAACTATACTTCTGTCTCGGTCTGATTTATGGTCCATGATAAATTATAACACTGTAACTGTAGTTAGAACTACAGAAAATACTGGGTTGCCTGGATGGGGCTCTGTAGCTTACACATCTATTTGCAAATGTGAGCAAACTAAACCCCTGTTTTTATCACATATTTTTAGACAGGATACATTGGTTGGTTGCAGGCTGGTTGGTAAATTGAGCTGGAAATTTCTTTGGTTTTGTTTTATATGCTCACAAACAAGGAAGAAATGCACACATAACATGTAAACCAGCTCCACCCTACACATTTCATCTTACAAGATGTCTTCCCAGGGGCTTTGGAGGGACTGTTTATTTATTACATGGGACTATGCTGATATCACACTGTTTGTATACTGATTTGGATTATTAACCTTGAAAATGGCATGCTTACCTTATCAGCACCAGAGCTGCCACCATTCCCGTTGTTCCCGTTCTCTGCTGAGATTCTACAGTTCTAAGAGCAGCACTAAAAATGACTGACCAATGAATAAAATAGTCTGCATGTGCACCATGTGTCGCCTAAAGCTCCATGCACACCTCTGCATTTTAGAGCGGTTCTTTAGAAAAAAATCAGTTGTTGCATATTTGGTGCGGCTTCCTGCAAAACATATTTGCCATAGGGATGATTGGTAATGTGTAAAATGCACATAAAGCACATCTAAAATGCATGACACAGTGTGAATTATACAACATAAATGTGAATGCAGCCCAAGTGGAAAGGGGCCAAGACCTCAACCTAGAGAGTCCCCAAGCCCCCAAAGCTTCTCTTAGGCCTGATGCTGAGTTTGGAGCACTTATGTGGTGTAAGGTGGGTATACATGAGGCCCACGAATAACCCTGTGAGGGACTGTCAGTGAAAAATAGTCACAAACCTAAAATTGGCATAGTAAATAACAGAGAGAGTGAATGCAAAATAGTGCCCGCTGTCTCATGAGAGGCCATGCCAGCTTCCTTTTCAATGATATTACAGTAAGTCTGTGTTTTAATGCTGTTCCTGTAAGCAAGCTTTACCCTCAGAGTTTATCTCTACATTGTTTGTGTTTTTTCCTACTACAAAGATCTCTGCTTGTCAATCATTTACTTTCTGCAGAAAAAGAACTGTCACTATTTTAATGTCCACCCACAGGGAAGACATGATGAGCTGGCATTGCTGACTCTTACAAAGGTGATGGTAACTATTGATGGACAAGACATACTGTAGATACGATTTTGGTAATGGCACTGTAAAGGAACTTTACTGCCAACAAGCCAGACAGGAAGTGTGATCCCCAGTCAACGGTGGCATGATCCCCATAGGGGCTTGATCTGTATCCCATCTAGACACTAGTGCAAAATGAATCAAGTTGAGCACAATATCAATTTCAAAAATGTTATTCAATAAACATTGTTAAAAATAAATGATATTAAAACCAACACATGAAATTCATACGGTCGTTGTATCTTGCAAAATCTCCTGAGGAAGCCATGATTATGGCGAAACATGTAGAGGGGGACAAACTTTTCTACGAGCATATGAATTTCATGTGTTGGTTTTAATATAATGAATTTTTAACAATGTTTATTAAATAAAATTTGTGAAATTGATATAGTTCTCAATTTGATTAATTTTGCACCTTAAAGAGGAAGTAAACCCCGACGGGTTTTACTTCCTCTTTGTTTCCCTGCAAAGGTAAAGCATAATGGGCTACTATGCATCGCATAGTAGCCCATTATGTGTCACTTACTTGACACAGGAGCCTGCGATGTCAGCGCTGTCCCCTCATCCACGAAGCATCCATCTTCCTTCTGGGTATCGTGCTTCCGGTGCTGTGATTGGCCGGAGCCGCGATGACGCCACTCCCGCGCATGCGTGCGGGAGCCGCCACTAACAGCATGATCACCGTTAGAAACTGCATGCTCGGGACAGATGGGCGGCCGATGTGGGGGAGATAACGGACACAGAGTGGAAAAGGATCCTGGAATTTGGACCAGAGGTGTCGGTCTCACCTTCACAAAAGGCCTCCCATCTGATGCTACTACACAGATCTTATTATACTCCAAAAAAGCTTTTCATGTTCGGCCGCAGAATTAATGATGAGTGCCCTAGATGTAGAAGAACAGGCGACTTAATTCACATGGTATGGAGGTGCCCAAAACTAGTCAGGTACTGGTCCGAGATTTTAAAGAAAATAAATACAACGTTTAAAATTAATTTAGAGCTTGATCCCAAGACTTGTGTGCTGGGACACGTTAACAACGGGCTGAGAGACAGGAGCACAGCGGTAGCGGTAGCAAGATGTCTGTTCCAAGCTAGGAAATTAATAGCACAGCTTTGGCAATCAAGAACTCCCCCGACTTCGGAAGATTGGATTGGAACAGTCAACTCCACAGTGTGGAGTGAAAGGACGTTCTATACTAGGGCAGGCAATTATAACAAGTTTGTGAGGTTGTGGAATCCGTGGGTCCAAGCAATGCCATGTCCGCAATCAGTGCTACTTTAGCGCTGAGAGTACTTATTTTCTCAGCAATGGGGCGTGGCCGTACTAGGTGTAACTTAGAGATAAGAGAGAACAACGCACAGAACTGACGCCGTCCATCAGGTGCGCCCGGGCACTATGGGGGTCCAATAAGGGAGGGTCACAGGGGGGTGGGGGAAGGGTTTAATTAAGAGAAAAGTAACAACATATAAATATGTATAACGGTAATGATAGGATATGCGGCCAACAGGCCCTGAGGTATAAGCTGCATGATATGTGACCTGTAGTTTGGGACTACTGTTACCACCTACATATTGAAATGCAAATTGTAATACACTACCTTTAAAAATTATATAAAAAGAAGGGGGAGAAAAAAAAAAAAAAAAAGGGGGAAAAACTTGGAAAGGCCACAATGATGTGACTAGATTAGAGACGTATATGAGTATCATTCTGAAAGTAGTCTCTGGATAAAGTTGACTGATGTGGCAAAAAAAAAGAAAAAAAAAAAAAAAAAAAAGAAACTGCATGCTCAGTGCACCTGCACACCGTTGTCTATGACGCATGCGCTGTAGACATCGGCGCCTGTCTTTTGCAAATATCTCCTAAACCGTGTAGGTTTAGGAGATATTTCTTGCACCTACAGGTAAGCCTTAATCTAGGCTTACCTGAAGGTAAAAGTGGTCTGTAAGGGTTTACAACCACTTTAAAACTCCCAATTTTAACTTTTCCATTTTCAATATTTCAAATTTGGGGAGGTGGTGCATGTAAAAAAAAAAATTCCCAAAAATGGCATAGTAAATAACAGAGAGAGTGAATGCAAAATAGCGCCCGCTGTCTCATGAGAGGCCATGCCAGCTTCCTTTTCAATAATATTATGGTAAGTCTGTGTTTTAATGCTGTTCCTGTAAGCAAGTTTTACCCTGAGAGTTTATCTCTACATTGTTTGTATTTTTTCCTACTACAAAGAACTCAGCTTGTCAATCATTTAAGACATGATGAGCTGGCATTGCTGTCTCTTACAAAGGTGATGGTAACTATTGATGGACAAGACATACTGTAGATAAGATTTTGGTAATGGCACTGTAAAGGAACTTTACTGCCAACAAGCCAGACAGGAAGTGTGATCCCCAGTCAACGGTGGCATGATCCCCATAGGTGCTTGATCTGTATGCCATCTAGACACTAGTGACAAACCCAAACGCTTTCTTGCCTAGGTCTATACAATGGTCCTTCAGGTCTGCTGCTTAGTAATGCCCACCAGTTTTAGACCATGGGTGAGTCATTTGCTCATTGCAGTTTCTCACAGGCTCTTGCACTTAACAGTTATGCTGCAGACATTCTTTGCAGGGCTCTTACAATTATTATACGCGTAATAGACAAAAATACATTTTATCCAAGGATAGGAGGTCTTTTATTACATGCACCACCACCCCATATTTGAAATCGGGGAAAAGGAAAAATAGTATTTTTAAGGTGCAAAATTAATCAAATTGAGAACTATATCAATTTCACAAATTTTATTTAATAAACATTGTTAAAAATGTATTATATTAAAACCAACACATGAAATTCATATGGTCATTGTACAAAAGTTTGTCAGCCTCTACATGTTTCGCCATAATCATGGCTTCCTCAGGAGCTTTTTCAAGATATAATGATCCTATGAATTGAATGTGTTGGTTTTAATATAATACATTTTTAACAATGTTTATTAAATAAAATTTGTAAAATTGATATTATTCTCAACTTTAAATTTTCACCTTAAAACTCCCATTTTCACTTTTCCCTTTTCAAAATTATATGCGTAATGGTGACGTTGTAGTGCCATACCCATATTTTTGGGTTTGCTTGAAGGCTATCTTCTCCTAAACTCCTCTAAGTTCATGTGCTCTTAGCGCCTCTCAAAAAAACCTCATATGTTTGCCTCTGAGGGCCATAAGTCAGTAAAGATCCAGGTAGTATTTTCCCAAGCCAAGGAGCATGGACTGAGCAATATTGCCGTTGATGAGCTTTGTATATCAAAGTTGTTTGTGAGTATATCTACTTTGAGTTTTATTAATAAATTGTTTATTAAGATAATGAGCAAGGCTGGTGCGCCCTGTCTGTATTGTATTTGTAGTATGCTATTGGGGCGTCCCCAGTCTTGAGAGGGCAACAAAGCGCGGCGCTTCATTTTCTTTTTTTTTTGAAAAGTGAATGTACAAGAAGTATTGGTGTCAATCACATTTGTGCGCATGCATTGCGCATGTGTTGTTTACAGTAAAACCTCATCTGTGTATGCCTTCACACTTTCAACCACACCCAGCACACAGAGTCTGCTCCTGCAGCTTCTCTTCTACCAATCCGCTCAACATGGATTCTCACAAAACAACTGATGTGTTAATTTTTTAGGCACCTATTACCACATGACATTTATAGCCCTGACCGTCCTCTTCTTGGATCCCCCATTGGTGCTCCTGGTTCCTCCCCTCTGCCGAGTGCCCCATAGCTTACCGTTTGCTATGGGGCACTCGTGCCTGCTCAATCCTTAGCCAGCTCTGTGTGTCCATTGAGATCAAGCTCAGGTAAGTATTTGGGGGGAGCTGCATGTAGAAGTTTTTTACACTAATGCAGAGAATGCATGAAGGTAAAAAACATTCTGCCTTTAGAACCATTTTAATCAAAATATATTTTGAAGCTTACAGGGTCACTTTAAATTGTCAGCAAGACTCCAAGACTCAGAGTTGACAGAGATATTATTATTACATCATAAAAAATAAAAAAAAGATATATAATTATATATATATATATATATATATATATATATATATATATATATGCACTTTGGAGCGTGTTTTTTTTTTTTTGGTTTGGTCTAGGTTTAGTAAATACAGAGGTACAGCATGAGGATGGCTTCATTTATATATTCACTTTTGGGTAATTTTAATTAATATATTTATTTTGTTAATGTTTTTCTACAGCAAATTATATATAATTTTTTAACAAAAAAAAAATACTTTTTTTGCTTTTTTGTTTTCATATGTGTTGTTTGTTTATTTTTGTAGTGTTGCATTGAAGAAAAAACCTCGGTGGAAAAAACGGGTGGAAATCATATGACATCTTTGACTTTGAGATGAGATTTCTGAATGATGCTTACAGCTACAGGCATCATCCAGATATCTTTTTTGTCAGCCAGCAATTTCCTACAGTGCAAAAGACATCTTAGCGGCTGTTTAGCTGCTTGATTGCTTTTACAGGTGGCAGAAGGGGATATCCCCCCTCCTGCCACCCTCCGGTGCTTCTCCGGGCTCTCCCATGCAAATGGGGTGCCAGAGAACAGATCCGACGGTGGTGACAGTTTACTATAGAGCTGGCCATCTCTATGACTGTCAGAGGCTGGAAGCGACGTCATGACTTCCGACTCTGGCAAATGTAAACCCGGCCTTTTGTTTTGTTTTTGCTGGAAAGCCTGAGATCGATTATTTTTTAATCTCAGGCTTTCAAGCATAGAGGAGAGATGTAGGGACTCATAGTCCCCACATCTCTACATAAAGAGGACCTGTCATGCCCTATTCCTATTGAAAGGGATATAAAAAATAAAGGGAAAATGTAAAAAAAAAAAAGTGCCCCATCTTCTTGTGCTCGCAGGCAGAAGTGAACGCATACCTAGGTCACGCCTGCATTTCTTAACGGCATTCAAACCGGTATCGCTGCAATCGCTAGAGCGAGAGCAATACCGTATTTCTAGTGCTAGACCTCCTCTGTAACTCTAAACTGGTAACCTGTAAAAAAATTGAATACGTCGCATATGGAAGATTTTTAAGTACCATACCTTTGGTGCCATTCCATGAGAAATTTTAAAGCATGACATGTTTGGTATCTGTTTATTTGGCATAACATCATCCTTAATAGATAACCCAATTTTTTGATATAATACAATGTTTTCTTCCATTAATATTCATTAAAGTGTATTTTTCCCAATAAATTGTATCTGAAAAATTGAAAAATTGCTACGCAAATACCATCTGACACAAAAGTGCAACAACCGCCATTTAATTAGTTAGAGTCTCTGCTAAAAAATATATACCGTATTTATCGGCGTATAACACACACCCCAAGTTTAGGAGGGAAGTTTAGGGAAAAAACCTTTTAGGAGGGAAGTTTAAGGAAAAAAAACGTACGTTTTAAGTGTCCTTCTGCAGCCTTGCCCAAAATTGCAGCATTGCAGCATGATCGGTTTTTAAATTTTTAGCGCCGCCGAGATGCTCGTCTCGCAGTCCCGCCCCTTGGCCCGGCTCCTATGACGGACACAACACCAGTCCAATGGCAGGACATAAAGACTAGGAGGCAGAACTGGGCGTGACTGCGAGCGGAGCCGAGCCTCTAGCCGAGTACACAGTACACTCGGCTCGGTCTATTTCGGCGGCGCTTGCTCCTCTTCCCCTCAGAGACAGCAGGAAGGCGGGACGGCAGGACTGTGAACGAAGGAGAGAACATGTAGGAGAGGAATGCCAGAATTAGCATGGGTGGCAAGTGGTTAAAAAAAGCTTGTATTTTATGTGTAAATGCACCATCCATTGTGCCTCAAAACATCATTTTAGCATTATAATAACCAGGCAAAATTGCATAATAAAACTGGCAGATGAAGATGAAGTAGTTATACGTTACTTTTGTTTCCATCAAATAGTTAAAGTGTTACTAAACCCACAACAGTAAAACCAGTCTGTATATGCAGTAAAGCATGCTTGCTATACTCACTGTGGAACCTGGAAGGGGTTAATCCTCTGTATTGTGTAAAAAAGGCTGTTTGATCCTGTCTTCTCTGATCTTCCCCTTCCTCCACTGACTCCAGAACAGGTCTGGATAAGACAAAGTTACTGGAGGCAGGCTGCACACGCTCAGTTTGGTGTGTATTGCTAGAGAGTTTTGTATTTTTTTCATGGGAGGGTGCACATGTGATCAGCACTGTCCAGACAGAGGGTCAGAGGTCCTGCATCCTCCTAGGACAGCCAGTGCAGTATGAAAACTCCTCCTACAAGTCTTAACCAGACATTGATAGAAGTCACAAGCCTGCTATATACTGCTAATGAGAAAAGGTATTTAGCAGTTTATATTTACTAAATCTATTGCATTTTCATGTTCTGTGTACTGTGGGGGACCAGATATAGTGAATGCAGGGTCCTGGGTTTAGTAACACTTTAATTAAAACCTGCCATGCTTATTACAGCTAAACCGGTTTGATTTAACTATGCCTATCGAGGCCATGCCCACTTTAGACAAGACACACCCTCTAGGAGCAGCACTTTCTATTATTTCTCATATGACAGAAGAGCCTTCCCTTTAAATTTGCAGTTTATCTCACCTCCTGGTCTGTCTCTGATATCAGCTCTGAGTATTTACAAATTTATCTAATAAATGTAATATCGCTATGTTTTCTCCACACATTCTTAAACAGAGATCTAAGTAATATGTACTAAACATTTCATTCTGTCCTTTGATAAATGATCCCTCTTATAACTATTTGTCTTGAACGGTCACCAGAGAAACGCACGCTGACTTTCCGATTAAGTGCCTTTTACGTCTATTCTACATGATGGATCTATAAGAATAAGATATCATGAATGAAATCATTGTTGAGATGTAACTTATACCAGCTCACTATTAACTAAATTACAAGTTAATTAAGCTAATTACAGTATAAGAGGACCGAGTTTCTCCATAACAAGAAATATGTCTTTGAAATTAGCTGTTATGTTATAGTACTGTTTCTCATGCAATTGCAAGATTTTATTACAACAGAACATTTTTTACATATACCTCCGGATGCCTGTGGAACTTATCTCTTGATGGAATGGGGAGAGAACATTCTTTGTACCTGAAATTACAGAGACAGAAATACGATCCGGTCACGATAGGCAATCAGTGGAACATTTTACATTTTTCTAATATTAAATACGTCTAAAAAAAGGACCTCTAGTGATGAGTGAGTAATGATAAATCCACTCCGCCAGCTGTTCTCTCTTTCTGCTGATGGCTTTGTTTTAATTATTTTAAAGTGAAATGATTTTGTAAATATCAAGTTAGCATTAGCATTGAAACGCTGTATCATTTACTGGTTGGCATATATTGAGTGTTTTTTTATAAATGCCATAGTATCACTTTATTCATTAAAGAGAGATACAGTTTATTGCTTTAACAATGCCTGACATTTTTTATTGCACTTTTACCTGATTCACAGGGTGGAAACTGATCGTTTTGTGAGTTAAGCTAACTTCAACTGGTTCACATAAAGAGCTGGTGCTACAGGGTCCAGCATTATGTACCAAAAAAAAGTTACCCAAAAGTCACATAAACTGTAAATGGCAAATAGGCCTATGTGCAAATGGACAGCAAAATGTGTAGACATGTGCCATTTGTTTTGTTACGAATTGAAATTTAGATGGAATTTTCCTTATTCGGATGTATCGGATGTATCCGAATCTCCAAATCACAATAACGGATTTCAATTAATATGAAAAAAATATTATAACAAAATAACAAATTAATTTGTATTAATTTGTTTAATTCGGATGACATGCTGCCATAATTTGGGCCTTTTGTTAATGTTTGAAGCATCCAAAATAACGTAATGACATAACACATAAACAGAATAATGAGAATTGATTCTGATCCATTTCGTTTTTATGTTGCATTAACAATTTTCAACATAAAAAATGCACTACATATGAAATGGAAACATATTGCAATATTATTATTATTATACACGATATACACGATTACACGATACGCGATTTAGCATGTTAAAACAAAAATAACTAATCTTCCTAAATAACTTCTAAAATATGAATAGATTCAGAAGAATGAATATACAAGACAAATCCAAATTTATGAAATGAATCGGCATATACGAAATGAATTCCAAAAACAAAAGAATAATTCTAACATAACAAATATGACGAAATGAAATTAGATTAACCACTTGTCGCAAAATCACGTACCTGTACATCATTCTGCTTCAAGCGGTTATACTGGAGTGATATGCAGCTGGACGCATCACCCCGGTACCGTTTTGTAGAGCCTACGGTTGGATTTCTTGTGATTACAATTGATGCGGCTAATTAGCCATGCAATTGTTATCACAAGCAGCGGGAGGGGACGCACCCCCTTCACCACCTTCCGTCGCTCCACCCGGGCTCTCCCATCCCACCGGGAGACTCGAGCCACCAGGCGGCATGTCCGCCTGCAGACCGGAGACCCGGAATCGGCTTCTCGGATCTGGTAACCCAGAAGCGATGTCACAAAGTCACTTCCAGTTTACTGGAGCCTTAAAAAGTCAGGGTTCAAAACAGCCAAACTTGGCATTTTGAATGCTTTTAAGTGCAAAGGAGGGATCTGGGGTCTTATAGACAGTGCTGATTGGCCCTGTACTTATCACATGCACCCTCCCAAGAAAAAAAAAAAAAAAACTCTCTAAAACAAGGCTCAAGGCTCTGTACTATCAAGAGATGGATTGAGGACAGTGGAAGAAGGGGAGGATCAGAGAAGCCAGGATCAAACAGTCTTTTTACACTATACAGAGGATTAACCCCTGAGGATATACAGTAAGTATAACAAGCATGCTTTACTGCATATACGGACTGATTTTACTGTTGTGGGTTTAGTAACACTTTAACTATTTGATGGAAACAAAAGTAACGTATAACTACTTCATCTTCTCTGCCAGTTTTAATATGCAATTTTCCCTGTTTATTATAGGTTTAGTAACACTTTAAAGGGGTTGTAAAGGTTTGTGTTTTTTCACCTTAATGCATCCTATGCATTAAGGTGAAAAAACACCTGTCCACCCCCCCCCCACCCCGTTTTACTTACCTGACCCCTCAAACTTAACCCAGGGGGATGCGCTGTCTCTCTGCCCAGGGTTCTCGGCTGTTGATTGGATCGATTGATAGCAGCGCAGCCTTTGGCTCCCGCTGCTGTCAATCAAATCCAGCGCCGAGGGGCGGGGCAGAGTCCTGCATTCGACCTCTATGGACGCTGAATGCTGGACTCGGGAGCGCGCCCACAAGGTAACCCCCCCGGGAGAGAACTTCTCCCAGGGGGTTATCTGATGTGGAGAGGAGCCGTGAGAGCCGCCAAGGGACCCCAGAAGACCAGGTTCGGGGCCACTCTGTGCAAAACGAGCTGCACAGTGGAGGTAAGTATGATATGTTTGTTATCTGAAAAAAAAAAAAGAAAACAAACCTTTAGTGTCACTTTAACTTCTATAAAAAAATCGTTCGGTCACAAGTTTCCTCTATTTCTCCAGACCTGAGGTCCCTGTAGGACCTTCCTTACAGGGACTAAATTTGTCACTTTGCCCTGGATGGTTGAAGCGATATTTGGGGAGGAATAGCAGGTATGGATATTGGGGGGGGGGGTGATACAAAGAAATAAATACGTGAATGTGAAGTTTTCTTGTTTCCTTGTCTGTTCTCTAATAACAATATTAAAATTCCCATTAAACAGAAATAAACACGTTCAATCTGAGGCTCAGTGTAACCCGGCTGTCCTCGTGGTGATAAATGATTCATTTGGCATAATGTCTGGGATGGTACAGCGGGGCGATCGGAAGATAGAAATCTGTACTTAAATACCAATATCCTGTCCTTCTGTCTGCAGTTTATGACTGCCTTCAGATCCTATGCACTAAGCCAATCGAAGTTTTAATAAAAGAAAGCAGCCATCTCTAATAAACTCCTGCCGAGATGTGATAACGCTAAACTGCTTTAGCAGCGTGATATTTTTTATTATTATACAAGCAGTATATTAATATGCCAGTATTTGTAAACTCCCCAGTGCCTCCAGATTTATTTGAAAGGCTCGCACTACACTGTATTAATATAAAAAGTTTATACAACAACAACATTTTGTCCTTGAATGATTACCATTTGGATATATGTTTATTTCTTTTTTTTTTTAGTCCGCTCTCATTTTGTGGTAGGGCTCCTATTGTAAAGGGCAACTCCAACTCATAAAATACACTGTTGAGTTAAAGGGTTCACCTCACCAGGAAAAAATAAAAAATTGAACTAACACCCTGCAAGACGTGTCAAACACAAGGCCCGGGGGGGCGAATTCGGCCCCCCAGGCTATTTCAAGTGGCTCTTACACCTCTCATGCAGCTGCTGCAACCCTCTCATTGTTGCCCTCACCTTGTTTCAGCGGTCAGCAACATAGAAGAGGACAGAACTCCTCCTTCTCCTGCACTTCTCCATGAAGCCATGAAAAGGCCTGTATCTGCCCTCTCCCGCATTGCCCATCTCAGCAGTTGATAGCCGAGGGAAAGAAAGAACTCCTCCTACAGATCCTGTGCAGCCGCAGCACTCCCTCCTCTCCACCTCCCTTGGTCTCAGCATTCAGCAGGCTTTGGCTCTCCTCTGGTCCTGCTCCAGATCCTGCACTTTCTGCTTCCCAGCTCCGCCCTTAGCTTCCTCCTGGCAGCAGCAAACAGTAAGCGGGTGCACTGTGATGTAAGGGAGGGTAAGGGACTTTTGACTTCTGAGGGTGGGGGGGGTAGGACATCTAATGTAAGAGGGGGTGGGGTGCTATATAGCGGGGGTCCGTCCTTACGGGAGCAGGGGCGCCGCCTCCCTAATCCATGCCCCCGACCCCTAATCTACATGCAGGGCGCTGGACGCATGGATTCCAATGGGGGTTGTTTTGTTTTTTAGAAGCACATGATTAGAGCCAGAGGCTAACTGGCTTCAAAAAAGGGTTGGCTTGGCCCCCCCCAAAAAAAATATACCACCAGCCGCCACTGGTGCCATAGGTGTGCACAGCCTAATGCATTAGGGTGTGCACCCTTAAGCTCAAACACACATGCATGTGTATGTAACTACATATATTTGACTCTGGCATATTGATCTCCCTGCTGGCACAGTGAAAGCGAAAAGGATAAACACTTCTCTTATGGCAGAGGCTACACAGAACGATAACACTAATGCGCATGGGGGGATTAGGGTGTGCCTGGGCACACCCGGCACACCCTGTGCGCATGCCTATGACTGGTGCTATGGACATCTAGTCTTACAGATACAACTGGCCTTTTGAGGGCAACCATAATGCTGATGCAGCCCACAATGAAATTGAGTTTTACACTCCTGCCCTACAAGGTCCTCACCTCCGCAGTCCTCACTGTATTTACCTTTGTGGGTGATGAACTGTCAGTGCCCATGCAGTCTGTCCCCCTGTCCAGGATCTGAAATCTTCTTTCTCATCATTCTGTAGGGTTTCCAGGATGGATCAGAAACTTTAATCAAAATCATTCTGATCGGCTGCACCAGCTACCTGTGCACTGACAGCAAATCACCCAAAGAGGTCTGTATAATGGGGACTGGAGGGGTGTGGAGGACATAGGCTGTTCATAGGAGAAACAAACTGTAAGGGCTGGGCTCGGCCCTTCCTTCTCTAAGCTGGCCACTCAGCTGTCGGCTAATTGCCAGCTCCTATCTCTCCACAGTGACTCACCTGTTGATGATATCCTGCTCGTCAGTCCTGCCTACTTAAGCAAATGTACACTGTTATACAAGCTGTACACTCACTACTTTACATTGTAGCAAAGTGTAATTTCTTTAGTGTTGTCACATGAAAAGTTATAATAAAATATTTACAAAAATTTGAGGGGTGTACTCACTTTTGTGAGATACTGTATATACAGTCGAATAAGTGCGCCAAAGAAAAGTACAACTTTTTTAAAGATACTATAAAACAGATTCATATAAAAAAAAACACACTCCCCCTTCATCAGGTTAACAAAAAAAATACAAATACAAAGGTTATAAAAGTAAAAGGTTATTAATATAAAAATAATGACTATAAAGCTGAAATATATATATCTGGGGTCTCCATACTTTCCAAACAAAGGGCCAGTTTATTGTGCTTCAGGGGGGACTGTGGCCAGCGGAAGTGGAAATGTTCCTGGCATCAGTGGGAGTAAACATCGCCACATTTGATATTAGGGGAGGAATAGTGCGCCATCATTGGTATTTTAGGGAAGAATTGTGCCCTGTTATTTGTGTCAGTGAGAAAAATGGTGCCCCATTGGCATTAGTTAGCAGAATAGTGTCTCATATAAGTGGGAGGAATAGAGCCCCAAGGACCAGATAAAGGGAAGCATGAACACAATGAATGCAATTTTTCCATACATCCATCCCACTCCACCCTAAACTATGCCTACTGGGCATTATAGATAACCATCAACTGTTTGTTCCCACTAGAGAAGCTGTGATTGGAGCAATTTTTCAGGCCCAGAGGGTTCTCCTATGGCATTGGAAATCTTCAGACCCTCCCTCACACAAAGAGTGGGTACAGTGCATTGGAGAAACTCTTCACTTGTTGAAATACATATATCAACATAGAGGTTGCCCCATAAATGCGAGAACCTTTGGGGTCCATAGTTGGATACCCCGAGTCGGATCGCACTAGACCTAGTCATGGATGGACTCTTTGTGGATTAATAGAAAAAGAATACCCTCCAAGAAATAGGGACTATTCGTTGGCACAACAGACAATTAGGCTCCAAAATTAAAAGGTATATATATATATATATATATATATATATATATATAAATATATATATATATATAAATCTTTATTGCAAAAGAGACTGAAAAGCATAATCACGGCTAAAACAATGAAAAAGGCACACAGCATGAATAATGGAACATGACCTTTTTCATATCATAGATTAACAGAAACTTTGAATCGTTTTGAAAATGGAGTAACCTGATTTGTTTCAGGGATGTTTGCCTGACCTTGCTTTGTGCACTGGTGCGCAGTCATGTTGGAACAAAAAGGGGCCATCCCCAAACTGTTCCCACAAAGTTGGGAGCATGAAATTGTCCAAAATGTCTTGGTATGCTGACGCCTTAAGGGTTCTCTTCACTGGAACTAAGTAGCCAAGCCCAGTCCTTGAAAAACAACCCCACACCATAATCCCCCCTCCACCAAAGGATTTGGACCAGTGCGCAAAGCAAGGTCCATAAAGACGCGGATGAGTCAGTTTGAGGTGGAGGAACTTGATTGGCCTGCACCTCAACCTGATAGAACACCTTGGAATGAGTTTGAGTGTAGACTGCAAGCCTGGTCTTCTTGTCAACATCATCACCTGACCTCACAAATGCGTTTCTGGAAGACACACTCCTAAAATTTGTGGACAGCCGTCCCAGAAGAGTTGAAGCTGTTATAGCTGCAAAGGATGGGCCAACTCAATATTGAACCCTACGGACTAAGACTGGGATGCCATTAAAGTTCATGTGCGTGTAAAGGCAGGTGTACCAATACTTTTGACAATATAGTGTATGTTACACGGTCAGGAAGTGGTGGATTGATATTACAGCTATCTTTCTCACATATTTATGCAGCATAGCAATTCATTCCCTCTTATGACAGTTCAGGCATGAAACTCAACGTACTTTAACTGCACATTGTAATGCAATAATTGGCTTTATTGCTGGACAAAAAACAGAGGAATTTCATTTTGTGCGGAATGATTTTATAGCTTTACAAGTAAGCGGGAGTGTGCTGTCAAAACATGCCGTTTATTTAAAACTGAAGGATGTTTATTTTTCTTCATTGTTTACAGAGGAAATGTACGCTTTTATTCTGGCTGGGTACGGAGAGAGATGAAAACTTGATTAGCTGTTAAATTAAATAGACTTAAAGCGGTACTAAACCCAAAAACAAAACTTTATTATATTGCAGTTTACCAATTCTTACATATGGCGGCTGCCAGTGTTGGCTGGTGCTCCATCGGTGGGGGGGGAGCAGAAGACAGACCTGACCACAGACATCAACCCCCTGTCGCTCCAGTCCACCACCCCTCACTACCCCCCCCCGTCGCTCCAGTCCACCACCCCTCACTACCCCCTCCGTCGCTCCAGTCCACCACCCCTCACTACCCCCCGCCGCTCCAGTCCACCACCCCTCACTACCCCCCCGTTGCTCAAGTCCACCACCCCTCACTACCCCCCCGTCGCTCCAGTCCACCACTCCTCACTACCCCCCCGTCGCTCCAGTCCACCACCCCTTACTACCCCCCCCGTTGCTCCAGTCCACCACCCGTCACTACCCCCCGTCGCTCCAGTCCACCACCCCTCACTACCCCCCCGTTGCTCCAGTCCACCACCCCTCACTACCCCCCGTCGCTCCAGTCCACCACCCCTCACTACCCCCCGTCGCTTCAGTCCACCACCCCTCACTACCCCCCCCCGTTGCTCCAGTCCACCACCCCTCACTACCCCCCCCCCCCCCCGTCGCTCGAGCCTGCCACCGCTCAGCTTAGTGCATTGTTAGATAAAGAGTTTTAGGTGAATGTGGGCGTGTTTTAAAGAGTTCCGTAAGCACTGTAAAATATGCATAAATGTACCCTAGTGGACAAGTGGGTAAAGGACAATTTAAAGTGGAGTTCCACCCACTTTTATAACTCTTCAGCATCCCTCACTAAACTGTGCACTGTAAACTAATTGGATATTTTTAAAAAAAATTACTCAGCACTTACTGTATATCTGCTGTATTCAGTTTTCACTTCCTCCTCCCTGGCCGCGGCCCATTGCATCATTTCCTGTTTGCAATGCCTGCTGGGAAGGGGCGGCAACTTCCTCTGACACTGCCGTTGCTATGAAAACCTGACCTGAAACCTATTACACTGCTTGTGCTGCACTGAGCATGTGCGAGATCTGCAAGGATGAAATTCAGGAAGAAATACAGTCTGGCTTCAGATGCCCAGACTTAAGATGGCCACGGCCTGCTGTAGGTTTATAAAATAACAAACTACTTCTATAAACTAACAAAACAGACCTTAGTTTACAGACTAACTTTACTAGAATACATTAAGCTTGTGTATTACAGGGGTATTTTTATTTAACCACTTACCAACCGGCCCATAGCCGAATGACGGCTGCAGGGCGGTTGGATAACTCTGGGAGGGCGTACTATGATGTCCTCCCAGAATTCCCCTCTCTCGCGCCCCCTGGGGCGCGCACCCGAACACATCCGTGACCGCCGGGTCCAGAGGACCCGGCGCATCACGGATCCCGGTAAATGGCTGCTGATCGCGGCCGTTTACCATGTGATCGCGCCATCAAATGACGGCGCGATCACATGTAAACAGACCGGCGTCATCTGATGACGCCAGTTCCTCTCCTCCCCTCCTGTGTACCGATCGGTACACAGTGAGCGGGGAGGGGGAGGGATGGATGTCTGCAGCGCTGTGGGCTGTATGTGTAGTGCCCACAGCGCTGCAAAGAGACATCCAGCCATCCATTCATCCATGCTCAGCCATCCCTCACTACTATGCAATGCTGTGCAATACTCTGCAATACCCCCACAATACTCTGCAATGCTGTGCAATACTCTGCAATACCCCCACAATACTCTGCAATGCTGTGCAATACTCTGCAATGCTGTGCAATACTCTGCAATACCCCCAAAATACTCTGCAATGCTGTGCAATACTCTGCAATGCTGTGCAATACTCTGCAATACCCCCACAATACTCTGCAATGCTGTGCAATACTCCGCAATGCTGTGCAATACTCCGCAATGCTGTGCAATACTCTGCAATGCTGTGCAATACTCTGAAATACCCCCACAATACTCTGCAAAGCTGTGCAATACTCTGCAATGCCCCCACAATACTCTGCAATGCTGTGCAATACTCTGCAATGCTGTGCAATACTCTGCAATGCCCCCACAATACTCTGCAATGCCCCCACAATACTCTGCAATGCTGTGCAATACTCTGCAATGCTGTGCAATACTCTGCAATGCCCCCACAATACTCTGCAATGCCCCCACAATACTCTGCAATGCTGTGCAATAATCTGCAATGCCCCCACAATACTCTGCAATGCCCCCGCCATACTCTGCAATGCCCCCGCCGTACTCTGCAATGCCCCCGCCGTACTCTGCAATGCCCCCGCCGTACTCTGCAATGCCCCCGCCGTACTCTGCAATGCCCCCGCCATACTCTGCCATACCCCGCCATACTCCGCAATACCCCGCCATACTCCGCAATACCCCACCATACTCCGCCATACTCCGCCATACCCCGCCATACCCCGCCATACTCCGCCATACCCCGCCATACTCCGCCATACCCCGCCATACCCCGCAATACCCCGCCATACTCCGCAATACCCCGCCATACTCCGCCATACCCCGCCATCCCCCGCAATAACCCGCCATACTCCGCAATACCCCGCCATACTCCGCAATACCCCGCCATACCCTGACATGCTGAGCCATGCTCAGCTGTACTCGCCCTCTCTATGTGGCCAGGCTGTGGAAGTCTCACACATGTGGTATCGCCGTACTCAGGAGGAGTAGGAGAATCTATTTTGGGGTGTCATTTTTGGTATGTACATGTTATGTGGTAGAAATATTGTATAAATGGACAACTTTGTGTTAAAAAAAAAAAGCGTTTTAACCACTTCCCGCCCGCCGGCCGTCATACAACGTCCTTGACTTTGTGCGGAGATATCTGAATGATGGTTGCAGCTACAGGCATCATTCAGATATCAGCTTTTTCAGCCGGCGATTCCCTACACCATGAGAAGGATCATAGCAGCTGTTCCACTGCTTGATCGTTCTTACGGGAGGCGAGAGGGTATGTCCCCCCTCCCGCCGCCCTCCGGTGCTTCTACCGACTCACCGCTACGATCGAAGCCAGGATCGTTTTTTTTTTTTTTAATTTCAGGCTTCCCAGCCTAGAGGTGAGATGTGGGGTCTTATTGACCCCATATCTCACTGTAAAGAGGACCTGTCATGCCATATTCCTATTACAAGGATGTTTATATTCCTTGTAATAGGAATAAAAGTGGTCAAAATTTTTTTTTTTTTGGAAAAAAGCATCAAACTAAAATAAATAAAGTAAAATGAACAATAAAAAAAAAATAAAATTTTAAAGCGCCCCTGTCCCTGTGTGCTCGCATGCAGAAGCGAACGCATATGTAAGTCCCGCCCACATATGAAAACGGTGTTCAAAACACACATGTGAGGTATCGCTGCGATCGGTAGAGCGAGTGTAATAAATTTGGCCCTAGACCTCCTCTGTAACTCAAAACATGTAACCAGTAAAAAATTTTAAAGCGTCGCCTATGGGGATTTTTGAGTAGCAAAGTTTGGCGCCATTCCACAAGCGCGTGCAATTTTAAAAGGTGACATGTTGGGTATCTATTTACTCGGCGTAACTTCATCTTTCACATTATGCAAAAACATTAGGCTAACTTTACTGTTTTGGTTTTTGTAAAGCACAAAACTGTTTTTTTTCCCAAAAAAAACGCGTTAAAAAAATTCCTGCGCAAATACCGTGCGAGATAAAAAGTTGCAACGACCGCCATTGTATTCTCTAGGGTCTTTGCTAAAAAAACATATATAATGTTTTGGAGTTCTATGTAATTTTCTAGCTAATAAATGATGATTTTTACATGTAGGAGAGAAATGTCAGAATTGGCCTGGGTGCTCCAGAACGCCTGAAGGTGCTCCCCTGCATGTTGGGCCTCTGTATGTGGCCACGCTGTGTAAAAGTCTCACACATTTGGTATCGCCGTACTCGGGAGTAATAGCAGAATGTGTTTTGGGGTGTAATTTGTGGTATGCATATGCGGTGTGTGAGAAATAACCTGCTAATATGACAATTTTGTGGGGAAAAAAAAAAGTAAAAAAAAACCTTGATTTTGCAAAGAATTGTGGGAAAAAATGACAACTTCAAAAAACTCACCATACATCTTTCTAAATACCTTGGAATGTCTTCTTTCCAAAAAGGGGTCATTTGGGGGGTATTTGTACTTTTCTGGAATGTTAGGGTCTCAAGAAATTAGATAGGCCGTCAGTACTTCAGGTGTGACCAATTTTCAGATATTCGCACCATAGCTTTTGGACTCTATAACTTTCACAAAGACCAAATAATATCCACCGATTTGGGTTAATTTTACCAAAGATATGTAGCGGTATAAATTTTGGCCAAAATATATGAAGAAAAATTACTAATTTGCAAAATATTATAACAGAAATGAAGAAAAATGTATTTTTTTACAGATTTTTCGGTCTTTTTTCTTTTACGGCGCAAAAAATAAAGAACTCAGCGGTGATTAAATACCACCAAAAGAAAGCTCCATTTGTGTAAAAAAAAGGACAAAAATTTCATATAGATACAGTGTTGCATGACTGAGTAATTGTCATCTAAAATGTGAGAGCACCAAAAGCTGAAAATTGGTCTGGTTAGGAAGGGGGTTTAAGTGCCCAGTTGTCTAGTGGTTAAAAAGTATAATTTCGGCCAGAACACCACTTTAACCTGTAAGTAAACCCCCGAGCCCACTAAACTATAAACTATTCTTAGCTGACTCCCCTTCCCCCCTTCCCAACGAGGTGCTTACCTCCTATGATGTGACTGTATCATTACAATGTTAGTGACATTACAATGTTAGTGACACCTCCTCGGGGCCAGGACCATGATGCCCTGCACTCACAGCATTTCCTCAGTCTTTCGCGTTGATAATTCAACCCAGAAGACTGAGGACATCTAGAGGCAAAAAAAGGATACTGCAGGGGACAATGCTGAAGAGGAGGCGAATATTGCAATCAGAGTTTACTCATTAAAAACCCAGTGGCGAACTTTAAAAAAAAAGGCCAGGTGTTGGGTTTTAAATTGATATCTTCACATGTATATCTTAACAACTTACCAACCAGCGCACACCGATTTACCTCGGCAGAATGGCACTGGTAGGCAAAAAGGAGTACAGGTACGTCCCCTGTAAAAAGCAGTGTCGCGGGCGCGCGCGCCGCAGGCTCCGTGACCGTGACTGTGGGTCTCGTGGACTCGATGTCCGCTGGGTGCCCGCAATCGTGTCACGGAGAGGTAGAACGGGGAGATGCTTTTGTAAACAAAGCATTTTCCCGTTCTGCCTAGTGACAGGACAGAGATCACAGCTCCCTGTCATCGGGAGCAGTGATCTCTGTCATGTGTGTTGAAGCCCATCCCCCCTCACAGTTAGAATCACTCCCTAGGACACACTTAACCCCTTCACTGCCCCCTAGTGGTTAACCCCCTCACTGCCAGTGTCATTTACACAGTAATCAATGCATTTTTATAGCTGTATAAATGACAATGGTCCAAAAATAGTGTCAAATGTGTCCGATGTGTCCGCCATAATGTCGCAGTCACAATAAAAATCGCAGATCGCCGCCATTACTAATTTAAAAAAAAATGAAAAATAAAAATGTCATAAAACTATCCCCTATTTTGTAGATGCTATAAATTTTGTGCAAACCAATCAATATACGCTTATTGCGATTTTTTTTACCAGAAATATATAGAAGAATACATATCGAGTTAAACTCAGGAAAAAAATGTTTTATATATTTTTTGGGGGATATTTATTATAGCAAAAAGTTAAAAAATTGCATTTTTTTCCCAAAATTGTCGCTCTTTTTTTGTTTATAGCGCCAAAAAATAAAGACTGCAGAGGTGATCAAATACCACCAAAAGAAAGCTCTATTTATGGGAAAAAAAGGATGTCAGTTTTGTTTGGGTACAGCGTTGCACGACCGCGCAATTGTCAGTTAAAGCGACACAGTGCCGAATCGCAAAAAGTGCTCTGGTCAGGAAGGGGGTAAAATCCTCCAGGGCTGAAGTGGTTAAAAAGAAGAAAAAAAATTTAAAATACTTTAGACAGAATTAAAATGTGACAAGCTACATTTCCCTTTAGGTGATGAAGGCAAGAAGCTGGTTACTGTATCTGCGTGCGTGCGTGACCAGCCCCATGATGCTTTAAAGACTTAACACACTTCCTAATCTCATTCTAATATAGCTACCTTCTAATGTCATGTCATTACAATGTTTTAGTGTACAGACATCACCAGGTCCTCTAAATGATTATATGTGTCATTTTTGGAGACTGTGAAAAAAAATTAAAATAAATAAATAAATAAATAAAAAACAAATCAAATAATTCTAATTCACCGGGTCTGTAAATTAAGGCTACTAATTCCATTAGGATAGAGCGATGACATTATCAATTTGCATATCTGCTCCATTGCAAATACACAGAAGGCTTGCTGGAATGCTTCTGACTATCATCATCTCCATATTAGTATATAACCTGATAAAATAAGAAGTATGATTATGAGAAAGTAAAGGAATAGCAAATTTCCTTCCAAGGCAAGGACGCATCAATGTCACCAACCTGTTTCATGTCACTTATTCAGTTATTTATTTATTTTTACAATTTGATTCTATTAGTGAAGTACATTTGTGCCTGTTATAATGACATTGCAATGCAATTCCAGAGAAAGTTTAGTTTCAAAGAAGAAAAGAAAAGCGTTTTCAAGCAGTACTAATGGTCTCTTACTCTTTATTGAAACATTTATTCTATACTGCTATGCTGTAGAGGACACATTTGAACAGATTCAGACACATGACTACTGTGTTCAGCATAACATGGTGTCAATGTTTCCCACCTATTTACAGGACCGGATTTACATAGGGGCTATTGGAGTAGCAGCTCCAGGCCCCTACCTTAAAATAGGCCCAGGTGTAAGTTAGTCACAAATTCTGCCCAGTCCTGCTCTGTGTATGTAATATGTAAATTGCAGCAGCATTGATATGTAAATCAGGTTGCATTGATATGTGAATAGATTTATTTGAACGCACAGGTGAACGGAGAGGAGGTGGATCAAGACGCAGAGATTAGCAGGGAAGTGTCTGTCACAGTAAATACCCTGAAAAGAAGAAAAAAACGTAGCCCTTAAATATATTGTGTGGGAAAATGTAATATTGTGTAACAACAATGCTAAAAGATGTTTGATATAAAATCCACCACGTGAATGATAGGCAACAAATGTCAATAGAATGACAAAAATAAAGAAAAATATAATAAAATATAATAAAGTCCACCACGTGAATGTTGATTGGCATCAATTAGCAATGGAACAACATTATAAAGTATCTTCAGGACGGACATGTTGAAGAGAAATTTTGAAAAATGGAGAAGAATCTTGTGAGGACACCACCAACAATTGCATGAAGGCTTATCGGAAATAGTGCTAGGGGCATATACCCCTTAAGTCAACCAGGCATGTAGTGATATACAGTATAAACGATATGGAACCTTCAATGATCCAGATAACCGCGATCACAATAAGAACTATGGACGGCACTGGTCAGCAGACGGGTAAGTAGACAGTCAGCAGGCTTTTATTTAAATAAACGTAAACGGCACAGGTCAGCAGACGTTTTATTTCCATAAAAAGACCCACCAAAATCCTCAGCACCAGGCCCATGATGCTCTTAATCCAGCCATGCCTTTTTAGGGTCATATTTGGACAAGATGCCACCCTAGACCGGCTTGAATGAAGGTGCCCTTTTGCATAAGCTCTGCCAACAATTGCATGAAGGCTTAGCGGAAATAAAGGACTTAAAGTGGCATATACCCCCTAAGTCAACCGGGCTTGTAGTGATAAACACTATAAACGATATGGAACCTTCAATGATCCAGATAACTACAATCACAATAAGAACTATGGACATCATTGGTCAGCAGACGGGTAAGTAGGTTCAGATGGAGAAAGGAACAGCCAAAGAAGTTTCTCATGCTCACACACTGAAACCAAGAAATGAAACAAAGTTCCACATAGTGTGATACCGTTTACGTTTATTAAAAAAAAGGATAGAATTAAACACTCACATATTCTGAAGTAATCAAAAGCTTAACAGACATAAAAAGGCGCAGTAGTGATGGCAGCACTAGATCCGACGCGTTTCGTCTGAGTAGTGAGTGTCAACCATCACCTCTGTGCTTAAAAAGGTAAAACGGCCCCAAATTAGATCACATGCCGACTGGAAGTTCCAGTCTGGAAATATTTGCGTCACTTCCGGTCCAGCCTGAAACATTAAGAAAGGCTGTTTTAAAGAGTATTTGCAATACAAAATTCACAGTAAATACCCTGCCCTGTTACATGCTTAGTAATTGTAAGGCTTCATACACATCACACAGATGTGACAGAGCGCGCACGTTCCCATTCATCGCGTGCAGGGCATCCCCTCCCTCTCACAGTTCCCACCCACAGTTTGCCATGGCGCACTAGGCATGCAACATTACTACACTACTAAAACAACCCAAAGGCACCCTATCTCTTACCCCATCCCCCTCAAATCATTGGTTTAAATATTTAATTTGTTTTGACAAAATATTGCTTGCAGTTTCATTTTATTTATTTCCATAAAAAGACCCACCAAAATCCTCAGCACCAGGCCCATGATGCTCTAATCCAGCCCCGCCTTTTTAGGGTCGTATTTGGACAAGATCCCACCCTGGACCTGCTTGAATGAAGGCGCCCTTTTGCATAAGCTCTGCCCCTTATATCATATAATTATTTTAGTACAAGCTAATGCTAGACTCAAATCTTGGCCAAGTCACTATCTGCATCCCAGATAGCAAGCAATTGTGCTGCAAGTTTGAAAATGACTTGCTAAGCTATTGCTAGACTTGCCAGGCTTCACAAGTTCATTGTTGAATTGCACAATTGTAACAAGTATGCATTGCATGACTCCAGATAAACTTTCTTTGCAAACATTCTGCAAGTCTACTGCAAGTTCTGGTTCAGTTATGTTGTGCAATAGAAATGGAGGGCTTGGGAGCCTGGTCCCCAGCCAGGTCTCACCAAAGAAGCTAGGGTCCCCTAGCTTCTTTGGTGAGACCTGGCTGGGGACCAGGCTCCCAACCCCTCTTTTTCTAAAATTTCTTGATCTTATCCCTCTTGATCTTACCCATTTACTAACTTTACTTGCAGAGGCTTTCCATAAATTTTATGTTGTGCAATAGTCATGCCACCACAGGGGTCACTATAGCTAAATTGTCATGCTTTAGACTTGCAGAGCTCATGCTGTAGACTCACCACTGTAACTTTGCTCTTGCTAAAGACTTGCCACGCAAATTTGCTAAAAATTGCTAAAGTGTCAACTAGAACTTGTGCTTCAAGTGCTCTGCAAGTGTACAACTTGCCAGTGAAAATGTGCAGCAAGTTAACAGACCCATGCCGCATACACACGAGCGAACTTTAGGGCAGACTTTGCCCGGCGGACTTTTCTACGTACTTTACGACGGACTTTCTGAATGAACGGACTTTCCTACACACAATCCACCAAAGTCTGTCGAATTCGTACGACCGGACTAAAACAAGGAAGTTCATAGCCAGTAGCCAATAGCTGCCCTAGCGTGGCTTTATGTCCGTTGAACTAGCATACAGACGGCGGACTTTTCGACCGGACTCGATTTTGACGGATTGATTTAAAACATGTTTCAAATCTAAGTCCGTCCAACTTTTGAGAAAACAAAGTCCGCTGGAGCCCACACACGATCGAATTGTCCGACCAAATCCCGCCTGCCGAGCAAAGTCTGCCGTAAAGTCCACTCGTGTGTACGCGGCATTACAATTCAGCACTGCCACAAATTTGTGGCAAGTCATCCTTGCTATCTGGGATAGAGTTTTCATGTCCTCCCTGTGCTTGAATGGGTATTCTTTGGGTGCTCTGGTTTCCTCCCATACGCCAAAGACATGCTGGGTTATTTGGCTCCTGTCTAAATGGGCCTTAGTATATGTTGTGGCAGGGCGAGTCCATGCCACTGTTTAATATGGCATTCTGGGCCAGGATTTCTGGGAAGTAAGCACACTAATGATGCAGGCATGTGTTGCATTAATCTTAGAGACAGGGTCGGAGCTCAGGGTCCCACCCTCCCGATTTGGTCAGTGATTGTAATGGAGCTGTGGGAGGTGCACGTTACACCACATTGTCCAGGACAGGACAGATTGAGGCAGAGTCTGAGATAAAGACAGTCTGTGACAAATGAAGCAGCTGGGGCGCTGCACAAAAGATATAACGCGTGTGCATGGACACTGGATGTGTTTGATGGTCAAGAAGACCAAAACTACAAGGTTGGGCAGTAAAGCTGTGAAGAAAGCCTCGAGGCTGAATGTTGTTTTTCCTTATTTTATTAATTGTGAGAATTGCCTGAGTGAGAAGATATCCATGTAAACATTTGTGTTACTTTTAGATAAAAGTGGGCAGGAAAAGCCCTAGGATAGCACTTCTGGCATGGAGTAAACTCACTGTTTGGCGCTACCAAGGAGTTAAATACCCCAAGGAACAAATACCCCAACTTGTCACAATGTGTATACTATGGCTATGTATTCTGCATGCCAGTCCCAAGCCCATTAAATGTGGAGGGTTTGCGAAAGACCTGTCAACCAACCTCATAAAACAATTTGCAAGATAATTGTAGTGCTTACTTCTGTATGAGCTGCTGGGATTTTGCCCAGGTTCTTCCCCAGTGGATTAACCCACAGCCAGGCACACACAGTCACTTTTTTTCTTAATAACCAGGCTAGGGGTGTTGTTTTTGTTGTTTTTATTTTTGGAGAACTTTGATAGGGTTAAAGTTCGGCGGACACCCCCCTTTCCTGACCTGCAGAGCTGCACGCCGTTTTTAAAAAAAAATATTTTGGCGTGGGGTTCCCCTTAAAATCCATACCCGACCTGAAGGGTCGGGTATGGATTAGGGGGGACCCCCATGCGTTTTTTTATTCACGTTTTTCTATTGTCGGCAATGCCGGCAATTTTTTTTTTTTTTTCATTGAGCTGTCAGCGGGGAAGTCATTGTTAAGGACGCAGCAGCCGGCCTCCCGGCCCACTCCTTAACTACCAACTATGCACTATACAGCACGCAGGGCATTGTGGGGCACTGGGTTGGCGAGCCTCCTGCCAAGCACCCCACAAATTCAGGTGTTCGCCGAACGGGCGAACAGGCAAACTTTTGCTCAGCTCGAACTGCTTGCCCAACTGTAGTCTTGAATCTCACACAGCCCTTATGTCTCCCATGAACTTATGGTTGTGAAGATATGTGCATACAGTATGTAAGGAAATGTAAAAGCATATAAATTATTATGTTTTTTAGATTAGTTTGCATGCATTTATTTTGCATGTTCTCTATATGTTTCTTATGCTGTTTTGTTATGTATGTGTGAAATCGGTGGGCACAGTTTGGCTCCCAGCATGCAGTTTCATTTCCTACATATGTCAGATGAATCCCAAGCACATTTACATGTGGATGTGTTCTCTGATGCATTTACAATGCATTACTTAGCATTTGGGTTAACAGAATTACTTTCTCCGACTGTAGAACAGTAGGTCCAGACACATTTCAGTAATCACGCCACAATGCAAATCCCTTTTGATTTTTTTTTTTTTTTAACAGTTTTCTTAAAAATAAAATACTGCAATGCACTCTTGTTAAAGTGAAACTATGGGGAAAATAAGATATGACTATATAATACAGTCTGTCATTGCCATTGACACAGCAGTTTTTGAGTTCTTCCTGTTATGCCGAGTACACACGAGCGGACTGTTCAACAGAAAAGGTCAGACGGAACGATTCCGTCGGACATTCCGATCGTGTGTGGGCTTCATCGGACCTTCATCGGATCTTTTCTGTTGAAAATTCCAACGGACCTAGAAATAGAACATGTTTCAAATCTTTCCGACGGACTCGATTCCTATAGAAAAATCTGTTCGTCTGTATGCTAGACCGACGGACCAAAAACGACGCAAGGGCAGCTATTGGCTACTGGCTATGAACTTCCTTATCCTAGTCCAGTCGTACGTCATCACATTCCAAACGATTGGACTTTGGTGTGATCGTGTGTAGGCAAGTCCGTTTAGTTGGAAAAGTTCTTCGGAGTTCAGTCCGACAAGAAGTCCGCTCGTGTATACGCGGCATAAGATTTTATAACCTGTTGATCCTGCCAGTAGATCTGTTATCTTTCCACTTCTTTTAACAGAGGGACAACTCTATTTGTTCTATAGTAAAATTGGGTAGCAGTGTTGTCACCCTTATGGACATGTACTTGCAAATGGACTTTAAGTAAACGACAAACATTTAAAGTGTAACTGAAGGCAAAACTTTTAGATTTTTTATGGATAGCATAAGGAGGGTTATCACCTCTGTCAGTTTTCTCTGTCATCTGTGACCCATAGGGGAGATTTCCATTCACTGTCCCATAGTGAGAGTGAGAGGAAATACCTCCAAAGTAAGGGAATCCTGGAGTGTAACCAGAACTAGTGTCCTCATTGGAAGATTTCCCCTCTCTGGTGTAAACCCAACATTTTGGATTTTTTTTTTACTTTCGATGATAAAGGTCAACAGGACAAATAGAGATGGTGAATCTCCCTAAAACACAGACAATAAAACAAACTCACTCCATTCAGATTTCTAAAAACATTTTGCCTTTACTTACACTTTAACCACTTAACCACTTCAATACAGGGCACTTATACACCTTCCTGCCCAGGCCAATATTCAGCTTTCAGCGCTGTCGCACTTTGAATGACAATTGCGCGGTCATCCATCACTGTATCAAACAAAATTTGTATCATTTTGTTCCCACAAATAGAGCTTTCTTTTGGTGGTATTTGATCACCTCTGGGATTTTTATTTTCTGCTAAACAAATAAAAAAAAGACCGAAAATTTTGAAAAAAAAAGTTTTTTGTTTAAGTTACAAAACTTTGTAAAAAAGTAAGTTTTCTCCTTCACTGACAGGCACTGATAAGGCAGCACTGATTGGCACCAATAAGGTGGCACCAATGAGATGGCACTGATGAGGTGGCATTGATGGGCACTGATGGGGCACTGATAGGCGGCACTGATGGGGACTGATCGGTGGCACTGATATGAGGCACGGATGGGCACTGATAGGCAGCACAGATGGGCATGGATAGGCGGCACGGATGGGCACTGATAGACGGCACGGATGGGCACTGATAGGCGGAGTGGATGGGCATGGATGGGTACTGATAGGTGGCATTGATGTACTGTAATGTATGGTACTGATGGATGCCAATCAGTGCCAAACAATAATGCCTGCCAATCAGTGATGCCTATTGTGGGCACTGATTGGCATCCATTGTGGGCACTGATTGGCATCCCTGGTGGTCTAGGGTGGCATACCTGGTGGTGACATCCCTGGTGGTCCTAGTGGCGTCCTTGGTGGTCCAGTGTGGGCATCCTCGGGGGGACTGCGCTGATAATCGATCAGCACAGGCCCCCCCATCAGAGGAGCAGCCAATCAGCTCTCCTCTACTCACGCCTGACAGACAAAAGTGAGGAAAAGCCGATAACCGGCTCTTCCTGTTTACATCGTGATCAGCCGTGATTGGACACGGCTGATCATGTGGTAAAGAGTCTCCGACGGAGACTCTTTACCTAGATCGGTCTTGTGGGGTGTCAGACTGACACCCCGCAACAGCGATCGCCGCGATGCGCGCCCCCGGGGGGCTTAATATCCTGAAGACATCATATGAGACTTCCGGTCAGGTTATTGAAACCACTTTGCCACCGTCATTTTGCTATATGGCGGGCAGCAAGTGGTTAAGGACCGGAAGGATTTTCCCCTTAATGACCAGGCCATTTTTGCGATACGGCACTGCATCGCTTTAACTGGCAATTGCACGGTCGTGCGATGCTGTACCCAAACAAAATTGATGTCCTTTTTTTCCCACAACTAGAGCTTTTGTTTGGTGGTATTTGATCACCTCTGCGTTTTTTATTGTTTGCGCTATAAACAAAAAAAAGAGCAACAATTTTGAAAAAAACATTTTTTTTACTATTTTGCTATAATACATATCCAAACATTTTTTTTTAAACTATTTTTTTCATCAGTTTAGGCCAATATGTATTCTTCTACATATTTTTGGTAAACAAAAATAGCAATAAGTGCATATTGATTGGTTTGCGCAAAAGTTATCGCGTCTACAAAATAGGAGATAGATTTCTGGCATTTATATATATATTTTTTTGTTTTTACAAGTAATGGTGTCGATCAGCGATTTTTAGTGGGACTGCAACATTGTGGCGGACAGATCAGACACTTTTGACACTTTTTTGGGACCATTTACATTTATACAGCGATCAGAGCTAAAAATAGCCACTGATTACTGTATAAATGTCACTGGCAGGGAAGGGGTTAACACTAGGGGGCGATCAAGGGGTTAAATGTGTTACCTAGGGAGTGTTTCTTACTGTGAGAGGATGGGGACTGCCTGGCGAAGGAGACCGATTGCTGTTCCTAATCAGTAGAAACAGCATATCTGTCTTTTCTCCATTGACAGAACAAAGATCTGTCTATTTACATTGATAGATCTTCATTCTGTCTCTGTCAGAAGCGATCCCGGGTGGCCAGTGGGCATCGTGCCTGCCGGCCACGCGCATTGGCTCCGGCATCGCCCCGCGGGCCCCCTAGAGCTCTTAAAGCGGCGACATACAGTTACAGCGATTCGCCCATGGGGAGCCAACCTGCCACAGTATAACTGCGGCGGCTGGTCCTTAAGTGGTTAAAGTGATTGTAAAATCTTGTTTTTTTTTTCTATGAAAATAAAAAACATGTTATACTTACCTGCTTTGTTGCAGTGGCTGAGACAATCGTGGACATCGCTGGACAGAGATGGGGCTCAGGTAAGTATTAGGGGGGCCGAGGGGAGCTGCTGCACACAGAAAGTTTTTTTTGTATTAAGATAAAAAACCTTCTGACTTTACAACTACTTTAAGGCGTTATTCACACTTGTTGTGCGTTATTTTAAAGCAGACCATTCATTTTGATTCTCTGCCAATGCACAGGACTGGGCCAGAAAATGAATATGTAGTAAATTACAGCTCATAGTGGTGTGTTACTGTGATTTATGTTGTGCTGAAATGCATGTCTGATGAAGCTGTGTTGTTTTAGTGTGCGGGGATTTATGTCATCTTGATATCCACCAAAACCAAAAGAAAGCTTGTCAACATGTCCAAAGCTGTTGCTTGACTTCTGACAAATGTTATCTCCCAGTCCCCACTGCTGCAATAAAAGTAAAGGGGCTGGGTAATGTCATTGACCATATATCTGGACATCCAATATGTGTGTGCAATAGCGCTGGACCAGTGTATGGTCTGGTATCGAATGGAGGTAAATTGTCCTTTGGGGAGTCTCGTAACCAAAGGAGGTGTGGTGTCAGTGGGACTTGTTGAGGTCTCCGGCTGTTGCCTCTCCATAAACAATGTCAGGACTCTCCACAGGGTAATTTAGAATGAGTGTACATTATCGGAGACATAACTAGAACCTTCAGGACCTGGTGCAAGAAACCATGAAGGGCCCCCCCTGGGGCTATTCCTACTTATTCTGGGGTCCTTTACTCCCATTGCGGGCACCTTTATTACGGTCCCTCAGCGGGACCCTTTTAGAAGTTCTGCAGTGGGCCCCAAGATGTCGAGTTTGACCTTTGCAACCCTGGTAGTTCTGCCATTGGTGTCAGTAGTTATTTATTTTTGTTATTTTATTTGTTTTATTATTCTGTACCATTTTATCATTTTTTTCTATTATTATTTTCTTTTAGGGGCCCTGTTGGGGGGTTTTGGTGAAATATCAGGGGTCTAAACAGACCTCTGATGTTTCACCTATGAGACACAGAAATGAGATTGAGGACACAACCCTCAATCTCAATCTCTGTAGCCTCCACTGCACAGAATGAATGGACAGAAATAGCTCTGTACAGAGCTTCCTGTTCATTCACAAACCACAGCATAGTAAACAAAGTTTACAATACTTCAGCTATGAATGGACACAGGAGCAATCGGTACTGATCACTTACTGTGTCTATTCAGAAGAGGAAGGGGTCAGTAAATTACATATTTATCTGCCGCTTCCCCGCTCGCCACATGCCTTGCATGGGGGGGGGGGCAGGGGAGCAAGCAGGGACCCGGGGGCAGCAGAAGACAAGTAACCTGGATAGGAGGGGTGGCGGGGGCGACATATAGAGGAACCAATACCCTCCACCTTCCTCCTGCAGCCGCTGAATGCCTACATAAGGCAGAGGAGGGGAGGAAAAGCATGGGGCCAGGTTGCAGTTGTGATCCCTATAGTTATCCCCTGCCCAGTATAAAGTTTTTTTACACTTGTGGTTTTATAAAGAAATTTATTGGAATTGTTAGTGGTAAGTAAAGCCAACGCATTGTCCATATAAAAAAAAAAAGAAAGATAAAAAATGGATCCAGTTGAAAACATAAATAAATAGAAAAGGCAATAAAATTGAGTATAAAATATCAATGGGGTTTAGACTGTCACAAATCTATTGAAGATTACATTAAATATATACCTGTTGTAAATATAAAAATATGAATATATAATTATGAATGTAAGAACACATCAAATACACAATGGGGACGGAAAGTATTTAGACCTCCTTAAATTTTTCACTCTTTGTTATATTGCAGCCATTTGCTAAAATCATTTAAGTTCATTTTTTCCTCATTAATGTACACACAGCACCCCATATTGACAGAAAAACACAGAATTGTTGACATTTTTGCAGATTTATTAAAAAAGAAAAATTGAAATATCACATGGTCCTAAGTATTCAGACCCTTTGCTGTGACACTCATATATTTAACTCAGGTGCTGTCCATTTCTTCTGATCATCCTTGAGATGGTTCTACACCTTCATTTGAGTCAAGCTGTGTTTGATTATACTGATTGGACATGATTAGGAAAGCCACACACCTGTCTATATAAGACCTTACAGCTCACAGTGCATGTCAGAGCAAATGAGAATCATGAGGTCAAAGTAACTGCCTGAAGAGCTCAGAGACAGAATTGTGGCAAAGCACAGATCTGGCCAAGGTTACAAAAAAATTCTGCTGCACTTAAGGTTCCTAAGAGCACAGTGGCCTCCATAATCCTTAAATGGAAAACGTTTGGGACGACCAGAACCCTTCCTAGTTCTGGCCATCCGGTCAAACTGAGCTATCAGGGGAGAAGAGCCTTGGTGAGAGAGGTAAAGAAGAACCCAAAGATCACTGTGGCTGAGCTCCAGAGATGCAGTCGGGAGATGGGAGAAAGTTGTAGAAAGTCAACCATTACTGCAGCCCTCCACCAGTCGGGGCTTTATGGCAGAGTGTGTCGACGGAAGCCTCTCCTCAGTGCAAGACACATGAAAGCCCGCATGGAGTTTGCTAAAAAACACCTGAAGGACTTCAAGATGGTGATTAATAAGATTCTCTGGTCTGATGAGACCAAGATAGAACTTTTTGGCCTTAATTCTAAGCAGTATGTGTGGAGAAAACCAGGCACTGCTCATCACCTGTCCAATACAGTCCTAACAGTGAAGCATGGTGGTGTCATGCTGTGGGGGTGTTTTTCAGCTGCAGGGACAGGACGACTGGTTGCAATTGACAGAAAGATGAATGCGGTCAAGTACAGGGATATCCTGGATGCAAACCTTCTCCAGAGTGCTCAGGACCTCAGACTGGCCGAAGGTTTACCTTCCAAGACAATAACCCTAAGCACACAGCTAAAATAACGAAGGAGTGGCTTCACAACAACTCCGTGACTGTTCTTGAATGGCCCAGCCAGAGCCCTGACTTAAACCCAATTGAGCATCTCTGGAGAGACCTAAAAACGGCTGTCCACCAACGTTTACCATCCAACCTGACAGAACTGGAGAGGATCTGCAAGGAGGAATGGCAGAGGATCCTCAAATCCAGGTGTGAAAAACTTGTTGCATCTTTCCCAAAAAGACTCATGGCTGTATTAGATCAAAAGGGGCTTCTACTAAATACTGAGCAAAGGGTCTGAATACTTAAAAATTAACTTAAATGATTTTAGCAAATGGCTGCAATATAACAAAGAGTGAAAAATGTAAGGGGGTCTGAATACTTTCCGTCCCCACTGTAACAGAGTATAAAATCAGTATATAAATACATTTAAGAATGTAATACATTTATAGGTGTACATACAGTATAGTATGTTATAGTTCAGTAGCAAAAATCTATACTTCAAGAGCATAAACTATTAATAACCATCTGGCCCCCAGCAGATTACCAACCATCCAGAAAGATTCCATCCCAGTAGACAATGCGGGCAGCTTCAGACACAACAACTCAAGATCAGGAAATATTTATTAGTTGCTTTACTGTTTTCCTGTACAGTAGCTCTGATGAAGGGGGGAGGCATTTCCCTGAAAAGCATTGCCTTTACTTACCAGTTGTGAACTAGGGGATGTAATAAATGTCTTAAAGTGGATCTTCACTGCATCTGAGCACCACAAACCAAAAACACTATTTCATACATTTTTAATATTCAATGCAAACTCCCCCATCCACCCTTCCATTCATCCATGTCTCCATGCTTTATTTTGATGAGAAATCACTTTGAAAAACAACCCGCTAGCATTTCTGGCCATGGCCATCCTAAGTAAGGGCAAATGATTCATGTAGAATTGACTTCCTGGAATCCATTTGCCCTTAGCTCAAGCATGCATGCAAGAGAATGTGCTTAGCTGAGAAAACCCCTCCTCCTCTCCTTCCCTTCTGAAGACTCCTGGGATGTATCACATCATTTGCCTAGGCAAGAAACCTCGAAGTAACTGAAGAAATGTGAAAAAAAAAAGTTTAAAACACAGTAATATAATATAATTTTGTGTCTATTTACTAATGCTAGCAGCATAAGGATTAAAAATAATGAATGTTGGCTGTGAGAGTGAAGTTCCTCTTTAAATACAACCACAAGTGTAACAAACCTTGAGGCTCCAGGCACACTAGCGTTTTTTTAAGCTCCTAGAAGCTGTTATGAGCATTTTTTTCTGCTCCTAGATGTTAAATCGTTATATCTTATGTATCCATGCACACTACTTTAGGCTATTAGCATTTTTTGAGCTTCAGCGTCTAAGAGCAGAGAAAAAATAGTTTTTGTAGAGTTTCTTTGGAGCATTTTTTTCAGCAGAAAAAAAACTCTAAATGCGCTTAAACGCTTCTAAATGCCACGAAAACGCTCCTAACAGCTTTTTTTTCTTCATGTACTGTAAAAACGCTAATAAAATGCTAATGCTCCTAAATGCTCCTAAAAGCTTCCAAAATGCTACTAAAAAGCTACTACCAGCTGGCACAAAAATGCTATTATCATCATTTTTCATCCAGCATTTTTTTTTCTAGCATTTTTTGGAGATTATAAAAAATGCTAATGTGCATGGAGCCTAAAGCCTCGCACACGCGATTGGATTTTCGGCAAGGAATTGTGTGATAACAGACTGTTGGCCTCAAATCCAACCGTTAGTACGCTCCATCAGACAATTGTTGTCCAACTTACCGCCAAGAAATGTTGGATGGCAGGCTAGTAAATTTTCGGCAGACAACGGTCTGTTGTCAGATTTTCGTATCATGTGTACACAAGTTCGTCACACAAAAGTCCAAAGTATAAACACGCATGCTCAGAATCAACCAAACACGACATTAGCAGAAGGTGCCCAAAGGGTGGCGCTTGAGAGCTTAAATTCCTCATAGGACGTCACTACGTTCATGTTTGTTGGCCGACAATTGTGTACCGTTTGTATGCAAGACACGTTCCTGGCACACGCCCTTCGGACAAAAGTCTGACGCTTTGTTGGCCAACAATCCGATCGTGGGTACCAGGCTTTAAGCTCCATCCTGGTTGCGCCTCTGCACTCTTTCCATACATGGACATAACCCTATCTGGTCAATGATGTCATGGAGATCCCAGTGGAGTCCCAGTCCAGTTTTTGCTATCAGTTGAGTGCACAGGGACACTGGAATTCTGATGATATCAACTGGAATTTTTCTGTACTTTCTTAGAAGAAGAAAAAAAAAAATCTAACAGGGCTTATGCACACTTCTGATTAGGGCCATACACTGCCCAGATCAGTGTACTTCTACGGCAGGTATGGAGGACTTTCTGATCAGCTACTGACAGGAAGCCTGTACAAACCAATTACAGGCTAAACCTGTCCGCTGCTGTTTGCTTGTAATTGTACATGGACCGATTACCTGTGGTTTGGGGATTGGGCCTTGCCGATTGGTGAGTATGGGGTCTTTCTTTTTTCTGTGAGGCCCCTCTTACCATCCATCCATCATGTATTCATGCGTTACATTACTTTTTGATTATTCATTTCCATATATATCCCGCATGCATCCACCCCTGAGGAGCAAGCCACATGTTGTGAAACGCGTAGGGTGTTATAGATGTCATGTATACTCATGTACTTTAAATGCAATGCAATCTTTAACTATGTGCAATATTGTATCGGCTTTGCCTTTTGTATGTTACTTTTTTATGTGTGACTATTTCTGTAATAATTATTGTACTGTATTTACATTTGTCAATTTTATCGCCCAATTGTGCACACCTCATTCAAAGTCCCATTGGCAACATCCATGTTTTGATTACCTGTGGTTTGGTAATGGATTACAGCCCCTAGACAAAGGTAACTTATGTCATGACAGGCGTCCTGTCCGCAACTGATAAGAAACACCTACTTAGCTGCCTGCTACTGAAATACGCTGATCTGGGCAGTTTATGGCCCTAATCAGTTGTGTGCATGAGTAAGATTCAAAATTTAGCATTTTTTGGGTTTAGATAAATTTCAAAGCAGACCATCACTCAAAAATTAAAGTACCACTTATCCTTTTCCTCCCCTCACTTCTAGCAAAATCTTTTTTAGGTAGCAGGTAAGCTTTTGTGATGGATACCAGCTCCCCTCTTCTTCGCCTAGCCTAGGCAAGAATAATGTCAGCTCTAATGACCCTCCCGGGTGGAGTGAAATGCATTAGGTACGGAGACTTCCGGTGACACCATTTCTTGGATTTTGGAATGCAAACCATGGATTGCACAGCGTTTTATATGCTTGTCATGAAAGATCAACATGTGAGTGGATATTATTTTATAATAAAACCTATTTAAACTATATCACGCCATGTATGCTCTACTTCTTATCCTATGAGTACGTCTAACTATTAGGGACGTGTGGAAGAGGATAAAGACACATCTATGAAAGATATATTTCACCAGTACAGGCGATCTATGAAAGATATATTTCACTAGTACAGGCGATCTTTACATGGATAGCTGGTGAGTGAGGGCACAGGAGGAAGGGGAGCACAGCACTTTCATTACCTTTGCAAGGCCGTCTTTAAGGCGGGGCAAAAGGGGCAGCTGCCCAGGGCTGTGCTATGACAGGGGAGAGGCGCAGCTGCGGTTGTCTGTGTACTAAACCCGCTCTCCCCTCCTCCTCCTATCAGCAGCCGTCTCTCTCTAATCGCTGCTTGTTCTTCCCCCTCAGGCTAAGCAGAACAAGCAGCCAATCAGGTGGAATATCTAGGGTCGCTCCTAGCTACAGGGGCCCACGCGGCCTGCCTGTCATTCATATCAATGTAGCTGAGCGGCAATCTCAACCTCCCACCGTTGCACTGGCCACATCCAGTCTCTGATTGGCTGTGCTATGACAGGGACGAGGTGCAGCTGTGAGTTGTCTGTGTACTTGCAACCTCCTGTAAGACCCCTTCCTCCCCTCCTCCTGTCAGCAGCCAACTCTGTCTAATTGCTGCTTGTTCTTCCACCTCCCTCTGGCTAAGCAGAACAAGCAGCCAATCAGAAGGGAATCAAGGGGAATGATGGGACATGTAGTCCCATGATACCTGAACTATACTTTTAAAAAAGGAGGGAGCAAGATTTACCCAAGCAAAAAGTCACCAGGACAGTGCAGTGCAGGGGGAGTTAGTGAGAGGAACATGTGGAACAGTTCCCCCCAGAGACTGAGCTGCTGAAAAACCACCAAGCAAGTACCATGTGGGGGAGACTGCAAGAGAAAGAGGGTCATGTTGCTGAGCCACTGCCAGGATATGGACCTTGCTGCACTGCCTACTGGAGTTGTCATGGGCAACCCCCGGACACCTGATTGAAGGGTCCACTGCTGCTGTGTCGCTGGATCTGGTAAGAAGGCTTTGCAGCCACTACATGATATCACCACTAGAGCATGAACTATTAGGAACTACCTTGGGAGGTGATCGCAGCTTGTAGGGCAAGCAGGTGTGCTGTTGTGAGAGGCTTGGGTCAGCCATAAACAGAGCAGTTTCCTTTCCTGCAACCCATAGTTACAGAAAAGAAAGATGCTTGATTCCCCCATTAATACAGTCAGTGTGGATGGGGCAATTCCTCCTGCTGAGCCAATGTCTTTTTCCAGCAGGGGGTGGGGGAAGCCATCCCCACCAGAAGAATGCAGTGAATATTGCAAAGGAATATAACAATTGCTAGGAATAATTGCTTGTAAAATCCTTCAGGCTGGTTGTACTCAAGTTGATCGATCGATCAACTTGGGTACATTCAGGTATGTGCCATGGCAGCTACACTGTGGAAATAGTAGATCCCAGGGGAAGCACATGATGGCCCGTTCAATGCTAGAAGATCCCTGCTGGAAAGTTAATGCATTTCTATTGGGGTTCTGACAAAGAAAAGGGTTCTAGCAAAGAAATGGTTAATCATACACTTCCACACAGATCTGAAAGGGTTAATCATGCACTTCCAAGTGGGATTTCATCTGCCAGCAATGAAAAGGTTAATTGTGTCCAGTTACCCCACACCTCCCCAGTCCATGGTGTGCAGGCAGTAAGGAAATGATGTGCTGTAACCTTCAGCAACCAGTGATCCATAATGACGTGCTGTAATCTCTAGAAACCAATCAGTGAGCCGTAGTGATGTGCAGTAACCTCTAGCAACCAATCAGTGAACAGTAACAATGTACAGTCACCTCCAGCAATCAATCAGTGAATGGTAATAATGTGCAGTAACTTCTAGCAATCACTCAGCAAGCAGAAGTGATGTGGTGTAACATCTAGCTCAGTGAGCTGTAATGTGTGCTGTAACTTCTAGCAACAAGTCAACGAGTGGTAACAATATGTTGCATCCTCTGGCAACCAATCTCAATCGCTGCCTGATCTGCTGTAGTAAACTGATTTTGAGTCTAGCTGTTCTCAGAGCAGGTGGAGAGAGAATTTGCATAGCGGGGGCCATTGGGGGGGGGGGGGTCAAGAAAATGTTTGCCCAGGGTCAAATCAGTTTTAAAGACGGCCATGCACCTTTGCCATATATTACTGCACGGATTGCACTTTAAAGGAATCATCACAATATTGAAGAATCACAGCAGTATATAAACTTTTATTGTTATGCTTTGTCATTTGTTATAGCAGACATTGTTGATTATATGGTAGATATTGCAAACTATTTTCTTACGATTCTATTTATTTTACTGAGCACAGACAGCGCAGGAACTTCACATACTAATTCTTAAAGGAGTACACCCCTTTTATTTGCAGCAGTCAAAACATAATTTAATTTTAAATTAATTTGAGCAAACCACAGTGCGGGGACACTAAATACTAAACCAAATGATTGGTGAAAGCAATATACATCAGACAAATAGGGGTTGATTTACTAAAGGCAAATAGACTGTGCACTCTGCAAAATGCAGTTGCTCCAGAGCTTAGTAAATGAGGGGAAGCCCTGCTGACTTCCATCATCCAATCATGTGCAAGAAAAAAAAATGCTGTTTTGTTTATTTCCTTTGCATGTGATTGGGTATTCTTCGCAAAGTGAAGCTTCACCTCATTCACTAAACTTTGTGGCAATTGCACTTGCAGAGTGCAACTGCACTTTGCAAAGTGCACAGTCTTTTTCCCTTTAGTAAATTAACCCCATAGAGTGCAATGTTCACAAAACTCACGACTGTCATTCCTTATGGTTTATACATTTCGAAAAGACAAAATAACCTCACAAGTAAAATCTCCCATTTTTTAAAAAATATATTCTTTATTTAAGAGAAAATCACAATCCAAATGATTGCTCAAAACAATATACATCAGACAAAAAAAAGTGCAATGTGCACCAAACTCACGACTGTCATTCCTTTTGGTTTATTCATTTTGAAAAGGAAAAATAACCACACAAGTCAAATCTCTAATTTTTTTAAATAAATTCTTTAGGAGAAAATGACAATCCAAATAATTGTTCAAAGCAATATACATCATACAAATAGTGTACAATGTACATGAAACTCATGACTGTCATCCCTCTTGGTTTATACTGTACATTTTGAAAGGCAAAATAACCTCACAAGTGAAATCTCCATTTTTTTTTTTTTGAATAAATTCTTTATTTAAGAGAAAATTATAATTCAAAAGATTACCGTAGTTAAAGCAATATTCCAAAAGATTGGTTAAAGCAAAAATAACCTCACAAGTGAAATCTCCATTTTGTTTTTGAATAAATTCTTTATTTAAGAGAAAATTATAATTTAAAAGATTAGTTAAAGCAATATTCCAAAAGATTGGTTAAAGCAAAATAACCTCACAAGTGAAATCTTCATTTTTTTATTTGTTTTTGAATAAATTCTTTATTTAAGAGAAAATTAAAATTCAAAAGATTAGTTAAAGCAATATTCCAAAAGATTGGTTAAAGCAAAATAACCTCACAAGTGAAATCTTCATTTTTTTATTTGTTTTTGAATAAATTCTTTATTGAAGAGAAAATTATAATTCAAAAGATTAGTTAAAGCAATATTCCAAAAGATTGGTTAATTGGCAAAATAACCTTGCAAGTGAAATCTCCCGATTTTTGCCCAAACCTCTTGAGTTCCCTCACCTCTACTCTTTAGCTACATACTTGTTCCAGGTCATGAGAAAATATTGGCCGCCTGCATATTCCTCCCAGCGCAGGTTTTCTTTAAATAAAATCGTTTCCGCACATGAGAATGACTTGCGGTGTCCCGGCATGATAGCAATAGTGGCATACGAATCTCTTCATTCTCTCAATTACTGAGGATTGCTTCAAATCCCTGAGACATTCCCTTCCCGCGTGTTCCCCCTGATGTTAGACTTGTGTCAAGCTGCATTTTAAGAAATGACAATGAAATCGTTTCCGATCCATCCAAAATACTGGGGAGATTTAAGAAATGACAATGAAAATCATTTCCGATCCATCCAAAATACTGGGGAGTGAAAAAAAGAAAAAAAAAGAAGTGAATTTCATCTTTTGTTCGCAAGCTGACAGAACCAGTAATTAAGCACTGATGAGTAAGTGTCAGTTCCCTGCTCTGGAGTTACGGTGAGGAAATTACCATATTAAAGCCATAATATTATCTTGCAAGGCATTAATAGACAGAATAGGGTGATAGATGGAAATACTGGGCGACCGTTAAATTACCTACTGCACCATAGCTTCGCTATCTAGGACTAGCCTATGGTTCTAATTAAAAAAAAAAAAACGTAGATTCTGAGCCAGCGGTCCTGACGAACTCAATACATTATTTACAGTTCTTGGGATGCGTTGGGCTGTACAATATACAATACACGGTTACTGTACATCTTCTGAAGACAATTACAAACTGTGTTTCCATAGACAACCCAGTTCTATTAAATTGCCCCATTAGCACAGAACTCACAGCTCAGCTCTTCTTAAAAGTTTAAAACTGAACATTTGAAAAGAGATGAAGATTTTCTGTTCCGCTACCTATTTAAAATATTGAGATAGCTGATGTTTTGTAGCTTGCTGTCTATAGTTCAACGTTAGTGGATATCTTAGGTAAAAAGGAGGCAGCAATTTGACAGTCGTTCTCCCAAACTCCTGAAAATTGTACTTACTCCACCCGCTATTATAGAAAATTTACTAATTTGCTCTTGAGCTATAAATATTCAACAGGAAAAGAAGCCCACACAATATCTTGATATGCGATATGGTGTACAATATATTCCAAGTGCTGCGCTATTCCTCAAAAATCAACTTAAACATCAAAAAATCAACTTAAATATTCCACTTTCGTGGGAAAAAAAATTGAAGATAAAAAAATAATAATATAGCATATAGTGTATATATAACTCTGTGCTCTAGATAATTTGAAATGAATAAAAAATGCAATATAACAGATGCTGCTACTTCTACAAATATTGAATATCAAAAAAAGTGGAATGCAAACATATATAAAAAAAAACACATATATGTGAATCCACAGTAGCGCAATAAAATCAATTTAGCTCCATACAACATAAAAAAAATGGCTGCAAAAAAGAAAAGAAAAGAAAAAAAAAGAAGTCCAATAATAGTCCTCTTTTTCAAATGATAATTTCATGCAAAATGATAAATCTCAGTCCTGTTAAGATAAAGCACTGATAAAGATCCGCCACCCCTGTGTATTACATCCAAACCATTCCCATCAGATGGCAACTCACCAAATCCTGTTGCCCACCATTCTCATGGTTGGGCTAATACGCTAAAAAAGTAGGCTGGTAAGAACTTTCTTAGAAGGCCAATCCACTTCTCCACCCCTCTTGCAGTAGAGGTACACATCCGTGGGTATGCATAAAAAAAAGGCTCAGTTTTCCTTTTCTCCAAGCTTTGTTGAGCTAGGAGTCAAGAACAAAGCTTGCAAAAGAGAAAAGTGGAGCCTTTATTTTTTATGTATACCCACGGATGTGTACCTCTACTGCAAGAGAGGTGGAGAAGTGGATTGGTTTACTAAGGAATTTCTTAACAACCGACTTTTTTAGTGTATTAGCCCAACCATGAGAATGGTGGGCAACAGGATTTGGTGAGTTGCCATCTGATGGGAGTGGGTCGGATGTAATACACAGCAGTGGTGGATCTCTTTTGGTGATTTATCTCAACAGGATATTACGGGAATTTATCATTTTGCATGGAATTATCATTGGCAAAAGAGGACTGTTATTGGACTTTTTTTTTTTATCATAGTTTTTGCACCCATTGTTTCAATATAGCAATTTCAATTGCGACACAAGTCATATTGTAATTAAATGTTATTAAAAATGGCCTTTCCTTCGTCCTCTGACGAAACGCGTAGGGCGTGGCCTAATTTGACGCCTTTGCATCATCTCCCAGTGAATACAGCTTTTAAACCTGACGCTTTCCTTTTTGATGACAATTGGTTGCCTGTTTTTAAACTACTAAAATGTGAGTACCACTCTGTCATCTGCTTTAAATAAAGAGTGTTTATGGTTTTACGCTATGGGAATCTCCTCTTTCTTTTATGTTTAAACGTCACCTTGATCCAGAAATTGCTAAGGACTGCCGCACAGTGGCATACACTGTGACTGCGTGTCACCCCCGCAGGGGTTAAAGAAGCTGGTGAGTGTCTGCATGATCACAAGACAAGACACAAGCACCCGGTCACAAAAATTAACACAGGCAGCAGATGCATGTATGGATACACCTGCCTAGGTCTAAAGAAACACCAAGAATTTTACAAGGACTTATTTAAAATCACTTATGTTGCACTGAGCACCAGTCACGATTTATTTCATCCAGTTTATTACAAGTGTTTGATAAATAAATCTTTATGTCTAACAATTTATAAGTATTATATATATACCATTTCAACCGCACTGAGCACAAGTCACGTATTATATGTGGTTTTTAAACTTCATTGAATATATGTAGCACAGCCACCTTGGACGTTATCAATTGAGTATTTTCCCTATCCCTTCCACTTCCCCTCCCCCCTCCCCCTCTACCACCCCCACTCATAGTGGATCACCCTTCATATGGTTATTTGGTTTATATGCGATTTATATGGTATCCATTAGTCTTATTATTTAGGACAGCGCCACACCCACATATTAACCTTCTCTTCACCATTTCGTTTTCTCCACTTCGGTGGAAATTACGTCTGTGGAGGTAGCAGTCCAGTACTTTATTTCATATTTAATTTTATTTTACGTTGCGCGGATACACCACCTAATTCCGTTGCAAACCATTTACAACCACTTTTTACTACAGGCAAGCCCATAATTAGGCTTACCAGTAGCTACACTGGATATCTCCTAAACCTGCACGGTTCAGGAGATATACCTGTATTTGCATGTGCCGACCTCATCGGCACATGCGCACTTAAGCAAACTGAAGCAACGGCACGTACGTGCCGTTGCTTCAGTTAGACTGTGACGTCATCGCGGCTCCAGCCAATCACAGCCATCCAGAGGTGAAAGGAGCGTTATGGCTAGTCTGCAAATCTTTACATTTTATAATCCCAAACAAGGAAGAAGACACCCAGCAAAAATATTAAAGTGGCTGTAAAGGCTGAAGGTTTTTTTACCTTCATGCATTCTATACATGAAGGTTAAAAACTTCAGTGTGCAGCCCCCCCTCAGCCAACCCCCCCCCCAATACTTACCTAAGCCTGGTCTCGATCCAGCAATGTGCACAAGACCCGAGGCTCTCCTGGGTCACTCCCACCTGATAGGTTGAGATTCAGCAGTAGGAGCCATTGATTCCCCCTGCTGTCAATCACAGCCAGTGAGGCGGGAGTGGGGGGGTCAACCTGAGCCACACTCTCTGTGTCTTATGGAAGGAGAAAGCCAGCTCGGGAGCGAGCATGAACAAGTGCCCCCCACAGCAAACGGCTTGCTATGTGGGCACTCAGCAAGCGGGAGGAGCCCAGAGCATCGGCAGGGGACCTGAAAAGAGGAGGATCAGGGTGCTCCAAGATGACTTTAAAAGTGGTTGTAAACCCTTCTATATACCCAGGGAAGTGACTGCCCTCAGGTGATACACAGAGAAATAAATCCTCCTACATAAGTTGTACCTGTTTATCTGCAGTCTTCTCTTCTCTACATCCATTCAAAGTCCAGAATTTATAAAGCTTGTCTGATCTGTCAGAAAACAGGGGGCAGAGAGCTGAAATGCATTAGGATAAAAAGCCTTCTGTGTGCAGCAGCCCCCCTCAGCCTCCCTAATACTTACCTGAGGTCCATCTAGATTCAGGGATTTTGCAGGAGTGTCTCAGCTGCCTGGGACTCTCCCTCCTCATTGGCTGAGACAGCAGCACGGCACCATTGGCTCCATCTGCTGTCAAAGTCAGTCAGCAAATGAGGAGAGAAAGGGGGCAGGGCCAGCCTGGGGCTCCGCCATCTCTGAATGGACACATGGAGCTGTGGCTCAGCTCGGATGCCCCATGGCAAGCTGCTTGCTGTGGGGGCACTCAACATCAGGGAGGGGCCATTAGAGCCGAACAGGGACCGGAGAAGAGGAGGATCCAGGCTGCTCTGTGCAAATCTAACTGACTAGAGCAGCAAAAAGTACACACTATAGAGGGATATGCTTTGTTCATATTTCATGTCTGATGTTTACAACCACTTTAAGACTGCAATAATGACTAAAAACCTTTGCTCACTGGCAGTGGCGGTGCGTCCATAAAGCGCGCAGATGTGCCAGCCCCTCTCTCCTGGCACCGCTCTATCACCATAGATAGGTTCATACATTGCATGAATCTATCTATGGTCGCAGCTGACACCCCCTATTCAGCTGTCCGGCCCATTTTCGGGTGCCGGGCACCTGAATTTACAGTGGTGGGGGTGTTTTTTGGAAGCACCTGATTAATAGGTGCCCAAAAAGGTGAACAGCGGGTGCAATGCTGTGCGTTTTCTGTTCACTCAGCTGTGTGTTAGCAAAGCGAAGGAATAGGAATTCGATTTGCTAACACTGAACCGCCTCTCAGCCAATCAGGTGCTCGGGTCTGTTACCTGTCACCTGATTGGCTGAAACGTCAGGCGCTGTGATTGGACACCTGATAGAGAGGACGGAGGAAGACATCGAGGAGCGTGCAGGACACCGCCACTGACCCGCTGCGAGACAGGTAAGTGCCGGTGATGCACACTGGCAGCATTTGATGGGGCACAGTAGCAGCAATTGATGGGCACACTGGCAGCAATTGATGGGCACACTGGCAGCAATTGATGGGTACAGTAGCTGCGTTTGATGGCACAGTGGCTGTGCTTGATGGGCACAGTGGCTGCGTTTGATGGGCACAGTGGCTGCGTTTGATGGCACAGTGGCTGCGTTTGATGGGCACAGTGACTGCGTTTGATAGGCACAGTGGCTGCGTTTGATGGCACAGTGGCTGCGCTTGATGGGCACAGTGGCTGCGTTTGATGGCACAGTGGCTGTGCTTGATGGGCACAGTGGCTGCGTTTGATGGCACAGTGGCGGCGTTTGATGGGCACAGTGGCTGCGTTTAATGGGCACAGTGGCTGTGTTCGATGGCACAGTGGCTGCGCTTGATGGGCACAGTGGCTGCGTTTGATGGCACAGTGGCTGCGCTTGATGGGCACAGTGGCTGCGTTTGATGGGCACAGTGGCTGCATTTAATGGCACAGTGGCGGCGTTTGATGGGCACAGTGGCAGCGTTTGATGGGCACAGTGGCTGTGTTTGATGGGCACAGTGTCTGCGTTTGATGGGCACAGTGGCTGCATTTGATGGCACAGTGGCAGCGTTTGATGGGAACAGTGGCTGCGCTTGATGGGCACAGTGGCTGCATTTGATGGCACAGTGGCAGCAACTGATGGGCACAGTAGCTGCGTTTGATGGCACAGTGGCGGCAATTGATGGGCACAGTAGCTGCGTTTGATGGCACAGTGGCTGCAATTGATTTTTTTTTTTCTTTAGTTTGTTTGCGCCCCCCCCCCCAAAAAAATTTTGAGCACCAGCCACCACTGCTCACTAAAAATGCTGCTAATACTGTAGATCCACTTTAACTGCTGATTGGTCTCTGACCGGCTCTGCTCATCTGCTTATCTCCAGATTGCATAAGTCATCCCTATTCTTTTCTGTAAACAATACAGATTTATTAAAACATAAAACTCTGTACTAAACCCCAACGCCACCAGCGGTGTAAGATATAATATTGCAGAGCGCTGCTTGTTGTTTTGTGACACCGTCGTAGTTGATAGCGTAATATCCTCGATTTTTCTGGGCTCCAGAGTAAAATCACGACAACTTGTTTGGTAACAAATGAGGTCATAAATAAAGTGAATTTGGAAATACGGGACCATTACAGGACATAATGTCTCTTTACGGTACATGCAAGCAGACAAACCGACTTGGTCAACAGTATGTATGAGGGACCCTGCCGAATAAGTTATTATTACAGGGTACAGAAAACAAATTTACCTCCTGCCGCGCGCTCATCGCTGCCGTCCCCGCGAGGGTGTTTGGGAAGCAGAATTGTGCTATGTTTAGCAGAGGAGGACATGTGTTGCACGCAGTATCCGGCCGGGCAATGGAGCAGGCGGGAGCCCCGGAATAGTGGGGGTGCTGGTTTGCCGGGGTTATGAAATCAGCACAGAAAAAAAAAATCGAATCACTGAACAGCTCATGATTCACACAACAGAGATTTATCGACCTTAAAATGAAGATGCACCAGCTTTACTCATTTTTTTTTTCCAGATATTTTAAAACAGAAACTGCTGATTAGAATTCACATTGGCCAAACTGCAGTTGACGATTAAAGAAATAATTCCAGGCAACAAGTAATATAAACTGGCACATATATACCATGGGGCACACTGTAGGTCATATCTAAGACATGATGCCAGCTGTTTGTACCAAGAAGATATTTACCCTGAGTAACTTTGGAGCTGTTCATTGCAAAGTATACTCACTGGCCACTTTATTAGGTACAGCTGTTCTATTGCTTGGTAACACTTAACACTTGCTTATCAGCCAATCACATGGCAGCAACTTAACTAGGCATATAGACGTGGTAAAAACAACTTGCTGAATTTCAAACCAAGCATCAGAATGGGGACGAAACGGGATTATAAGTGACTTTGAACGTGGCATGGTTGTTGGTGCAAGACGGGCTGGTCTGAGTATTTCAAAGATTGCTGATCTACTGGGATTTTCACACACAATCATCTCTCGGGTTTACAGAGAATGGTCCGAAAAAGAGAAAATATCCAGTGAGCGGCAGTTGTGTGGAGGAAAATGTCTTGTTGATGTCAAAGGTCAGAGGAGCATGGGCAGACTGGTTGGAGATGACAAAAAGGCAACAGTAACTCAAATAACCACTCGTTACAACCAAGGTATACAGAATACCATCTCTGAGCAGAAGAAGACCACACCGGGTGCCACTTCTGTCAGCTAAGAACTGGAAACTGAGACTACAATTTGCACAGTCTCACCAAAATTGGACAATAGAAGATTGGAAAAAACGTTGCCTTGTCTGATGAGTCTCAATTTCAGCTGTGACATTCAGATGGTAGGGTCAAAATTTGGTGTAAACAACATGAAAGCATGGATCCATCCTGACTTATATCAACGGTTCAGGCTGGTGATGTATTGGTGTGGGGGATATTTTCTTGACAGGCTTTTGGTCCCTTAGTACCAACTGAGCATCATTTAAACGTCACGGCCTACCTGAGTATTGTTGCTGACCATGTCCATCCCTTTATGACTCCAGTGTACCCATCTTCTAAAGGCTTCTTCTAGCAGGATAATGCACCATGTCACAAAGCTCAAATTATCTCACCACTGGTTTCTTAAACATGACAATGAGGTCACTGTACTCCAATGGTCTCCACAGTCACCAGATCTCAATCCAATAGAGCACCTTTGTGATGTGGTGGAACGGGAGATTGGCATTATGGATGTACAGTTGACAAATCTACAACAACTGCGTGATGCTATCATGTCACTATGGACCAAAATCCCTGAGGAATGTTTCCAACACCTTGTTGAATCTATGGAAGGAAGAATTAAGGCAGTTCTGAAGGCAAAAGGAGGTCCAATCTGGTACTAGCAAGGTGTACCTATAAAGTGGACAATCAGTGTATTTGGCCTGTATCTATAAGGCTTTTGACTCTATTAGGTGGGGGATAGTTACAATAGGTTTAGGGTTTATATATCTATATTGCTCTTGTTATTTTATCTCAGAACTTTTGTATATCATTGTTCTTGTATTATTTTGTATAAATACAGCTATATTGGTTTTATGCAAACAGGATTGTAGTTTTGTGGTGCCACAAAAGTCCTCCTTCTTAAAACTTTAGCTTATATAGACCTATTAATAGTAGGGATGTGCCACAGTTAAGAGAGCCAACTCAATTAATGGTTAAACTGGTTGTGCCATATACCCTAAAACGGAGTATCACCTAACTCCACAATCCCACAGTCTTATCTCCCGGTTTTTGCGGTTTTAATGGCTGGTCCCCTGAAGCTGCTCTTCTTGCCGGTCTCCAACTAGTCGTGTCACCACCCCTCTCACCATACAAGACCAGCCGTGACTTACATTATACGTAATGACGTAGGAGTGCCCAACCCACTGATACTCAACCTTCCCTTGCTCCCCCCTCAACACTTACCCACCAGACGGTGGCCCCTGAAACGTGTTGAATATCAAATTTATTACATATTTGGAAGAAAATCTTTTTTTCTGGATTTCAACTTTTTATTCTGATGCGCCAAGCTTCTGTATCTTCTCATCCATTATTTGCATTTGCATTCAGAGGTTTCTATGGGAGTTCCTCAGTGTATGGAAGCAGCCCACATATTATCCAGATCCTCCACTGGGTTCAAATAAAAAAAAAATAACAAACATGTTTTACTTACCTGCTCTGTGGAAGGGTTTTGCACAGAGCAGCCCCGATCTTCCCCTTCATCGGGTGCCCCCACGGAAAGCCGCTTTCCGTGGGGGCACCTGTGCAGGTGTGCTCCCGAACCGCACTGCTGCATCCATTGCCACAGACTGCGGAACTCAGCGCCGCCCCCCCGCTCCCCCACTCCCCGCTCCCGCGTCACTGGATTTGATTGACAACAGTGGGAACCAATGGCTACCGCTGCTATCAATCTATCCAATGAGGACAGAGACAGCGGCTGGAGCCACTTGGCTCGTGCACATTGCTGGAACCGATGGGCTCAGGTAAGAAAAAGGGGCGCTCAGAGCCTCCATTCTCAGTCGATGCCTTGTATGGGGAAACGCGCTGGGTGGAGCTACAGCTCTTGACGTTGCCACGCACCAGCTGGGTGGCTTGAGCTGTGGCTGATTGAACCGTTTTTGGATGCTAGTGCCTATGAATTTTTAAATACATTTATTAAGTGGAGTACTGCACCATGAAGCCTCTTCTTTTTACTTTATGATATATTCCATTGTTGGAGATCACCTGGAGAAGGTTGTTGCCTTGGCTGTGAGGAATACTATACTATTGTATAGCCCGCTACAGGAGAAAGGATCTCTCTATTGGATGCGCTTGTGGATGTGCATTCCTTGGCTGAGTGATCCCACTTTGTGAGCCTTTTTGATCTCTATAACTTGAGATCCAACAACTGTGGTAAGCGGCACTTGTTTTTCATGGAAAGAATAACAGAGTGATCCAATGAATGTCCTTCAACACATTTTGCACCTACTGTTTATGGACTATTATTCCAAACGTTAATACTTTGCCCAAATTATATAGTGTTATCACATTTGTTCTAAATCCCTTTGCTATTAAGGGATTTATATTATACAGTGCATTGCAAAAGTATTCACCCCCTTGGCTTTTTACCTATTTTGTTAAATTACAGCCTTTGGTTCAATGTTTTTTTTTAATCTGAATTATATGTGATGGATCAGAACACAATAGTCTAATAGTCTACATAAAACAATTTTTCAGAAATAAAAAAATGATAATTGGCATGTGCATATGTATTCACCCCTTTGTTATGAAGCCCATAAAAAGCTCTGGTGCAACCAATTACCATCAGAAGTCACATAATGAGTGAAATGATGTCCACCTGTGTGGACATCTAAGTGTCACATGATCTGTCATTACATATGCACACCTTTTTGAAAGGCCCCAGAGGCTGCAACACCTAAGCAAGAGGCACCACTAACCAAACACTGCCATGAAGACCAAGGAACTCTCCAAACAAGTAAGGGACAATATTATTGAGAAGTACAAGTCAGGGTTAGGTTATAAAAAATATCCAAATCTTTGATGATCCCTAGGAGCACCATCAAATCTAACATAACCAAGTGGAAAGAACATGGCACAACAGCAAACCTGCCAAGAGACAGCTGCACACCAAAACTCACGGACCGGGCAAAGAGGGCATTAATCAGAGAGGTAGCACAGAGACCTAAGGTAACCCTGGAGGAGCTGCAGAGTTCCACAGCAGAGACTGGAGTATCTGTACATAGGACGACAATAAGCCGTACGCTCCATAGAGTTGGGCTTTATGGCAGAGCAGCCAGAAGAAAGCCATTACTTTCAGCGAAAAACAAAATGGCATGTTTTGAGTTTGCAAAAAGGCATGTGGGAGGCTCCCAAAATGTATGGAGGAAGGTGCTCTGCTCTGATGAGACTAAAATTGAACTTTTTGGCCATCAAAGAAAATGCTTTGTCTGGTGCAAACACAACACATCACATCACCCGAAGAACACCATCCCCACAGTGAAACATGGTGGTGGCAGCATCATGCTGTTGGGATGTTTTTCAAAAGTCAGGACTGGGAAACTGGTCAGAGTTGAGGGAAAGATGGATGGTGCTAAATACAGGGATATTCTTGAGCAAAACCTGTACCACTCTGTGTGTAATTTGAGGCTAGGGTGGAGGTTCACCTTCCAGCAGGACAATGACCCCAAACACACTGCTAAAGCAACACTTGAGTGGTTTAAGGGGAAACATGTAAATGTGTTGGAATGGCCTAGTCAAAGCCCAGACCTCAATCCAATAGAAAATCGTTGGCATGTTCTGTAAATTAAATTATGCAAATCCTCAAACAATCCATGTTAATTCCAGGTTGTGAGGCAACAAAACACAAAAAAATGCCAAGTGGGTGAATACTTTTGCAAGGCACTGTATTATTTGGTTGCACACTTTATTTGTTACACAAGAAAAAGGGGGGCTCTGGGGGCAGCTGCAGCAAAGGAGGATTTTCACCTTTATGCATAGAATGCATAAAGGTAAAAAACCATGAGACTTTACAATCCCTTTAGCCCTATTTCTCACCTATGCATTTTTTGGTGAGTTTTCAGTTTTACAGAAAAACACTATGGTCCATTTAACATGGTTTCCTATGGGTCATGTTCACATCTGTGTATTTTATGGAATGGGCCATTTTTCAGTTTTTTGGGTCCATAGAACTTAATGGAATATGCAAACTGCAACCTGCATAGGTGTGAACCAGGCCTTAAGGTTCCAGCACCACCAAACCACCACCAAATGCACCACCACCAAACAACCACCACCAGCAATATCAAATCCACCAAACCACCAGCGCCACCAAATCCAACTACCTCAAGCATTCCTACCATTGTGGCAGCAAGCCAAAACTATCCATGTGACTTCCTCCAATGATGCAGTGCATGCTGTCACATGGCCAAGAGGGTGATGCCATTGCTCCCATTAGACTCTGAGATCAGCTGACTTTAGACAGAAGGTGTCTTCTATTGCGTTTGTTAGCAAAGAACCCAATTTGATAAATTTGATTTCCATTAGTCTATTTTTAACTGTATTAGTTACATAGCTATGTATCTCTGCTATGTGCACCTCTCTGATTCTAGTTTCTCTTTTTCTCACTGATTCCATGGTTTTCCCCTTTTCCAGTAAGTGCCCCTAAGGCTCGATTCACACCTATGCATGTTGCTTTTGAGCGTTTTTGGAGGTTTTTTTTGTGATGCTTGCCACGTTTTTGAGCAGCGTTTTTGTAGCGTTTTTACAGCGTTTTTGCGGCGTTCTTGCCGCGTTTTGCGTTTTTCTTTTGTTTTTTTTTTAGACTGTATACAGTCTAAAAAAAGCGCCAAAAACGCATCAAAAACGCTGCGAAAATGCTGTAAAAATGCTGCAAAAACGGTGCACTTGCGTTTTTGATGCTGGTCCATTGAATTCTATTACATGCAAAACGCTGCATTTTGTATGAAAAAAAGTCCCTGACCCTTTCCAAAAATGCAGAGGTTCAAAAATGCATTGATGTGAACATGTTCCATAGGAACCCATGATGAAAAATTCCCATGCATTTCTGCAAAATGCAAAATGCATCAAAAAATGCGCTAGTGTGAATGGAGCTTTAGGCTCGATTCACATCTATGCATGTTGCTTTTGAGCGTTTTTGGAGTTTTTTTTGTGATGCTTGCTACGTTTTTTAGGCAGCATTTTTGTAGCGTTTTTACAGCGTTTTTGCGGCGTTTTTGCTGCATTTTGCGTTTTTTTTGTTTTATTTACAGGTTTTTTTTAGACTGTATACAGTCTCAAAAAAAACAAAAACAAAAAAACGCCAAAAACGCATCAAAAACGCTGCAAAAACGCTGCAAAAACGGTGTACTTACATTTTTGATGCTGGTCCATTGAATTCTATTACATGCAAAACGCTGCATTTTGCATGAAAAAAAGTCCCTGACCCTTTCCAAAAATGCAGAGGTACAAAAAGGCATTGATGTGAACATGTTTTATTGGAAACCATGTTAAAAAATTCCCATGCATTTCTGCAAAATGCAAAATACACCAAAAAACGCGCTAGTGTGAATGGAGCCTTAGTGTCCAGCAAGGGCACCCCCTTTGTACAGTTTGTTAATGTATGGACATTTCAGAAGTGAAACCGGGATCAAAGAGGCACACAGAAGTTTTTATAGCTGACAAAAGTAATAGCAAGCACCTTGTGGCACTTCTCAATTTAAAAGTTTTAAATTACTGCCAGGTTTGCTGAAAGGAATTATTTAAAGACAAGAGCTCAGGGTTTGCTCTGTATCTTTGAGTCGACAATCAACATCTACGTGATAATTAAAAAATTAATACCTTGGCTGGATATTGCCATCTAACATTAAGCTTCATTAATATGTGTTTTCCATCCAGAAATTTTGGCTAAATGTGAAATATTAAAATGCTCTAATCAGCCATTGTCGTGGGATTATTTCATCTTAAAAATTATGCTTAATAAATTCGGCATTATCGGATCGCTAAAGTCATTTTAATGAGAGCCGAGTTGTGTCTAGTGAAGCAGGCGCTCCACACTTTTCATTTATATGAATATCTATTAAAGCCCCAGCAGGATAGCTAAGCGTGTTTTATGCAGAAACTACAAATGATTTAAAGCACTAGTAGAAAATGGCGCATCCAAAATAACACAAATCGCTCTGATGTCATTCGGCGTGCTGCATAAAAAAACACCGTGGGGCTTATTTAGAAAAACTGAACAGTACACAGGTGAAAAAGTACACAGGTGAAATACATGCAAGACAGACTTTTTATTTGCTAAAGAATTTTTAACTCGGTCCATCAACTTCTTGGATATACAAAGCTCTGCTACGCAATACAGCCATTTCTCTGCTGCAGTTCAGTAACACTTGCAAGTCTCCTCCCCCGCACTCTGACAGGCAGGGGCGGACTGACAACTCATGGGGCCCCTGGGCAATAGGAGATTATGGGGCCCCCGGGCAAGAGGAGAAGGTTATGGGGCCCCCGGGCAATAGGAGATTATGGGACCCCCAGGCAATAGATTATGGGGCCCCCAGGCAATAGATTATGGGGCCACACAGTACACACACACACAGTATACACACACACAGAATACACATACACACACTGAAAAGGTACTGGAGAGGCGGGGCAGCTATAATCTTGGGATTTTTAAAAAACACAGATTTTTACATACTGTCCCTGGTTTTATTGAGGCTGGCAACCCTGATGGGGCCTCTTAGTGGCATGGGGCCCTCGGGCAGTGCCCGAGAGCCCGAATGGTCAGTCCGCCCCTGCTGACAGGACAGTGAAGGAGTAGCAGCAGACTGGTGAGCTTATCTCTGTCACTCTGCATTTCCACCTGTCAGCATGCTCCTTGACAGCATGAACTGATTGGTTCATTTTGCTGCTTCTCTCTTTCCCACAGGGGCATTGCTAGGTGGCAACAAAACCAGGGGCTTCAGGTCAAAGTCCGAGCCCAGCACCGGGGGGTAATACCTACCTACACGCTGACCTACTTGGCACTGACCCACACTGACCTGCCTGACATACACTGACCTACACTGACCTACCTGACATACACTGACCCACACTGACCTACCTGACATACACTGACCTACCTGACACACACTGACCTACCTGACCTACACTCACCTACCTGACATACACTCACCTACCTGACAAACACTGACCTACACTCACCTACCTGACATACACTCACCTACCTGACACACACGGACCTACACTGACCTACCTGACCTACACTCACCAACCTGACCTACACTCACCTAACTGACAACCTGACCTACATTCACCTACCTGACATATACTCACCTATCTGACATACACTCACCTACCTGACACACACTGACCTACACTGACCTACCTGACATACACTCACCTACCTGACAAACACTGACCTACACTCACCTACCTGACCTACACTCACCTACCTGATATACACTCACCTACCTGACAAACACTGACCTACACTCACCTACCTGACATACACTCACCTACCTGACAAAGACTGACCTACACTGACCTACACTCACCTACCTGACCTACACTCACCTACCTGATATACACTCACCTACCTGACACACACTGACCTATACTGACCTACACTCACCTACCTAACACACACTCACCTACCTGACACACACTAACGTACCTGGCATACACTGTCCTACCTGACCAGACTTCAGATGTCCTCCTGCTGCTCAGCGGCGCACCCATCACACAGTGGAGTAGACTCCAGGCAGCCAGAGCCATGATGAGGAGAGGAGAGCCACCCGCCCGAGCCCCGAGTGGGGTCGGGATCTTCACACAGTTGCGCAGCGGCTGCATTGTAATTCCAGCCTTCTGGAGCCTGCAGCACCTATGATGGACGTCACATGTAACGCGGTCCCCGCATTGGACCAGTGGGATGTCCATCAGCGCTGCAGGCTCCAGAACAGGACCTGTTATTACACTCGGCCGCGCTCGGGTCAGATCGGTCCCCGGCGGCGGCGCTCGGGGCTAATAATAGAACCGTGTCCACCCGAGACCCGGGGCTTTTTGGGGACCCACTCGGGGCTTCAGTCACCATCGCCCCCCCCCCACCGACGCCACTGCTTTCTCAGCTTGGGCTTTGCTGTACCAGAGCTCAGACTGGACAGATAAGGTATGTTCATAAAAAGTCCAAAAAGTTAATGCTGATATTGTCTATGAAAAAAAAATATATATTTAACCACTTCCCGCCCAACAACGTCATATGACGTCATCGACCTTGAGTGGGGATATCTGAATGATGCCTGCAGCTACAGGTATCATTCAGATACCTTCTTTTAGAGCCGGCGATTCCCTGCACAGTAAAAAAAAAATCATAGCGGCTGTTCAGCTGCTTGATCGTTCTTACAGGCAGCCACCCTCCAATGCTTCTCCTGGCTCACCCATATGATCGCAAGAGGAGAAGGAGTCAGTCCATGGCGGAAGTTTACCATAGAGAATCTGGTGACATCTCTATGATCGTTCGGAGGCCGGGTGCGATGTTACGATGTCACGTCCGGCCTCTGCATTTGAAAAAATGCAGCTGCCTCGGCTGGGAAGCCAGGATCAGTTTTATCTCATTTGTTTTTTCAGGCTTTCCAGCCTAGAGGTGAGATCTAGGGACTTATTGACCCCAGATCTCGCTGTAAAGAAGATCTGTCCTAATATTAAATATTCTAATATTAAAAGCCAGCAGCTACAGTATTTGTAGCTGCTGACTTTTATTTTTTTCTGAAGGAGCCTGGAGCTCCTCTTTAATCCTATTGGACTACAGCGGGTACTCTGCCTTCTCATTTAAATTGAAAAGGTTGTATTTATAGAACAGAATCATATTCATAAAAAAAATAAATAAATTCTTTATTTTACGCCACACATTCACCTTTCAAACATGAATATGTTCTGCTATGCAAATACCTGCTAATCCCATGCATTGTTATATATGTCAATACAGCAAAATATAAGCATGTCTGAACCCCCGCTTAAATATTTGTATAATGAGAATAAATTCCAGCCTAGCAGCACGTACATGTTACAAGCCAAACAGATCTCAGATCTTTTTTTTTTTTTTTTTTCTCGGTCCCACTGGAGGATGTGGTTAAATTTAAATCCGTGTACAACATATAAACACTGCATATTGATGCACCGTATATTTTCTGTTTAATGAGCCGTGCCAAATTAGTGCAGGAGGAACATCCAGTCCAGCTATAGTGTTATTCTATACATCCGTGACAGGTGATCTAAGTCACTTTGTGGGAGGAAATTGAAACTGAATCCTTACTTTAACTGTGCCTTGGAGAAAAAAACAATCTTCAACTAAATACCTGTGCAATCATACATGTAAGGTGTAATTTTCTGTGTATGTATGTGAATTACCAATAACCATTAGTGTCAGCTGAGTATATTAAGAATATAATTAGCACAGGTGATGGCTTCTACACATGTATGTCATTTATGGTAATGTATTGCTTGCCATTTAGAGCCGATTCACACAGGGGTGGCTTCAAAGTCGGACGACTTTGAAGCCGCCCCAATCAGCGAGACTTCAGCGCGGCTTGCAAAACGACTTCAGTATAGAAGTCAATGCAAGCCTCTCCGAAGTTGCCCGAAAGTAGTACAGGAACCTTTTTCTAAGTCGGAGAGACTTGAGTCGTTCCTACTTGAACGGTTCCATTGTACAGAATGGAGCGCGACTTAGCCTATAATAAGGCATACCTATAGGCAATGTAAACGTTCACCGTTTAGGAGATATTTACTGTACATGCAGTCGGTGACATCACTTATGCATGTGCTGAAGGAATGGCCACCCATGCCGTTTCTTCAGAGCCTTGTGCTGTGACCGGCGGGAGTGACGTCATCGCGGCTCTGGCCAGTCACGGAGCCAGAGTCCACGAACCTGGAAGCAAGACGGGTGAAGATGGAAGTGGCCTCCAGATCTGACGTCTCGGCACAGAAGGGCTTTGTTTTAAGGTAATTTTAACATAATGTGCTAGTATGCATACTAGAACATTATGCCTTTATCTTGAAGGATAAAAAAAAATCCATTGGTTTACAACCTCTTGAAAGTCTTGTTTTTTTATTTCTTTTTAATTAACAAACATGTTATACTTTCCTGCTCTGTGCAGCGGTTTTGCACAGAGCAGCCCCGATCCTCCTCTTCTCAGGTCCCACGCCGGCGCTCCTGGCTCCTCCCTCTTGCCAGATGCCCCCACAGCAAGCATCTTGCATCTGGGGGCACTCAACAAGAGGGAGGGGCCAGGACCGCCAGCGTGGGACCAAAGAAGAGTAGGATCAGGGCTGCTTTGTGCAAAACCGCTGTACAGAGCAGGTAAGTATGACACGTTTGTTATTTTAAAAAAATAAATAATTTGCCTTTCATATCACTTTAAATAATACTGAAATATTTAAAATTCCAAAGTTTGACCTCAATTCTACTTTAAGGCCAATTTGTGGCATCACCAACTCTTCATAATTTGGAATAGCACGCTGGCTCTCAGGGACTTTCTTTTGACTAGGGCAATAAAGATGACTTGTATCCACCCTGCTTGACCATCACTCTACCCCTTGACCACTTTAACCACACATCATCTTGAAGTTTAATGGCCATTTATTAACAAACTGTATAAATAACACATAAATTACATGCTAACAATAAACACATTATGAATGAAGCCCCAAGGTTCTAGTTGGCATGCAAATAAGAGAGTACCTGCATCACTTAAAAGGTAAGCCTCCAGCCGCAAAACCAACAACACGAAGACAAACAACAAACCACAGATACAATCATACAAAATACTGGGAGCCGTACCTCAGATGGGTCCATACAATTTACATTTGTGCCCCATAATAACCTACCAGGACCTTATACCCCACCAGCTGCCATAAAACAACCACCAATAACATAAAAACAGCAGATCAATGAACGGACAACAAAAGTACAAATAAAGGCCAGGAGGATGAGAAGTTTCCCACAACACAGCTCCCTTCCGATTGAGGACCTCCTGCTGACCACCCTCTGAAACTCCACCTAGTCACACTTATATTCTTTCAAACTCTGACAAAGCCCCTCCTAGTCCCAAACCTCTTCCCCTATTATGCCCACCCTCTGTCTATGCTTTCTCTTTTACTCCAGGTTTTAGCTTTCTCTCAACTCTGTCTACTGACCTCAGGGCTCCCAAACCTGGGAACACAACCCTTCACACTACATTTCATGGTAAACCCAATACTATATCCAGATGAGAACCTCCTCCTAGGACCATCTGGTAATGGCCATCAATATTTAAATGAGTCCTCCCTAACCTGCTCAATCCATTTAGATTGTTCTTGACTAAGTCCATAGATAGATGTGGAACATTCTACAAAATTCAATGTATTCCCTCTAACAGGTCTCCCTCCAGAGGTCAGCACTCAGCAGCACAAGTTTACAATCCCCATTGTTTAAAGGCAAGAAATGCCCTCATCTCCAGCTTTCCCATGTATGGAAGGTCTGTTTAACACTTTTACAAAAGTGTTAATTGAAAAGGAGGGGAGACTGTCTATTCTCCGCAGCAATATCTTGTCATGAGCATTTAACTCCCTTTTTTCTATGAACTCCTAACAAAATAATCACCTGTCACCATTACTCATGTTGATACAGTCACAAGTCCCCCCCTTTACCTCATTCTTCTGTTATTTTTCAGTCTCTTTTCAGCACATTTAATCAGACTAAATATGACACATTGCAGTTACATAGCACAAAGCTCGAGTCACCCCACATAACCCACCAATGTCTCCTCCCTTTGACTAAGGAGAAAAGGCCCGGTGTTATAATCGAAAGCAGGACCTTAAAACAATGCAACTATTTTCATCTCTGAGCACAGTTGAGTGGCCTTGTAATTCTGGCAAGGGATATTACAAAGAAAAAGGGCGATTAGCGTCTGTTTATTTTTTCATGGCTATGAACCTTAATTGCTAAAAGACAGTGGCCTGAAATTCTCCATCCAGCTGAGGAAGATGTGGAACAGAGCTAATGCTCACTCCGACAATGGATGTTACGGTTATGTAGGTCAGTGATTTTGCCAGCGGCCTGCTTGAGACAGTGTCTTTAATAAAATCAGCCGCTTTCCTATGGCTTTGTTTCATGCCCAGTGAGTTAATTAACCCAATTGTTTCATGGACATGGAGTATCCATTACTTACAGAAGGATGCCAGTCCATAGCACCCAACTGTCTAAAGCCTTTCAGTGCCAACATTTTCAGGCAATGGACTTGCCATTGCCACCCTCCCGGTAATGCTTCCATCATGGCTTGCAAATAGAGATTAATAACACGTAGGACCCTATTCATTACAAGGAGTGGATATTGCTATTTGCTCTTTGCCAGGGCCATCTTAATATCATCATGAGCCCCTGGGCAAAGTAATACTCCCGGGCCCCTACTAGCCTGCCCCAATGTACGCACCTACTGTTAAGAATTAAAGTGTAAATAGTTGATAGAATTAAACAAATATTTATTAGTACTTTCAATAAAATTGATTTTAAACAATAAGAAAACATGGCATAAATCAAAGACTAATCGACACAATACACAAAGGGCACAGTACAGGGAGGGTTTAGGAGGGCCCAATACTGAGATCAGGAGGGCACAGTACAGGCTCTGGGATGCTGCCCGGGATGCGGCCATCCTGGGACAGCTTGGTAAAAAGCATGACTGTCCCGACACATCCGGGACGCTTGGCAAGTATGATGTTATGCAAGATTATCATGGGGCCTCCATGCACCTGGGGCCACTGAGCAGTGCGGTGCCCATGTATTAAAGGAGAAGTCCAGCCTGAGTTTTTTAGGCTGGGCTTCTCCTAAGGGTCACATGAGTGCAAGTCGTTTTGCACTCCTGTGACCCATTTTTAGCGGAGAGCGGTCTGAAGCCGCTCTCCGCTGACATCACTGCCAACAGTTGAGGCAGCGCGTCATCCCGACTTAGGAAGTCTAGATCCGCCAGCTGCCTTGATTGATAGCAGTCTCAGGAGCTCAATGAGCCGCTCAGACGCTGAGATGGCCTCTCCCCGCCCCTCCATAGCTCAGCGCTCCAATGAGCTTGGAGGATCAGAGAGGAAAGACGCTGGCTGACAGCCATCGGTGATGTTCGGTGGCTCGGTTCTCAGTGCAGAGACGGCGGTTGACAGCTGCAGCATTGGTCTGATGCTCCATCCACATAGGTAAATATCAATAAAAAAAAAAGAAACCCCATACTTTTCTTTTAAGATGGCCCTGCTCTATGCTATATACTGCAATGCTAGTCAACGCTATAACCTATATTTTATGGCCTATTCATAAAATACAGGCAATAGTGTTATGATGTTAAGCCTGCAGTATCCCAATGAGTTCTCTCTGCTTGCATAAAGAACTCCATCACTGAAGGGCAACCTGGTTACAAGACTTTGAAAGGTCACATAACTGGGCTCCTCCCGGCTTTTTTTTTTTTTTCTTCAAAACTATTCTGAAGCTAGCAGAGCCCTAAGCACATTTGTAAAGCACAAATCACTCTAAAGCTGGTGCACACATTTAGTTTGTTTTTTTTTTTTTTTTTTTCTTTGGTTCAGCAAAAAACGGAAATGGAAAGATGGATTTTTAAGGTGCCAAGATAAACAAAATAAAGTCAGACCAGAACTAAAATACAAAGCTTTATTAACACAAATATAGTGGCATAAAAACAATGTAGGTTTACAGTAACAGTGAGCAAGGTCCAAACAGATCTGTGCTTGCCGGAGAGGCTTCTATTACGGTCTTCATGCCTCAGCACAGGGTTACCCATGAAATGCGTTGAGGCATGAAACCTCAAGCAGGCAAGGTGGATGCAAGAATCCCCCTGCTGGGACCTTGTATTCTGACAGAGGGGACACTATGCTGTCAGAATACACTAATCGGTGCTGCAGCCGTTTGAATTTAAGCCGCTGATTGAAGAAGGCTTTCCAGATGGTCTGTTTGACCAATCTGAGGATCGGCTCGAACAGGGAGGGCTACACACAGATTGAAAATTTCTGATCCCTGCTGGATTGGCTGGAATTTTAATCTGTGTGTAGCTAGCTTAACTCCAACCAGACCTTTTTTTTATTTTAGATGCTGTGTCCAGCCATTGAGGAGGTTTCCCCTAATTTCCTGTCAGGACAGAAAGCAATGATAATTCTCTCCAACAGTGATATAGACACAAGTCCAAAACCAAACCAAAAATGGAGGAAAGAGTCCAAAATAATTTTAATTGTTTGCAAAAAAAGTCAAATAGAAACAGCCAATGCATTTCTGGGGCAACACTACTCCTTTATTAGGGCTCAACACAGGATAAAACTTGGATGGAGAAAACAGTGATTTCACAGATCTATATTAGAACTAGTATTGAAGTCTGCAGCCTCCATTGCTGCTCAGCAACTGCTGTTAAGTTGTTACTCCATGTGGAGAGTTCATTACTCCTTTGTTCTTCCTGTATTTCTATGGTTTGAGCTACTGTTGATAAGCTAATTAGGTTGTTTAAAATTTTTCCCTCATCTGACTATACGTGCAAGTCTTAGGCCGACTATACAATCTCGGCCGGTTCAGCAGGAAACGGATAATATTTTAACCGTTAATGGGCAGGTTGAATGTACCAAGTTGATCGATAGATTGAGGCTCTAATAGGCTTCAAAAAAGGGTGGTCTCGGGGCACAGAGCACTGTGCTCCTAGCCCACCCTGGTGTGTTACAATAGCGAATTAATATTCGCTATTGTAACACTGAATCTCCTACCGGACAATCAGGAAGCGGATCATAAGCCTTGTGACCTGATTGGCCAAAAAGAGATCCGATCAGATTGGCCAGCAGGAGACGCACGGAGGAGAGGAGGAAGAAGACGCATGTGGGAGAACGGAGCAACAAAACAAGCAGCCCGCAGCCTGTAGAGAATCCGCCGCTACTGGCCACACTGCCCACGAGATGGGGTAAGTGTGGGGCCCTGACTGATTCACCGACTGGGGGGGGGGATTGCCCGTGACCCGGCCGCCTGGCCGATTGACCATGGGGAGGGAATTGGTAAGCTGCTGTCTGTGACCAGGGGAGGGGGTGGCGCCAGGTGGATTGTTTGCCACCCCCCCCCCAAAAAAAAAAAATAAACAGTCGCCACTGGTATACACTGTTTACATTGTCACATGATTTTTGTATGAAGATACATTTACATGTTTGAATGGTTACATACAGTAGATCATAGTAGCTCTGCACTCTTTCCTTTACTAATTGGTATCATTTGGTATCACAAATTTTAGTGCTACCAGCTCACAGGTACAGTACCCGAGCACAGAGCTTCCCCACTTTTATATTTAGAGCATGAATTCATATGCCCGCGTACAAGGCCTTATTGTAAAACTCCAAGCAAACATATAACATTCTGTCATTCAGTAATAATAGTAGAACCAAATTGTATCTGCACGTCTCACTTCTATCCCAAGTCCAATAAATAAGGGGTTTATTCCTTTACACCCCCAGGCCAACTGTGCACCCAGAGCTGCTGGTTTACAGATTCAGATTAATATTACAGAGCCATTTATTATAAACTGAACACATCTGGTTCAGCCTTGCATACAATAATTAGTACAGTAAATAAAACTGTACCTCCTAAGGCTTAGGGATCCACATTACAGCATAACCAGTTTATGGTTTGATGGACTTAAAGGAACCAAAAAAGCTCTCTACTCAACCAGGATGAGGCACAATAGCAGCTTCTTCTAACGTATCTGCAGATATTATTTCCATCACAAACCTCAATAAATAGGGGGTTTATTCCTCATTTTAGTATAGTGGGTGGAAACTTATAAATTCATGGGCCAACTGTACGTCCAGAATGGCTGGTTTATAACACACAAAAACATATTTGGGGGGCGCATCCCTACAATGCGTTTAAATTCAAGATGGTGCTGCTATAAGACCTACAAACAGTACAAAATATATTACAGCGCACACATGATATTTCCTGCAAGGCTAGTTAAAAACACCTGAACATATTCAAAAAATACGAGGGTTTGGTCACACCATATGGTCATATAGTGCTAAGCCCACTTACTGCGTCAAAGTACCCCGAATTAGCTACCCTACCCTAGTAATAGAATGGAAGATCCTTTGTCTTAAGCATGGGAGCCAAACTCCTCTATGTGGGAGAACTGAAGGGGATGCATCCTATGCACTGGTGACCAATAAATAGGAGGTAATGAGGAGGGGGAGGGGTGCTCCAGGATCTTCCATTCTATTACTAGAGTAGGACCCACTAATTCGGGGTACTTTGTCGCAGTAAGTGGGCTTAGCACTATATGACCATATGGTGTGACCAAACCCCCGTATTTTTTTTAATATGTTCAGGTGTTTTTAACTAGCCTTGCAGGAAATGTCATTCTTGAATGTGTGCGCTGTAATATATTTTGTATGGTAAGTGGGCACAGACACATATATCATAGACATTTACTTTACATTGCATATAGCTGTTTAATGCTTGTTAGCCATCTTCATCATAACGTTGTAACTGACCCTGATTCAACAGTTTCTGTCTGTTCAATGGAACCATTACCGTGATATGCCTATCAGAGGACACTTTTGGAATCACTAGATATTAGGGTATACCTAATAATCTGCTCACTGTCTGCTAGATATTTGTGGTTTCTAGCCTTTCATTTTTATAAATAATTGGGCAGTCCACTAAAATGTTATATTTAGGCCCCTTTCCGATCAGGTCTGCCTGTCCGTTTTTCATCCAGACTCAATCGAACCCTTCATTCTTCCCTATGGAGCAAATGATGTGATGACTTGTGTCTGTTTACATCTGCCTACCTCAAATCCAATCTGATCCGGCAGAAACAAACGCAAGGGGATCTGTTCTCCTCCCTTTGGCTGGATCCGACTGGAGGGCAGTCGGGTGTAAACAGACAGCCAGTCCATTTACATCTGACTTCCCATAAAGCAGAGCGGGCTGTGTCCGGGTCCACTCTACTACATAGTAGGCGAGGTTGAAAAAAGACACAAGTCCATCAAGTCCAACCTATGTGTGTGATCATATGTCAGCATTACATGATATATTCCTGTATGTTGCAGTCATTCAGGTGCTTATCTAATAGTTTTTTGAAACTATTGATGCCCCTGCTGAGACCACCGCCTGTGGAAGGGAATTCCACATCCTTGCTGCTCTTACACTAAAGAACCCTCTACGCAGTTTAAGGTTAAACCTCTTTTCTTCTAATTTTAATGAGTGGCCACGAGTCTTATTAAACTCCCTTCTGTGAAAAAGTTTTATCCCTATTGTGGGGTCACCAGTACGGTATTTGTAAATTAAATCATATCCCTCGTCAAGCGTCTCTTCTCCAGAGAGAATAAGTTCAGTGCTCGACACCTTTCTTTATAACTAATGTCCTCCAGACCCTTTATTAGCTTTGTTGCCCTTCTTTGTACTCACTCCATTTCCAGTACATCCTTCCTGAGGACTGGTGCCCAGAACTAGACAGCATACTCCAGGTGCGGCCGGACCAGAGTCTTGTAGAGATGGAGAATTATCGCTTTATCCCTGGAGTTAATCCCTTTTTTAATGCATGCCAATATTCTGACCTTATTTTGTACAGTAAACGTTTATGGGGAACTGTGTCAAATGCTTTTGCAAAATCCAGATACACCACGTCTACGGGCCTTCCTTTATCTAGATGGCAACTCACCTCCTCATAGAAGGTTAATAGATTGGTTTGGCAAGAATGATTCTTCATTAATCCATGCTGATTACTGCTAATGATACATTTTCATTTACATTTTTTCATTACGAAAATCTTGTATATAGTACCTTATCATCCCCTCCAAGAGCTTGCATACTATTGATGTTAGGCTAACTGGTCTGTAATTCCCAGGGATGTATTTTGGGCCCTTTTTAAATATTGGTGCTACATTGGCTTTTCTCCAATCCGCTGGTACCATTCCTGTCAGTAGACTGTCAGTAAAAATTAGGAACAATGGTCTGGCAATAACTTGACTGAGTTCCCTAAGTACTGTTGGGTGCAAGCCATCTGGTCCCAGTGATTTATTAATGTTAATTTTCCCAAGTCGAATTCTAATTCTGTCCTATGTTAGCCATAAGGGGGCTTCCTGTGATGTGTCACAAGGATAAACACTGCATGGATCTGTCATCTGCCCGCTCTGCTCAGCTTAGCAGGGGATTGGCGGACAGGTCCCCTGGTGAGAAAAATGGATCCGACCCATGTGAAAGGGGTCTAATTTATGATTAAATCCTGGATGGCTTTTTCTTCTTATAAGTCTTAGATACTCCAAAAGCTGTATCTCCTTACCGTAATACCATAATACCCAAATTCATTCCTGTCCACCTGGGAGGTTTAGGTGTTCCTGTCCACCTTCATGTGTTCCAACACTTCTTGTTATATACACTATGTTACCAAACGTATTGGGACACCTGCCTTTACATGCACATGAACTTTAATGGCATCCCAGTCTTAGTCCGTAGTGTTGGTCCACCCTTTCCAGCTATAACAGCTTCAAGAAGGTTGTCCACAAGGTTTGGGAGTGTGTCTATGGGAATGTTTGACCATTCTTCCAGAAGCACATTTGTGAGGTCAGGCACTGATATGGATGAGAATGCCTGCCTGGCGCTAATTCATCCCAAAGGTGTTCTATCGGGTTGAGGTCAGGACACTGTGCAGGCCAGTCAAGTTTCTCCACCCCAAACTCGCTCATTCATGTCTTTATGGACCTTGCTATGTGCATTGGTGTGCAGTCAAAGGGTGGGCCAACTCAATATTGAACTAAGGCTGGGCTGCCATTAAAGCGTAACTCCACTTTTGTTGAGAAAAAAACATTCCCTTTTGGGTGATCTATGTATACTGCAAGGATTATAACAACCTTTGTGGCAGATTCCTACCTTTTGTTATTCTGCAGAAATCCATGTGTGTTTGTCTGTGCCTCTGGGCTAAGTGGGTCTAATGGGAGTGGTTTCATAATTATCAGTCAGCTGTGGCAGCTGCAGAGCACTAATGAGGAAAGCTGCTGGGCCTGCATCCCTTTAGGCATGTTTCTACTGGAAATATCTCACCAAAAATGACATTTTTGTTGCAGGGGATGCCTTACATCTAACTTGAATCTTGGGCAGACTTCTGGGAAAATTGGTGAGACAATCACACAAGCAGGAAATGATGTTTCTGGGAAGTGGTCAGTACATTCTATGTGCAGAACAACTCCAGGTAGCCATATTGCAATGCTTTTATAGAAAATTACAGCGGCTGCAGATTGAAAAGGAAAGGTCATTTTGAATAACATTCAATTACAATATGACTTGTATCGCAATTGTATGCACTATATTATTTTTTCTTTATTTGCTATTTTTTTTCCCCACGAAAGTGGAGTTAACCTTTAAAGCTCATGTGCTAGTAAAGGCAAGCTTCCCAATACTTTTGGTAATATACAGTAGTGTATGTTAAATAAGTAAAACAAAATCAACAGGTAGGGTGGGAACCCTTCATAATGGCCAAAACAGATGTGCAGACCTGAAACCTCAATGCATATCTCAGCAATAGAGTCCCAGAGAGATTGAAGAATCAAGTGATTTAACTCTCAAGTATCCACCAACAACCATTATGTTGGTCTTCAGTTAACTGACCTTTTAATAAAGAAAACAAAAATCAAACAGAATAATAATTCCTTGAGATCCATTGACTTTAATACTTTATAGGTCTCTGCTCTGGAACAAGCACCCAGCCAATGAAGTTAGAAATTCCTGCATACATGTTCGGGGTCAGTGACTCAGAAGGTACTGAAGCTACAACATCAGAGTCATGTATGTAGCATTTTCTGATGGAGGTCAACTTGCTGGCTGCCTGCAGATTTCCCTAAGCAGGGTCCACCTTTAATATTCCACATTAAGTTGTTCATTAAAAGTGTTGTTCCGCTAGTTTTGTTTGTATAGTTTAAAAAAGTAGACTTTAAACCAAATATTTGTTAATACCTTCCAGCTGTCATTGAATTTATATCTACTAGAACAGGATCAAAACATGATGGATGAAAAGAATTAACTCATTCCCCTTGAGCTCGCCTCTCCCGGCAGATCAATAGGCAAGCACCTACAGACAAAGTACAGAGAATGCGGCTAATTGACCCATTGTCAAATCCTAATAATAATATCAAACATAATAAACAGCCCGACACCGAACGTCGGTATCTGCAATTCATTTTTACTTTAAAACACTGAGAAATTGATTTATTTTTGCTAACAGGCAGAGTTAGAAACTGTAGAGGCGAAAGCTTTAAATAATTTTTTTGCAAATTCGCATTCTCAAATGAATTGTATGCAAATGGTCCTTAAAGCAAAATTGTTACAAACCTGGCTAATTGAAACTCCGTATTTGATGAAAAGAAATCCATAGGCAGTTGTTACCTTCAGGGAAAACCAACCAGCAATCTGTAACTCCAGAAATAAAAACAACTGAAGTTATATGCAAATCTTAACTTTTCCTGCTTGATCCCACTTGATCCCACCTCCGGCAATCTGTAACTCCAGACATACAAACAACTGAAGTTATATGCAGATCTTGACTTTTTCCTGCTTGATCCCACCTAATTTTAATGTAATGGAAGGGCACCATATTGTGGTGTTTGGAGGCAGGGTAGGACTTGGAATTTTTGACCTGGTAGAAAAACACAAAAATCTTATTCTTTTAGGCAGGGTTCACACTGCAGCACACTCCGGCTCACAGCAGGAGTCCGGTGCGTCTCCATTCACCGTTTCAGGTCCGCTTATTGCCTGAATTTTTGGCTGAATTCGGACCTGAAACAGACCAAAAGACGCACAGGACACCTGTGTGATTCACATCAGAGCCGCTGCGGAGATGCGTGAACCGGCTCTATAGAAAGACGGTCACAATCTCCCTATGCGAATTGGATGCGGCAAACCCAAATCCCAAGGGTGTGAACCCAGCCTTATGGTAGGGAAATGTTCATGTGTGCTAAAGAATTTGCATAATAGAAAGCCGGTCACAATCTCCTGCTATGCGAACTGGATGCGGAGAACCCAATTCCCAATGGTGTGAACCCAGCCTTATGGAAGGGAAATTTTCATGTGTGCTAAAGAATTTGCACCATAGAAACGGTGCCAAAGTGACTGGTGGCCATGGTGAAAGGTGTGAATTCTCTTAAAGAACCTAGTTTATTGTAACACCGTTTTACCTATATATGCTATATACCGGGTATTGTAAGGAATTCATTGGAAAGAAGAAAGTACTTTATGAGTTGAAGAAGATGATTGCTGCTCTGTCAAAATGATATGGACTCATCTAAAAATAAAAAATAGTATACTGTGCCATCATCTCAAATAGTTGGGTTGAGCTTAGGACCGTGGACTGGATTATTGTGGTCTCTATTAAATGGTCCTGGGGATAAATAGAGGTCTTTGACTTCCTTTGGAATTCTAGGCTGCTATCTGAGCTGATGTCCTACTCTGATGTTTCTTCAGTAGAAGGAGTAATATATAACAAGGAGTGCTCGCTGTCCAGAGTGATGCCACACTTGATGAAAGGATATCAATCATTTATTGAGAATCAAGAGTAAGTGCATCAAGCCAACACATTTAGGGGAACTGTCTTATATACAACCAATTAATTTTTATCCTGCATAAATGCCAACTCACTCCTTTGTTGTTTGAGCAAGACAAGTACTGTATATTATAAAAAAATGATTGTACATTTTTTATGCTTTTTTTTTTATACTTGTATGTAAGTCCTGAAGAAAGGGGAGTCAGTTCCCCTTAAATGTTTTGGCTCGATGTACTTACTCTCAATTCTCAATAAACAAGTGATATCCTTTGTCAAGTGTGGCATTACCCTGGATACCGGGCGCTCCTTTTTTCTTATATAATTAACTCAAACAATCCATTTCACAGCTTTGTATCCTAGGATTGCCTTCCTTTACAGCTCCTGGCATTCAGTCACTTTATATATGCTGGAAGATTTCAGGTGCCATAATTGCAGGTCTGAACAGGACCAGGTAGTTATATATCACCCAACAGCTGTCATTATCTGGGTCCTGCTCTGATTGAGGTCTGAATGGAGGACTATCTCTCCATTTAGGGCTACCAGCCCATCATATATTATTTTTACTAACCTGGAGTCCTCCCCTGTTTGGAAGGGGGGGGGGTAGAGTCAAGCTCAACACTTACTGAAAAAGTCTAGATTCTCATTTCAGCTTCCTGTCTCCATGTGCTCCAGCCATGGCTGCATTGCAATTCTCAGGGCAGATCTTCCTGACAAAGGACCATGACTGAGTAATCAATGTTGAAATGGCCACTTGTCTCCATGGCAAACATATGTTACCGGGTGACAACGCAAGAGCACAATTGAGAGACAAGGACAAGCAGTGTCACCCTAGAACATGCCTACAAAAGGACCTTCGTAGTGGGATCACCAAGTTTATTTTAATGAAAGCTGCAGATGTAAAAATATTAAAAATGAGTTAGGACCTTATATTGCTGTAATGCCTTTGGGATAAGACGTTATAATGTTTGCTGCTGTTTTTTTTTAACATTTGTCTTAAGTTCTACCTCACCCCTTCCACGCTTCATCATTCCTCACTCCGAGGAGAATAAAACAAGAGCATTCTGAGAAGCCCATACTCCATTTTGAGGAGTCTATGTGAAGGAGGAACATCTGCAAGAGCCCAGTGGCTGTATCACTTGTAAGGCCTGGACTTTACTAGGACAATACATGTGCCATACATATGCAGTATCCTATATGAGTACACCCCTCACGTTTTTGTAAATATTTTATTATATCTTTTCATGTGACAACACTGAATGAATGACTCTTTGCTACAGTGTAAAGTAGTGAGTGATTTATACAGCTTGTATAACAGTGTAAGTTTGCTGTCCCCTCAAAATAACTCAACACACAGTCATTAATGTCTAAACCACTGGCAACAAAAATGAGTACATCCCTAAGTGAAAATGTCCAAATTGGGCCCAATTAGCCATTTTCCCTCCTCTGTGTCATGTGACTCATTAGTGTTACAAGGTCTCAGGTGTGAATGGGGAGCAGGTGTGTTAAATTTGGTGTTATGGCTCTCACTCTCTCATGCTGTTTACTGGAAGTTCAACATGGAACCTCATGGCATAGAACTCTCTGAGGATCTGAAAAAAATAATTGTTGCTTTACATAAAGATGGCCTAGGCTATAAGAAGATTGCCAAGACCCTAAAACTGAGCTGCAGCATGGTGGCCAAGACCATACATCGGTTTACCAGGACAGGTTCCACAAATAGACACATGAGTGCTGCCAGAATTGCTGCAGAGGTTAAAGGGGTGGGGGGGTCAGCCTGTCAGTGCTCAAGTCATACGCCGCACAGTACATCACATTGGTCTGCATGGCTGTCGTTGCAGAAGGAAGCCTCTTCTAAAGATGATGCACAAGAAAGCCCACAGTTTGCTGAAGACAAGCAGACTAAAGACATGGATTACTGGAACCATGACCTGTGGTCTGATGAGACCAAGATAAACTTATTTGGTTCAGATGGTGTCAAGCGTGTGTGGCGGCAACCAGGTGAGGAGTACAAAGACAAGTGTGTCTTGCCTACATTCAAGCATGATGGTGGGAGTGTCATGGTCTGGGGCTGCATGAGTGCTGCCGACACTGGGGAGCTACAGTTCATTGAGGGAACCATGAATGCCAACATTTACTGTGACATACTGAAGCAGAGCATGATCCCCTCCCTTCAGAGACTGGGCCGCAAGACAGTATTCCAACATGATAACGACCCCAAACACACCTCCAAGACCACCACTGCCTTGCTAAACAAGCTGAGGGTAAAGGTGATGGACTGGCCATGCATGTCTCCAGACCTAAACCCTATTGAGAATCTGTGGGGCATCCTCAAATGAAAGGTGGAAGAGGGCAAGGTCTCTAACATCCACCAGCTCCGTGATGTCATCATGAAGGAGTGGAAGAGGACTCCAGTGGCAACCTGTGAAGCTCTGGTGAACTCCATGCCCAAGAGGCTTAAGACAGTGCTGGAAAATAATGGTGGCCACACAAAATATTGACACTTTGGGCCCAGTTTGGACATTTTCACTAAGGGGTGTACTCACTTTTGTTGCCAGACATTAATGGTTGTGTGTTGAGTTATTTTGAGGGGACAGCAAATTTACACCGTTATACAAGCTGTACACTCACTACTTTAATTGTAGCAAAGTGTCATTTCTTCAGTGTTGTCACATGAAAAGATATAATAAAATATTTACAAAAATGTGAGGGGTGTACTCACTTTTGTGAGATACTGTACCAGACCCTTTAGTAGTCACTGTTTAATTAGAAGTACTATGTGTTATTACTGTATGTTTTCTTTCTTCCCACTTTCATTTTTTCCCCACTTTCACCCAACCTTGTTCTTTTCAATAAATGCTCAAGATGTTTTCACACAACCTGGTTTATTAGAGGATAGGAGGGTTTATCTTGCATGTCAAGCTACACACTGGCCACATGGTAATTTTCAGCTGGGACAGAATAATTACCATGTTAAATCTTTTAGTGATTGGGTATACATATGCTTTTAAGTGGAACTTCACCCAAAAGGGAAAATCTGTCTGTGAAGCTGCAAGGAGCACACCCGGCTACCCTCAGGTATCATGCTGGCACCGGGCATCTAAAGACCAGTGAAGAACCGCCTCGGGTGTGGACAGCGCTGGATCTCTGGACGGCTGAGAGTCTTTTTATTAAAAGTCAAGTCAGCAGCTACAGTTTTTTTCTGTAGAACTGACCGAAGTTCCTCTTTAAGTCACTGCACTTTTGGAGCTATAATGACTGGTATACTATAATTTCTAGTAGTTAGGGCTCCTGATTTAGCTACTGAAAGCCTTCCAATACTCCCCTCCAAAGATGCAATATTCTTAAGCTCCCTCACCAGCACCAAAATATGACTCCTTCCTGGGTTCAGGGTCTTTGGCTATCTTGATTGGCTGGGCCAGAATAACGTAATTCCAATGCATGAGTTCATTCATCCCTACTACAGTTTGTGCACAGTGTGTATTTAAAGCATCTTGTGAGGTGAACGGTATAAAACTTTTATTGCAGATGAGACTTTGGGGTTTATTTACTAAAGGCAAATTGACTGTGCACTTTGCAAAGTGCAGTTGCACTCTGCAAGTGCACAAAAACACATAAATTGCCCATGGGACTTTATATGAGGTGCAACACACTCAATTTTAAAATCAACAAGGTAAAGATCTATTGGTGAAAACAATTTCAATAGATCAACAGTAACATAATGCCATATAGTCAAGCAGATTGGTCAATACACACATATTAATTTCGTAGCAAGGTACAGTGTTACAAATGTAGCACCATGGGGGGGGGGGGTGCGTTACACAAAGATCAATCAATAATAGGTGTGAACTTGCATACATTTAACCCGACGCGTTTCGTGACATGACATCACTTCTTCAAGGCTTGATGCACACACAATTGTCTAAAAAGTAGAAAAAGTTTAGGAATATATGACATACATAATAAGATGTATTCTGTTAATGCAAACATTAGGTACCAACCAAGGGGGGGAACCAAACTTGTGAATCTGCAAGACATTATCATGACCTGATTGTAGTCGCCTGGAAATATCTGACCCGGGAACTGTAGGTGTGGGATTCGAAGGGTCCAGCAGTGCAAACGGGACAAGTTGGAATGGCTGGCATGGAGAGCAATCAAACAAGTCCTCCACCGTGATGACTGTGAAAGATGTGTCTATGTGTTAGTATACATTACATAAAACTACCACTTAAGTGTTGGCAATAACGAAATGGTATATGTGAAGGATGTGAGATGTATGTATGTATGTTTACATACATAAAAATGTGTGCAAAAAGAGGGAAAAACAGTGACAAAGTAAAAAACTTTTATTTACAAAAGGGAAAGGGGGAAGAAAAAAGCAACTAAGAACTAAACCCTTATGGCTCCTTGGGAAGCTAGTGAGTGTAAGTGCAGTTGCTCCAGAGGTTAGTAAATGAGGTAAAGCTTAAAGAGCAACTTCACTTTTGTTAAGAAAAAAACATTCCCCCGTGGGTGATCTATGTACATTGCAAGGATTATAGCAACCTTTGTTGCAGATTCCTACCTTTTGTTATTCTGAAGAAATCCCTGTGTGTTTGTCTGTGCCTCTGTACTGAGTGGGTCTAATGGGAGTGGTTTCATAATTATCTGTCAGCTGTGGCAGCAGCAGAGCACTAATGAGAAAAGCTGCTGGGCCTGCATCCCTTTAGACATATTCCTATTGGAAATATCTCACAAAAATTAGATTTTTGTTGCAGGGGATGCCTGAAATCTGACTTGTATCTTAGACAGACTTCTGGGGAAATTGGTGAGTCAATCATACAAGAAGGAAGTGATGTTTCTGGGGTGTGGTCAGTACACATTCTGTGTACAGAACAACTCCAGGTAGCCATATTGCATTGCATATATAGAAATTTAAAGTGGCTGCAGGATGAAAAGGAAAGGTAATTTTTATACCATTCAATTACAATATTACTTGTATCGCAATTGTGCACGCTATATTATTTATTTGCTTTTTTTTTGTTCTCCACGAAAGCGGAGTTTCCCTTTAACTACTTGCGGACCGCCTGCCATAACCCCAGATAGCTGCCATAACCCCGATTATATTCTTAAACGGCGGACGGTCCTCTTTCTGATAAAAATGGTCTCTGTGGCGGTTTCTAGATTTTTCTAGATCACTTTTATGTGGGGCGGGAAAGGGGCTCCCGCCACGCTCTAGTCATCGCCACCGCATACCGCAGCCGTCGGTAGCGGCAGAGCCGATCGGGTCCTCTCCCCTCTGAGTCATGGAGTCGAATGAGGGAATGATGGCCCCCTGCTTGGCTCCATAACATTGGATGACAGAAGCAACGTCAAACCCAATGGTCTTAAAGATTTCATTTTATTTATTTTATTTTTTTTTAAAAGACATTTATTTATTTAATGCATTTTAGTGTAAACATGGCCCTGTCATGCTTTTTTTCTATTACAAGGGAATAAAAGTGACCCAAAAATGTTTTTTAAAAATGACAGTTTAAAAACTAAAAATAAAAAATAAAATAAAGAGGAAATTTTTTTTTTAAAGCTCCCCGTCCCGCCAAGCTTGCATGCAGAAGCGAACTGATACGTCAGTCGAGCCCGCATATGAAAATGGTGTTCAAATTACACATGTGACGTAATACTTCTAGCAAAAGTCTGTAACTCAAAGCTGGTAACCTGTAGAAATTTTTAAACGTCGCCTATGGAGATTTTTAAGGGTCAAAGTTTGTCGCTATTCCATGAGCGGGCACAATTTTGGAGCATGACATGTTGGGTATCAATTTACTCGACATAACATTATCTTTCACAATATAAAAAAAATTAGGCTAATTTTTCTGTTTTCTTATTTTTTAATTTAAAAAAGTTTATTTTTCCCCAAAAATTGCGCTTGTAAGATCGCTGCACAAATACGGTGTGACATAAAGTATTGCAATGACCGCCATTTTATTCTCTAGGGTGTCTGATTTTTGTGGGTTCTAAGTAATTTTCTAGCAAAAAAAAGATTGTAAACACCAAGTTTGAAAAATAGGCCTGGTCGTTAAGTAGTTAATTTGGCAAAGAATACCCAATCATGTGCAAGGAACATAAAAAACAGCATTTTTGCTTGCATGTGATTGGATGATGGAAGTCAGCAGAGCTTCCCCTCATTTACTAAGCTCTGGAGCAACTGCACTTGCAAAGTGCACATTCTATTGCCTTTAGTATATCAACCTCTTAAGCCTCGTACACACGATCGGATTTTCCGCAGATTTTCCACGGACTTTTGTCCGAAGGCGTGTGCCTGGAGTTCGTCTTGAATACAAATGGTACAGAATTGTCAGCCAACAAACACGAACGTAGTGGCATACTAGACATAGGACGAGCTGATAAAGAGGAAGTTCAATTGTCAGACGCCACCCTTTGTCCTCCTTCTGCTAATTTTGTGTTAGTAGAAGTTTGGTGAGTGTTGATTCGCACTTTTCATTTCGCACTTTTCAGTTTGTTTCTGAACGGCCGTTCCTCAACCAGCCATGTTGCGGAATCGGAGGAGATAACGTGTTATTTATTATTGCCCTTGGAGTTATTGCTTTGACCCAAGTCCAGTCCAGGAACAGGAGGAGGAGGATTTCTTGGACCAAAAATTGGTTGCTTTATTAATTGTGACCAATTATGTCATATGCCTTTGCTGCGGGAGCTCCAGGAGAACAATCCAGATGTTATTTCAAATTATCTCCAGATAACGGACCCCTGCTTTCACCAACTTTTGGCATTGTTGACCCCCTATATTAACAAGCAGGACACATGCATGAGGCTTTTATTTTATTTTTTGGTTGAATAATGATTTGATTTGGTATATTTTCTATATTTTTGGATGCATAGAATGCACTTTTTAGTTAAGTTTTTGGCAGATAGCATGTCTAATTTTATTTGTAGCTTTAGAAATATCCCGTCCCGGTCCCGCCCCGGAGATATTATATAAACATGCTGCTACAGTTTACGGGTGGAGCCTGATCGCTGTCAAGCACATTTACTGCTATATATACTTTTGGAAACGCATTATATTTTATGCATCCAGCTACCCTGTTCTGGCGTTCGCCTTTGTGGTCACTGTAACAGCTGCCTCCTGTTTTGAACATGGAATCATTCAAATTGAATTAACATTTATTTGAGTATACTTCACTCTCTTCCCCTGATGAAGGTTTTTTCTAAAGACTGGAAACGCATCGGGTATCGGGGTACACTACCCATTGGAGAGTATTGATGTTCCTTTGTATACCATGATCTTTTTTGTGTTCTGTTTTTGTGTATCATGTATGTACTGTATAGACGCTATACATCTTTTTATCCATTTATATTGAATATGCATTATTAATAAAGTTATTTATTTTTACATCAGAGTTGGTGGTCTTTCAAAGTCCCACTTAGGGGGTGTTTCCTTTTGTTTATAATAACATGCAGGACACATGCATGAGGCTTTTTTTTTTTTTTTTTGGTTGAATAATGATTTGATTTGTTATATTTTCTATATTTTTGGATGCATAGAATACACTTTTTGGTTAAGTTCTATTGGCAGATAGCATGTCTAATTTTATTTGTTTTCTTTTTTTAATGCACAATAAAAAAATTGTGGAGAATAATACTTGGCTATGTGTTTTACTTCAAATGACAATTTGCGTTACATTTAAAAAATACAATGTAAAATTTACAAGGGACACCAACATAGTTGTATCTTTGATCTTAAAAACTACAGTATAATGGTGTTGTGGTAACTTGCACCAAAAAATAAAAACAACAAGCATGATAATATTATTCTTGATATCACTAGAAAAAAAAGCCTTTGAAAATTTGTTTGCAATAACTCCATCAGTATTACCAGCAAAGCAGCTTCATTATTATCCCATTAAAGAAGAAGAGAATTGTGCGCTGCATTTGGAGATCTCATAATTTGCCACGTCGTGAATGTTAATTCTCCATTACGAACGCTAGTTTACAAGACCGACCGCTTCTGGCCAGTCCTTGCTTCCGAGCATGCGTGTTTGTACTTTGGACTTTTGTCCGACGGACTTGTGTACACACGCTCGAAAAATCCGACAACAGACATTTGTCCGCGGAAAATTTTAAAGCCTGTCATCCAACATTTGTCGGAAAATCTGACAACAATTGCCCAATGGAGCGTACAAACAGTCGGATTTTCCAGCAACAGCCTGTCAACACACATTTCCCATCGGAAAATCCGATCGTGTGTACGAGGCTTTAGTGTGACTGTGAAGCACAGTCCTTCATGCTTGAAAGTTTTGCTATTGAGGGCTAGGTTCCACTTTAAGCAATCTTAAGATATCAAGGCCAATACTACATAATATTACCTAGTTAATATACATCACTCTATTTAGATATTTCAACATTCATTAGAGGTCACAAAACAAAGACAACTAAAAACAATTATAATACAGTAAGATCAGAATGTTTTCTTGGTAAATGAAAGTGTTCTTCCATGTAACTGATTCATTTATATTTCTGCTAATTGTTTTGTCCTCTTTTTTTCCTACTTAAAATATTCCATTTCAATGACTTCACTGAGCATTCTTCAATATACAATTACCATTAAAATTGGTTTCCTGTCTTTCCTAGCATGAAAATATAATCTTTGATTACATATTATATCGTATCTTTAATTGTATATTATTATTTTAACTCAGAGCATTAGGAGGAATTGCAGCAATTAGTGGCCAAAGGCATTTTATCAGGAGATAATTTGCACATGTTTGAAATGTCACACTAAATCACCTCATTCCCCGAACATACCGAGAGTTACTCTGAGACTCATAATGGGCAAATATTGCTTTTGAAAAATTTCAGAGACCCTTTGTCAAATTGTGCTTCTCAGCGCCTTTCATTATTGACAAAACAAACATAAATATTAGTGCAATGGAAATGTTTTTGGTTGTTACAATACAGACAATATAGACTGTTTGCTGCATATTAGTTGTTCTGTTTCAAAAGCTGCTTTATGCATTGACATACCTCCATAGACCCAGTCTGATCGGAGAGTATGGTCACCCGCTGACTTCGCACCATCCACAGGCAATTTAACTCTTCAATATTTTTTGACCCAAGTCCAGTCCAGGAACAGGAGGAGGAGTTCTTGGACCAAAAATTGGCTGCTTTATTAATCGTGACCAATTATGTCATATGCCTTTGCTGCGGGAGCTCCAGGTGAATAATCCAGATGTTTTTCAGAATTATCTCCAGATAACGGACCCCTGCACAGAAGTTGAATCCAATTTTACTTCAGCTAATTGCAGTACAGAGGATGTTTTTCCAGTCTTTTGAAGTGTAAAAAGACAATGACTTTTCTAAGCCCTGTCTCTGCAAAGTACTAACACTGACTGAGGGAACAGGGAAGAAATAGGGAGGGTCTAGCTAGGGCCACACTAACTAGCAGCAGCGGCGGCCCGTCCATCAGGGGCGCCGCTCCCCTAATCTCTAGGCGCCGGCCCCAGAGGCTCTAATTGGCATCAAAAAGAGTGGGCTGGGGGGGGAGAAGAGCACTGCTCCCTGAACCCCCCCCACACACACTTGTGTGACATTAGCAAATTAATACTCGCTAATGTCTTCCTGCTTCTCCTCCTGGCCAATCAGAAAACGGGTCCTGAGACCCCATTAGCCGGGAGGAGAAGCGACCAGAAGGAGAAACCAGGAAGCCGCTTGCGACCTGGATGGGGTAAGTGTGGGGCTTGCAAACAGGCAAGCGGGCGAGCAAGCGGGTGGGGGGTTTGTTTGCCGCCCCCCCCCGAAAAAAAATGGCGCACCAGCCGCCACTGACTAGCACTAAACAGGAAGCGAGGACAGAGGATGATTCCAAAAGTCACATTAGTACACAAGCAGTAGTGGCTCAATACAGCCACTAGGTGTCAGCATACTGCAGAAAATGATAACCTCATGCAGTACAATGCAAGACTTGAAAAATAGATGAAAATGGGGCAGAACATTAGTGTATCTGATGACAAAGACCAAAAAAAAAAAAAGGAGGGGCGCACCAGCCTTGTGCATTACATAAGATAAAATTTATTGTATGCAACATTGGATATACTCACAAAGCAGTGAAAAGCAATTAAACATGAGGCAGAAACCCTCTTCATCTTTGTCTTAAAGTGTTATTAAACCCACATCATTATAAACTGTTAATACATGCTATATTATATTGTGTTCATACTCACTTGCCCTAGAGCATCGTTTTCTGTACATTGCAAAAAACCTGGTTGATCCTGGTGTTCACTGTCTGTCGCCGCTGCAGCCTAAGATTGTGTAGACCAGCCGATGCCACATCTCCTGGGCATGCTCCAGTTTCAGTTCCCTTCTAAGCTGCTCATTTCCTACTTTTTCTTATTTGTGCAGCCCATGTGACTATAGAGTCACACATGTGAGCATATACACAGTGGTAAATGACAGTATACTCCCCCCTTCTCCTCTAAGTCCTTGTATTGCTAAACACTTTGGGGGAAGGATCTAGGATGTTGATTGATGGAGGCTTCATCTCCCTGTTAGTCCCAGCATATACACACTATAAACCTCCTCCAGATATCTTTACAGTATGAAAGCTATTTTTAGTCAACTTAAACTCTGCCTACACCGTTATTGCAAAAAAAAATAATCCAATACTTTGAAATATAGATTTGTAATAAGCATTAAAACACGTTGATGCAAATAATTATTTAATTTGATTCTCCATTATAAATGCAGAGTTTTTTTTAACCGCTTTAATACAGGGCATTTTCACTCCCGTCCTGCCGAGGTCAATTTTCAGCTTTCAGCGTTCTCACACTTTGAATGACAATTGCGCGGTCATGCAACACTGTACACAAATTTAATTTTTATAATTTTCTTCCCACAAATGGAGATTTCTTTTGGTGGTATTTAATCACCACAGGGTTTTTTTTATTTTGCTAAAAAAAACAAAAAAGACAGAAAATTATGAGAAAAAGAAGTTTTTTTGTAAATAAGTAATTGTTCTCCTTCACTGATGTGCGCTAATGAGGAGGCACTGATGGGCACTGATGAGGCGGCACTGATATGCCGCGCTGATGAGCACTGATAGGTGGCACTGATAAGCAGCACAGATAAACACTGATAGGAGGCACTGATGGGCACTGATAGGTGGCACTGGTGGGCACTGATAGGTGGCACTGGTGGGAACTGATAGGTGACACTGGTGGGCACTGATAAGTGGCACTGATGGGCGGCACTAATGAGCAGGTACTGATGGGCACTGAAAGGCAGCACTGACTGGCATCTGCCCTGATTACCTGCACAATCTCTGCTGTGAAGAGATGCCGCTGATCGTCTCTCCTCGCCTCAAACTCTGTCAGTGTAAGGCAAGGAAAGCTGAAAAACGGCACTTCTGTGTTTACATGTGATTAGCTGTGATTGGACCTAGCTGATCACATGGTTTAAGAGCCGCATCATCGGCTCTTTAGCCAGATCGGGGTCTCTCCATGTCCTAGGGACACGGTGCGACCACGATTGTTGCTCTGCGTGGCCCGCGGGCACACAAGAGCGGTGACACTAGGGCGACATCATATGACATCATATAACGTTTTCCCAGAACGAGAAGGGATTCCGCCCGCTGTCATTTTACTATATGACGGGCGGGAGGTACTTAATGTAGTGCGACAGGCACAGCACCAATCAGCACTGTGCAGACACAGATTCATAGTCCAGACATCCTCTGCTGGCTATAGAGTATACATCAGCAGAGTACAGGACAGGAAAGACCTGGGGAATGTCATGTGACTGCTAAACAACATTGATTAAATAAATAAATGTAGCTTTTTTAAATTGGATTAAATACTGTGGCATGATCTGTATACATAAATAGAAGCTATCATGGCAATTAAACATTGTATGTTGAGTATCACTTTAATGCATGATACTAAATGTCAAATGAGTGAGTGATATCAATGGTAATGGTGATATTAATCAAAGATATTGAACCAAGTTATATAGCATTATAGCGCCTGAGCACAGTTGGAATCGCGTTATCTGTGATCTGGCTGCGCTCACTTGCCATATGTACTGCTTCTAATCCCTCTGTATCCATATTTGCTCATTTTAATTTGTATCATGCAACATACTTTTATTATTAAGTATCTATTATTTATGCTGTATTCATACTGTGTGTTTTATGCCAATGTTTATCGTGTTTCTATTCCAGCATATTATATGTTTTAACATGCGGTTTAACACATGGGTGTTCAACCTTATGACCTTCCTGGGCCACATTGGAAGAAGAATTGTCTTGGGCCGCACATAAAATATACTAGCAATAAGGATAGCTGAAGAATTCGAGCAGATCACAAGTTAACCGCTTAGCTACCACCCCACGCAGATATATTGTGGCAGGGCGGCCGCTCTGTGCCAGATCACGTACTTAGTATGTGATCTGATCCTCCCTGGTCTGGGGCACGCGCAGGCGCCGGCGACGACCTGCTCCTGATGTGACGGGAGCCAATCAGCTGGTCCGGCAGACGCGATGTCCTCCAGGACCCGCTGACCGTTCGGGAGAAAGGCAGAGCGGTGGTCTGCCTAGGGTTGCCACCTTTTCTTCAAGCCAAACCCGAACACTTTAGCGGTGCATGGCATTTTTTTTTTTTTTGTAGTATACACTATGCATATATTTTGTGATGAAATCACAACGCACAGACACGCACCGGACCCCAAGAACAAGAACAAACCCGTGGAGGCACATATGTGAACCTGGCCTCAGGGCCCTTTGACAGCCTGGGCTCGTTGGGTTGAATGATGCTGGGTGTCATTCAGCAGTGTACCCAAAGAATGTTTTTATCATTTTTTCATACAAATAGAACTTTCTATTAAAGCTCTATTGGTTAATGTCCAAAAACCACTTCACTACTGCACACCTTTCACCGGACTCTAATCCAATGGGGGTCTGTAAGGGGGGGGGGGGTGCTGATATAAGGTGACTGATATAATGGTGGTAAAATCAGCAGTCAATATTCCCCATTAGTTCAGAGTCACCTTATATCAGCACCAGTGGCGACTATGGTGTGAATGAGCCCCCCCATAGCGACGCCACTGATCAGCACCCTTTCTTACAGAGTGACCACCATTAGATTAGCGTCCCTTAATATTAGAAGCACCCCCCCAACCCAGAGACCCCATTAGTTCTGAGTCCCTTTATATCAGTGCCCCACTCCACCCCCCTATAGAGACACCCCACCCCCCAAATAGAGACCATTAGTGAGTGAGACAAAGAAAACCTTACCTTCCTGGAGCCGCTGCAAAGATGTGTGTGTGAACCGGCCAGAGTTAGGGGGCTGAGGCTGTAAAATTCCATGCTTTCACCTGCAAAAGCGTCCAGGTTGCTAGGACACCGGTGGTCCTAGCAACCAATGCCTGAAAACTACAAAGATTTCCAATTACTGTCTGGCCACTCTAGTGGCGCCGGCGGCCGGAGGGGGACTTGGTGTTGGAGGGAGAGAGTGCATAGTGAGCTGCAGGCTGCAGTATTCAGTCTTCATTAGCCTAGCGTTGCATTGACAGGAGCGAGAGGGAAAGGACTGTAACCGACTCACCACTGTCACCATTCACCAATCACCAGTGGCAGCGAAGCTGCCAAAAATCATTAGCCCTGCTGGAGCAGGGAAAAGAGGAGCATGCTGCTGGCAGAAGAGAGCCCATTCAGGGCAGGTTGCATTTGTTGATTGGCATTGGCACATTGACGGGGCAGCGAGGTGGATGGATGGGAACGCTCACCACTGAAGCCACAGGACAGGAGCTGTCGAGGGTGGCAGGTGCTGCTGGTGGGAGAGTGTGCATCCAGCGACAGGAGGGGGGTTGTACTGCTGGAGAGACTCAGGAGAGCGCAGTCAGCTACAGGAGGGGGGTGCTGCTGGTGCTGGCGGGCTGGAGGTATTAACTGGAGCCTATGCTGCTGTGTCCGGGTTTAAGGAGGAGAGAAACCTGGGCACAGCTGTCAAAACTCAGATTGTCCGGGTCATTCCCGTACAGGTGGCAACCCTAGGTCTGCCTATGTAAACAAAGCAGACTGCCGTTCTGTAAGAGCAGAATGTGCTGATCCTGTGTTCCTGCTAAGCAAGAACACGGATCTTTACATTCCCCCAGTCAAAACACCTCACACACAGTTAGCAATACTCCCTAGGAACACATTTAACCCTTTGATCGCACCCGATGTTAGCCCCACTAGACTGGGCTTTTTTCCAAGGTGCATATTTGCGTATAACCCTTTCTGCTGAGAGTGTGCCGCACAGTGCAATACCACCACAGAGACCAGGGTCTCGCCGAGAGCCCCATACCCCGAGCCCCGTACTAACGATCGGGACCCGGAACACCCAATTTTGGGCCACTTGATCTCTGTGATAGCCTCTGATTGGCTACCACAGTGATCAGTCACTGTGAAGCCCGTCCCCATATTTTCTCTCTCTGTGAATGGGGGAGGGAGATACAAAAAGAGTGTGTGTAAAAAAAAAAAAAAAGAAAAGAAAAAATACCCAGATCAAGGTTTGATCTTGGTCAGTGCCTGGATTAGTGTTTCGGTCAAGTTAAGGGTCAAGGTCAGGGTCAAAGATCATGGTCAGTCATTTTTGGGACACAATTTTTTCTTTAATTAGTATTAAGTCCCATACACACAATCAGACTTTTTGACAACAAACATGCAAATTACCTTTTTTAAGGCAACATCCGACCGTGTGTACGCTCCATCGGACAAACTTTTTCTATTTTCATCGGACAAATGTTGGCTGTGCGAACAGACAAACTTTCCTGCAACAAAAGTCCTACGTCGGCTAGTCCGATCGTGTGTACACAAATCTATCGGACTTTAGTCCAAAGTGAAAACACGCATGCTCAGAACCAATGCAAAAGATCAGACAACAATATAGAAGTTGTCCAAAGGGTGGCGGTAATGAGCTGAAAAAATGATCGTGTGTACGAGGCTTTAGTGTCAGTGTTTTAGGTACGATTAAAAAAAAAAGCAAAATGCGCACTATTGTTTTGGGCTGTACTACGGGTACAAACAACAACTAATGCCCCGTACACACGATAGGATTTTCCGACAACAAAATCCATGTTTTTTTTCCGACGGATGTTGGCTCAAACTTGTCTTGCATACACACGGTCACACAAATCTTGTTGGAAATTCCGATCGTCAAGAACGCGGTGACGTACAACACGTACGACGAGCCAAGAGAAATAAGGTTCAATAACCAGTGCGGCTCTTCTGCTTGATACCGAGAATGCGTTGAACTTTGTGCGTCGGAATTGTCTACACACACTCGGAATCTCCGACAATGGATTTTGTTGTCGGAAAATTTGAGAACCAGCTCTCAAATTTTGTGTGACGGAAATTCTGATGGAAAATGTCCGATGGAGCCCACACACGGTCGGAATTTCCGACAACAAGTTCCCATCGAACATTTTCCGTCGGAAAATCCTATCGTGTGTACGGGGCATAAGTTGCTGCGTCTTCAGCAGGAGGAGAATTTATTTTGGGTTGTTCTTTGGTGGAAGGTTATGGTAGTAGCAAATAATATACAGCTACATTAAAAAAAAAAGATTTTTCTTTACTAGTTTAGGGCAGTTTTCCTTTATAAAAAAAAAATCCAGAGATATCCATTACCATTTACAAACATATGAAAGGTCAATTTGTTCTGAAAAAAAAAAAGGTATAATTCACCTGGATTCACAAAGTAGTTGTGATGATGTACGGTGTTACTAACGCATGTGCTTTTTACTAAAAAATGTGCTTAGGCATTAAGATTTGTTTTAATAAAATAGTAAATCCCGTGCTAAGGTAAGTATCAGGAGATCATCGTGGCTGCTGCTTATGCAGTAGTGCATCACCCCCCCAAAGCCCCCCCCCCTTTTACTTACCTGAACCCGATCGTTCGGGTTAAAGAAAACTGTACTTTGTAAGCAGAGTAGCTGTGGGGAATAATGGAATGATGAGGGTTCGCAATTGTTTATAGCAAGGTAGAAATTGGGTCATGGGCAGAAAAATATGCAGTTGCTGTCAAATGGAGAGTGTCCACAATCTAAACTAATGACAACAAATAGAGCGGGTGCCGGATCTTGTGCATGTAAAAAGTGTAAAATTTGTTGAATAAAAAATAAATGCTTATTTTGTTTAGAGCAGTGGTTTTCAACTTTTGATCTAAATGGGCCTCATACATCACCAAAGGGCCGGACATAATATACAATACATGTCATGCCTGAGAGGACTGTCAGAAACTGCAGATTTAATAGAGAAAATGAGGGTTAGAGAGCACTCTACTGTCTTGAGCCCCCTTTAAGGCCGTTTTCACACTGTTGCGCTGTGGTTTACCCGCACCGCACGTGCAGCGCAGTGCACCTTCGGCTTTCCTACAGGTTAGCTGCGCTTTGCCATAGATTTCTATTATATCTTGCGGGTGTGGTGCACTTTCAGAAATCACACCAAACCCGCAGGATATAATAGAAGTCTATGGCTCACTGCTAACTCGCAGGAAAGCCGAAGTTGTAGTTGATGTTTAATACACTGACCTTCTTTTCCTCGTCTAGCTTCTCCAGGCTTCGCTCTCCAGACTAGAAAGGTCAAAGACGAAGTGCACTTTGTATCACCCTGCCTGGGATAGGAGCCGACGCTACAGAGGAAGCATTGGCTCCGCTGCCGGCCTCAGTTCCATGCACTTTGCTGCTCTGGGGTGGCGGGTTGGCAATCCGTTGATCGTTATCTGTGCTTGCTGATCCACCATCCCAAAGCTGGGCATGCACATTCCTGGTTTGAGACCTCTAGTTTGAGGTCTCGGGACACAGAGGGGTTGAGCACCCCTACCCTAATTAGTGTTCCCACTACAGACTGCTGAGGGCCACACATCAAATATATAAAAAGACCACATGTGTCCCTTAGGCCACAGATTGGGCACCAGGGGTCTAGAGGGGTGGAAAAAGCAGTAATACTAACCTTATTCCTTGTTACTCTAGTAGCCAGCAATCTTTTCCACTCTCCAACATTCCAAGGTTGTGGGCAAGTCCTCACTATATCCACACACAATGCAGGGCCCCGGTCCTACACTGTACGCAATGACAAAGCCTACAATCAGAGGAGTAGAGAAGGGGGGCGAAGAAGTTGGACCGCAGGGAGGAAGTCTGCGGAAGGCAGGAAAAAGTTATCTTTTATGGCCTAATCCTACCACCATGGGAAGTTAAAGCGGGGGTCCACCTATCTATCGTTTTTTTTTTTTGAGTTCATTCACAAACTTTTCTTCTCAGCATTACATACTCACATATTGTGTGTAATATGTCCGCCTGTGTCAGATTTCGTTGGAAAGAATAACTTATATTATTCACTGCAGGCGGTTTCCATCTTCATTGTGGGCATTTGAAGCCCACAAGCATTTATTTCCTGGATGTGGTGAATGCTGTGCTCCCAGCATTCACCGCTCGTTCCCGCACATGCTCAGTGGCATCCTGGGAAGCCTGAGACTAGCTCCCAGGAGTCTGGGAGAGGCAAGAAACACGCCTACTCCCATGGGAGGAGAACCAGGAAGTGCAAAGAAGAATAGAAAAATAAAAGGTAATTACGGCGATTTAAATTTTTTTAAACGGCATGTCAGCATCTAGGCAAGGAAGAGAATACATACAGATATTGTTCAAAATTTGGGTGGAACCCCGCTTTAAGATTTCTGAGATGATCTACAGGTGTTTTTTGGCTCTTCTCATACAGATATAACAAAATACATTCAATAGAGATTAGATAACTGATCTAAATAGTGTTTAACTGTTTCTGTTAATGATTTCACCATCTCCACATTTAAAGGAGTTCTATAGTCACAGCATACACCATTAAGTAACACCTGAATTGTAAAAGTCTAGGCTGGAGGGAGGCCAGGTGGTAGGCACCTCAGAGAGAAGGAAAGACACACACAGTGGTGGATGATGAGGAATTGTATTGTCAAGAAGGTTCCAACATACAGTAACAGAGTCTGTGCAATGGCTTAGAACTGGCAGCATCACTCACAGATGAATATACAGTACTTGCAGGGAGCGATGCTCGGAGACTGACAGCACCTGGCACTAGAGAGGCGGCTATTAGGCAGTAAGCAGCAAGGGACTGGTATCGGAAAGGGTTCCCCACAGCAGCACTAAGAAGCAGTCCCTATGCTGTCCATCCTCCTCTGAAACCTCTCCCTACGTTAGGCACACTTTCCCCATCCAGTAGGTTCCTGTGCCTGACCTAGCCACACGCAAAATGTGCACCATGTGCAGCAAGCCAGTGCCTTTTATAAGCACTGGCCTCACTAAAAATGGCTGCGGGGGTCATCCGGGTGAGCATCGTCCAATCAGACAGCCGCTCACCTGATGACACATACAGAAGCGTGAGAGGAATTCATTCCTACTGTCCTCCACTTTCCCTGCCAAGCGGTTGCAACAGCACCACCTGGGTAGGGAGGTCAACCTACACATGTCTACACTATATTAAAGGGGTTACTGGTGCAAAGTGGACACCAGGAGTGGAAACAACTTTCAAAATAAAATTCAAAAGTAACAAATACAAAAGAAATTCATAAGTCCATTAATTTTTTTTTTTATTTCTCAAAAAGAGCTTTATTGGAAAAGTACATATGATACATCAGATACAAAAATGCATGGGTAAAGTCAATATTTGTAGCATAGTAAACACAGTATAATATAACTTCCGAATGAGAGCAAAGTTTGAAAAACAACAGTATATGAAAACTATGCACAATCTATATTGGTTAAAGTGTTTTTGAACCCATATTTATAAGACCATTCCAGCCCCTCTATTAGAGGCTGGCATAGCACACTTATGTAAGCCTCGGTTCACACCAGAGGCGGCACGACTTGCAGGTCGCCTCACCGAGGCGACCTGCACACGACTGCCCGGGGGACTTGCAAAACGACTTCTGTATAGAAGTCTATGCAAGTCGCCCCAAGTCGCCCCCAAAGTCGTACAGGAACCTTTTTCTAAGTCGGAGCGACTTGCGTCGCTCCCCTTAGAACGGTTCCAAAGCACAGAACGGGAGGCGACTAGGTCGCCTGACAAGTCGTCCCTGTGTGAACCGAGCCTGAGTGGTTTTAAAAAACGAGTGTCCTAAATACTGGTTCTGAGCTGTCTTCAGGCAGGTCACATGACTCACGGCCGCTTTTTCAGATATAATGGATGTCTTCTGCGGGAGGAGCCGTGATCTCCCTCTGACGTCAGCTGGGGAGATCACATGGCTGGCCTAAATACAGCTCAAAATCGGAATTTTGAACACTCGTTTTTCAAAACCACTTACATAGTGTGCTATGCCAGCCTCTAATAGAGGGGCTGGCAGCGACATTTTTACGTTTTTTTTTTAAGAATGGCGGAGGGGGGCAGGGCGGGGCGGAAACAGACACAGAGAGGGAGATGACAGGCAGGAAGGAGGGGGTGAGGGGGAGAGAGGAGAGCAGAGGGGACAGCGGCGTATATTGAAGGGACGCAATCAATCTACAGTGGTCAAGGCGGAACAGTCCTGATTTTTGTGGTCTGTACAGTGAGGCCATACAGGAAGTGGTGGGTTCAGGGTTTCTTTCTTTTTGCAGTTTAGAGAAGGGCAGATTACACAGCACAAGCACTGTGCTGTGTAATCTGCTTTAAGGGACCAGGATCTGTATTTTTTTTTTTTGGGTTAGCAAACACTTTAATGTATTTTAACATGCTTATGTTCATAACCTTGTGTACCGGAAAGGGTACCTGTGTATTAACCTTTATGGCGTTAGCCAACGTTATGAGATAGTAACGTGTAAGAGAGGTTGAGAATCAGCCCTATAACTCACATCAGTCCCTACCCTCAAGGAGCCCACAATCCAAGGTCCCCAACTCACATTACTATACTAGAGCCAATTTTTTGGACAGAAGCCAATTAACCCACCAGCATGTCTTTGGAGTGTGGGAGGAAACCCACGCAGGCACAGGGAGAACATGCCAACTCCAGGCAGGTAGTGTCATGGTTGGGATTTGTACCAGCGACCCTTTTCACTGCTAGGCGAGAGTGCTAACCACTACACCACTGTGCCGCCCCCAGTGGCAATTATGTCGTGTACAATCAGCATGTCGTGTTGGAACTGAGAGTTACCCTTTCCGTTGCGGTCAACGGACCCCTAGCAACCGGAACGGGTGACAAGGCTTTGGTAAGGCCTTGTACATGAGCATATCAAGAGTGTATTCTGGTAATGGTTGGAATACAAAGAGAGGAATTTGGGGAATGGGGGATTTGAGGTTAGTGAGATGCATGCGTTTACGGGGGGGGGGGGGGGTTGTTGTAAATAAAGTCAGGTAGGGGTGGGGGGGGTTTGGATTTGTTAGTAAAATGAAAGGGAAGGAGGAAGGAGGAGGGGATAGAGTAGGGGATCGATAAATAATGTCCCGGGGAGGAGAATGTGGGTGGGGGAATGAGAGTATGGGTTAGAGGGTAATAAAATGGGTTATGTGGGGGGGGGGGTCCATTATTATATGAAAAAGTCCATATCTAGTCCGGGTGTAGCTCACTGAGGCAGCTCTGTGTAGAAGCATAAAGCAGCTCTAAAGAAAAAACAGGGAGAAGCACAGGCACTTTCTAAGTGTAGCTGTTAGAAAGTATTTATTTAAGGTAAAATAAGAAGTACTCACAACTGTAGCATAAAAACAGGCATGTTGCTCATGGCACTTTACGGGATTGACCTCAGCAATATTGTCTTGGAGATCCACAAGGGACGTGGTCGCCTGTCGGCGCTTCCTAGTCCATGGAACACACTGTCAGAAAGGGGATGACGTTTGCGGAGAATGCGCTCCTTCTTCAGGCCGTGACATAAAGTGCCATGAGCGACATGCCTGTTTTTATACTACTGTTGTGGGTAGTTCTTAATTTACCTTTAAATACATACTTTTTAACAGCTACACTAAGAAGGCGCCTGTGCTTCTCCCTGTGAACATGTCTACAATAGCTATACAAACAATGTAAGCTTAGTTCAAAAAAATTGATTTCATCTTGTGAATTTGGCCTGTCTGCTGGCCATCTATTTCCAGAACTTACTGGAAACCCTGCATGCTTTGCATCTGCTTTTCAATTTCTAAAGACTACATATCCCATGGTACCTTGCTGCCTGCAAACACTGACTCCAGCACCTGAAACTCCTCCTCTCAGCACCCCTGAGTGACACAGCAGTGTCTATCAACAGGTAACAACAAAGCCTGGGGAATGCCCAGGAAAATACCCAAGCCTACAGTACTTAGGCTTGGGTTTTTTCCTGGGCATTCCCCAGGCTTTGTTGTTACCTGTTTTAGCCTTCCAATGCCACTTACTGCGATAGCCAGCTATAGATGTGTCTATCAACAGGGCATAGTGAATACGTCTGACATCATTCAAGAAATGTCAATGTGTGAGAAGCAAAGTAAGTTTACAAACTTCAGAATAGGAGTAGGCTAGAAATAATTGAAACACAATATGGAAATTAATATATGGCTTTACATTTTGACTATAGATACGCTTTAACATCCTGCTTTTAAATCTACCTATTCTATAAAAAAAAAAAATACTCTTGACTTTTTATTCCTACGTAATAATATTTTACTATGAACATGACCATGTCACACCTAATATTAAGAGACAGCCCCTAATTGACTTCCTAATTAAGGCTAATGGCCACTGCTGGCCCCAACTGTTAACTGTCTTGTACTTCATGACATTTCACTTTTTTTTTAACCAGCATGCCACAGAACAAGATTGAAATTAAAGTTTTAATGTAATTTAAATAAATATATTAATATAAAAAAAAAGGGAGCCTTTACTCGACAGCCAGTATCTACTGAAAGGGAAAATTAGCATTTGCCTGCATTTTAGATGTCAAACTACACTGACGATGTTCTAGTTCAGGAGAGGGAGCCGCTGAAATACCGATACAGCGCTCACAGGAACGGACTGACATCTTTTATCCACTACAAGGTCTCGAGCTGTATTCTTGAAGACAGAGTGACATCTAAAGGGATTTTTAAACAGCATCCGTCAGAATGGCAAAGTCAAGGGCATGTCGTGATTTTTTTTTTTTTTTTTTAGGAAAGAAAAAAAAAAAGTGATGAGTTTTCAGGTTTGTTGTGCTTGACTGTCTCAGATAACCATAAAAAGAGGATCAAATTCCAATTTTAATGATATGCCTGAGGGTGCCCTTAGGAGAAATGGTATTTTTATCTGATATTCTGCAGATTCAGAGCAGGCAGAATTTGCAGGGACTGGCTTTGAATGGAGTCCTGGTGTTGTCAGTGCACATATCTATACCCATCTCTAGTCTGGCTCCATGGCAAATACAATTGTATCAATTAGAAACCTAAAGGGCGCCAACTGTATTTATAAAGCAGCGAGTGATTGGTTCGCAGATTTTTCACTATTTGCACATTCAGAACTCTGCAAATGAGGAATGATTGTCTTTTGCATGCTAACAATGTGCTTGCAATTAACCTCAGTTGTATAAATTTCCCCAAAGTATGTATTTTAAAAAGAGAATATAATGTATTTTCAATGAGCAAATAGTTTGAGTCATTATTGCAACGTTAATCATTACGTAATTTTGGAGATGACATCAATTTTTTTGATCTCTTCCTTTTTTTGGGTTTTTTTTTCAAATATAAAGATTTGTAGACTAGTCACTAGAACAGATTAGCTACTAGAATGGTTCATTCCTAGCTGCTTAAGGCAGAACTTAACTGTATCTGAGCACCACAGACTGAAAATCCTGAAGGCACTGGCCTGGGTCACAGACCAGTTGACTCAGTTTTTATCGAGTAGTAGAAGAAATAATATGTGTCTGCATTGCCCTGTTGGTGGAAAATTAGTTACAGGAATCTAGAGCTGCGGATTAACATAAAAAATTTGCGTGTAAATTGGCAAAAATGTGAGTGAAACTTAGGCTCTTTTACAGTAGGCTTATGATGAAAATTAGTGAAAAAAATGTGGGGATATACCACGCTAGAGTTTATTATATATAGCTACAACAAAAACTATCAAATATATCTATAGTTCAAAAAAATGTGTACAAATAAGTTGCACTTATAACGTGAGTAATCCCGTGTAAACCAATGAAAAAAAACAGAAAAAAGTGCACTGTTGCAATAAAACAAATTCCAACTAAACAAACAGTGAATAAAAATGTGTTAAGATCTATATGAAAAAACTCCTCATCAACAATAATAAAAATAACAATTGAGTCCGTAAATAAAATGTGAAAAATAATAAGAGTAATAAAGTCCAAAATCCTTCCACCTTCATCAACGAGGAAAATTAAGGGAGGAGACAAGGAGAAGGGAAGAAAGATCCTCAAGTCAAAGAACAAAACCCCACTCGGTGTGTGGGGATCCTTACCGGAACCGGTGAACCGCCTAAAAAGCAAGGTCTTTTGCGCAAGCAGATTTAGCCCTCTGCAGGGTGTAAAATGAGCCTCCGTCCTCCTTGAGCACTCTGGACGCAGCAAGGAGTCCTCCACGATATCCTGATTAGGAATGAAGAGTCCGGTCTGTGGAGTGCACTATTTCTCCATTAGCTCTTTGACAGTCTTCCATGGAGGATGAAGTCTGGCACAAGGAGGAATCTAATAGCCCAATTCTTACCAGTGCCAGATCCTGTTGATGCAGCAGTTTGATGGCCTCAACCATTCAGCTACTCTTGTAGATTAAGCAAAAAGAGGTTTCTCCAGAAGGTCCAAACAGGAACTGAAACACCAAATGCTCCAGGTGCTGTTGTTCCACACTCTTAACAAGATGTGTGCTTTAATCTCCACCTAAGTTACAGCTCCAAAACAATCACTGTGAAAATTCCATGAAGAAATCAAGTGTTTTTGAACGGCATAGGTGGTTTAAAGGAGGAGTGTGAAGATGTCCACAATGATGCAAGAAGTGGGCAGCCAAAAACACAATGGACGGATGTAAGTGTGGACAGAGTGCGAACCCTCGTATGCTCGTGGTTTCTTTTTGTTTTGTTTTTTTAAACACAAGAGGATAGTTCACTACAAGTTCATAGAACATGGTACAACGGTTAATCAACATTGTTACTTGGAAATTCTGAAAAGGTTACACGAACCTGTTGGGAGGGAAAGATCAGAATTCTGGTGGAACTCATACATCCCATTTACAAAAACAACTGAGTACTGTCCATAATACTTTTTAATTTGGACTAACATCCACATTTCCAGACCAAGTTTTTGGGGTGTGCCCCCTTCTTCAAGGTCCTAGCAGTTCTCCAGTACTCGTGTATTGCCTGGACCTTGAAGAACGGGGTACACCCTGAAAGCTTGTCCTGAAAATATGAATGTTAGTGCACATTAAAAAAGTATCATGGACAGTACTCAGTTGTATTTGTAGCACTTATTAGGCTACAATCACCTCAAACAACCCATTTACAGACAGTGGGGTTGATTTACTAGAGGCTGTTTACTTAGCAAAGTGAATGCTCATTTAGAAAAGTGCATATTAGTAAATAAGGTGAGACCTGAGTTCACTTTAAAATAGCCGATTTTGTGCAAAGGAAATAAAAAAAAAGACATATATACGGCGGGTAAAATAAGTATTGAACACGTCACCATTTTTCTAGGTAAATATATTTCTAAATGTGCTATTGACATAAAAATGTCACCGCATGATGGTAACAACCCATGCAATCCATACATACAAAGAAACCAAAACAAATACGTTCAGAATTGAAGTTATCTGTAATAAAATGGAATGACACAGGGAAAACGTATTGAACACAGGAAGGTGCAAAAAGGCATGGAAAGCCAAGACACCAGCTGAAATATATCAGTAATTAGAAAACAATCCTGCTTAATCCTGCAAATGAATATCAGCTGGTTCAGCTATAAAAAGGTGTCTCATTACCAAGGTGTCACACAAGAAACATCTCATGATGGGTAAAAGCAAAGAGCATTTACTCAAGACCTTCGAAGCATTATTGTTCCAAAACATACTGATGGCATTGGTTACAAACTTCTGAATGTTCCAGTGAGCACTGTTGGGGCCATAATCCGGAAGTGGAAAGAACATCATTTCACCATAAAAATACAGATCTGTTGCGCTTTAAGGAAAATAATAAACTAAGAAAAAAACAGCTGACACTTATATTACTGGTTGCAATGAGACAAAATATAAGAAGAGGTGCAGCACTAGAAAAATAAACAGGTAAAAAAGCTTGTCATAGAAAATTAGTTGAAGACAATTGAAGTCCTCTAGTTGAACAATCCTGATGAGGACAAATAGGAAAGCCACCACCAACACCCGATACTACTGACTCTTACCATCAGTGTGCAGGGTACACACATGTACAGTATAGGTTATGAAACCAGCAATCCTCCTCCACAGAACGATCAACTCCACAGCGGATCATACTCTGCATACTGTATTTGCTATACAATTTTCGTGCTTGTATTATGCATCCTGTATCCAATGTACGTGTACCCTTTGTACCTTAGATCTATCCAGATTTACACCCTAATAAATACCTAATCTCATTGCAACAAACCTATATTTTCATACTCCTTATTACTCATGAGTAGGTGTCCCCTTTAAAGTCCCCTAAGAGGAACAATTTTCCATTTACCCTCCACAGCGGATCAGAGCATTTCATTCAATATGGCAAAAAAGACCTCCAAAACCTTTTCCATAGAATAGAATTCCACTGATCAACTCCAATATCCACATGCATATAGAAAAGAAGACCGCTCATTGTGCAGGAATCCAAAAAGTAAAATTTATTTAAAGGTAAAACTGCTACACTCACATGATTGAGAAAACTGACAGGCAAGGGGAAACAACCTGTGTTTCCAACCAACAAAATGGCCACCGGGTCCCGGTCAGCATCCTACGTCCTTGGCTCCTCCCAACGTTTTGTCAAAAACATGCATCATCAGGGGAGCCCCTGATGATGCATGTTTATGATGAAACGTTGCTACAAATTATGCTACAAAGTCTATTTTACACAGAATGAACCAATGCTATTGTTATTTTGGTTCAATCAATTATTTAACCACTTCAGCCCCGGAAGATTTGGCTGCTCAATGACCAGAGCACTTTTTGCGATACGGCACTGCGTAGCTTTAACTGACAATTGCTCAGTTGTGCGACGCTGTACCCGAACAAAATCAAGGTCCTTTTTTTCCCCACAAGGGGAGCTTTCTTTTTGTGGTATTTGATCACCTCTGCGGTTTTTATTTTTTTGCGCTATAAACAAAAAAAGAGAGACAATTTTGAAAAAAAAAACACAATGGGGGTTATTTACGAAAGGCAAATCCACTTTGCATTGAAAGTGCACTTGGAAGTGCAGTCACTGTAAATCTGAGGGGTAGATCTGAAATGAGGGGAAGCTCTGCTGATTTTATCAACCAATCATGTGCATGCTAAAATGCTGTTTTTTATTTTCCTTGCATGTCCCCCTCGGATTTACAGTGAGTGCACTTGTAGTACAAAGTGGATTTGCCTTTCGTAAATAACCCCCAATATTTTGTACTTTTTGCTATAATAAATACCCCCAAATTTTTTTTTAAAAAAAGCAAATTTTTTTCTCAGTTTAGGCTGATATGTATTCTTCTACATATCTTTGGGAATAAAAATCACAAAAAGAGTATATTGATTGGTTTGCGCAAAAGTTATAGCGTCTACAAAATAGGGGACAGATTTATGACATTTTTATTATTATCTTTTTTTTTTCTACTAGTAATGGCGGCGATTTGCAATTTTTATCATGACTGCGACATTATGGCGGACACATGTGTGTTCTAACTGTAGGGGGAGGGGACTAACTATAGGAGATGATAGATCGTGGTTCCTAGCTATTAGCAACTCACAATCTGCATCTCCTCTCAGGGCAGAACAGGGATTTGTGTGTTTAGACGCACACGTCCCTGTTCTGCCTCGTGCCCGCGATCGTTCGTGGCCGGCGGTCATCGCGACCGCCGATCACGAGCATCGGCACCCCCCCAAGTGCAGCGGGCGCATGCCTGCTATTCAGAAGCCGACGTATAGCTACGACAGCTCGTGGGATCGTGTCAGCCAATGACGGTGGCTCTTCGGCAAGTGGTTAAAGTGGTATTAAAGGTTCGGCTTTAAAAAAATAAAAATAAATAACAAACAAGTTATACTTACCTGCTCTGTGTAGTGGTTTTGCACAGAGCAGCCCCGATCCTCCCCTTCTCCTGGCTCCTCCCTATTGACCAGTGACCATAGCAAACCGCTTGCTATGGGGGCACTAGTGCTCGCTCCTGAGCCTTGCTCTCTCCTCATTGGCTCACTGGCTGTGATTGACAGCAGTGAAAGCCAATGGCTGCCACTGTTTTCTTAGCCAATGAGGAAAGGGAGTCCCAAGATAGCCGAGACTCTCGTGCACATTGCTGAATCAAGAGGAGGCTTAGGTGAGTATTAGGCAGGCTAGGGGGGCTGCTGCACACAGAAGGTTTTTTACTTTCATGCAGAGCATGAAGGTAAAAACCTTCAGCCTTATAACCACTTTAATTGATTTTTCTGTGTTTTTTTTAAGCTGAACCTATAAACATATTCAAGAAATCAGCTGGATTCAGATAATTGTATCAATATATTTGTGTTTATATTGTATGTACATAAGGTCAGCTCATTGCATATGCAGGTTTGCAGAAGCCCCTATGAGTTAGAATAGTGCACAGCAATATTACAGATATTGTCATTTAAATAATAATCGTTAACCTTTTTAAATCTGCATTTTTAATTAAAATAATATCTGATAATCCTGCTACGACGGTCTTTCTTCAGGAACTTTCTGATATCGGGTGACAATGCTCTGTTCCGGTTTTTCCAATTGCTTTCCTTTTTTCACACACATTTTAAAATCTGCATTTTTGGCTAGAAAATTAATTAACCCGAATTATATTATATATTTTCTAAAAAGCAGCAGCCTTATAAAAATAAAAAAAAACCTAGTCGCAATTATTTACATTGCAGGCACATGTTTATCAAATTTATATCAGTAAAAAATAAACCAAAATGAACTTTACTGCACACAAGGCCAATACAATCCGGATTTTTTGTGTACAAAATAAAATAATGAGGTTATTTTCAGTAACCAGATATCAAATATGTCAGGCTTTAAAACTGTGTTTGCTTAGCGTTGAGCTCTTCCAAGTTCACACCGTGCAAACATTAAGCAATAATTGTCCTTCAATGTCCTCCCATTCACTAACCTGATGCTGTTTGTTGTGATCCCGGGCTTCAAGGGAGAGCAGAAGAGCCTGGGAACTGCACAAGGGGGGGGGGGGGAGTAAGGATTCCGGGTTTAAAAGACACACCGCTTAACAAATTATATGTCATTTATATAGGGGTATAGGGGGTCTACCCCTACCTTATTACATATAAATATTATATATCAAACCAATCATGAAAACATACATCTAAATAAATATACATTGTGTGTGTGTGCCTATAAATAAATATATATATATATATATATATATATATATATATATATATGCACACTATATTGTCAAAAGTATTGAGACACCTGCCTTTACATGCACATGAACTTTAAAACATTTGTTAACACCCCCCCCCCCCCCCAAAAAAAAATATATAGATCCTGGTCCCTTAACCTCCCTGGTGGTTTTCCCGAGTGTGGCTCGGGGTTAAATTTCAGCACCATTAGCGGTAACCCCGAGCCACACTCGGGATTGCATTGCAGGATCCTGGTGCGGTGTACTTACCTTGTCCCCAGGATCCTGTGATGTCCCCCCCGCTGTGTCCGTGGGCTGTGTCCTCCGCCCGGATATCCTGTGTGGCGCGCTCCATTTCTCTGCGAGCGTCGCGACGCATGGGGGGGGCGGCAAATTAAAAAAATTGAAAATTCATAACACATACAATACACTGTAATCTTACAGATTACAGTACTGTATGAAATCATTTCACATCCCTTTTGTCGCTAGTGCTTTGTCCAATACCCTGCATGCAGTTTTATATTATATATATTGTTCTTTCTGCCTGGAAACTTGAGAACGTCCATAGCAACTAAAAAGTGTCCCTTTACAACAAAAGTGGTTTTAGACCATCTAGAAAACAGCGATAGTAAATTAGAACACTTGCAGAATTGAGCGATAGTGAATCGTGGGGAAATTAATTTTAATATTATTATATTATTATTTGTTATAATTATTTATAGTTATTTATTTTATTATAATTTATGATTTTGTGTTTCAAGCTTTATCATACCCGGGATATCTACTAGACTCTTGGTGGACAGATATAAGTGTGTTATTGCTAAGAATTACAGGCCTACAATATAAAACACCAAATTTCTATGCAAAACAATTAGTACCGCTTTGAGATGCAAAAATCTGAAATAATCATACCGCCAGGGAGGCTACAGCAGATTACACAACACCCTGCTTGTGCTGTGTAATCTGCCCACCTCTAAACTGTAAAAAAAACTCCCTGAACTTGCCACTTCCTGTATGCCCTCTCTGCGCTGACCACGAAAATCATGGCTGCCGAACCTTGACCACCGTCGCTATTATTGTAAAAGAAAAACCTAAAATTGTCACTGCCAGACCCTCTATTAGAGGCTGGCATAGCACACTATGTAAGTTGTTTTTAAAAACTAGTGTTCTAAACACTGAACTTCAGCTGTCTTCAGGTCGGCCAAGTGACTCTCGGCCGCTTTACAGCTCTAAATGGATGGATTCTGTGGAGGAGATGAGCAGCCATGTGATCTCCCTGGCTGACATCAGATGGAGATCACGGCTCCTCCCACAGAATCCATCCATCAGAGCTGTAAAGCGGCCATGAGTCACGTGACCGACCTGAAGACAGCTGAAATTCGGTATTTAGAACACTCGTTTTTCAAAACAGCTTACATAGTGTGCTATGCCAGCCACTAATAGAGGGGCTGGCATAGTCTTATATAAATGCCTTAATAAACACTTTAATGGCATCCCAGTCTTAGTCCGTAGGGTTCAATATTGAGTCGGCCCATCCTTTGCAGCTATAACAACATGGCCTGTAGAAGAAGCTGATGCTCCGAGCGTGTAGCCTCTTTTATCCAGTTGTTCCTCCCCTGATATCTCTCTGCTTCCTGGTGATGTCATCCCCCTGAATTCCACGTGGCCTGGACACACTTCCTGGTGGCCACAGGACAGATTGAGGCTCCCCCAGTCATCTGCCAGATCCGTGGACGCTCGTTTTGGATGCGGATCTACACCTGCAGAAACCACTATTTACAGATGAGCCTGTTTTTATGTTATTTCTTGTAAATGCATTACTTACTTTGCTAATAAATCACATTTGCCATAGACAACATTCCCTGAAGAGTTGAAGCTGTTATAGCTACAAAGGGTGGGCCAACTCAATATTGAACCCTTCGGACTAAGACTGGGATGCAATTAAAGTTCATGTGCATGTAAAGGCAGGCGTCCCAATACTTTTGATAATATAGTGCATGTCAGGCTCTAAAACTGCGTTTGTTCAGCGTTGAGCTCTTCCAAGTTCACACTCAGCAAACAAAGTAATAAATGTCCCTTGATGCCCTCCCATTCACTAACCTGATGCTGTTTGTTTGTTGTGATCCTAGGCTTCAAGGAAGAGCAGAAAAGCCTGGGAACCCCAGGGGGAGGGAGTACGGATTCCGGATTTAAAAAATGACAATTTTTATATGAGACACGAAAACAAATTAAATGTCATTCATACAGGGTTTACCTATACTTTAATACATATCGATAATATTATATATCAAACAAATCATGATGACACATATATATATATATAATACGTATGTGTGTATATATATATGGGTAGGTATATGGGTAGGCACTTATTGTATTTTATGACAAAGGAATGCTGGAGGGTCTATTGATGCTGGCTGCTGGGGGATCTAATGCCGCTGGTGGGGATCTATTTTTGTGTGGGGGTCTATTGTTAATGGGTAGGTATATTGTTGCTGGTGGGGGTCTCTTGTTGCTGGAGGGTCAATTGTTACTGGGAGGGACCTACTGTTGAGGGAGAGGTCTATTGTTGCTGGATGCTGGAGGGTCTATTTTTGCTGGGTTGGTATTTTGTTGCTGGGGATAGGTCTATTGTTGCTGGTGGGGTCTACTGTTGCTGGGGTCGGGTCTATCAAATTCCATACAAATGAAATTACTTAGTAGCACAAAATTATTCTCTGTATTCTCTAAATTCTCTAAATATATATATGGGATATATATATATATATATATATATACACATATATATCCCATGTAAGATTTGGGTGATCAGACTCCAGCGGTAGATGCGTTTTTAGTGAGTTCGCCAGTCCAAAACTGTATTTTTAAGGGCCTGGTAGTCCACTTTTATTTAAAAACACGGAAAAGTTCACAAAGACATCAGTAGCCCACGCAGGGGGTTTCCACCATTACTGTATCTTGCACACTCAATACTTTAGCCTCCTGGCTTACATTCTTGCCACACGGCGGCTTCAGGCCTTTAGCCTAGGTCTTAGGTTTGCTCCTCAGACCAAAAGAGTTTCCCAGAGTTAAGCTCTCTCCTAGCTTACTCCTGATCAGTGCCTCGCTGCTCTGTCCCCAAGTACTTCTGCCTCCTGCAGACATGCATGCTCTGGCTGCCCCCTGCAGCCTCTGACTCCTGCAGAGGAATGGGAGTCCACCTGACTCCAATGCACAGACTTCCTGTCTCTTGGGTGGGGCCCTGATAGGGTTGCCACCTGTCCGGGATTCACCCGGACAGTTCGGGTTTGGGATCATATGTTCAAAACTACCTGAAACCCGGACACATTATTCAGACTGGACTATGGTCTCCCAGCAGGGTTGTTGGCTGCAGTTGTCTAAGCTGAGAGTGTCTGTTAAACTTTCTTTCACACTGCCCAAAGCCAGCACTAACAATCCCCTAGCATACAGATGGGAGAGGAGAGAGGGCTCGATCTGCTCCTCTTCCGCCTGCCCCCACTCCTCTGTGTCTGCCCACACTCCAATCCCTGGCGCTGCACCTCAGAAAAGGAAAGTGCATGCCATAAATTTGAAGTACAGCAGCCTCAGATACATCTGAGTGAGAGGTGCCCACTGACAAGGGGTGAGTGAGCTCACCATCCATCCCTGTCTGTGACTGAAGTCCCCCCTTCTATATCCTGCCTCTGATTGAGTACACTAAGGTAAATTAGGCTTCTCAGAGCACCCCTAATATCACAGTTCCCCTTTAAACCAGAGGCCACAGTGTTCCCCCTTACATCAGAGTCCTCTCCGTGGATCAGAGTTGTCAGTTTTTCCCCTTAAATCAGGGTTCCCAGAGCATCCCTTATGTCAGAGTCCCCAGAGTTCCCCTTTTACATCAGAATCTGAAGAGTCCTGCCTTACAGTTTAACGGAACTCTGCGGATTCAGATGTAAAAGGGGAACTCTGTCTCTGTGGATTCTGATGCAAAGGGGGACTCTTGTGATTAACTTCGTATGATTAGAAATGTTATTTACTGTAATTGCAAAATATGTATATAGTTTATACTATAAAAAAAAAATTCTGTGCGCCGCTAAAGTGTTCAGGTTTGACTTGAAGAAAAGGTGCAAACCCTAGGCCAGTGATGGTGAACCTTGGCACCCCAGATGTTTTGGAACTACATTTCCCATGATGCTCCACTACACTGCAGAGTGCATGAGCATCATGGGAAATGTACCAAAACATCTGGGGTGCCAAGGTTCACCATCACTGGCCTAGGCCCTGAGCCATAGTCAGGTCACAACTAAATAGACCAGCACACAGCTGTGCAATCAGCGTGCCTTTCTCTCCAAAACTGGTATAAACCAGCAATGTTCCAGGTAGAACAGGGTCCCACTGCCACAAATATATATATATATATATATATATATATATATATATATATACAGGCATACCCCACTTTTAAGTACACAATGGGGTTTATTTACTAAAGCTGGAAAGTGCAAAATCAGGCTCAACTAGAAGCTCATTGGTTTCTATGCAGCAGTGAGCCTGATTTTGCACTTTCCAGCTTTAGTAAATGCACCCCATTGTGTACTTAAAGTGGAGTTCCACCCAAAAGTGGAACTTCCACTCATCAGATTCCTCCCCTCCTCCGGTGACACAGTTGGCACCTTTCAGGGGGGAGGGGGGTACAGATACCTGTAATATACACTTCCGGCATAGATAGCCGCAGAATCTGCGGTTATTTACGCCACTTTCTGCTCCCTCCCCTCTGCCTGCTGGGAAACACATGGGTCCCAGAGGCAGCAGGGACCATCCGTATTGCGCTGCGCGACTCGCGCATGCGCAGTAGGGAACCGGGAAGTGAAGCCGCACGGCTTCACTTCCTGATTCCCTTACCGAAGATGGAGGCGGCAGCACCCGAGGATGGAGAGACGGTTCGGCCTCGGGTGCCGACATCGCGGGCGCCCTGGACAGGTAAGTGTCCATGTTTTAAAAGTTAGCAGCTGCAGTATTTGTAGCTGCTGACTTTAAAAAAAAAAAATTTCGGCGGCGCTCCGCTTTAAAAGTGGGGTATGCCTGTATATATATATATATATATATATATATATATATATACATACATACATACATATACATATATATATATATATATATATATATATATATATATATATATATACATACATACATATACATATGTATATATATATATATATATATATATATATATATATATATATATATATATACAGGGCTTTTTTTCTCAAAGAATAGGTGGAGGAACCCCTCCCTTATGATGCACCCTTTGTCTCTCTGCCCCTTACCCACCTCTGAGCACCATCCCTTGGTTCCACCCCCTACCCACCTCCCAGTACCGCCCGGTTTAGAGAATACAGAGAATAATTTTGTGCTACTAAGTAATTTCATTTGTATGGAATTTGATAGACCCGACCCCAGCAACAGTAGACCCCACCAGCAACAATAGACCCATCCCCAGCAACAAAATACCAACCCAGCAACCAGGGGCGTTGCTAGGTCTACAAAAGATCCGGGGCTAGAGCCCATAGCAGCGAAGTAAAGAAAGTCATGTGTGTATATATATATAGGCCTGGATGGGGGAGGGAACTACTGAAGTTAACTTTTCACATTAACAGGCTGGTAATTGGTTGCTAGGATTGCAACCAATCACCTGCTGTTTAATGAAAATAGTTAACTCCTGCGGTTCCCGCCCCCATTCAGCCCTGTGATAATGTCCGCGGGCCGGGTGCCCGCATTCAGCAGCGGTGGGCCAGGTGCCGACCCCTGCCCTAGAGACTCGGGGCTATAGCCTCAATAGCCATCCCCTAGCAACGCCTCTGCCAGCATCAATAGACCCTCCAGCATCCAGCAACAATAGACTTCTCCCTCAACAGTAGGTCCCTCCCAGTAACAATTGACCCTCCAGCAACAAGAGACCCCCACCAGCAACAATATAACTACCCATTTAGATCCCCACACAAAAATAGATCCCCACCAGCGGCATTAGATCCCCCAGCAGCCAGCATCAATAGACCCTCCAGCATTCCTTTGTCATAAAATACAATAAGTGCTGGAGGTGCCGGAACTGCGTTCCTGCTGAAAAAAAGCCCTATATATATATATATATATATAGATATCTATAGATATCTATATATCTATAGATATATAGATATATATTTATATATATGCACACATACAGTATGTGTGTGTAGATAAGTAAATAATATATATGTAAATAAGAATATAAACACTATGTGTATTGTGTGTGTGTATATATATATATATATATATATATATATATATATATATATATATATTGTTGGCCTTTAATGTAACAGTTCTGTTTCAGGATGGGATTTCCAGTTATTGATTTTCTAATTAGATCTGCATTCCCAGCGTGCATTGTGTACAACAGCATTCTCCTCTCCGCCGCGCGCTCGTCTCCATCACTCATGACGCGCAACCTCTGATAAGTTCTAAAATCGATGCAAGTCATTATATCTCGGTTTTGGTGAAAAACAACAGCTGAATGAGCATACAATCCTTCCCCAGCCGAATCGAACAATCTCCGTAGAGAAGAAAAAAAAAAAAAAAAAGAGTATCTAAGAGAAAGAAAGAAAATGAATCTTTTGCAAACTTCAGAATTAATCTTAATGATTGCACACACAATAGGCAGGAATATGCATTCTCATTAACCTCATACAGATGTTACAAATGAACTAATTACTTTCTCTGTACCCCTCACCTGCTGAGGCATTATTTGTCTGTAAGTTCATTCGCGCTAAGCTACCATTATCCCCGAGTATTTCCAAAGAAGTCTTATTTTCCAAAGGGGTAAAATTATCATTAAATCTCTGACTTTAACATCTCATTTAGATATTTTTATATTGCGCTCCTCAGGAAAAGGGAATTAAAAGAGAGTGTGATATACATTTATGTACGTTTATCGAGCCCCTGCAATTATTACGCCCCACTTCCCTTAAAATTTGCCGTCGTCACACAAATTATTAACAGCACTTTCAGTAACAATGGGAAATAAGCTTTTTTTTTATGTATCGTTTGTGTTTTCCTGAAGACATAGTGAATTGCTCTCTGGTTGTAAACGCTCTGGGAGATTGCAGCCTACAAAGCGGTGGCATTTTATGTTAGTGGTGATATTGTAAATCAGTAGCAATTTTAACTCAGTAGGGTAGACTGGGGCAAAAGGTCTGTATACAATATATGTATACAATGTGATGCTATTTAAAAAGGGAAGGGATGTATGTATGTATGTATGGGTATATATCTTAATATATAAAAAAAAGTCAAAAATCCTCGTGCCCGGTGTACCAAAGAAAAATCACAACAGCAGCAGACTAGTCATGCAAATACTGGACTATAAACATACAAATAAAACAGCCTTCATCCCCTGGGAGGGGTAAATTTAGGGGAAGGTAGGGGAAGGGAGAAGAAGTTTTGTTTTGTATTTATAATGTGTAATACTATCCCCTGGTGTGATTCCAGGGGTAACAAGGATGTCTTTTTACCCTGTATTTGATATGAAAATTTTTGAAGAATAGAAAAAAAACCCAAAAAAACAGCCTTCATCCCCTGACGATGTCTGTGTAGACGAAAGACGTTGGGCGGGGCTTTTTCTGTGACGTCATCACGCACATCGACGGGACTCGCAGCGATGCTGTTTTATTGCTGTTCTTTCATCTTTTTATGCGAGTGGCTTTTTGAAATAAATTTGATTTTGCTTTAAATACTACACCATGAGATTTGCCCTTTTGTTATTTCTACACCCTATGCAAGGATGCTGTGGAGCACTACTGAACCAAGCAGCAAGTCGACGATATAACTGTGTAACAGCCAGGCACAACTGATCTCAGTTCCTTGAGAACAATCAACAAAATAGAAAGCAAAAGAACAGAAGAGAAATTGAAATCAAATATTTGAAGCCAAAGGGTAGTCACATCGTATATTGATTTGATTTAGGCTTTTCTTCTGTTTGCTCACTTTGCATTTTGTAAATTGATAAAAGTAAAAAATGAAAATGTACAAGCATTCTTTCTCACCTGTCTGAAACTTTTGCACAGTACTGCATGTATATATATATATATATATATATATATATAGAGAGAGAGAGAGAGAGAGATGCAGATTTATGGAATTTTTTAGGTGGAATTTAGAAATGAATCCAATAGATTATTTTAAAAGAATTAAAATTTTAATTTTTAACACCGATTAAAAAGGTATTATATCCCAATAAAAAACATATACAGTGTGACTCATATGGTACAGTCCTGATGTTTACAGTGGCATTTGCGTTAATCCCAACATGTGTCGCCCTGAAACTGGGCTTCCTCAGGGGATGCTGTCCGCTTGGGGTCAAAGCCTTCTAGTAAGGAGATAATATATGTGCTGTAAATATCACAAAACATATCACAAATATTGTGATATATATATATATATATATATATATATATATATATATATATATATATATATATATATATATATACATATACAGTATATGTGCATTGCAGCTTTCCTTTCTTGAAGGCTTTTTTCTGTATTTACACTTGGTGATCCTGCCAGTAACACACTTCCTGTTCTAGGGTGCCAATGCTCACCATCTGTACTGTATCCGTGGAGGTGTTCTGTAGTCCACAAAGAGAATTGGGAACAATATGAACTGATAACAGTCAGCAGAGGTAGTGAACACAGGAAATTGTCAGCTCACTGGATTTCTGACATAATCGATCGATCAAATTTCTAAGGGCTCTTGCACAAGACATTAAGGCATACGGCCATACAGAGTTAAAATACGGCTGTTGTTGTAGTGCCTAGGAGCTACAGCTGCAGTGTAATTTTGTCCATTGAAATACATTACAGAAAACACTGCACTGCTATATGTAATGACTGGCACTCACTTGTGTTTGCATGCATATGGGTGTCATTTTCTAAATGTAAAATGTATAGCTATTTGCAGCAGCTTTTAAGCAGGTATTGTATGCACTCACTAAATAGAAGTTTCATTAAAAATAGAAGAAATTAATTGTTGGGATTTTTATACACTTTAAACCCAGGTCTGGCTGCCATTAAACGTACTAAGTGCCCCCCACACTGTATGGGTTAAATTCTTGTTTGGCTTGGTGGAAACGGACAAAGTACAAATACTTACCTTATTCCTTTCCTCTCAAGGTCCTGATCCCTTAAAGCCACCTTACTTTGCTTTACGGTTGCTTTCAGCTCTCTAATGTGATCCCATAAAATCAGTGTTAATTTCGTCAACTAAAATACGACTAAAACTAAAACAATTCAGATCACTAAAATACGACTAAGACTAAAATGGCATTTTAGTCAAAAGATTATGACTAAAACCAAATTGAATGTATATCACAATGGCTAAATCTGTGTCTGTAGTGCATGTTCAAGCCTTAATTCCATAAATAACAAACATGCTATTCGATTTTTACTCCAGAAGTATATAATGTTTGGCATAGAAAAGAAAAAAGGGGGTTCAACAAGGACCCCCTGAGCGGACTTTAGAGGCACAACAAACCTGAGAAAGCATAATCAAAATAACAATATAATCAATTTTATTAAATATAAATACATACAATACAAAGACATTGACAAAAGATAATAAAAAATCATCTATATAGAAATATACATGATACAAGCCCCGATGTGTCTACGCGTTTCGTATAGAACTTCTTCAGGACTCATTCAGGTTTCACTTAATACACAAGAGGGTTTCACTAAAATGAGAAAAGGTTTTATAAAAAAGTGAACACATAAACATATAATATCGTACAACAATGGATGAAAAGTGGTAGCCCATGCCCAGAGATCAAACACTATATTAGTCCACTATATTACCTTGTAAAGAGGCTTTAACAAGTTAAAAAATGGTAGTTCAAATTTGTTCAAATATAGACATCAAGGTCTTAGCAATAAAGGTGGATGACCATGAACTAGAGAAGGAAAAAAAAAATATATATATATATATATATAATAATACATAAGAACGATAGGAAAAAATATATGTGTATGCAAGGGTCATAATATAGGAAAACAAGATGATGTATACCTGTTTCCAATCTCGGGGTTCAGTTCCAACGAGGAATAGGCCAATAAATAGCCAATAGTAAATAGTAGTACTACAGCAACCATAGGAGGGCATCAAAGAGCCCATAGACCGTATCTGCTCAATGGTCCATGAACAATGTTTGGCAGTTCTAAAGAAATAATGCATTAGGTCGGGTTCACAATAGTGCGATCGCAGACATTGCACCGCATTGCTGTGCAGATCACATGCGATGTCTGTGCGATGCAAATTTAATCTATACAAACGGTATGGCTGAAATCGCATTGCATTCACACAAAAATGGTGCAGGTCCCTTTTTTTTCGGTCCGGACTGGAATCAGATCGCATTGGGGGTTCACATCCATTTTAGTCGACTAAAATCGAATAGGTTTAGTTAAATTATAAGGCTCGGTTCACACATATGCGATGCGAGAACCCGCGAGATTGCAGTGCGGGTTTCCGCATCGCATTTGACAGTTGGCACTGCCCTGTGCGAACCAGTGCGGGTGTCAATACAAAGTTAATGGCACCCCCAGATCGGCTTTTGTTCACTTTAAACAGGTTTTGCATTCCATGCATGATTGTCTATGAGAATGCAAAATACGCAGATCAAATATAGGTCAGAAGAGGTCAACTGCAGGTCAAATGCATTTGTCAATGAATATGGAAGTGTCCCAAACTGATGCCAGGGACATAAGTAGGGTTGCCACCTGTCTGGCATTCCCCAGGACAGTCCGGGTTTTGAATCATGTGTCCGGCTTTAAGTCCACCTGAAACCTGGACACATTATTCAAACATGAATTTGGCTTGGAAAAGGGCCTGACAGGAGGGTGGGGGGGGGCACTATGTGCGCAGCATCACTATTCTCTTTGGAGCACCCAAAGACGTCCCAGGTCTGTTACAATCAATGGTGGCTGGTGTTTTTTTTTTTTTGGGAAGAGGTCAGCAAACAACCACCCCCTATGCCCACGCTGTCGGTCGGGTCACCCACAAACCCCCCCCGGGGCGGTTGGTCGGTCAGCCCCACACTTACCCCATCTAGGTCGCGGGCAGCCAGCGGCTTCCATTGTGTCTCCTCCTCCTCTGCATCACAGCGGCTTCCACCGTGCGTCTCCTCCCTCCTCCCTCCTCCTCCTAGGCGTCCAATAGGATCGTCTGTCCTTTCACCCAATCGGGTGACGGGTCTCAGGACCTGCTTCCTGATTGGCCGGGAGAGGATCAGTGTGACAATAGCGAATATTCATTGGCTATTGTCACACAACTGGATGGGCTCAGGGCGCAGTGCTCTGCACCCTGAGTAAACCCTTTTTTGAAGCCTAGTAAAGCCTCTGGCTCTAATTACATACTTAAAAAAAAAAAAACCCATTGGAATCCATGCGCCTGGCGCCCTGCATGTAGATTAGGGGGCCGGATGCATGAATAGGAGGGCGGTGCCCGTGCGCCTCTAATGGACGGGCCGCCACTTGTTACAATCCTATAGTGCAGGGATATGCAATTAGTGGACCTCCAGCTGTTGCAGAACTACAAGTCCCATGAGGCATAGCTAGACTCTGACAGCCACAGCATGACACCCAGAGGCAGAGGCATGATGGGACTTGTAGTTTTGCAACAGCTGGAGGTCTGGAATTGCATATCCCTGCTATAGTGTATACTAAAAAAAAAATTACTTTGCACCGCTAAAGTGTTCAGGTTTGGCTTGAAAAAAAGTGGCAACCCTAGACATCAACACTGGACCCTAAGACCCAACTCTGGGAAAAAGATCTTACTTGCAGTGAGACTGCATCCTCGCTTCAGGGCTTAAAGTGGTTGTAAACCCTTACACACACCACTTTTACCTACAGGTAAGCCTATAATAAAGCTTATCTGTAGGTAGAGTTGCATGATTATTCGTCAAGAATCGTTATCGCAATTTTTTCCCTGTTGCAATCTTGACTAAAGTGTTTCACGATTCTTGCTATGCAAAGAATTCTCCCTGCTCTTCTGAAGCCACAGCCGTCAAAAGAAAGGAAGAAAAAAACAGGCAGTCTGCCAAGAATCACAACATTCTTTATCAGTGGAACTAAGTATAAACATTGTAACAATTTGTCAAAGGGATAGAATGTATGTAAGGCGTTCGCCTCTGTCCGCCAGCTCAGCGGGGGATCTCTCCGTTGATCTCCGCTGAGCCGGCGGATGACAGGTCCCTCTCTGCTCACTGAGCGGGGAGGGGCTTGTCGAGCGCCGCTGGTTACTATGGAGAGATCGGACGAAAACAAACAGCATGTCCTTTTTCATCAGATCTCACCCAATCCGATCCGCCAGGGATGGATGCGAAAGTAGGGGCATCCGTCTGATTTTAGCGGATAGGACCGGGTCGGTTGTCAGCGGACATGTCCCCGCTGACATCCCTCGCTCCATAGCCTTACATGGAGCGCCCGTTCAGGTCCGCCAACAAAACTGACAGGCGGACCTGAACGGTCCGACAGTGTGAAAGGGGGGCCTAAGTGAGGAAAGTTTAACCACTTAAACACTAAACCTTTTTCTGACATTTGTTGGTTTCAAGTTAAAATCATTTCTTTTTTGCTAGAAAATTACTTAGAACCCCCAAACATTATATATATTTTTTTAGTAGAGACCCTAGAGAATAAAATGGTGGTTGTTGCAATATTTTATGTCACACTGTATTCGCGCAGCGGTCTTTCAAATGCATTTGTTTTGGAAAAAATGACTTTAATTAAATTAAAAAAAAAAAAAACTAACCAGTAAAGTTAGCCCAATTTTTTATTTTTTTTGTATAATTTGAATTAACGTCGCGAGAATCGTGATTCTCATTTTGGCCAGAATCGTGCAGCTCTACCTGTAGGTACCGTGAATATTTCCTAAACCTGCACCGTTTAGGAGATATTCACTGTATCAGCATGTGCCAAGCTCATCGGTACATGCACACTGAAGAAACGTCTCGCTTGTGCCGTTTCTTCAGCTGCTGTGCCGTTACCGCGATACCCGGAAATAACTCCGAGAGACATGTCACCGGCCACAGCGGTCTGCCGGGACCGATGCGGGGGTAGAGTTGCCACCTCATCCCTTTAAACCCGAACACATATGCATTACACAGGTTCTGTGGCTAATTGAATGCAGGTAAGGCACTAAGTGAGTTTAATTACCACCTTAATCAGCCACAGAACCCGTGTAATTAATATGTGTTCGGGTTTAAAGGGATGAGGTGGCAACCCTATGCGGGGGCTTCGATCTAAGGTAAGTATTTCATAATGAGCTAGCATGCTATGCATACTAGCTCATTATGCCTTTGTCTTGCAGGTTGTTTTTTTTTCGTGGGTTTACAACCACTTTAACTGCTCGTTTAGTGCAGGGGACAGGAAGCACTGATCCTCTGTTCCACCAGCAGGGGGTGCTCCCCCATTCTCTGGCAGTGGACTGTACCTTTGCACCCTCACATCCAAAGCAAGCTTATGGTCCCAGCATCAGCCTTGATGATGTCAGGGGACCAAAGACCACCAGAATGCAATGGAGCAGAGGATCAGGTAAATAAAACTGCTTTACCAAGTCTACGGGTTTGGCTGAGCGACCCTTGATGTAATACGACACCTCATCCCAGTAGTTTGGAAATTATTTGGGGGGGGCAAAGAAATCGGGATTATGACGGTGCCAAGAGAAACAAGATGCAATACTATAGAGTAAAAAAATTCTATTTATTTATTTAACATTATACAATAAAATTTAGACATAAACAGTCACAAAAAATGAGGTGTGCAAGAAAATTTCTAAAATCAATTCTGTAGCAAGAATTATTCTTGCTACAGAATTGATTTTAGAAATTTTCTTGCACACCTCATTTTTTGTGACTGTTTATGTCTAAATTTTATTGTATAATGTTAAATAAATAAATAGAATTTTTTTACTCTATAGTATTGCATCTTGTTTCTCTTGGCACCGTCATAATCCCGATTTCTTTGCCCCCCCCAAATAATTTGCTTTACCAAGTCCTTTAGACATAAGAAAAGAGTTAGCCCTTGCCTTGGGGGCGCCGCCCCACTGTAATGCCCTGTACACATGGTCGGATTTTCCGACGGAAAAAGTGCGATCGGATTGTGTTGTCGGAAATTCCGATCAATGTCCGATCGTGTGTACAGGGCATAAGGGTTTTTCTCTCTTTTTCCTGGTGCTCAGCTTTGAGTTTAGTGCTGATTTTTATGCACTCATATTCTTTTACCTAAATGAATTTATCTTCTCTCATCAGCATCTTTTCATTAATTATCCTTCCCCGAGTCCCTAAGTGTTGGGTCGCCATGGGAAGCCTGGCTACCGAGGCACAAGGTTAGATCATAACTAGATGACACATTAGACGTTTCAATAAGAAACTAGTTAAGGAGATATCTAGGAAATATTATTAGTAAACTGATAATGATGTTGTTTTTCTCCCCCTGGGGACACAATTTACGCACTCGGAATTTTCCCTGTATTGGAGTCTATCCTGTCAAGTTTTTAATGACAATTTATGATGCTGTACATATTTCTTCTTGTCATCTGTGAATATTAAAGGCTGGTCCTGGGGCATTGGTATATTATACACAGACAGGACGTTTAGGCATGTTTTAATCACACAGTTAAAGCAACATGTAATATTGTCTTTGTTACCGGACAAGTGTTGAAAACACAAGAATAATTCATGGCTTTAATCTCAGCAATCCTCGAGCCTCTGTAATATTCTTCTAGATTTATAAGCAGGGGAAATTATTACATATTTCATTTCAAGTGCGTTTGTCATTTTCAAGGAAACAACACGCTGCAAAGATTTGGTATGTGCTACCTATTCATTTTTTTTCATTTATTTTTTTTTTGATTAGTATTTATAAAATTTTGAGCATTATGTAAAAAGTGATGCTAAAGAATTAGTCCAACAAAAACCGATAACCACTTAAGGACCGGAAGATTTTCCCCCTTAATGACCAGGCCATTTTTTGCGATACGGAACTGCGTCGCTTTAACTGACAATTGCGCGGTCGCACGACACTGTACCCAAACAAAATTGACGTGCTTATTTTCCCATAAATATAGATTTCTTTTGGTGGTATTTGATCACCTCTGTGGTTTTTATTTTTTGCGTTATAAACAAAAAAAGACGGACAATTTTGAAAACAAAAAAAACAATATTTTTTTACTTTTTGAGATAATAAATATCCCAAAAAAAATATTTTTTTCATCAGTTTAGGCCAATATGTATTCTTCTACATATTTTTGGTAAAAAAAAAAAAAATCGCAATAAACGTATATTGATTGGTTTGCGCAAAAGTTATAGCGTCTACAAAATAGAGAAATAGATTTATGGCATTTTTATTATTTCTTTTATTTTTTTACTAATAATGGCCGTGATCAGCAATTTTTAGCAGGACTGCAACATTGCGGGAGACAGATTGGACACTTTTGACACTTTTTTCGGACCATTGACATTTATACAGTGATCAGTGCTATAAAAATTATTATTATTATTATTATACAGGATTTATATAGCGTCAACAGTTTGAGCATCGCTTTACAACATCGTGGAAGACAGTACAATTACAATACAATTCAATACAGGAGGGATCAGAGGGCCCTGCTCGTTAGAGCTTACAATCTAAAGGAGAGGGTCAAGTGGAACAAAGGGGAGTAAAAATGCAGTAAATACTGTATAAATGTCACTGGCAGGGAAGGAGTTAACACTAAGGGGCGATCAAGGGGTTAAGTGTGTCCTAGGGAGGTGTTTCTAACTGTGTGGGGATGGGACTGACTGGAGGAGGAGAGAGATCACAGTTCCTAATCACTAGGAACAAACTATCACGCTCTACTCCCCTGACAGAACGGGGATCTGTGTGGTTTGACAGATCCCTGTTCTGCTGTGCAGCAGGCGTGCGCGTGCTCCTGCTATAGCTGTTTGAAGGGCCGACATACAGCTGCGGCGATTCGCGGAAATGAGCTGACCTGCTGCAGTATAATGATTCTGGTTAAAAAAAAAATCTATTCAAGTATGTATTATTTTGCAATGTGTTTATTGAAAAGTTATAGGGTTTCCCGGGGGTCACTGAAAGTGTTTTAGAGTAGGAGTGTACATACACACAACCAATATGTAGCGCCACTCCCGAAGGAGCCGCTTGGTGATTTTGGGTTCTCTGTTCTACGCCTCAGCTCCAAGAATAGCCTCAGCCCTTCTGGCACACCTGGTTAGTTATAGAATTACTGCAAACACTTTCAAGAATGCAAGTGAAAAAAGTACCAATATCCTGGCTGTGGATTGATATCAGAAACAGACAGACACAACTGGTAGTGATAAATGAGCTGAATATATTATCACGGTTTAAAGCATATGGAAACTTAAAACACGTTTAAACCTTGCTGCAAAGAATTAATATATTAGAAAAGACAACTTTCAATGCTTAGCAACTGTAAGTATAGAAAGGGCAGTAATCTATATGACCTTAACACAGGTGCTGAGAGGGAGGAGAGAAGACTGGTCAACTTCTCAGCTCCTTCTGGGCTGCAAACACCCTTGAGAGGCAAACATACAAAGAAAAGAATGGGTTACACAAGTACAGTAATCACAGTTCTGTAACATTACAGGTCCTAAGGTGAAGAATAGTAGTGTCTTCTGCTAGCAAACGGTGGGGCCCTTGTTTTAAGAGTAGGTTTAAACAAGCTCGCATGGAGCAGTATTCATCCAAAATGTTCCTTTGGGAAGAAATTTGAAAGGACGAACTACTAGAGATGGCAACTCAAAACAAAAATCCCGTGACACTTAAAAGGGAAATTGGTGTCTGCATGCAGTGTCAGTATTGTGTCAAGAGGGATGTTGGGTTTATACCCGCTCACCAGTCTTCTGTGCGATGACACAATGATAGTGCCAGATGCTGGTTCAGGCTCCTGATGCTCCTAGTGATGTTGTAAGGCACTGGATCTCTTGCTGATGGCCAATCGAGATGACTGGTAGTGACACTTGCAATGTGATCAGGCAGCGGCCGACCCGATACTCAGATGGGTATCGCAATCCCTGAAAGGCGTGGGTTGTCTCTGCTGAGCTGAGTGGTGCTGGGCTGCTGAGTAGGGTCCCTGGACTGAATAGTAGTGGACCACGTGGCTTTCTCTGCTCCTGGCTCCCCTCAGGCATCCCCACTCCTCAGTGTCCAGGCAACACTCTCCTGGCAGTTTCTGGAAAAACTTGGCTTTCTCCCTCTCTGATGCTGCCAGAGTCTGTCTCTTTCTCTCTCTCTCTTTCCCTTCTCAGCAGTTTTCCTCACACCTGTCACCTCACCACACTATCTCTCTTGTCCCCTCAGACAGCTCACCTTAGTTTCCTCGCAGTCTCTTTTCCCGGGCTTTCTCTATCCCTCCTCCTCTTTTAGGGCATGCTGGGAGCTGTAGTTTACCCCCTGTGAAGCAGAGTGGGGCTGCTTATCCTAGGGACTTCATGTCTCATTATGCTCCTCCCTAGTTGCTCATTGGCCCCCTCTTCAGCCAATGAGGGAGAGAAAGGTAGGAATCAGAGCGGGCGGCGATCCCTGCAATCTGCGCTCTGTCCTCTCTCTGCGCGTGCTGTGACACGACCTCTGGGGGGGTGAGCAAGGGGGGGATGAGCTGAAAGCCCACACTCTCCCAATGTCACAGAGCCGCTGTCGGTGTTCTGCCCTACGGGCTCAAGTGGGGACGACAGACTGAACTGCAGATGGGACATGTCCGCAGCCTCCCCTCCTCCCTGCTCCTCACAACAGCTCCCATCTTCTGCTGTGGCGGCGCTCCATGCCGGTGGGTCCAACACAGCCGCTCCAGTGTCTCCCTGTGAGTCTCCATGCTGTTTGTGTGGGGGGGAGAAAGCCCACAGCTACATGACAATGTGGGGGGGGGCTCAGCAACCCCGCTACAAATACAAAAGGCGTAAAATATCAATTTACTGTACAAGGATTGGACACAAAGTACACATAAAAAATGTTTGGCACATCAAGCCAATGGGTTACACGTAACAATATATAATGTAGATCAGGGGTTTCAAACTGGCAGCCCTCCAGCTGTTTCAAAACTACAAGTCCCATCGTGCCTCTGCCTTTGGAAGTCATGCTTGTACCTGTCAGCCTTGCAATGCCTCATGGGACTTGTAGTTTTGCAACAGCTGGAAGGCCGCCAGTTTGAGACCCCTGATGTAGCTCAAGCTAGTAAATTTTCAAGTTCATGCTTTACATAACCAAGATGATTACAATATGGGAGAGGAATGCATCTTGTAACTTATTTTGTTTCTTTTTTTTTTTTTTTTTCCACTTCAGCAAACACTGTCTAGAGACTTATTCAGCTTCATAGGCATGAGCAAGGGTTGTGCCAGGTGTGCCTGGGCACACCCTAATCCTTGGGTTGGCAACCTGTCAATAGTGAGCAGGTGACAGGTAAACCGCAATCCATCCTTGCCAACTCTCAGAACCTGGACTGGAGAGGTGGCAGGAGTGGAGTTTAGTGAAACCGATCTGTATTTTCCCCCTGCAGCATCTCAAGCTAGGCTTCTCCTCCTCTCCCTTTTGTCAACATTCAGCTGCCACAGAAGGAATATATAGGGGATCGGTACTAATATATGCCACCCCTCCTTTTCCTGTTCCTCTTCCTTCTGTTGCCTGGGTCCCCCATGTGCTCTCTTGCTCCCCCTTCCTCCCGTTAATTCAGGCTGGAGAGCGGGGAAGAGGCCGGTAAATATGTCAAACGCATATGCGTTGAAGCTTTGGGTTGCACATCCTAATGCAATAGGCTGCGCACACCTATCTTCAGCTTTACGTTCATTTAGCTGTCTCCTTCTAAGTTTTACATCATAGTGGTATTTTTTACAGTTTTATTTATTTTTAATTTCTTCTATTATCAGGCGTCCCATAATTTAAATATTTTAAAATCTTATTCAATACCTTCACTTTATATCTATCTTCCCACCAGTTCTATTCTTTCACTACCCATTTCCCCGTCCTCTTGGTTCATTCTATCCCATCCACCTCCCATCCTCCCTCCGTCCTCCCCTTTGGTCTGTTCTCGGCCCTCCTTACTTCTAAACCTTCTCAGGCCCTTCTACACTCTATAATTTTTTCCAAATATCTCTCAGAGGCTTTAAAAATTTTCCATTTTCCCCAGGTACTATTGTATCTTCCTGATTGCCCTTTTTCACTGCTGCATAGGTATTCCATTCTATTGTAGTATTCTATTCCCTCAAACCATTCCCTTATGTCCGGATTTTCTGTATTTAACCACTTCTTTGGAATTAATCCTTTTGCAGCATTCAGCAATACAGGGATTATAGTTTTTCCATATTTTTTTTTTTTTAAGTTTTAGATTCATGAAATAGACACGTCTGCCAAGTATTGGTTATCTTTTCTCCAGTTATCTATTTTATGTATTCCACAATTTCTTGCCAATATTGCTTGATTTTCAGGCATTCCCACCAGATATGTATCATTGTGGCCTTCTGCTTACATTCCATCCATGGGGATTTGTCCGATTGATATTTGTGAATTTTATCTGGAGTCAAATACCATCTTGTCAGCAGTTTATAATTCATTTCTATTGTGTTTATATCTGTTGCGCAACTATAGACTGCTCCTATCATTCTCTCGACTTGTTGATGCTCTAATTTCATACCTATTTCTTTTTTGCATTTCCCTATATAGGGGGGTGTCTCTTGTCCCTCCAGTTCTGTCATGATTCTGTATATTTTAGATATACCATGTTTCAATGGAGTTTGTATGCCACAAAGTTTTTCCATTGGATCTAAATTCTTTCCATCTCTGATTGGCTGGGGTAGTGTATTTACAAAGGCCCCTTTCACACTGGGGCGGTGGGGGCGTCGGCGGTAAGACAGCGCTATTTTTAGCACCGCTTTACCATCGTTTTAGCGGCGGTATTCGGCCGCTAGCGGTACGGTTTTAACCCCCGCTGGAGGCCGAAAAAGGGTTAAAACCGCCCGCAAAGCGCCGCTACATCGGCACTATGCCGGCGGTATAGCCGCGCTGCCCCATTGATTTCAATGGGCAGGAGCGGTTTAGGAGCGGTGAATACACCGCTCCTTCACCGCTCCAAAGACGCTGTTTGCAGGAGTTTTTTTTCCTCTCCTGCCAGCGCACCGCTCCAGTGTGAAAGCCCTCAGGCTTTTACACTGGAAAAACATTTTAGGCCGGTTTGCAGGCGCTATTTTTATCGCAATAGCGCCTGCAAACCGCCCCAGTGTGAAAGGGGCCTAAGTGTTTTAATTGGAAATATTCCCAATCACTTATCTTCTATTTATTAATTTCCTTTAATTCCGATAGTGTTCTCATCTTCCCGTGTGCAGTGAGGTCTCTTATTTGTGCGTTCCCCATTTTAAGACCTAAAAGTGTCCCCTTCCCAGGGTAAAATAATTAGTTCTGGTGAGTGCAATTAGTGGTGAATTGTACATCCAGTTTTTTTGTTTATGTAGTGTATCCCAAATTTTTATTACGTTTGTAGTCAAATCATGTGCCACCAAATCTAGTGTTCTGTACTTTTGTGGTACCCAAATATTTGTATGCAGTGTTGTTCTACTTAGCGTATTTTCAACCTTAACACACATTTTTTCACTTTTTTCATTAACCCATTCTACCATCAGTGAAATAATAACTGACTTATAATATCTATTTATATCTGGTGCTGTTAAACCTCTCTGTTCTTTTTTCCTAGAGATTAGCGCAAATTTTAGTGTCGGTTTTTATTTTGCCATATGTATTTTATCATCATTGTTTTTATTATTCTGGAAAAACTCTGTGGTATAGCAATTGGTAACATTTGAAATTGATATATTATTTTGGGGAGGATCACCATTTTGAACATATTTATCCTTCCTATCCATGATATAGATTGCAGTGAGCCCCTCTTTAATTCCTCTTTAGTCTCATTCAGTAATGGGATGAAATTTGCCAGGTACAACTTCTCGATGGTAGATGTCAATTTGATTCCTAGGTTTGATAATTCTCTTTTCACCCATGTAAATAGGAATTCCATTTGTGGTGCAAGTTCTTCTTTTTTCCCTACTCCTATATTTAATACTTCTGTTTATTAGGGTTTATTTTAAAGTTCGAGAGTTCACCATATTTTTGTATCTCTTTGATTATATTTGGGAGCGTCACCCTTGGGTTAGATACGTACATCAGGACATCATCCGCATATGCCGTGATTTTATAATCGTCTTCCCCTACTGTCGCCCCTCCTATATCCTGATTATTCTGTAAGGTTGCTAAAAATGGTTCCAATGACAATACATATAGGAGTGGAGAAAGTGGGCACCCCTGTCTCGTTCCATTATACATTTCAAAAGAAGGTGACAACTTCCCATTAACTTTAACCATCGCCGCTGGTCGATTATACAGGTTTTTAATCCATCGCATAATTTTAGGTCCAAGTCCCAGATGTTGGAGAGTATCCATGAAACCCCATTCTACCCTGTCAAATGCTTTTTCCGCATCAATTGACAGGAGTAAGATTGGGGATCCTTTATTTTCCCACTTTCGCAGCATTAACACTGTTTTTATACTATTGTCTCTACCCTCTCTACCAGGTACTAATCCTGTTTGGTCTGGGTCCACCCACATCAGTATCAGTTTTTTCAATCTCATTGCGAGGATTTTTGCGTAAATCTTCATGTCGGCATTCAGTAGGGCTATAGGCCTATAGTCGGAGCAGATGGTTTTATCTTTTACCTCTTTGGGTATTATTGTAATATGAGCTAGTAATGACTCTTGCCGTATTTCTTCACCTTCCCCTAACTTATTCAGGTAGTCGCATAGCTTTGGGATCAGTTGGTTTCGAAATTATTTGTAGTATTCAATCGTGAACCCATCTGGGCCTGGGTTTTTACCTGTAGGGGTTTCTTTCAGTGACAATTTAATTTCCTCTTGCGTAATTTGTTTTTCCAACTCTATCAGTTGTTCACCTTGTAACTTTGGCAATTTGGCCTTCGTTAAGAAGTCTTGTGTGTTTCTTTTCCTTATTTCTTTTTCTTCTTGCGTCTCTTGATTTCTTATTGCATAGAGTGCACTATAGTATGATTGGAAGGCCAATGCAATATCTGTGGTTTTGTTTACCATTTCTCCTCTCTCATGTTTTATCTTGTCAATATAGTTTAAACTCTTCTTTTTTCTTAGGATTGTTGCAAGATGGTTCCCTGGCTTATTATCCCATTTATATGTCCCTTGTGACACTCTGTTAAACTCCTTGCTAGTTTCTTGTTCCATCAGATCTTTTAGTTGGTCTCTTTTTATAATTAGGGTCCTATGGGTTTCTACTTCCGCTTGCTTTTTGTGTCTTTGTTCCAAGTCGTATATTTATTTTATCATTTTCTCCATGATGTTTTCTCTCTCCTTTTTTCTTGCCCCTATGGAAATCAATTTTCTCCTTATGACCATTTTGTGTGCTTCCCATATTGTTACTTTTGTTATTTCTGGGTCTGCATCTTTTAACTTGACGCATTTCATGAATACCTTTACTTCTTCAGGAGTAGATGCCTCCAACAACAGAACCCTATACTAAAAAAATATATAAATTATATTAAAGCACTCCCTAGAATGGCGGGGTGTGCCACCACCCTACATATTGAAGTTCTAAAAAGGGACTTACAAATCAGCTTGGAACTTAATAAAACATGGTGTCTCCAAATGGTGACTGCTGCTCAGTGTCTAATACGGGAGTAGTGGAAGGGGACCAATACACCCAATTATCATTAAAGAGGCTAGTCAGGGTTCCAGTAATGAATAATCAAACAGATACTAACAACCTCCTGCCCTCAAGTGTGATGTTCAAAGCCTGATATGAGGAAGTGGTCTACTCATGGCTGCCAGATTTTTGTGTATTTCGGAATCTTGTCCTATAGGGTAGCTTGATTTTGGCATGTATCATGACTTGGGTATCTCTGTACTTAGTTTCCATAAGACAAAGTGTAGGTGTTTTCCAAGCCTTTCCAATTGTTTGTTTAGAAGCAGTGGTGACCTGCTGCAAGAGCTTTCATTGGGCTATTGTGAGTTTCTGTGGATGTTTATTTAATAGAGCTATCAATTTGGGATGTTGGGAAATTCTGAGCAAAATGTTTAGCCTTTATGAAATAAAATTAGAATAAACTGGCTGAATGCAACTACAAAAATTATTTCACAGATTTTTTTTTCATCTTTGGCAAAAAATTGAGAAATTGCCCAGAGCAGTTTTTTAAGTAATTTTGTAGGAATGGGCATTTATAATATTGATTTCAGCTTTTTTAAAGAGGAACCGGAGTGCTTTTTGAATTGTCAAAACAAAAAACACAAAGGGGATTATTTACTAAAACTGGAGAGTGCAAAATCTGGTGCAGCTCTGCATAGAAACCAATCTATTTTTATTGTCAACACTTAAAGTAGATTTTTTTTCACCATCTGTGTCTGATTTCTGCAAACAGGAAGTGAGATGAAATCCCTGCAAATGAACCTCTTCAGGTCCACCCTATATCAGTTTTACTGCTACAGGGTGGCACCTGTGCGCCGAATCACATATATATATATATATATATATATATATATATATATATATATATTTATAAACACACATGATCTGACACTTCAAGTCACAGAGAAGGTGAATTTACTCTAACGGGGACAGCAATAAAAACTGAAAAGCATTCTAATCCCTCTCTACTCTATCCAAAACTAAAAACAAAAGTTTTGAGGTTAGAAGCTGATTGGCTACCATGCACAGCTGCACCAGATTTTGCACTCTCCAGTTTTAGTAAATCAATCCCAGTATGTCAAGTTATTCGTTGTCAATATATTTGCTGCTCAGGCTAAATATTCATGTAGATGTAGCACCCTGATGTTTAGGCAGGGTTGCTCTTAAATTTAGCTGCCAGGTGTAGTTGTCTTGGCCAATTGATAGGAGATCAATTGATTCCACCCTAATTCTGGAATTGCTGCACTTCTTTCTTCTGTCACTAGATGGCCGGGTATCTGGTGGCATTAGATAAGACAATTGCAAGGACAGATAAGGAAAAGAAAAGCCAATGGGCAGGGATCTTCTTGGGCCCCCTGGCCTGCTGAGAAAGCCTATTTATTTGGGTGAGGTCAGGTGATCGGTGTTCTGTGCCACCCTGGGTGGCTGTCTGGGTGGACGTGTGTTGTGCTGCCCCAGGCTGCTAGGCTATAGTTTGAGGCCTATAACGGGGACATCTAGCTGTCTGAGGGCCCATCCAGAAGCAAGATAGCAGTCTGCCGGCTGGAGAACCTGTCGTGGTCAGAAGTAGAGGGGAACCTGTTGCCACTAAGAAACCAACCACCTTATTACCAGGAACCAAAGTGATTAGCTGAAGCAAGTACCAGGGCAGTATTCTCACCAATCGGGGACAGTGAAGAATTGGGAAACTTCAACAGGAGTCAAGCCAGGGACCCAGCCAGCGGAGGTGACTCTTGCAGAGCAGCCTTGTGTGCCAAGCCAGGGACCGAACAGGCCAGTAGGGTGATGTTTGAGGAGTATCTGTGAGTGCCAGTCTAGGGACCCAACAGGGAAGCAGGGGTGACTCTTGAGGAAGATACTGAGTGAGAAGATTGGAAGAGCTCTGGAGATTCAGTGGCAGTGGATCAGCAAGTCTAGTGAGAAGAGACTGGGAGCTCAGTGATGATCTACAAGAAGTCATTGTAGAGGAAGTACAGAAGTTCGTTACAGCCTGTGTTAGAAACTGTTATAAGTCTGTTGCCATAGTAAACAGCAATCCTATATATGCAGATATGGTGTCCTGCTGGGGGCCTTTCCCTGCATGGCTGTCTACCTATAGAAGTCTCGGAGTCAGAGTTCAAGAGAAAATACATCTCTTTGCATTCAAAAAGTGTCTGGTGCCCATGAATCTACCTTGTATTACACCCACCATGCCTTGTAACCCTCTCTACACAGAAGGATGTCAGCTGTCCCTAACAGGACCTTGCTACATAAACCATTAAGAAATATTTAGATATTTGAGAGCTAAGCAGATTACAGTTTAAAATGTATTAAGCCATTCAGGCTGAATGTCAGACAAATGTGAAATACACAGCTAAATTTAAATATTAGGGATCACTTCTACCTGTAATACATTTTTAGACTTTGTTTAGGTTCACCATCAATGGCGGCTGGTGTTTTTTTTTTTTTGGGGGGGAGGAGGCAAATGATCCACCTACCGCCACGCCACACAACTGAGTGCTCTGTGCCCTGAGCCCACCCTTTTTTGAAGCCTATTAGAGCCTCTGGCTCTATTCACGTGCTTCAAAAAAAGAAAAACCCCTGATTGGAAGCCGTGTGTCCAGCGCCCTGCATGTAAATCAGGTTGGAGGGGGGGTGCCCGTGTGCCCCTAATGGACGGGCCGTCACTGCTCACCATTAAGATGGTTGAAATGTACATGGATTCGATTCGGCAAATATTACCGACGTTCGGGTTCAGAATCAGAATCCCATTAAAAGAGATCTGAATTTCCGTTTTGTATACTGCCAATCTCTCAGATAAAAGTTAAGGGATTTGCATAGAAGGGCATGAGTGCCGGGCACTTACCTGGGGAGGACATGGCCCGACAGAATAAAAATGTCAATTATAATTAAATTGAAACAGGCTATTTTCTGGCAGCTTGAAGGACAACATTAAAAATATGCAAATCCTTTAAATAACATGCTTGGCAGATGCCTTAAAGCTGTGCGTAGAAATACAGAACATTACGAGTCTCTGGGACAGCATCAGTGGCACACCATATTCTGGCATCAGATCAATTAATTTACTTTTTCATAATTGCTTGGCTTACATGTAGCAGCAGTAGCCCAATATTATTAAAAGGTAACTGCACTTTCATGGGAAAAAAATTAGCAAATAAAAAAAATTACTTACTGTTTTCAAATGTTATTAAAAATGTCCTTATCAATCTGCAGCTCTGTAATTTTCTGTAAAATGCAATCCAATATGGCAACCTAGAGACACAGATGGTGTACAGAAATGCCCCCCAAAAATGTCATTTCCTGCTTGTGTGATTGGCTCACTGATTTACCCAGAAGTCTGCACTAAGATACAAAGCAGATTTTGAGCATACACTGCAACAAAAATGTCATTTTTGGTTAGATACTCTCAAAGGGAAATCACATCTAAAGGGATGCAGACCCCGCAAGTTTTCTCATTTTTAGTCCTGCAGGTGCAGCAGCTGATTGAAAAATTTAAAATTATAAAACCACTCCCATACAGATGCACATGGACACAAACACACAGGGATTTCTGTAGAATAATAAAAGGTAGAAACCTGCAACAAAGTTTGTTAAAATCCCTGCAATGTACATAGATCACCCAGAGGGGAATGTGTTTTTTTTTCTCAACAAAAGAGAAGTTACTCTTTAATTTCCACCCCAAAATACATTTTTAGCCCTGCCTGCTCCCTCATCACAAGATTTGATTGACAGCAGCAGCAGCCAATGGCTCCCGATGCTGACTCCGTGTCCTGTGAGGGGAGGGAGAGAGAGAATGAGAGAGAGAGAGAAGAAAGCACCTCTGCAGACGGGCACAGCGCTGGATCAATATAGGACTCAGTTAATTATAAGGGAGGTCCTATATTGATCCAGGGGTTGAGGTGGCAAAATAACTGCTGGGACATTTTTTACCATAATGCAGGGAATGTATTAACCACTTAAGGACCAAAAGGATTTGCCCTCTTAGGGCCGGTTCACACTGCTGCGGTACGAATTCTGCGCAAATTTGATCCCATTGCTTTGCGAATTTTTGTTGCGAATTGTTTATGTGTTCTGGCGAATCTACTGTGATTCTACGCAAATATTGAATTCACATCGCACATGGATCAAACTCGCATAGGACCCTTTTTGTACGCAGCTTAGATTCGCAACGCATTGATCTTAACGGCACTAATGGAAAACTATGTTATTTAAATGACTTGTGAATTTGAGAAATCACAATGGCTCAAATTCACAATAGAATTCGCAGCAGTGTGAACCAGCCTTTAATGACCAAGTCATTTTTTGCGATACAGCACTGCAACGCTTTAACTGACAATTGCGCAGTCGTTGTACCTTAACCAATTTCTTAAGTGCTGTCTTTTTTTGGACAATAAATATGGAAAAAACATACACCTTTGCAGCAGAGATAGTAAAGCTTGTTTGGCAGGCCACAATTTCTGAGAGATTCAGGTGGAATAGTGTATTTATCTGAATTTACAAAAAGTTTATTTTTTAGACACTGAAGATGGGAAGAAGCATACAGGTTTGCTCCACGGCTTGTAAGCCTGTTTGAATTGGCTGCAATTTCTGAAAGATTGAGAAGGCCTTTAGGCTCCATTCACACCTATGCAGATGTGACGGTGTGTGGTTTTGCGCATTGCTTTTAGGACAGCCAATTCATTTCAGTGGGTTTCCCTACAGAAAAAAATTGCGTAGAAGAAGTGCACGACCCTTTTCTTAAAAATAATGCTGCACCAAAGTGCATGGCACTTTGTTACTACCCATGTTGGTGCCCATAAAAACATGCATGTTAGCAAGGTGTGTTGGGGTGCCATTAAGAAATAAAAAGAGGATACGTGTTTTTTGTGTTGTGGGAATGCATGCAATATTGCACACATGTTCCTGCAATGCATAAATGTGAACCTAGACTTAGTATCTGGAAAAAAATGTGTTTCTTTTTTTTGGACACTGACAATGTAGATAGCATAAAGAGGTGTTTCTCAAAATTTTTGTCTTGTGGCGCACCAAAAAGATTTAACAATTTTTGTGGTGAAGAATGCATTTATTGTTACCTACATATTTATTTTAAAGTTAATGTGAAGGATGTGCCTGCTTTCGAGAGCAAATAAGATTGAAGAGAAGCTCCAAAGTTGACAAACGGAACAAATAAATGGAACGGTCTGTATTATTATAATATAATTCGAGAGATCAAGCTCTCCCGAGATCTTGAGTCTCGCGTTACGAAAGGAACCAATGAATGATGGACTGACAGAGATTGGGTTTTTATACATGTTACTTTTTTAACTTTTATAACATTGATTTACCATTACATTTTTTCGCTATGTTCAAGGTTTCAAAACGCTAGCAATTTTAAAAAAATTGTAAAACTTCCATGGCACACCAGCAAATCGCAAAAAGGTTTGCACCACAGCTAGAAAGCCTGTTTGGACAGGCTGCAACTTCTGAGAGATTGATCAGACACCAAGGCCTCATACGCACAGTACGAAAATCAGGAGGGAAAAGTCTTAAGACGAGCTGTCTGCGGATTTTCGGATTCTTACTACGGTGCTTTCGACAGACGATTTGAATTTTTCATCAAACAAAAGTTGGATGTGCAGGCTGTAAAATTTTTGTCAGATGTGAACTCAACATTTGATTTTCGGATGGTCAGTTCAGAAATCATCATACAAAAGTCAAAAGTACAAACACGCATGATCGGAATCAAGGAACGACCGGGAAGAGTTCGGTCTTGTAAACTACTATTCATAATCTAGAATTAACATTTGTGACGTGGCAATTGATGTAATGTCAAAATGCAGCGCACATTCTCATCTTCTTTATTGGGATAATAATGAAACTGCTTTGCTGGTGATACTGATGTAGTTATGCCAAATATATTTTAAAGGCATTTGTTTTGTAGAATCTAAAAATCGCAAATCAACACTCACCAAAATTCTACTAACACGAAATTAGCATAAGGGGCTCAAAGGGCGGCGCTTGAGAAATTAACTTTCTTTTTATACTCTCATAGTACGTCACTACCTTTGTGTTTGTCAAATGACAATTTGCGGATAGTTAGTATGCTAGACTAAATCCTGCACACGCGCTTTTGACAAAAAGCAGACGCTCGGTCATCCAACAATCAGACCGTGTATATGAGGCTTTAGACCCCATACACACTATTAGATTGCCTGAAGATTTTTGTCTTCAGATTTACCAAAACCTTGTAGTGCAAGGGCCTGCCTGATTGCATACAAATTAAAACTCTAAAGCCCCATACACACTATTAGATTTTCTGCAGATTTTTGTCTTCAGATTTTTCAAAACCATATAATATGAGGTCAAACCTTAATGCCCTGTACACACAGTCGGACATTGATCGGACATTCCGACAACAAAATCCATGAATTTTTTCCGACGGATGTTGGCTCAAACTTGTCTTCCATACACACGGTCACACAAAGTTGTCGGAAAATCCGGTCGTTGTGAATGCGGTGACGTAAAACACGTACGTCGGGACTATAAACGGGGCAATAGCCAATAGCTTTCATTTCTTAATTTATTCTGTGCATGCGTGGCACTTTGTGCGTCGGATTTGTGTACACACGATCAGATTTTGTTGTCGGAAAATTTTATAGCAAGCTCTCAAACTTTGTGTGTCGGTAATTAATATGGAAAATGTGTGATGGAGCCCACACACGGTCGGAATTTCCGACAACAAGGTCCTATCACAAATTTTCCATCGGAAAATCCTATAGTGTGTACAGGACATAAGAGTTTAAAATTGTATGCAATCAGGCAGGCCCTGGTGCTACATGGTTTTGGTAAATCTGAAGACAAAAATCTGCAGAGAATCTAATAGTGTGTATGGGTCTTAACATCATGGACAAAAAAAAATAGTGTTTTTTGGACACTGGTTATGTAGATAGCATACAGGTTTGTACCACAGCTAGAAAGTCTGTTTGGACACGTTGCAATTTCTGAGCGATTAAGCAGGCACTTAGCATCATGAACAAAAAATGTGTCTATTTTTTTGGGACATTGACAATGTAGATAGCATATTGGTTTATCCCACAGCTAGAAAGCCTGTTTTGGACAGGCCACAATTTCTGAATGATTGAGCGGGTATTTAGTTTTCCTTTGATTATATATGAAGTGATAAATGTGTGCAATGCCAACATCACTTAGAATCCATACAAAATGACAAAGTACATAACAAAATATGACTTTTTAGGCATGCTGACTCAGATTAACCATCTTTGTTAAAAAAAATCTGTATCAATTTAACTGTTCACATGATGAAAAATAAAAGAAAATCTTTACACATAAAATTTCTAAGCAAGCACGTCGGGCGCTGGACTGCAACATCACCATCTGGATAGGTATTAACAGCCAGAATGAAAAGCACTGTCAATTATGGCAAAAATGGCAGCCTCAAAGTAACCACTGGGATAGTGGTAAAGAAACCATAATAACATAACATTAGCCAGGCGCTGCTAGGGAAGCATATAGATACTGTCTGTGGAATATAATTGTATGCAATGGGCTAAATGCCAGATGGATCCAAAAGCCCAAATTCACAAGGAACAAGATATTCACCGGTAGAAAGGTCATAATTTATTTGAAAAAGAGATAAAGAGAGTTTTTACTGCATAGCACCATGTTAAGTTTTTATCTCTTTTTGGAATAAATTATGACTTTTTTTTACCAGACATCTTGTCCCTTGTGAATTAGGGCTTTTGGATCCATCTGGCATTTAGCTCATACATTATATTCCACAGACGGTATCTACTGTATATGCTTCCCTAGGAGCATCTGGCTAGTGTTATGTTACTACACATACAATTTCTGGCTGATACATATTTCTGTCCTATCAACACCTCTTTCTTTTATCCCATATTCCCATATCCAAAAGGAGTATAATCACTGTTGTCACAGCAAAAACTTTCGAAATTCTTATATGTGAATAGTCCAAGTTGTTTTGAAGCAACTTCTTCATCGGGGCTGCAGGTAAGTTAGAGTGAATGACTTATAGTACTTATCAGCCAAAAGGGAAGTTTAAAACCACATTCCCAATGATGTCTGCCTGTCAGGGACATTTTGGCCATAGCACAGCAGATATACAGAGGCAGAGGCCATTGCGCACACGTGGGCACAGTTCCAATGATATCCTTCCTGACATGCATGTCCGCACGATCGCACAAATGCATATGCGCATGCATGCACACGGGCGCATGTGTGCACGCGCCTCATTAGCATTGGCGCCAAGTGCAGTATATAGGGATGACAGATGCACTAGGGCTTTGCTGATCTGCAGCTTTCCCCCTGTATCTTGTTCCAGTGCCTGCTCTTTGATCTGATTGTGACCCAGCTTCCTGACTACTCTGATTCTCTTCACTCCTGACTTCGGCTTGCTTGACTTAATTCTCTCTTACTTGCTGGATTCTCTTTTGTCAAACCTCTGCATGAACTTTGACCATTCTTATTGAAGTGCCTGATCTTCCGTATATAACCTGGCTTGTCTGACTCTGCACCAGTCTCCTCCCCTTGCTACAGCCTCCCCGTACCTGCATCCACGGTACCTGGCACCTGCAACCTGCCTGCATCTACAGCACCCCTGCATCCACGAGTGCCTGCATCCACAGCCACCAACCACCTCCAGTCCTGCTGCTGGCTGCTACAGAGAACATCGCAGGCACTCCTACCTCACCATGCTCTCACGGCCGCTGTTGTAAGCTCAGTGGTCCCTGAACCGGGGCTGTATGAGAGGCCTTACTCTGCTCATCAGGCTCTACCCAAGGGTACATGACACCGCCAAAGTAGCACAGCAGGAAACAGACACCCTACAAGGATCCCAGGGACACACGTTGACCAATGGGTCACTCTGCATATAGTGGTGTCAAGGATCGTCCCATAGGAATATTGCCTCGGAATAAAGGGGCAGTCTGAGGCAATATTCCTATGGGGCAATAGGAACCAACTATAGGGAAGAATGGGTGAATGGCTGCACACTCCTGAAGGATGCCAAAATCTTTATTGTAGTGATCAACAAATAAAAGCATATACAGCACAGTAAGCAGCAAGATATAAAAATGTTAACGCGTTTCACTCAGATAACAGCGTTTAATCATAACAGGGTAATCATAATAGGTGTTATTATTAAGCGATGTTATCTGCATGAAATGAGTTAACATTTTTATCTCCTGGTGCTCGCTGTGCTGTATATGCTATTATATGTTGATCAATACAATAAAGATTTTGCCATCCTTCCGAAGTGTGCAGCCATTCACCCATTTATGCCTGTTGATCTCGGAGGCGAGCCGGGTGGGCACCTCTGCTTTGGAAGCAACACTAGACTTGCAGCACTCACACCTTGAGTGATGTTTCCTCATCATTGGACTAGGAACCAATCATAGTACTGAGAAGAACACAGGATTTCCAACAGTTGCTTTGTGAAGGGACAGCTTGCCTCCATTTTAGGTGAGGACTTAACTGTGGGACAGAGAAATCAGAGACACAGAGAAGAATCCCTGTTGCTGCTACAAAAGTGTCACTATCAGCTCAACAACAAGAATTTATTGTGTTCTAAAATTATCTTCTAATCATTCTGAACTGCCACCCCAAGCGGCAGCCCCCTCGCCATTCCCTCATATATATTTCTTTCTCTGCCTTTGGATGTGCACAAGGAGTGCATATAAGTTTATGATTTAGGGGAGAAAGTAAAAGCATTGAATAGCTACTGTTCAGCACAGTGTTGTGAGGGCATGCCGCATTGTTACAGGAATAGACAGGAGAAATTGCTGGATCTCACAGTCGCTATAATGGCTGTGTCTGACAATGACTAAGTCAGGGTCAGCTATCACACTAACGGATATAGGAATGATTTTTTCGCCTTTACAGAGCCAAAGAAAATGTTTTGTTGTCTATCCTCTTTTCTCTCCAGCTAACAGCATTAAAATCCATCTTGTACTGAATTTAAAGTACCATCTTTCACAGCCTTTAGAAAATGCGTGTATACGTATGGTTAAATTTTTTTTACTGCTAATGGAGGACAATGCTCCTTTACCTGTTACGCCGACAATGGAGGCTGATGAACACCACTTGACCATCAGACCTTTTGTGCCGGTTCTGTTTTCTTCCACCTCGCTTTGTCCTTGGGAATTCTATTAGGCACAGTGCGGAACAACTTCAACCCAGGAACTTTAGAACTGTCTTAGGAAGTTAATAAAAGCCAGTTGTCTGCCTTACTGTAATTTCTGTTTATAGCTTTCCTGTTGTGCTGTTTCCATCTCATTGTCTAAATTTTGAAAATGCTATTTTTCTATTTTTTTTTTCGAACAGCTTGGAAAGGATAGAAACATTGTTAGGTTTTAAAGGCAATTTATAGTCCTTTTTACAATTTGTTTTTATAGATACTGTATATGTATGAAACAGATGCACTTGATGTGAGTAATGTTATCAATGGGGTTGATTTACTAAACCCGAAGAGTGCAAAATCTGGTGCAGCTCTGCATAAAAACCAATCAGCTTCCAGTTTTTTTTGTCAAAATTTAATTGAACAAGGTGAAGTTAGAAGCTGATTGCCTACCATGCACAGCTGCACCACATTCTGTTTCAAAGATTTTTATTAAGATATTTTTCACATAAAAACAGTACATATGATTTCAATTCAAAACCTTATATATAGGCATAACTAAACATACATAAGAAACAAATAAAAACACAATCAACATAAACATGGATCCATCTCAAAATACTTTCCAGAATATTAAGGGTATTCCGCTGTCTCTCCTCTCTCAAAAAAAACAAAAAAACCTCCAAACTTTTATAGTGTTTCCCTTATCCCTTCATTTTAGTAACCCCCCCCCCCATTCTCTTATTCCCCATCATATTATCCTTTATCCCATACTGTGCTTATAAATAGCTCCCAACCCCCCTAGCTATAATATTGAATTCTCATAGTGACTTCCTCCTTATATACGTGATGCTATGACTTTTCCCTGCCCTTTTTTATTTATTTATGAAGAGGAGAGAGTCTCGACTCTCTTCAATCGTTGAAATTCTTCCTTAGAGATATACATAATACGTGAGAAGGAAGAAAAAAATATATATATTTTTTTTTTAAAAACCCACTATTTTACTTGTATGTAATGTCCAAAACCTCTGTCTAACAGAATTCTCTAAGTGACTTCCTTCTTATTTAGGTGCGCCGGATTCTGAGTGCACTAGTTTTAGTAAATCAACCCCAATGATTGTTAAAGTGGTTGTAAAGGCACAAGGTTTTTGCCTTCATGCATTCTATCAACGGAGCGATCCCTACTGAGCAAGCGGAGTCTGTGAAAACGGACAAGAATGTGTGAAAGAGCCGTTAGTTTATTATGAACATTTACAATAAATATATATCACAGGTTCTCTTCAGCCACTTTTTCCTTTGGCAGTGAGTGGACCCTTAATAATGCAGAGAGCAGCACCACGTAATGACATCTGTACATACAGTATATACAACCTCGATTCCAAAAAAATCTGCAGTACATACAAACAGAATGCAATGATTTTAAAATCTCATAAATCCATATTTTATTCACAATAGAAAACATATCAAATGTTTGAACTGGAAAAAATGTACCATTTTAAGAAAAAAATAAGGTAGTTTTGAAGTTGATGGCAGCAAGACGTCTGAAAAAAAGCTGGCAAAGTAAGTGGTAGTAACAAGGAAGAGCTGAAAAATCATTTTTCAACTAATTTGGTTAATTGGCAACAGGTCAGTAACATGATTGGGTTTAACCACTTCAGCCCTGGAATGATTTACCCACTTCCTGACCGGGCCATTTTTTGCGATACGGCACTGTGTCGCTTTAACTGCCAATTGCGCGGTCGTGCGGCATTGTACCCAAACAAAACTGATGTCCTTTTTTTCCCCACAAATAGAGCTTTTTTTTGGTGGTATTTGATCACCTCTGCAGTTTTTATTTTTTGCGCTATAAACAAAAAAAGTGACTATTTTGAAAAAAAAACACAATATTTTTTACTTTTTTTTAAAAATAAATTCTTTATTTAACAAGAAAGAACATGCGGATACAGAACGCCTCACAGGGTATTAAACAAAGACAGTATAGGCTGTACATCCCCCCATCCATTTTTACACACCTGTAATGCCCCGTACACACGGTCGGACTTTGTTCGGACATTCCGACAACAAAATCCTAGGATTTCTTCCGATGGATGTTGGCTCAAACTTGTCTTGCATACACACGGTCACACAAAGTTGTCGGAAAATCCGATCGTTCTGAACGCTGTGATGTAAAACGCGTACGTCGGGACTATAAATGGGGCAGTAGCCAATAGCTTTCATTTCTTTATTTATTCTGAGCATGCGTGCCACTTTGTGCGTCGGATGTGTGTACACACGATCGGAATTTCCGGCAACGGATTTTGTTGTCGGAAAATTTTATATCCTGCTCTCAAACTTTGTGTGTCGGAAAATCTGATAGAAAATGTGTGATGGAGCCCACACACGGTCGGAATTTCCAACAACAAGGTCCTATCACACATTTTCCGTCGGAAAATCCGACCGTGTGTACGGGGCATTAGAGTAATCTACTCAAAGTCTCCTAATGGGAGTCAGGATATTTATCCACTGGGTAGGGGACCTCTGCGACCCGCACTGAATATTTTTTACTTTTTGCTATAATAAATATCCAAAAAATAAATAAAAAAAAACACATTTCTTCATCAGTTTAGGCCAATATGTATTCTTCTACATATTTTTGGTTAAAAAAAAAAAAATTGCAATAAGTGTATATTGATTGGTTTGCGCAAAAGTTATAGCGTCTACAAAATAGGGAATAGATTTATGGCATTTTTATTATTCATTTTTTTTTTACATTTATACAGGGATCAGATCTAAAAATAGCCACTGATTACTGTATTAATGTCACTGGCAGGGAAGGGGTTAACACTAGGGGACGATCAAGGGGTTAAGTGTTCCCTAGGGAGGTTTTTCTAACCGTGAGGGGAGGGGACTACCTGGGAGCACAGAGAGATCGCTGTTCCTGATCACTAGCAACAGCAGATCTCTCTCTACATCCCTGACAGAACGGGGATCTGTCTGTTTACATTGACTGATCCCTGTTCTGGCAGGAGCGATTGTGGGTCGCCTGCGAACATCACGGCCGCCGGCCACATGCATCGGCTCTGGCATACAGCTACATTGATTCGCGCTGGGGAGCAAACCTGTGGCTGGTCGGCAAGGTGTTAAAAAGAGCATCTTAGAGATTCAGAGTGTCTCAGAAGTAAAGGTGGGCAGAGGCTCACCAATCTGTCAAAAACTGTGAAATTGTCGAACAAATAACGTTTCTTAACATAAAATTCCAAAGACTTTAAATGTATCATCATATACAGTAAATTGTATCATCAAAAAATTCAGAGAATCTGGAGAAATCTCTGCAGGCAAGGGACAAGGCTGAAAAGCAATACTTGATGCCCGTGATATTTGGCCTTTAGACAGCACTACATTAAAGCGGGGTTCACCCACACCGCCAAAAAAAAAAAATATTAAAAGCCAGCAGCTACAAATACTGCAGCTGCTGACTTTTAATACATTGCCACTTACCTGTCCCGGGGTCCAGCGATGTCGGCAGGGGATGCCGAGAACCCGCTCGGTTCTCGGCAGCTGCCGCCGCCATCCTAGGTGAGGGAATCAGGAAGTGAAGCGTTGCGGCTTCACTTCCCGGTTCCCTACTGCGCATGCGCGAGTCGCGCTGCGCGTTCCTAGTGGTCCCCGCTCTCTGCTGGGAGCTGTGTGTTCCCAGCAGACAGTGCGGTCGGGACGGGAAGAGGCATAGACTCCCGTGGGATTCTATGCCGGAAGTGGGTGCTTTGACAGGTATCTGCACCCCCCCCCCTGAAAGGTGCCAAATGTGACACCAGAGGGGGGGAGGGTTCCGAAAAGCGGAAGTTCCATTTTTGTGTGGAACTCCGCTTTAAAAACAGGCATGTTTCTGTGATGGACATCCAAAATGCATGTTAAAGCTCTATCATGCAAAGAAGAAGTTATATCTAAATATGATACATAAATGTTTCTGTCTTCTCTGGGCCAGAGCTTATTTAAAATGGTCTGTTGCAAAGTGGAAAACTGTTCTGTGGTTAGTCAAACTAAAATTTTACATTCTTTTTGGTAACCATGGGCACTGCATCCTTCAGACTTAAGAGGAGAGAGACTTTCCGACTTGTTATCAGTGCTCAGTTCAAAAGCCTGAATCTCAGTTGGTATGAGGGTTCATAAGTGTCTATGGAATGGGCAGCTTGCACATCTGGTAAGTCACCATCAATGCTAAAAAAATATATCCAGGATTTAGAGCAGTATATGCTCCCATCCAGATTACATTTATTCAGGGAAGGCCTTGCATATTGCAACAGGACAATGCTATACTGCATCTATGACAACAACATGGCTTCATAGTAGAAGAGTTTGGGTGCTTAAAAAAGAACTGCAGTCTGCTCACATAATTTGAAATAAAAACATCTTTGCCATTATGCAGCTTCCCCCCAACCACTTTGCATATTATTTTATATATACTGTGATTCTGTACTTGCCAAGTATGCTGCAGAAATCTCCCTCCACTGAGTCTGGCTGAAACCATTTTAACTGTGGGCAGCTGAGGCTGCTGCCTGTTTACTTCCTAGATTTACACAGACACACAGAGGCACGCCTCCAGCTCTGAAGCTCTCATTGGCCCTCTTATGACTCATCCCCCCTTCCTTCCTGGCAAACTCATATAAGAGTGAGAGAGAGAGTTGTGCATGATGCCTATGCTTTTTACCAGACAAGAAACTGGAAGTGGGCTGTATAAGGTATTTACTGGCAGAAAAAAAAATTACTATCCAAAGTTAAAACAGCAAAGAAGATTTGATAGATGGAAAGATGAAAAAAATGACTGAAGCTCCGCTTTAACTGACCTGCTTGCAGTCTAGACCAGTGATGGTGAATCTTGGCACCTCAGATGTTTTGGAACTACATTTCCCATGATGCTTATGCACTCTGCAGTGTAGTTGAGCATCATGGGAAATGTAGTTCCAAAACATCTGGGGTGCCAAGGTTCACCATCACTGCTCTAGACCTTATTAAAAATATTTGGCGCATCTTGAAAGGAAAAATAGGATAAAGAAGATCCTGGACTGTTGAGGAATTAGGATCCTACATCAGGCAAGAATGGGACAACTTTCCTCTCCCAAAACTCCCACCACTGGTCTTCTCAGTTCCCAGATGTTTACAGAGTGTTGTTAACAGAAGGAGGATGCTACACTGTGGTAAACATGGGCATGTTCCAACTTTTTCGAAACATGTTGCTGCCATCAATTTAAAAATTACCTTTATTCACTTTAAACTTTTGATATATTTTCTATTGTGAATAAAATATGGGTTTATGAGATCTGCAAATCATTATATTCTGTTTTTACATAAATTTTACGCAGCTTCCCAACTCTTTGGGAATTGGGGTTCTACACTGATCAGCCATAACTGTATGACCACTGACAGGTTACGTGAATAACATTTATTATCACCTTACGATGGCATCTGAAAGTCAGTGGGATATATTAGGCAGCAAGTAAACATGTTGTCCCTAAAGTTGATGTGTTGAAAATAGAAACAATGAGCATCACAGTTTGTTATACATGGGTGCCAATGCAGACCCATGTCCACAGTTAAAAGCACCTACAACGGGCATGTAAGCAACAGAACTGGGAACAGAGGGGCGCCAGACTGATTGCAGTATAAATCATAGATTTAATAAAAACAAGTAGTAACTCACAGGCTAAATTAGATGAGTTCAGTATGTGGTGAAAATCGCCAGTCCTGGAGTCTCATAAACATCCAATTTGGCGTCCTGTTTTCCCATTGCAGCCTGGGGAAACTGGTGTGATCTTACAGGGATCCAGGGGAGGCTGGGAACCCGGAAGCAGGAAAACGAAAAGCAGCTGGTTGTGACTTCACAGGAACAGGAAATGTGATTATTCACAGTGGCAAGGAATGGTAAAGTATTTCAAAGCTACAGCTTCTTCATCAGACCATGATTGGCAGGGCAAACCTGGCAGTCCTAAATACAGAGGAAATAGAAACAGAGAGATCTGATGGGCTGGCCGGCCCGTCAATCAAATAGACAGATTTAAAGAGGTAGACAGTTGCACCCTTAATATTATATCTAGCATAGAGTCCGTTCCTTCCTCCATTTTCACCATTTCATTAATTTTATTAACTCATTATAATTTATAATAATTGATTAAACTACCAATTGTTAATAATTTATTCATAATTTTCTTAATTCATTTTTTAGTTAATTAATTTATTCATACAAATGTATTAATTTTATATCCGAGGTATATTTATACATTTATATTTATGTATTTAATCAATTCATTACTTGAGCGATTTCTTGAAGCGTCATAAAATTATCATCATCCACTAATAATCAGCAAGCTTTTTACTCACATTTACATTCACTTCGGTCTACAACCGTCTACCTCTTTAAATCTGTCTAATTGATTGACGGTCTGGCCAGCCCATCAGATCAATCTGTTTCTATTTCCTCTGTATTTAAGACTGCAAGGTTTGACTGCCAATCATGGTCTGATGAAGAAGCTGTAGCTTCAAAATGCATTACCATTCATTGCCACTGTGAATAATCACATTTCCTGTTCCTGTGAAGTCACAACCAGCTGCTTTTTGTTTCCTGCTTCCTGGTTCCCAGCCTCCTCTGGATCCCTGTAAGATCACACCAGTGCCCCAGGCTGCAATGGGAAAACAGGACGCCAAATAGGACGTTTATGAGACTCCAGGACTGGCGATTTTTACCACATACTGAACTCGTCTAATTTAACCTGTTACCACTTGTTACATTTATTAAAAAATGTTTTATTTGTTGTGTTTTTTGTTTTTTTGTCTTGTGCTGTGTGTTGCCACATCCGGAGACCATTGGGGAGTTTATTGCATTTTTAACTCATTAATAAATTTAACATATTATTCTACTTATCCCTACGTTGTATGCTGTGTCACTCATTTGGTCTTCTGATTCCTTACAGTCTTGGTAAGGACAAAACCCGTTCTTTTTTTGATATATATACCTGTATTCCAGTTGCTATATAATTTTATGTTATCACCATATCTAGCGCCGCTGTTCACCCGTTTGAGCAATAGAACTGAACCACAGAGCAATGAAAGAAGGTAGCCTGGTCTGATGAATCACATATTCTTTTATATCATGTGGATAGCGGATGTGCATCACCTACCTGGGAAAAAGATGATGCCAGGATGTAGTACAGGAAGAAGGCACGCAGAGGCAGTGTGATGCTTTGGGCAATGTTCTGCTGGAATGCCTTGGGTCCTGACATTCAAGTGGATGTTACTTGACACATACCATCTACCTAAACATTGTTGGTGACCAAGTATACTCCTTAACCACTTCAGCCCCGGAAGAATTTACCCCCTTGCTGACCAGAGTACTTTTTGCAATTCGGCACTGTGACGCTTTAACTGACAATTGCGCGGTCGTGCGACGTGGCTCCGAAACAAAATTGACATCCTTTTTTTTCCCACAAATAGAGCTTTCTTTTGGTGATATTTGATCACCTTTGTGATTTTTTACTTTTTGCTATAATAAATATCCCCAAAAAATATATAAAAAAACATTTATTTTCCTCAATACGTATTCTTCTACATATTTTTGGTTAAAAAAAAAAATAGTTTAATGATTGGTTTGCGCAAAAGTTATAGCGTTTACAAAATAGGGGATAGTTTTATGGAATTTTTATTATTAATTTTTTTTTTTTACTAGTAATGGCGGCGATCAGCAATTTTTTTTGTGACTGCGACGTTATGGCGGACATGTCAGACATTTTTGACACATTTTTGGGACCATTGTCATTTATACAGCAATCAGTGCTATAAAAATGCACTGATTCCTGTGTAAATGACACTGGCAGTGAAGGAGTTAACCACTAGGGGGCGGGGAGGGGTTAAGTATGTCCTAGGGGAGTGATTCTAACTGTAGGGGGGGTGGGCTGTGTATGTGACGTCACTGATCTCTGCTCCGATGACAGGGAGCAAAGATCCAGTGACACTTGTCACTAGGCAGAACGGGGAGATGCTGTTTACAATGGCATCTCCCCGTTCGTCCTCTCCGTGAGGCGATCACGGGTATGCCCGCGGCAACTGAGTCCGCGGGACCCGCGACCCAACTCACGGAGATCGCGGCAGGCGCGCGCCACCGCACGCACACGGCGGCAAATTCAAAGTAACGTACAGGTACGTTACTTTGCACAGCCGTGCAATTCTACCGACGTATATCTACAGGAGCCGGTCGGGAACCGGTTAATGGAAACAATATTTCCTGATAGCAGTGGCCTCTTTCAGCAGGATAATGCGCCCTGCCACACTGTAGAAATGGTTCAAGAGTGGTTTGGGGAAGACAACAGCCGGTGTGAGGTGTTGACTTGCATTCCAAATTCCCCAGTTCTCAATAAATTCGAGCATCGGTAGAATTTTCTTGAAAACCAAGTCTGATCCATGGAGGCCCAACCTCACAACCTACAGGACTTAAAGTGGTTGTAAACTCTGTACAACCACTTTTACCTACAGGTAAGCCTATATTAAGGCTTACCTGTAGGTGCGGTAAATACCTCCTAAACCTACACAGGCACGATTGTGCCGTTTCTAAAGGGATCATGCCGTGACTGGTGGCTCCCGTGCACATGCGCGGGAGTGACGTCACGTGACTCCGGTCAGTCACAGAGCCGGAGTCCGAGGCCCCGAAAAGGAAGAGGGGTGAAGATGGATGCTTTCCGCCAGCGCGAACAGCGGTGACATCGCAGGCTTCGTTTTCAGGTAAGTGACACATAATGGGCTAGTATGTGATGTATACCAGCCCGTTATCCTTTACCTTTGCAGGGAAATAAAGAGGAAGTAAAACCAATCAGGGTTTACTTCCTCTTTACAGGATCTTTTACTGGCGGCTTGGTGCCAGATATACCTTCAGTGATTGTGTGGCGTCCATGCCTTGATAGGTCAGAGCTGTTCTGGCAGCAAAAGAGGGACCTCCTCAATATGAGGTGGGTGGTCATAACATTATGGAGGATCAGGGTATGTTAGTAACTTTTTTTTAAACTGAAAATAGTGTGACTTTCACAGTGTTCTCTGTTTCTTGGAGATCTTAATCTGTATGTCAGACAGTGCTTTCAGCAGTGACTGCCATATATCCATCATTTCTGGCAGAAAGCAGAGATTGTGAATATAAGACACATTTTCATGCCATGCATTAAGAGACAACTAATGGTCAATCTTAGGTAAAAAAAAAAGCGAAAAAAGATCAGCTACTTTCTTTAGGTCTGGATAGTATCTAGACTTGCTGAACCTTTTCGCGGCTTCTAATACTGTCTATGACCCCGTTGGGGGGGGGGGGGGGATTTTCCCCTCAAATACATTTGCAGTGACCACAGGAGAAAGTGAGAAAATCATCCTAACACAAACAGCAATATAAACCTAACAGAGGTTCTTATGCATCTTCACTGCCCTAAAAAAAACCAAAAAAAAGGTTTTATTGCTTCATGTGCCCCCCTTGGAGAAATTTCCCCTCACATCCTGTACACTTCTGTTACTGGGGCAGGAAGTTTAGGAAACATTCAGAATAGAGACACATGCAGTGACAAGAGGGGGGGGGGGGCGGTGCTGAGCTGCGCTTTCTGTGTCTGTAGACACAGGCAACATGGCTCAGGATCGAGCGGCTTTCTATGGGGGCACTCCCCGTAAGAGGGGGAGCCAGAAGCACCGGTCGGGGACCCCAAAAGAGGAGGATCGGGGCTGCTCTATGTAAAAACATTGCACAGAGCAGGTAAGTACTGTATAACATTTTAATTTATAAAATATTAATGCTTTATAATCACTTTAAGGCTAGTTAGGTGTATAGCTGGGATTCCACTTTAGTATTTAAGTCTGAAAAATTAAAGTGCCACACCAAAGCGTTAGAGTCCGAAATGAGGCTTTATTCTAAAATGCTTAACAGGTGCTACAGCCAACGCGTTTTGGAACCACAAGGCTAAAACATAATGTGAAAATATAACTCATTAAACTAAAAATAATGCATAAAAAAGGGGTCTCACAATTGTAGTTTGTACATTTCTAAGCATAACTGAATGTACATAAGCCATTTACTATACACTGAGGAGTGGTTCTTAGTGTAGTAATTTATTAAAAATAATAATATAAAAAATATATATATATATATATTTTTTATCTCACAAGACTGAGGACACCCCTCACATTTTTGTAAATATTTTATTATATCTTTTCATGTGTCAACACTGAAGAAATGACACTTTGCTACAATGTAAAGTAGTGAGTGTACATCTTGTATAACAATGTAAATTTGCTGTCCCCTCAAAATATCTTAACATACAGCCATTAATGTCTAAACCGCTGGCAACAAAAGTAAGTACACTCCTAAGTGAAAATGTCCAAATTGGGCCCAATTGGCCATTTTCCCTCCCTGGTGTCATGTTCTCGCTAGTTTTACAAGGTCTCAGGTGTGAATTGGGAGCAGCTGTGTTACATTTGGTGTTATCGCTCTCACTCTCTCATACTAGTCACTGGAAGATCAACATGGCACATCATAGCAAAGAGCTCTCTGAGGATCTGAAAAAAAGAATTGCTGCTCTACATAAAGATGACCTAGGCTAGTGATGGTGAACCTTGGCACCCCAGATGTTTTGAAACTACATTTCCCATGATGCTCATCCACTCTGCAGTATAGTTGCAGTGACGTGGGGGGTCCCTCTAAATTCTATACCAGGCCCTTCAGGTCTGGTATGGATATTATGGGGAACCCCGGCCAAAATAAAAAATGGCGTGGGGTCCCCCGCAAAATCTATACCAGACCCTTCAGGTCTGGTATGGATTTTAGGGGAACCCCGTGCCAAAATTTTTTAAAAAAACGGCGTGGGGGTCCCCCCAGGAATCAATACCAGACCCTTATCCGAGCACACAACCTGGCAGGCCGCAGGAAAAGAGGGGGGGATGAGAGAGTGCCCCCCCTCCTGAACCGTACCAGGCCACATGCCCTCAACATTGGGAGGGTGCTTTGGGGTAGCCCCCCAAAACACCTTGTCCCCATGTTGATGAGGACAAGGGTCTCAGCCCCACAACCCTGGCCTGTGGTTGTGGGGGTCTGCGGGCGGGGGGCTTATCAGAATCTGTAAGCCCCCCTTAACAAGGGGACCCCCAGATCCTGGCCCTCCCCCCGTACCCCTACCATTTCACTAAAAAACTGTCAAAAAAGTTAAAAATGACAAGAGACAGTTTTTGACAATCCCTTTATTTAAATGCTTCTTCTTTATTCTATCTTCTATCTTCCTTTGGTTTCTTCCTCCATCTTCTTCTGGTTCTTCTGGTTCTTCCTCCGGTGTTCTCGTCCGGCATCTTCCTCGGTGGCATCGGTGTCTTCTTCCCTTCTTCTCCGGGCCGCTCCGCATCCATGATGGCATGGAGGGAGGCTCCCGCTGTGTGACGCTTCTCCTCTTCTGACGGTTCTTAAATACCGCGGGGCACAGTGACTTGACAGGACTTCCCTGTGGCGTCACGGGGAATGCCACAGGGAAGTCCCGTCAAGTCCCCGCCCCCCGTTATTTAAGATCCGTCAGAAGAGGAGAAGCGTCACACAGCGGGGGCCTCCCTCCATGCCATCATGGATGCGGAGCGGCCCGAAAAGAAGATGAAGAGAAGAAGATGAAGAGAAGAAGATGAAGAGAAGAAGATGAAGAGAGAAGCATCACACGGCGGGAACCTCCCTCCATGCCATCATGGATGCGGAGTGGCCCGGAGAAGAAGGGAAGAAGACGCCGACGCCGCGGAGGAAGATGCCGGACGAGAACACCGGGGGAAGAACCAGAAGAACCAGAAGAACCAGAAGATGGAGGAAGAAACCGAAGGAAGATAGAAGATAGAAGAAAGAAGAAAGAAGAAGCATTTAAATAAAGGAATTGTCAAAAACTGTCTCTTGTCATTTTTAACATTTTTAACATTTTTAACATTTTTGACAGTTTTTTTGTGAAATGGAAGTACCCCCTTACCATTTCACACAGGGGGGAGGGCCGGGATCTGGGGGTCCCCTTGTTAAAGGGGGCTTCCAGATTCCGATAAGCCCCCCGCCCGCAGACCCCCACAACCACCGGCCAAGGGTTGTGGGGATGAGGCCCTTGTCTTCATCAACATGGCGACAAGGTGTTTTGTGGGGCTACTCCAAAGCACCCTCCCAATGTTGAGGGCATGTGGCCTGGTACGGTTCAGGAGGGGGGGTGCTCTATCGCCCCCCTCCTCTTTTCCTGCAGCCTGCCAGGTTGCGTGCTCGGATAAGGGGGACCCCATGCCATTTTTTTTTTAATTTTGGCGCGGGGTTCCCCTTAAAATCCATACCAGACCTGAAGGGTCTGGTATAGATTTTGAGGGGGACCCCATGCCATTTTTTTTTTTTACATTTTGGCTGGGGTTAGTAAATGAGAAGAAGCTCTGCTGACTTCCATCATCCAATCACATGCAAGCAAAAATGCTGTTTTTTTTTCCTTGCACGCGATTGGGTATAATTTGCCAAATGAAGCTTTACCTCATTAACTAAGCTCTGGAGCAACTGCACTTTGCAAAGTACAAAGTCTATTTCCTTTAGTAAATCAACCCGTTTGTCAGAGGTAATATGTAACCAGAAACATTATATATACACAATACTTAGCATGCACTTAACCCAAAAGTAATATCTGATGCTAGGTCCAGTTTATATGAAATCAGCAGTGAAATTAGCTAAGGGTCGTTCTTCATAACGAGCAGCACAGACGGAATCAATAACGCCGCTTTTCGCTGCTCGCCATTCGTCCTTTAACCCGACGCATATGAAGAGTTCAGATCAACAGTGCGGCATCCATCACATCTTTAATAAACTTCCGCTTCATCCCCAGTCCAGAGTGCGTGTAACATAAATTTCAATAAAGCGAGAAGCCGAGCGGAAAGTTCATCGGTAATCTACATCTGTTTCTTGTTTGTTTGTATCTTTAAAATAGATGTTATTGCAGGATTTAACCGCCCATGGTTTCTATAAAACAGTCTCATATGAAAATGCTGCTACGAGTCTGGAGAATCAGCGCTATTGTTCCCTGGGTCACGTACTTCAAATACCAATCGCGGCTCAGGCCCACGTGGTGCAAAAGTTCAACGGAGCAAGTGTTATTGTTAGTAATATTCTTACAGAGTTAAAAAAGAACACTATTAAATCATGCTTTTTCCTAGAATTGTGCTATATAAAATTTTATGGTTATAATGAGAGCTAGCTAAACAAATGCCCCCTTCGCTGCCAATGCCATTTTTGTGTTTTTTTGTTACTTTTGTTTTTTTTGCACACGAATTTTGTCCTGAAGATTAGTTAAAACCCCCCAAACATTTTATATCTTTTGAAAGCAGACACCCTAAAGAATAAAATAGTGGTAGTTCCAGTTTTTATCTCACACGATATTAGCACAATCATTTAGTAGATGAATTTCAGTAAAAAAATACACATTTCTTGTTAACCACTACAGCCCCCTGGAAGGATTTACCCCCTTAATGACCAGGCCATTTTTTGCAATCCGGCAGTGCATTACTTTAACTGACTATTGCGTGGTTGTGCGACGTTGTACCCAAATTGACATCCTTTTTTTCCCCACAAATAGAGCTTTCTTTTGGTGGTATTTGATCATCTCTGCGTTTTTTATTTTTTGCGCTATAAACAAAAAAAAGATTTTGAAAAAAAAAAAAACAATACTGTATTTTTTACTTTCTGCTATAATACATATCCCAAAAAAATATATAAAAAACAAATTAATTCATCAGTTTGGGCCAATATGTATTCTTCTACATATTTGTGGTTAAAAAAAAAAAAACAATACGTGTATATTGATTGGTTTGCGCAAAAGATATAGTGCCTACAAAATAATTTTTACTAGTAATGGCGGTGATCAGCTATTTTTAGCTGGACTGCAACATTGCGGTGGACAGATCGGACACCTAACTGACATTTTTTACATTTTTTGGGGAACCAGTGACATTATTACAGAGATCAGTGCTAAAAATCTGCACTGACATTGTACTAATGACACTGGCAGGGAAGGGGTTAACATCAGGGGTGATCAAGGGGTTAAATGTGTTCCCTGTTTGTGATTACTAACTGTATGGGGGACTGTGTGACTGGGGAAACACACAGACTGACTGATCTCAGTGTCATCCCCTGACACAACAAAGATCTGCCTTGTTCAATTCGGCAGATCCCCGTTCTGTCTCCTTGGGGAACGATCGCGGTGAGCAGGCAGACATCGAGTCCGCCGGACCCACTGATTGGCTCCCCCACTGGCAAATCTGAGCATGCGCGCACCAGTGGCAGAGCCCGCGCGCCCACGAATACTAGTGCACAAATCGCCGTACCAGTACGGACGATTTGCGCAGCAGAGCCACCTTGCCACAGTACATCTGTGGCGGTTGGTCGGCAAGCAGTTAAAATTAAAAAGATGAGGTTGCATTGAGTAAATAGATACCCAACATGTCAAGGCTAAAATTGTGTGTGCCTGTAAAACGGGGGGGATTTGGGACTTTAAATAAGGCACAGTTAAGTGCCTCCATCCCTGTCTTAAGTACAGAACAAAGGGAAATTTTGGACTTTAAATGAGTTGGAATGCAGAGGTAAGAGTAAAAAGGTTTTTTATTCATAACATAATAGTGGTAGAGGAATAATTTCATATATATACACACACATAATTAGCACAAGATGTAGGTATGATGGATAAAAGAATACATCAATAAACACATATCATAATGGATATATGATAGTAAAAGTAATTGCATATAGAGCGATAATATGGCCTGCAAGTGCCAAGGGAACTGAGTTCGTGATCACATGATATGCAGATATAACAGGACATAACTGATATAAATGTAGCATCAGATCTAGTTCATAGCGCAACGCGTTTCGTGAATACCTTCACTCGTCAGGAGAAGATGCGACAATTTCCTGGAGAATATATAGATATGGTAAACCACACTCGGTATAGAGGGTAATAAAATAAGTAATAATTTCCTATGAGTAGTAGACCAAGCACACTTACCAAGCCGGGCAGTTGGTACAGCATGCGGAAAATGGCACACGGTGAGTCAGAGGCACAAACCTCTCCACGGGGGGCTGAGGTGGCGCATATATAGGATTGCAGCATAGGATGGTATAGGAAGTGCATGAGTGTAAGGATGATATCCAGATGACCACAATGGTGGTGTGTGGCTCATCAAGCAAGAGTATCTAGGAATAAATATTGAATATGAAGTTAAAACAATAATAAATTAATTTAGAGTAGTTAATAAACAATAAACCCAGTATAACTATATGTGAAGTAATGGTGAGAAGGGGAAGTTTACCAGGTGGCAGATGTGCATGTTGCTACACTATTATATGCTATATTACTATTAAAAAAATATAATAAAAAAGTGATGAAGTGAGTTGAAAGAACTCCAAGTGATAAGAGAAAAATATAAGGTGTAGCAGGAAACATGACAACCAAAATGAACTTTAACCAGGGGGCCCTTACCCAGATGCTGCATCCATATAATACCAGCGGACAAACAGCTGGTCCGCAGAAACCCCAGGAGGAGACCAGCCGTGTGCACAGCCTGCTCCAAGTGGGAGATGTATATGTACACGACACCAACGCCACGTGCGTGCACTCTAGGAGGAACGGCGTCCCCACCTGAGCTAGATAATTGCTCTGCGATTGGCGCCAACCCTCCCTCACAAGGAGCACGTAGTTGTTACTCAGTACGTCAGTGCAATGGCGTCATGTCTGACATCACACGCACAATGTAAGGAACATGGCGCCGATGCGCTGAGGGGCGTCCCCCCCAAGCCTCCCGAACACAGAAAGTGTAAGGGGGGGACCCACAGAGTGCTTTGCAGAGAGGAAAAATCCACAGCACCACCGAGAGGCTCAATAAACCACAGAGGCATATAACACTGGCCAAGCGAAGAGCGTGCTATGAACATAGATATTGGTGATCATGAGAAATAATACAAGACCAGTGCCAGAAATGCCATCTATTAAAAATGTTTGAAAAGCTAGTAAATGCATACATAAATTCCTCTACCATTATTATGTTATGAAGAAAAAACCTTTTTACTCTTAACTCCGCATTCCAACTGCTTCATTTAAAGTCCCAAATTTCCCTTTGTTCTGTACTGTAAAATGGTGACAAACATTGGTACCCTATATTTTCCATAGGCAATAGTTTAAAAGCCCCATAAGGAGCCCTCTAATGTGCCTAGAATTACTGTATTAGGCTCCATTCACACCAATGCGTTTTTACATGTTTTTTGCAGAAACGCAGGACATTACTTTTAATATGGGTTCCTATGGAAAACATTCACATCAATGCATTTTTGTGCCTCTGCATTTTTGGAAAGGGTCAGGGACTTTTCTAAAAGAAAAACGCTGCTTTTTTTGCTTTTTTGGTTCATTAGACTGCAGTGAAGAAGCTGCAGAAAAGCATTATGCCACAACTTGCCTTTTGCGTTTTTAAATCTGCCCTACAAACAAATTTGCCTAAAAAGAAAAATTATAAAAAAAAAAAACATAGGGAATGCAAATCGTGGCAAATAAAAACGTAAAAAGCAATGCGGAAACCCTCAAAAGCAACATGCATAGTTGTGAATGGAGCCTAATGCCGCGTACACACGGTCGGACTTTTTGACCGGACTTGTCCGAAGGACGCCGACGGACCAAATCCGGCAGACAATCCGATCGTGTGTGGACTTCACCGGACCTTCAGCGGACTTTTCCAGTCCCAAATCTGACGGACTTTAGATTTGGAACATGCTTCAAATCTTTATGTCGTGACTCAGCCGGACCCAGAAATCCGCTCGTCTGTAGGCTAGTCCGACGGACAAAAAACGACGCTAGGGCAGCTATTGGCTACTGGCTATCAACTTCCTTATTTTAGTCCGGTGTACATCATCAAGTACAAATCCGTCGGACTTTGGTGTGATCGTGTGTAGGCAAGTCTGGCCATTAGAAAGTCTGTTGAAAGTCCGCCAAAAGTCCGTCGAAAGTCTGTCGGACGGGCTGTCGGACTTTTGTAGCTCAAAAGTCTGACCGTGTGTACACGGCATAACTCTCATTCTGGCGTGTGCAGCACTATGTGACATATGTAGTAATCAACATTTTTCATGCATAGGCGCCCCCAACACATGTATTTATGTGCTTACCTGCGTGGGGGGTGGCTCAACATTTTTTTGGAGGGTCCCCTCAATTTATCCATCTCCTGGTTCGGCATTGATCGAGGTATATGCTATGTATTTCCCTGAAGTCATGACAAAAGTTTGTTTCCCTTACATTTATGGTTAGTATTTGTATAATCATTGATATTTTGCCTTGAATTTTGTGTCAGAGCTGGATTATTTGTGGTGGTCCCACATTATCCCCTGAGGAAGCCATCACTGGCGAAACATGTTGGGATTTAACATCTATCTGTGACCACCTTCATCTCTTGGGACACCAGCGACCCAGTACATGTATATTATATATATGCTCTATATCGGTTTTAATTGATAATTTTAGCTTCTTCTCTTTTTGTACCAATAAAGAAACTATATTTTTTTTACTTAGCTCTATATGTATCATTTATTACCAGCACCGCAATAATCCCAATCCTCTTCTTTCTTAATTTTCACTAAACGGGATGATATTCTAGAGCCACTCAGATCATCTCCTATTGTCCACATTTTTTTGGAGGGGTTTAAGTGCTTGGGAATAATTTTAATTTTTTTGGACTTTTTACACCAAACTTTATTTTTCATCTTATAGGAAACAAAACGTTCACAGAGATCTGTGAATGAACAAACTACAAGTCTCATCTTCTACCACAGCAGACAGACTCCTAGTTCTCATTGGAACGTCATTTATTTCTTTAATTGGAGTACTTATCTAGGGGCAACAATTTACGCATTGATTTACATATGTATATTGCGCATTCACATCAGTCCCTGCCCTCAGGAAGCTTGCAATCTAAGGTCTCTAACTCTAAAAAGTAAAAAATACATAATAATAATATTATTAATAATAATAATAACAAAGGCATCATTTTATTTATTTATTTGTTTATTTGTTTGTTTATTTCATTTTACAAAAGGTGGACTTAGCCTTTAATATGAATCAGTGCTTTACCCATCAACTGAAACAGTTTTAGCACTCATTTTTAAACAAATTCTACAATTAATAATCCTTAGTATTTTTTTTTTCTAAGGGATAAAAAAGTAAGATAGCTGTTAAATAACATTATTCAATACATCGTTAATATCACAAATTCAATGATGCTGGGAACATTTAAATCAGGCTTAGCACTGACAGTGAAATTAAACATTAACTTAGGTGAATAGGTCTTTCTTAGAAGTTAATTGAATCTGTGAACTTATAGTTTAAGGCAAGCCTGGGCCAAAGGAAGTGTTTTAAACAAGAGAATTCGTCATTCTTTAGAGTTTAAATGCAGAAATTTTCATGTAATATAAAACTAGTGAACTGGACTCCCTGCTAGATTAATTTAAAGGGCACCTGTGGTTTTAGAGAAAACTATATTTTAAAAGGAAGAAGCGTTTTTTTTTCTTTTGTAATGTATTTTGGAATGGGAAGGATTTTTTACTTTACGGAGATCATTTATAGTGAGCATATACATGTCTGCTGAGTTCCCTGTTCATTAAAGTAATTCACCATCCATGCAAACTGATATACTGTAGCAACTACCATTACAAGATGGGCTTTTAATATATTTATTTAATTTGATTTATGCATATTATTTTTAAATAAACTGTATATATATATATATATATATATATATATATATATATATATATATATATATATATTATATGTAGCAATAACTCTCGGTGGAGCTGCTAGTTTAAGCGGGCTGTTACCTTCACTCTCTATACCTCTGTTTCACTTGCACCGGGTCTAGGGTTCCGTTGAGTTTACCTCTGGACGATATAAGCACCAACACTTGAGTACGTTTTCAATGTTTTATTGAACCAAGTAACGAAGGAAGTAGCAGGAAAGAGGCAGGAGGAAAACTGCAGGGAAGCTCAAATACCTTTCTTTAGGTTTCTTTAGAACATCCTTTACAGTTGAATACTGTAATTGGATGCGATCCCCTTTTTGTGGGACACGATCCTTGCTCGCCTGGATAGACATCTCTCACTTGCCTAGCAGCCAGTACGTAGCACGAACAAAAGTCTCTGCCGCAGACTTGCTTGGAATAAACCCGTACGATCCTCTGCCACAAGATGTATTGGTTCACAATGAATGTCAGACACAGTACTTGGACCTCTAAGCCAAACCCGGCAGTACCATGCAACAAGATTACTTCAGGATACATCCTCCAACCGAGTCACCAGGCCCCTCTTCAGACCAGCACTCTGCATGATCCTTCCATGATGGGTCCTCCCCTGGGATCTTCTCGGTTGTCCAGCTTCTTCACTCTGGATAGACAGCTCAGGACCATTCCTCGGCTGCTGTGGTAGGCCCCAGACAGACTTCTGGGCCCACCCACGCGCCGCATCGACGCAGGCCTCCGGAACGGAGGACCATGAGGTGGTACTCTAACACATACCTGTCGGCCAGGAGGGCCAGCAGGTGGCTGAAAACGAACCCCTAAACATGGCGTCTGTCCCATAGATACCCTCTCCCAGAATGCAACTCAGAGGACCACCTCCACCGAGTTGTCTCCGGGACAGAGGAGCACTCATGCGCTTTAACACGTTGCTTTTCCAACATCCGCCGATGGAGACAACGACACCCACCGGCACAATGCGGAACCACACACAACGTCAGCCAAGCTGGAACAGAGGCAAATCTAACTTCCTATAGCGAGCAATTCACTAAATTTACCTATCAGATGGTAGATCATAAATCTACCAGCGCTACATATATATACAGAGTACACCCCTCACATTTTTGAAAAAATTTTATTATATCTTTTCATGTGACAACACTGAAGAAATGACACTTTACTACAATGTAAAGTAGTGAGTGTACAGCTTGTATAGCGGTGTAAATTTGCTGTCCCCTCAAAATAACTCAACACACAGCCATTAATGTCTAAACCGCTGGCAACGAAAGTGAGTACACCCCTAAGTGAAAATGTCCAAATTAGGCCCAAAGTGTTAATATTTTGTGTGGCCTCCATTATTTTCCAGCACTGCCTTAACCCTCTTGGGCATGGAGTTCACCAGAGCTTCACAGGTTGCCACTGGAGTCCTCTTCCACTTCTCCATGACGACATCACAGAGCTGGTGGATGTTAGAGACCTTGCGCTCCTCCACCTTCCATTTGAGGATGCCCCACAGATGCTCAATAGGTTTTAGGTCTGGAGACATGCTTGGCCAGTCCATCACCTTTACCCTCAGCTTCTTTATCAAGGCAGTGGTTGTCTTGGAGGTGTGTTTGGGGTCGTTATCATGTTGGAATACTGTCCTATGGCCCAGTCTCAGAAGGGAGGGGATCATGCTCTGCTTCAGTATGTCACAGTGCATGTTGGCATTCATGGTTCCCTCAATGAACTGTAGCTCTACAGTGCCAGCAGCACTTATACAGCCACAGACCATGATACTCCCACCACCATGCCTGACTGTAAATTTTCTGCCCCCTCAAAATAACTCAACACAGCCATTAATGTCTAAACCGCTGGCAACAAAAGTCAGTACACCCCTAAGTGAAAATGTCCAAATTGGGCCCAATTAGCCATTTTCCCTCCCTGCTGTCATGTGACTTGTTAGTGTTACAAGTTCTCAGGTGTGAATGGGGAGCAGGTGTGTTAAATTTGGTGTTATTGCTCTCACTCTCTTATACTGGTCACTGGAAGTTCAACATGGCTCCCTCATGGCAAAGAACTCTATGAGAATCTGAAAAAAAGAATTGTTGCTCTACATAAAGATGGCCTAGGCTATAAAACTGAGCTGCAGCACGGTGGCCAAGATCATACAACGGTTTAACAGAAAAGGTTCCACTCAGAACAGGCCTTGCCATGGTCGACCAAAGAAGTCGAGTGCATGTGCAATATTTTTTTGGGGCTATTTATTATAACAAAAAGTTAAAAATATTGATTTCTTTTTTTTTCAAAATTGTCACTTTTTTTTGTTTATAGAGCAAAAAATAAAAACCACAGAGGTGATCAAATACCACCAAAAGAAATCTCTAATTGTGGGGAAAAAAAGGACACAAATTTTGTTTGGGGACAGCGTCGCACGACCGTGCAATTGTCAGTTAAAACTACGCAGTGCCATATCGCAAAAAATGGCCTGGTCATTAAGGAGGTAAATCCTTCCAGTCCTTAAAGTGTACGTAAATCCTCCTATCCTTTTCAGCCAAGGAAGCTGCCATCTTGGCCTCTGTTTAATCTACAACTGCCATGATGCTGCACATGTGATCAGTTATGACACCAGCCATTAGATGGTTTGACAGTTTGGTTGAGAGCACAACCAATGGGAGTGTTACATTTCCAGGACGTCCCGGAAATAAAACTGTTTTATGGATGGGTTTACTTCTGCTTTAAGTGATTAAAATATCCCATAGTTTGTAGACGCTATAACTTTTGCGCAAATCAATCAATATACGCTTATTGGGATTTTTTTTTACCAAAAACATGTAGCAGAATACATATTGGCCTAAATTTATTAAGAAGCTAGATTTTTTTCAATTTTTTTATCGAAAATTTTCAAAATTGTCGGGCTGTATTGTTTATAGCGCAAAAAATAAAAACGGCAGAGGTGATCAAATACCACCCAAGAAAAGCTCTATTTGTGGTTAAAAAAGAACATACATTTTGTTTAGGTACAGCGTCGCACGACCACGTAATTGTCAGTTAAAGTAACGCAGTGCTTTATCGAAAAAAGTGGCCTGGTCTGCCTGACATTCTTTGAACCATTAAAATTGAATGCAAATTAACTAATACACTGCCCAACAAGAATTATCTTGCCTTTGTGGCTGTGTGTGGTGAAGAGTCCAAGGATGAGCTCGAGTGTTTTTTGGACATACTGTATTTATTAGCGTATAACACGCACCTTCACTTTAAGAGGGAAGTTTCAGGAAAAAACATAAATTTTAAATAAAGAACTGGGAAGCAAAATAAGGGTCAGCGCCCATCAATGCAGCCTGATCAATGCCCATCTGCAGCCTCACCATTGCCATGAATGCAGCCTCGCCATTGCCATGAATGTAGCCTCACCATTGCCATGAATGCAGCCTCGCCATTGCCATGAATGAAGCCTCGGAATGCAGCCTCGCCATTTCCATGAATGCAGCCTCTGAATGCAGCCTCACCATTGCCATGAATGCAGCGTTGCCATTGCCATGAATGCAGCCTCTGAATGCAGCCTCACCATTGCCATGAATGCAGCCTCTGAATGCAGCCTCACCATTGCCTGAATGCAGCCTCACCATTGCCATGAATGCTGCCTCGCTATTGCCACGAATGTAGCCTCACCATTGCCATGAAGGCAGCCTCGGAATGCAGCCTCCCCATTGCCATGAATGCAGCCTCGCCATTGCCATGAATGCAGCCTCTGAATGCAGCCTCACCATTGCCATGAATGCAGCCTCGCCATTGCCATGAATGCAGCCTCTGAATGCAGCCTCTGAATGCAGCCTCACCATTGCCTGAATGCAGCCTCACCTTTGCCATGAATGCAGCCTCGCCATTGCCACGAATGCAGCCTCTCCATTGCCATGAATGCAGCCTCGCCATTGCCATGAATGCAGCCTCGGAATGCAGCCTCACCATTGCCATGAATGCAGCCTCACCATTGCCATGAATGCAGCCTCGGAATGCAGCCTCACCATTGCCATGAATGCAGCCTCGCCATTGCCATGAATGCAGCCTCTGAATTCAGCTTCACCATTGCCTTAAATGCAGCGTCGCCATTGCCATGAATGCAGCCTCACCATTGCCATGAATGCAGCCTCGCCATTGCCATGAATGCAGCCTCGCCATTGCCACGAATGCAGCCTCTCCATTGCCATGAATGCAGCCTCGCCATTGCCATGAATGCAGCCTCGGAATGCAGCCTCACCATTGCCATGAATGCAGCCTCACCATTGCCATGAATGCAGCCTCTGAATTCAGCCTCACCATTGCCTTAAATGCAGCGTCGCCATTGCCATGAATGCAGCCTCACCATTGCCATGAATGCAGCCTCACCATTGCCATGAATGCAGCCTCGCCATTGCCATGAATGCAGCCTCGCCATTGCCATGAATGCAGCCTCGCCATTGCCATGAATGCAGCCTCGCCATTGCCATGACTGCAGCCTCGCCATTGCCATGAATGCAGCCTCGCCATTGCCATGAATGCAGCCTCTGAATGCAGCCTCACCATTGCCATGAATGCAGCCTCGCCATTGCCATGAATGCAGCCTCTGAACAGTCGTCCAATGCCAGCTCAGGAGACAGGACTTCCTATTACAGAGGCCGCCAAGTAAACAGGAGATTCTCCTGTATGTAATCTGGCGGCGCTCGTCCCACCCCCTACCCTCCAAGGAACGATAACTACACTATATATCTTTTGTGGCACCCCCAACGAATCCCCGAGTGGCGCTTGGGGATTCGTTGGGGGCCACAAAAGATAATTATATCCAAATTACCGGTGGGGCCTCATTAAACCAGAACGCGGGCCGGACTTTGGACATGCCTGGTGTAAACCTTCAGGAGGATTAGAGATTATATTTGTGTATTAAAGGAGAATTAAAAATATGTCATTCTTCTTTTTTTAGGCAAGTTGATATTTTGTTCTGGAAGGACAGTTATCTCAATTTCAGACAGCTGATACAATGAAATCAGCAGATTTAGTGTGCAAACACCACGACAAAAGCAGAAATTGTTCACATTGCCATCTCAAAGCACTGTAAACAGCTGGCACAGTTTTCTCCAATACTGCATGGAAAATTATAACCAAACCTGTAATTAACTTTGTGGATTCATTCATTTACTATTGTTCTAAGTCATGTTTCTCTCTTGGAGAATAGTCACCGTTCCCGATGTATATAAACTTGCTGCCAATGGCACGCTTCATAAACCGCCCTTTCTGACATGCAGCAAAAAGGCACATTATTAACTAGATGGGTTACAGTTTTTTTTTGTCCTGTGATGTTTTTATCTGTTTATGTATACATTTATTTATTTAATTGACTTCAATTCATAATTTATGTATGAGGTCTATCTGACAAGTTGAATGACCCAGCAGCTTAAAAGCATCAGGGAACGAGACAGCGAAATCTCTGCACTTGAATTCCCAACTACACCCTCCTGGTCCAGTCATTCCCCTTAATATACACTATATTGTCAAAAGTATTGGGACACCTGCCTTTACACGCACATGAACTTTAATGGCATCCCAGTCTTATGCCCCGTACACACGGTCGGATTTTCCAATGGAAAATGTCCGATCGGAGCGTGTTGTCGGAAATTCCGACCGTGTGTGGGCTCCATCGGACATTTTCCATCGGATTTTCCGACACACAAAGTTGGAGAGCAGGAGATAAAATTTTCCGACAACAAAATCCATTGTTGGAAATTCCGATCGTGTGTACACAAATCCGACGGACAAAGTGCCACGCATGCTCAGAATAAATAAAGAGATGAAAGTTATTGGCCACTGCCCCGTTTATAGTCCCGACGTACGTGTTTTACGCCACCGCGTTTAGAACGATCGGATTTTCCGACAACTTTGTGCGACCGTGTGTATGCAAGACAAGTTTGAGCCAACATCCGACGGAAAAAATCCTAGGATTTTGTTGTCGGAATGTCCGAACAAAGTCCGACCGTGTGTACGCCCTATTAGTCTGTAGGGCTCAATATTGAGTTGGCCCACCCTTTGCAGCTATAACAGCTTCAACTCTTCTGGGAAGGCTGTCCACACAGTTTAGGAGTGTGTCTATGGGAATGTTTGACCATTCTTCCACAAGCGCAATTGTGAGGTCAGGCACTGATGTTGGACAAGAAGGCCTGGCTCGCAGTCTGCACTCTAATTCATCCCAAAGGTGTTCCTCCACCCTAAACTTGCTTATCCATGTCCTAATGGACCTTGCTTTGTGCACTGGTGTGCAGTCATGTTTGAACAGGAAGGGGCGTCTTAAGATTTTCCTTCACTGGAACTAAGGCACCAAGCCAAACCCCTGAAAAACAACTTCTCACCATAACCCCCCCTCCACCAAATGATTTGGACCAGTGCACATAGCAAGATCTATAAAGACATGGATGAGCGAGTTTGGGGTGGAGGAACTTGACTGGCCTGCACAGAGTCCTGACCTCAACCCGATAGAACACCTTTGGGATTAGAGCGGAGAATGTAAGCCAGGCCCTCTCATCCAACATCAGTGCCTGCGCTTACAAATGCACTTCTGGAAGAGTTGTCAAACTATCCCATAGATACACTCCTCAACCTTGTGGACAGCCTTCCCAGAAGAGTTGAAGCTGTTATAGCTGCAAAGGGTGTCCTGGAATGCCATTAAAGTTCATGTGTGTGTAAAGGCAGGCATCCCAAAACTTTTGGCCAATATAGTGTATACTTACCTCCTCTTCACTTCCCCCGTGTTCTGTTTTTCGCTGGTCTGAGTCTCTAAGACTAAAACAGATGCATGTTTTCTTGTTAAGTGCATGTATGCTCAGTATGCTCATGTGTTATGGTGCCACTTGGTAGATGGTACGGGCTCACACAAGGGGTACAGTCTAACTAGCAGTTGGTCTTTACCAGGGCGTCTGATAGTGGAGATGGGCTGGAAACTCCAGTTTGTAGGTGGGGTGTAGCATGGTGCAGCAGCAATAACACACACAGTCCCAGTGTGACAAAAGACCTTTTATTGAGAGGATGCAGAGACAGTTGACAAGTAATGGGAAGGCAGCCCAGCTGGGAACACTCACAGTTCCAACTGCGTGTAAAGTCCAAGATTCAGTCAAACTGAGAGCACCTGTTGAGAGGGGCAGAATGTGGCCTGGCCTTCTTCTGCTCAAGCCAGAAGATGTCTAGGGAAGTTGCAATTCCTAAACTTTCCCTCCTCGTCAGGAACCTTTCCCTGCTCTGTCCCTACCAGGCGGGTACCTGTGCCTACTCTACTAACTCGCAAAATGCGCCCAAAACCTGGGAGCCAGGGCCTTAAAAAAGGATCTGCCTGACCCAAGATGGCTGCTAGAGTCACATGAGGCAGCAGCATCCAATGGGATAGCTTCCTCAGTGACCCAGGAAACCGTAGAGGAACCTTGTTCTTCTTAACTTCCTCTCCAACTGCAGTGCCACTACAGAAGAGCGCCACCTGCAGTGGAGAAAGTAGACTGCACCTGCCTACAAGTTGTCTTTTTCTACAAACTGTCACCAGGTCATGGCCCATGGAAACACACCACCAAGGGGTCGCTGGGATGGAAGCACTGCCGTACAGAGACTGCTCACAATGCAGAAGGGGATAGTTGGTCAGAGGTTGCAGCAGGCAAAAGAGTGGTCAGGTCCAGGCAGGGGTCATGGCAGATGGCAGACAAAAGTGTAGCCAGGTCTAGGCAGGGATTGTTTCAGGCAGCAGATAAGAGAGTAGTTAGGTCAATCCAGGTTGGCAACAAACAGGCAAGTGACAGGTAAGTACTATAGCTCTTTAGCTCCCAGGTAGCTAGTGATAAGACACAGCACCAGTGACTTCAAAGGCTGGAGCTTAAAGTGTTACTAAACCTACAACAGTAAAATCAGTCTGTATGTGCTGTAAAGCATGTTTGTTATACTCACTGTGGAACCTGAGGGGTTAATCCTCTGCATTGTGTAAAAAGGCTGTTTTATCCGGCCTTCTCTGATCCTCCCCTTCTTCCACAGTCCCTAAACCATCTCCTGATAGAACAGAGCCTTGGGTCAAGCTGCACATGCTCAGTGTGGTGTGTATTGCTAGAGAGTTTTTTTTTATTCTTTGGCCCTGTGCTGATCACATGCATTCTCCCATCAGCACTGTCCCGACAGAGGGCCAAGGATCCTACAGCCTCAAAGGACAATCAAGGGCGAATGAAAACTCCCCCTACAAGCTTTAACCACTACAGCCCCGGAATGACTTTCCCTGCTTAATGACCAGGCAATTTTTTGCGATACGGTACTGCGTTATTTTTAGCTGACAATTGCGTGGTTGTGCGACGCTGTACCCAAATGAAATTGATGTCCACAAATAGAGCTTTCTTTTGGCGGTATTTGATCATCTCTGCAGTTTTTATTTTTTTGCACTATAAACAAAAAAAGACAGACAATTTTGAAAAAAAAACAATATTTTTTATTTTCTGCTATAAAACATACTCAATAAAAAAAATGCAAAAATCGAAGTTCTTCATCAATTTAAGCCAATATGTATTCTGCTACATATTTTTGGTAAACAAAACCCCCAATAAGCGTATATTGATTGGTTTGCGCAAAAGTTATAGCGTCTACAAACTATGGGATGTTTTAACGACTTAAGGACCGGAAGGATTTACCTCCTTAAGGGGATAGATGTATGGCTTTTTTTTTTTTTTTTTTACTAGTAATGGCGGTGATCAGCGATTTTTAGCAGGACTGCGACATTGCGGCAGACAGATCAGACACTGACTAACTGACATTTTTTACACTTTTTTTGTGAACCAGTGACATTATTACAGTGATCGTGCTAAAAATATGCACTGACATTGTACTAATGACACTGGCAGGGAAGGGGTTAACATCAGGGGCGATCAAAGGGTTAACTGTGTTCCTTCAGTATGTTTACAAATTTTATGGGGATGGGGTGCTTGGGACAACAAACAGATCCGTGTTCATGCATTGCAGAAAGACAGGATCTTTGTGTGATCACCTGTCAGAAAGGAGATCTGCCTTGTTTACACAGACAGACCCCCGTTCTGTCTTTGCGGGGAACAATAACGGGCAGCCGGCGGACATCGAGTCCGCCGGACCCTCTGATTGGCTCCCCCGCTGGCCAATGGCCGTTGAGCCCGATGTACATCTGTGGAGATTTGCGCAGCAAGGCTGCTCTAACTGCTGATGATAAAAGGAATTTAGCTGTTTATTTTGCATTTCCATGTACTGTGTACTGTGGGAGACCAGCTATAGTGAATTTAGGATCCTAGGTTTAATAATGTTGGAAAAGAACAACAGCAGAGCTGCTTTGATAAACTGACTATAAATATATATATATGCATTATACCTATTTGTGCCAGCAGGTGGTGCTATAGTATTATAGTGTATAGTTCTTATATTCTATGATATAACAAGATGTATTGTCTATCTTTGCTCAATGCATTGTTTGTGTTCTCTTCCTGTCTACATGATGTAAAGCCCTGATAAAGCTATCCTCCCTGAAAGTAAAGTATTCTGCTGTATGCAAGAGGCTTCAAGCACATGATTCAATACTCTGCACAATAAGTAACACTTTAAATACCCTTCTGGTCAGGGCCGATCCTAGGGTCACAGACGCCTGGGTACAGAAATATTTCCGGCGCCCCCACATGGGCATGGTCATCTTACTAACTCCTTACCTTTACAAATGTTTCTATGGCAGTGGCTCAAACACAGAGATGCTCTCCTAAGGAGTCTTTGTTACCCTGGGATCCTCCCACGATCCCTTAATAATAAACAAAATACAGGAAGAGAAGCAGAGTACTCTAATGGACCTGGAGGGGGGTCTCTCTAATGGACACAGAGAGGGCCTCTGTTAGAGAGTCTGTTAGAAAGAGCCCCCAGACATACTGCAGACACACTACAGTAGATGGTCAGAGACTGCAGACACGATGCAGGAGATGGTCAGAGACTGCAGACATGATACAAGAGATGGTCAGAGACTGCAGACATACTACAGTAATGGTCAGAGACTGCAGACACGATGCAGGAGATGGTCAGAGACTGCAGGCATGATACAGGAGATGGACAGAGACTGCTGATATGATACAAGAGATGGTCAGACTGCAGACATGATACAATAGATCAATGCAGCCTACCAGTTCCCATCAAATGCAGCCTATCAGTGCCCACCAAATGCAGCCTAACAGTGCCCACCAAATGCAGCCTACCAGTGCCCATCAAATGCAACCTACCAGTGCCCACCAAATGCAGCTTTATCAGTGCACATTAATTGCAACCTACCAGTGCCCACCAATTGCAGCCTACCAGTGCTCATCAATTGCAGCCTACCAGTGCTCTTCAAATGCAGCCTACCTGTGCTCTCCAAATGCAGCCTACCAGTGCCCCTGGATCACACAGAGTTGCGGCGATCTCCTGCTGTCACGGAGCTTGGATTTGAATCACCCGGGCAGCCGCTGTAAAAAAGTCCCACCTCCTAGACCAGCTCGCACCCCTATGATGCACGTCACACTGATTCAATTTCACTGCATTGGATCAGTGTTCCGTTTATTACAGGAGCCCGATCTAGGAGGCGGGACTTTGTCACAGCGCCCCCGGGCATTTCAGATGAACGGTCCATGCAACATGTGGGACATACACAAGAAAGGAGCAGGGTGCCTTTAATATTGATTGGACCCTGGGCAAACATTTTCTTGGGCCCTCCTACCCCAATGCAATTTCGCTCTCCACTCCAACATCCCCAAAAAACAAAGAAACACTGACTTATCTAAAAAAAAACTTTAATATAGTAAACATAAAGAAATGGTCCACACTCACTAATTGGTCCAGGCTTACTGATTGGTTGCTATCGGTTACTGCACATTATTACTGCTCACTGGTTGCTAGAAGTTACTGCTTTTCATTACCGTCCACCGATTGGTTGCTAGAGATTACAGCTGGTCAATACTGTTCACTGATTTGTTGCTAGAGGTTAGGCACATTCTTACCACTCACTGATTGGTTGCTATCGGTTACTATGCATTATTACCACATACTTATTGGGTGCTAGAGGTTACAGCACATCATTACAGCTCACTGATTGATTGCTGAAGGTTACAGCACATCATCTCCTCACTGCCTGCACACCATAGACTGGGGAGGCGAGGGGACCCACCAATAGATAGAAAATTCTAGAACTTGTTATTAGCAATGAGCCGCCCTCTGCTCCCCCAACACTGGCTGCGGCCACCCTGGTATCTGAGCCAGACCCCCGCTCTCATTGGCCATTTGCACTGTCGTTGTATGGCTGAACTCGCATTGGATTTGCATAAAAAAAAAGGCGCAGGGACTTTTTTTTCCCGCACTGGAATCGGATCGCATGGGTGTTGTCACCCATGCAATCCGATTCCTGCCCGAATCCACAGTTCACACTGCAATCTGTGAACCGATCTGAGGGTGTCATTAACATTGTATTGACACCCGCAGCGGTTTACAGAGGGCAGTGTGAACTGCCTGCGGGAGAGATGCGATGCGGGAACCAGCCATGGACTCTCGTTCCTGCATTGCTACAGTGTGAACCTAGGCTTAATCTATTGATATGGGTTGGAATGAATGGCAACTTGACCATAAATAAGTACACAGCAGGTAAATTATGACACAATCTGCGTCATAATAACGTCAATAATAAAACCTTCCCGACAGCATGCAGATGTCTCTCTCACTGATAGCAAACAGCTCCAGCTGAACTGTTGGCTACCAAGGCTTCCCCTCTATTGCCGGTGGGCAATACAAGCTGGTTTGACCCATATAGCGTATGCTGTCTTGGGTTCAAACTTTCCGGTAGGCCTCCATTTACTTCAGTGGTGGCATTTTCACTATTTACCGTATTTATCGGCGTATAACACGCGCCGGCGTATAACACGCACCCCAAGTTTAGGAGGGAAGTTTAAGGAAAAAACTTACATTTAAATGCCCATCAATGCAGCCTCATCAGTGTTCATCTGCAGCCTTTCCCCAGTGTCCAGTGCAGCCTTGTCAGTGCAGCTTTGCCCCAGTGCAGCCTTGTCAGTGCAGCTTTGCCCCAGTGCAGCCTTGTCAGTGCAGCTTTGCCCCAGTGCAGCCTTGTCAGTGCAGCTTTGCCCCAGTGCAGCCTTGTCCCCAGTGCAGCCTTGTCCCCAGTGCAGCCTTGTCCCCAGTGCAGCCATGCCCCAGTGCAGCCTTGTCGCCGCCGACATACAAACGTTCAGTTTGTATTTTTAAACATGGCGCCGCGGAGTTCGAAGGCACTCAGCTGAACGAGCGCCGCCGAGGACACAGTGACTGGGCGGAGCCGAGATACACATAGCCGAGGGTTCTCGGCTATTCTCGGCGCCGTTCACAGTCACGCCCAGTCCCTATGATGGACATAACACAGGTCCAATGGCGGGACTGGGCGTGACTGAACGGCGCCGAGAAAAGCCGAGAACCCTCGGCTATGTGTATCTCGGCTCCGCCCAGTCACTGTGTCCTCGGCGGCGCTCGTTCAGCTGAACGAGCACCGCCGAGTCCCTCCGAACTCCGCGGCGCCATGTTTAAAAATACAAGCTATGTGAATGCCGGCGGCGATCGCCCTGACAGATCACAAAATAGCGGGGATTGGCGTATAACACGCACCCACGATTTTCCCCTTATTTTAAGGGGAAAAAAGTGCGTGTTATACGCCGATAAATACGGTACTTTTTTTATGCACATGGTGACCATGATGAAGGGGGGGGGGGTGCTGCGCTAACCAGAGAGTCTCTAAAATGGTTAATTACTAATGGCTTAGTGATGTGGAACAAGAGGCATCAGCGAAATGGAATAAATATTCGTGTAGAAATCGCATAAAACTAGAGTGTTAAAAACGCATGAGTTGGTGTAATAACTAAAAATCTTGTGAAATAAGAAAAGAGTGATTTAAATATATGTTGGTCCAAAGGAGTGATAAACATAGATATGAACAATAAAATTATGTCTAAAATCATCCGATCAAATAAATAAGTATTATCAACCAAATATATCAAAGTGCTGGTGCTCTAGTGCCTTGATTACAATAATGCAGACTGATAAATATCATATCATAAAGTGCATGAATGAATAAATAATAATGAAATAATAAATAAGTAAATCAGGTGAGGAGAAAAGAAATAATGGCCAAATCCTGGTGCGGTGTGGATGATCGAATAAATAAATAAATATAATGATCCAATCCGATTGCTAGTGTCCAAAATTAATATAGTGTCCAAAGATAATATCCTATTAGTGAAACCAACAAATACGTGCAAAACAAAAACAAATCTCATCAATGGTGCACAAAAAAAGTGCTGAAACACAGCAATGGATGACAGTGAGGTGATGGTATGCAAAAAAACACTCTGTGTCCTCTTCGTGCGGCATGCGCTAGTGTAGGTAATGGCCCCTTACCTAGCGGTGCTAGGTCAACCGCATATAAGTTGTTTAATCATAGGATCCTGGGTCTCTACTGCGTCTTTGTGTCCACGCTTGCCGACTCTGCGGGATCCTATCGGTAGCTAGGTGTGTATGGCTATGGTCCTAGCTGGGGTCCTGGGACAGTGCGGCTCCTAGCTCCTCCTCCACATCTCAGATGTATACAAAATATAGGACAAGGTACCCAAATAGTGAAGTATGTTTTCATAGGGGTCACTTTATTTATGTACACATATAGACAGAGTACTCACATTAGGCAGTTTGTTATCACAGCCTTTATCCTACGAGCAGCGAGCTCGTAATGCTTACAGCAGAGAAAACAAGCCTATTCCGTCCCTACGCGTGACGTCACCGATCACGTGACTTCTTCAGGGGATGGTGACCATGATGGCTTCATACAATGATGGACTATGATTCACTATTATATATGATGGACATTTATAAATATTAGAGATTTTCATAGTCATTTTATTTTGTTTTCTATGTATATTTAAATCTTTAGCGCTACACTTTGTTACACTTGTCGTTTATAGCAAAATTTCTATTTGCCGTGTTAGCTGTTTGCACAATCGAGTAAGCGCAAAGTTATTTTGTCTTTTTGCACGCCTATTGTATGCTGTTATTTTATTGTGTTTGACATTGTATTGTGATTCTGATACTGTGTTACTTTGAATATTTTGGCTGATTGCTGCCGGGTTTGGGTGGTGTGTGACTTCTTCCTCAGCAGATGTGTCACATCTTGTGTGTTTGGGTATATACATCTGCAGAGGATCGGCCTGGGTTGTTGTCCTATTGGAATATGTCTGTTAGGATCTACTGCTACAACCTGATTTCTACTCTTCCATCCGCTACCTCTAAAGCATGATAGGCTTCCCTGAAGAGATGAGTTTTTAGGGATTGCCTGAAGAAAGCTAGAGTAGGAGACAGCCAGACAGGTTGAGGTAGAGAGTTCCAGAGAATAAGAGAGGCCCTGGAGAAATCCTGAGGATGAGTATGGGAGGAGGAGATAAGGAAGCTTGAGAGTAGGAGGTCTTGAGAGGAGCGGAGAGAACGGTTTGGGTGATATTTAGAGACAAGATTGGTGATGTAGTTTGGGGCAGAGTTGTGAATGGCTTTGTATGTTGTGATTAGTATTTTGAATTTAAATCACTGGGCGACCGGGATCCAGTGTAGGGATTGGTGGAGAGGGGTGGCAGACACTGAGAGGTTGGTAAGGTGGATAAGTCTGGCAGCAGCATTCATGATAGGCTGAAAGGAAATTGCAATAGTCAAGGCGAGAGATAACAAGGGAGTGAATAAGTAGCTTGGTGGTTTTATTTGTTAAAAAGGGCCATATTTTAGAGATGTTACGGAGGTGACGTCTACAAGCTTTTAAAAATGATTGGATTTGGGGCTCAAAGGACAGGTCAGAGTCTAGGATTACACCTAGTACCCTGGCATGAGGGGAGGGATTGATGGTTGCATTATTGATTTTGATGGGAAAAGTCATGGAGGGGGGCACGGGTGGGGGGGAATATTACCAGCTCGGTTTTAGAGAGATTTAGTTTAAGGAAGTGGTGTGACATCAATGCTGATATGTCAGTTAGTAAGTAAGTAATACGAGAGTAGACTGAAGGAGAGAGGTGAGGAGTAGACAGATAGATTAGTATTCCTGTGATGTGAGCCTATACAGCCAAGTGAATACAGATGACACTAAGTGTTAGGTGCCCAGGGAGGACACAAGAGTCTAGTGAGGAGTGGATCGTGTTCTACATCTCCAACCTGAAAAGCTAAATGATGAGAATCATAAAGTAGTCTCCAAGTGTATGTTGGTATGAGGCAAATGCTTGAGAACTGAAGTGTGAAGAATGACTTAAAGAATATGTAAACCCAACATTTCATATTCCTGATATGTGCCTATTGTACCATGTACTTGTATGAAAAAGTATCCTGCTCTCTTTTTGTTTTACAAAGTGATAGTTTACAATCACTTTGAATGTCTGGCGGTTTCTAACCTACCCTCTAGGGGCAAACTCCCAACCTCCAAAATCCTGTGAGGAATCCTGGAAGTCCTGGCAAGGATCCTGCAAGTACTTTAACAATTTGTAAGTGTAATGCTTACAGGTATTTATTGTCTCTCACAGATCACAGCCATTTCTCTGACAATACCTTTACATGTTTATCTGTCCAGAAGGTGCCATCTTTGTCCGGGCCTCGTCCAGGGTCACCATTTACTTCCTGGTCTGAGTTTCTGGCTCAGAGATGAAATGGTTATGTGAGTCCTAGTGCCTGTGCAGTCCTTTGCTCTGTTCACAAATGTCTCACACTTAGGCCTCATTCACATGGGCATATCTATGCATACGCATATTTCCCAACCGTCCCTGATTCAGCGGGACTGTCCCAGAAATTGGCCCCTGTCCCTGATTCCCAGCGAATCAGGGCCGAGTCCCGGAATGCTGCGACGTGTGCGGATTGTCTTGGTTCCCGCACGCCGCGGGCAACACTTGCATGGCAGCTGGCTTCTCTCCCCTCTGACACACACAGTGCAGCGTGCACTGAACCCGCCCCTCCTCCTCCTGCTCTGATGTTTTCCTGTACACAGAGGAGGGAGAGGAGGCACACCAAACTGCCTGAGTGGCATTCTTTGTCAGGATAGAAGATCAGACAAGTTAAAAGGCAGGTAACCCTTGCACTGCTGGCACATCATCACTGCAAGGTATCATTTTCAACTTCAACTGGACTTTAGCAGCATTTTATGTTTTGGGAGAGTGTTGAGGGGTTGGCTTTCAGGTTATGTTCTTCAAGTTTGCCAGGTGGTAGAATTGTTGGAAAGTGAAGACTGGCCCTTGCATGTCCCTGATCTCCAGCAATAAATCCTGGCAATGTTGCTAGAGCTGGAGAAGAGAGCTAGCTCTTGGGGTTTTGGAAAAAGAATGAGCACTTCCCTCCAAACATACAATGCAGTGCTTAGTGCCTGGGGCCACATGTACTGTAGCCCATTGCCACTTTTTGTGTGGCCCATTGGTCCCCTGCAGACACTTATCTGTAATATTTCATGTACTATGTCTCCAGTCTATGATGGACTGCCGAAGCATACCCCCAGTCTCCAACAACCCTTGTTGCATGTTCATGGTCTCTGACAGTCTCTTGTATCATGTCTGCAGTCTCTGACAGTCTCTTGTATTATGTCTGCAGTCTCTTGTATCATGTCTGCAGTCTCTGACCATCTCCTGTATCATGTCTGCAGTCTCTGACAGTTTCTTGTATCGTGTCTGCAGTCTCTGACCATCTCCTGTATCATGTCTGCAGTCTCTGACCATCTCTTGCATCATGTCTGCAGTCTCTGACCATCTCTTGCATCATGTCTGCAGTCTCTGACCATCTCCTGTATCATGTCTGCAGTCTGACAGTCTCTTGTATCATGTCTGCAGTCTCTGACCATCTTCTCTATTATGTCCATACCTCTACTATGCAGTCCCTGACTATTTGACAAAGCAATAAAAGCATATTTTATAGGTACAAGAAAGCACAGGTTTTGTTTAACCACATCCTTTTAGTCCCTCCTACTGCTAAGCGCTTGACTGTGCCCACAATTTACTGCAACGTAGCGTGCCACAGGTAATTTGACTCCTCCAGTGTCCCTCATTCTGAAGTTCAAAAGTTGGGAGGTATGGTATCATACGCCCATGTGAGGGTCATATTTACCTGTACATGTTCTGTACATCGCTAGGCAGGCAGTCCTATTCATTTAAATTGGGACACAGCCACTTCTTATTTCATGTTGTAAAGCACTATGCACACTGTTGGTGCTATATAAATCCTGTATACTAATAATAATTTGACGTCTGTGCAGGTGCATACTGTTTGCGTTTGGGATCATGTACCCACACAAATGTCAAATTAGGAGCAGCAGCTGCATCCATGCAGCCACTACATCCCAATTGACATGAATGGGACTTCCTGCATAGGGATGCAAAACCTGTGCTACCCCATGCAGGCAAACATGGCCCCTGCACGGGTGTATGTATTGATGTGCCTCATGTGAATGAGGCTTTATCTGAACTTGCTGTAGCCTAACCCTTTACAAAATTACAATGTACAGTCTGATCACCAAGGGAGGGGGAGAATGATGAAATGCTTCCTCATACCTGCAGCAAAGTGATAACATTATTTCAGCCTAGGCAAAATCACCCATCTCAAGGACTACCTGCTAATAATTAAGGTAGACTGTTTAAATATACACTATATTACCAAACGTATTGGGACGCCTGCCTTTACACACACGGAGACCTTCTCGTTCAACATCAGTGCCTGACCTCACAAATGCGTTTATGGAAGAATGGTCAAACATTCCCATAGACACACTCCTTTCCAGAAGAGTTGAAGCTGTTATAGCTGCAAAGGGTGGGCCAACTCAATATTGAACCCTACGGACTAAGACTGGGATGCTATTAAAGTTCATGAGCATGTAAAGGCAGGTGTCCCAATACTTTTGGTAATATAGTGTGTGTATATATATATATATATATATATATATATATATATATATATATATACACACACACACACACACACACACACACACACACATTTTTGTAAATATTTTATTATATCTTTATATGTGACAACACTGAAGAAATGACACTTTGCTACAATGTAAAGTAGTGAGTGTACAGCTTATATAACAGTGTAAATTTGCTGTCCCCTCAAAATAATTCAACACACAGCCATTAATGTGTAAACCGCAGGCAAAAAAAGTGAGTACCCCCCTAAGTGAAAATGTCCAAATTGGGCCCAATAAGCCATTTTCCTTCCCCAGTGTTATGTGACCTGTTAGTTTTACAAGGTCTCAGGTGTGAATAGGGAGCAGGTGTGATAAATTTGGTGTTATCGCTCTCACTCACATTGTAGCAAAGTGTCATTTCTTCAGTGTTGTCACATGAAAAGATTTAATAAAATATTTACAAAAATGTGAGGGGTGTACTCACTTTTTTGAGATACTGCATGTATATGTATATATGTGTGTGTGTATATGTGTATGTGTGTGTGTGTGTGTGTATATATATTGTAACCTGGGGGACAGGTAGCAGGTACAAAGCTCCCTGGGATGAGCAGTCTTTCAGGCACAGATACCAAATCCAGTGAAATAGTGACAAACAGTGCGGTGTTTATTTGTGATATATACAAGTCTATATACAGGTGCTGTACAGTGTTCCAAAAAACAAAATAGGAACAGAAATAGCCAAAACAAAACCTAGCCGTGTCTCGGCACTAACTAAACAATATTTAAAGATCCTAACTACCAGGCTGAGCAAGCCTACAGCTTGTCAGCTTCCACATACCTTTTTGCTCTCCTACACAGAAGCTTGTCTGAGTATCCCAGGCCAAGAGCAAAGGCTGTCTGCTCAGGTGAGCTTAAAGAGGAGTTCCACCCAGGGGGGCCATTAAAAAAAAAAAAAATTAAAAGTCAGCAGCTACAAATACTGCAGCTGCTGACTTTTAATTGGACACTCACCTGTCCCTGGGTCCAGCGGTGCGGGGGATCGAAGCCCCGCTCGTCCCCCCCCTCCGCTCGTCGGCGCCGGCATTTCAACTGTGGGCGCCGGGCTGTGGCTTCACAGCCTGGCACCCACTGCGCATGCGCGAGCGGCGCCGAGCGCCGTGATTGGCCGCTTAATCACCTGGGACCTGCAATGGGTCCCAGATGATTGACAGGAGGGAGGGAGAAGAGCCGAGCCCTTCCTGTGCCAGGGGGAAGTGATGTCACCAGCCCAGGCAGACGAAGGGGCAGACTACGAGGGACCACCTAGCAACAGGCATTTAGAGGTAAGTAAAAAAAAAAAAATATCCAAATGTTTTTTTGTTTTTTTTTTTAGAATTTTTTAGATATGTTTGTTTTTTTGGGTGGAACCCCACTTTAAATTAGCCTGGGGGAGAGGACCAAGACCTGAACTGGACCATGGATCAGAGATCCCTGAACCTGTATGAGAGGAGCCTGGGAGATGTATAAACCCCGAACAGGACTTTTCCTGGCTCTCTCTGGGACGCTCTGCTACATATCCTTCCCCTTTGTTTCAACCCCAGGGTTGGAACACCTGTAGCCCAACAGGAGTGAACACGGGACAGGGCATCTACATTCCCCATCTCAACACCTGGCCTGTGTTTTACAGTGAATGAGTAATCCTGTAGAGCCAAAAACCACCAGTTCACCCGTCTATTAGTCTCCTTCTTTTGGGCCATCCATTTCAGAGGAGCATGGTCAGTTATTACCTCAAACTGGCGTCCTAACAAATAGTACCTGAGTGCGTCCACGGCCCACTTTATGGCTAAACACTCCTTTTCAATGACTGCATACCTTTGCTCATGGTCATTAAGCTTTCTGGTTAGATACACTACAGGGTGTTCTTCCCCATTGTGTACCTGTGATAGTACTGCCCCGATACCAACATCAGACGCATCCGTCTGAACCAAAAAATCTTTGGAGAAATCGGGGGAGTACAGTACTGGTTGTGCACAAAGAGCCTTCTTCAAGACTTGGAAAGATTCCTCTGCTACTGAGGACCATTTCACCATTACAGAGTCTTTCCCTTTCGTAAGGTCTGTCAGTGGGGCAGCTATAGTTGCAAAATTTGGGATAAATCTTCTATAATACCCCGCAATGCCAAGAAAGGCCCTGACCTGCTTCTTGTTTGCAGGACGTGGCCATTCCTGGATGGCTTCTATTTTATTCACTTGAGGTTTTATGACACCACGCCAATAGTGTAGCCCAAATACTTGGCTTCCTCTAGACCAATGGCACATTTTTTTGGATTTGCTGTAAAACCTTCTTTGAAGAGGGAATCAAGGACAGCCTGGACACGGGGCAAGTGAGACTCCCAGTCAGTGCTATGTACCACTATGTCATGTAAATATGCTGCTGCATATTGTCGGTGGGGTCTTAGAGTCCTGTCCATGGCCCTCTGAAATGTGGCGGGGGCATTTTGCAACCCAAAAGGCATTTTTTTATATTGAAAGGAACCCTCCAGGGTCACAAATGCAGTCTTCTCTTTGGCGCTACCAGTCAGGGGTATTTGCCAATAACCTTTTGTCAAGTCCAAAGTGGTCAGATAGCGAGCCTTGCCAAGTCGGTCTATAAGTTCGTCCACTCTGGGCATTGGGTACGTGTCAAACTTTGTCACTGCATTAAGCTTCCTGAAGTCATCACAGAACCTCCAAGTGCCATCCGGTTTTGGGATTAACACGATGGGGCTAGACCAGTCACTATTGGATTCCTCAATGACATCTAGCTCCAACATTCTTTTAACTTCCTCGCTGATGTCCTTTCTCCTCGCTTCAGGAATTCGGTATGGTTTGAGCTTCACACGGACCCCAGGTTCAGTAACAATATCATGCTGAACTGCTGAAGTCGTGCCAGGTAACTCTGAAAATTTCTCTCTATTTCTTATCAGGAATTCTCTAGTTTCCTGCTTTTGAGAATATGACAGGATGTCTGGAATCGTGACCTCAGGGATCAGATGGGACTCAGTACCCTTAGGCGTTACCGGGAGGGACCTCGCAGTTAACGCCAGTCTATCCTTCCAGGGTTTTAACAGGTTTATGTGGTAAATCTGTTCGGGCTTCCTTTTTCCTGGTTGATATATTTTGTAATTGACCTCCCCAACTCTTTCAATTACTTCAAAGGGACCCTGCCACTTAGCCAGGAACTTGCTCTCAACAGTGGGAACTAACACCAGGACCCTATCACCAGGTGAGAAAACACGGAGTTGGGCCCCCCTGTTGTATATCCTCTGTTGAGCTGTTTGGGCCTGCAGTAAGTGTTCTTTTACCATCGGCATGATTGCTGCAATCCTGTCCTGCATTTGAGCGATATGCTCAATGACACTTTTATGGGGTGTCTGCTCCCCCTCCCAAGTTTCTTTGTCCAAGAGTCCCCGAGGGTGTCTCCCATAAAGCAACTCAAAGGGAGAGTACCCCATGGAGGACTGGGGAACCTCCCTGATGGCAAACATCAAGTCTGGTATCAGGAAGTCCCAGTTTTTCCCATCCTTGTCAACAACCTTTTTTAACATGCTCTTTAATGTTTTATTGAAGCGTTCCACCAAGCCACCCGTTTGAGGATGGTACACCGAGGTTCGCAATTGCGTCACCTTAAATAACTTGCACAGCTCTCTAGTTATTTGTGACATAAATGGGGTGCCCTGGTCTGTAAGGACTTCTTTAGGGATTCCAACACGACTGAACACCATAAACAGCTCTTTGGCAATGTTTTTAGCAGACGCGGTGCGTAAGGGAATGGCCTCTGGGTAACGGGTAGCATAATCCATGATTACGAGGATATGCTGATGACCTCGGGCAGACTTGGGGAGTGGACCCACAAGGTCCATGGCAATTCTCTCAAAGGGCACTTCAATAATTGGGCAAGGGCACTAAAGGACTACGGAAGTGGAGTAGTGGGGCTGACATCTGACACACAGGACAGGATTGACAATAATTCTCAATATCCTTCTGTATCCCGGGCCAATAAAACCTGCGCAACACCCTTTCAGTAGTTTTCTCAACCCCTAAATGACCTCCTAGCAAGTGCCCATGGGCAAGTTCCAACACCACCCATCTGTATGGCTTAGGGACCACCAACTGTTCAACCACTTCATCATTTTTTTTTTTTACATACACGATACATTAAATCCTCATTGCTGCTAAAATAAGAAAAACAGAGCCTGTCCCCTGATTCGACAGGTACATCATTAATCACCATTACATTTTCCCAGGCCCTGGCAAGGGTTGGGTCTTTTCTCTGCTCAGTACCAAAATTTTCCTTGTGTACATTAAGGTCAGCAAACTCCAACGTAGGCTCAGATTCAGCAGATGGCTGTCCAGCTCCACTGGTTGTGGGGACCTCCTCAGGCTCCTCCAGCTCTCCTGCCATAACTGAGAAAAGAAAACCCAGGGAGCCCTGAGAAGAGTCCCCTGAACCCACATTGTCAGTAGCGGCCAGGAGTTCTGGCTCTGTCACTGAGTCAGCTACTGCGACCGGGTCGGGACGATCCCACAGTTCCCGAAACTTAGGGAAGTCCCTGCCAATGATGGCCTCGTGCACCAAGTGGGGCACAAGTCCGACCGGATGGGTCACCGTACCTAAGCCAGTTTTAAACTGAACAGTGGCTATAGGATACTTGCGGGTATCTCCATGTACACAGATCACAGCAACTTTTTTAGCATGCAAATTCACAGTTTCAACCATCTCAGCTGTAACCAAAGTCACTAGACTTCCAGAGTCCAGCAAGGCCGTAATAGGCTTATTATTAACAGTCATTTGGCATATGTGTTTTCCCATACTTGGTGCTGCAACGCATGAAACAGCAGCAAACATAGACTGTCTTCTAATAGATAGATCACACTGCATTGGTTCATCTGTCAATGGACAATTTGCTGCAACATGTCCCAGTTCTTGGCAACGAAAACACCTGATGTTTCCCCAGTTTGGTTTGCTGACAGGCAGTAGCTTCCCTTGTTTGGGACGCCAAACTTCAGTCCTGGCACCAAAAATCCTCCCCCCTATTTCCTTGCCATGCTTACCACCCACTTCCCCTGGAACAGTCTTACCGGTTGCCTGGGGAGACCGTGGCTTTGGGCGGAAAGTCCGTGCAGCTGTAGGGGTGGCGACCAGGTTCTCTGCAGCAAAGTACCTTTCAACAAGTTCCACGAGGTTGTCCGCCGAGTTGGGGTCTCCTTGACTTACCCACTTCTGCAGGGGAACTGGTAGTGACCTCAGGAACCGGTCCATGACCACACGCTCCACTATTTGTGGCCCAGACAGGGACTCCGGCTGTAGCCATTTTCTCACCAAGTGAATTAGGTCGAACATCTGCGATCTTGGGGGCCTCTTGTCTTGGAAGAACCAGCTGTGGACCCGCTGTGATCGAACTGCCAAGGTGACACCAAGTCGCGCCAGGATTTCCCGCTTGACCTTTTCATAGTCTCCTGCTTCTGCTGACTCCAAATCATAGTAGGCCTTCTGCGATTCTCCAGACAGCAAGGGGGCAACCAGTCCTGCCCAATGGGTTTTGGGCCAACCTTCCCTCTCAGCGGTCCGTTCAAACGTTAAGAGAAAGGCCTCTGGATAATTACCGTATATACTCGAGTATAAGTCGTTCCGAGTATAAGTCGAGGCCCTAATTTACCACAAAAAAATGGGAAAAACTTATTGACCCGAGTATAAGACGAGGGTGAGAAATGCACAGCTACTGTAAGTGGAAAAGAGGGTCAACAATGCCCATTTGCAGCATCACTGTGCCCATTTGCATGCCTCACTGTGTCCATTTGCAGCCATAGGTCCCCTGAACTTCAAACTCGTTAGTTAAGGGTTCCTAGATGCCCCCTAGCTGCAGCCAAAATTTGGGGTTTCTGAACCCAAAGGGTCCCGAAATGACATTGCTGCAGATAGACACAGTTGACTGAATTTGGGGCCCCGTATCTTGGGGTCACTTAGTGATAAGAACCCCAAATTTGGTGTGCAAACCCGGTGGAACTAGCACCATAAAATTTCCAAAGCTGGGGTTTCTAGCACCAAGTGGCCCCCGAGATACAGGGCCCCAAAAATCAGTTCAGAAAATGTCAAGCACTTTTCTGCAGCAGAGAATGACATTTTCTGAACCAGTTTTGGGGCCCCGCTTTTCAGGGCCACTTGGTGCTAGGAACCCCAGCTTTGGATATGTTATGCTACAAGTTCCACTGGGTTTGCACACCAAATTTGGGGTTCCTAGCACCAAGTGGCCCTGAGAAATGGGGCCCCAAAGTCGGTTCAGAAAATGTCAAGCACTTTTCTGCAGCAGAGAATGACATTTTCCGAACCGATTTTGGGGCCCCGTATCTCGGGGCCACTTAGTGCTAGGAACTTCAGCTTTGGATATGTTGTTGTACCAGGTCCACTGGGTTTGCATACCAAATTTGGGGTTTCTAGCACCAAGTGGCCCTGAGATACGGGGCCCCAAAATCGGTTCGGAAAATGAAATTTTTTGCTGCAGAAAAGTGCTTGACTCGAGTATAAGTCGAGGGGGGTACTTTCAGCACAAAAAAAATGTGCTGAAAAATTCGACTTATACTCGAGTATATACGGTATTTGCAGTCATCTTGGAAAGAAAGCGACCCACATGGATGGCTGAGGGCTTGTCTCCAAGAACATTAACTTTAGCAGGTGACCACTGTGCTAGCGTCTCCACAACCACAGCCAGGGTTTTCCTATCCTCTTTTGCATCAGTGGCTAGCTGTTCAAACAGCCTCTGCGATAGCTTGTTTGTTTATTTGTTGCTGTGTAGCGTTTGCTCGTTGCTGTGCAGCATTGGATTGTTGCTGTGCAGCGTTGGATATCACCAATTGTTTTAGGATTTCCTCCATGTTTAGTCACACTAGGTACTGGCCTTTTAAGTAGTAACTTACTACAGCTGGTCGCAGTCTCCACCATATGTAACCTGGGGGACAGGTAGCAGGTACAAAGCTCCCTGGGATGAGCAGTCTTTCAGGCACAGATACCAAATCCAGTGAAATAGTGACAAACAGTGCGGTGTTTATTTGTGATATATACAAGTCTATATACTCTACAGGTGCTGTACAGTGTTCCAAAAAAACAAAATAGGAACAGAAATAGCCAAAACAAAACCTAGCCGTGTCTCGGCACTAACTAAACAATATTTAAAGATCCTAACTACCAGGCTGAGCAAGCCTACAGCTTGTCAGCTTCCACATACCTTTTTGCTCTCCTACACAGAAGTTGTCTGAGTATCCCAGGCCAAGAGCAAAGGCTGTCTGCTCAGGTGAGCTTAAATTAGCCTGGGGGAGAGGACCAAGACCTGAACTGGACCATGGATCAGAGATCCCTGAACCTGTATGAGAGGAGCCAGGGAGATGTATAAACCCCAAACAGGACTTTTCCTGGCTCTCTCTGGGACGCTCTGCTACTATATATATATATATATATATATACACATACTGTATTTATCGGCGTATAACATGCACAGGCATATAACACGCACATTCAGTTTAAGAGGGAAGTTTCAGGGTAAAAATAAAAATTTTAAATAAGGAACTTTGAAGCAAAATAAGGGTTAGTGCCCATCTGCAGCCTCACCAATGCCATCAATGCAGCCTGATCAATGCCCATCTGCAGCCTCACCATTGCCATCAATGCAGCAGCCTCACTGTTGCCTTCAATGCAGCAGCCTCACCATTGCCATCAATGCAGCAGCCTCACCATTTGCCATCAGTGCAGCCTGATCAATGCCCATCTGCAGCCTAGAGGGGATAGAGAGGGGGGCGGGACGAGCGCCGACAGATTACATACAGTGAGAATCTCCTATGATAGACAGAACAGTGGTCCAATGGCGGCCCAGGAGACGGGACTTCCTATTACAGAGGCCGCCAAGTAGACAGGAGATTCTCACTGTATGTAATCTGACGGCGCTCGTCCCACCCCCGTCCCTGTCCCCTCCGAGGCAGCTAAAATTGAAGTATAACACGCACATGCTGTTTGCACACGATTTTCAGGGTGAAATAGTGCGTGTTATACGCCAATAAATACAGGTATATACATATACACAGTACATATATTATTGCTGCATATTGTCACATTTTACTTACACAATTTTATTACTGACTTGAAAAGTTCCTTGAAGGTTCATTTTCAATGACATTCTTTCATCTCTGCAGTGCAGAAAGAAATTTTATCAGTTGAAGTGCAGACCGAGGCATTTAGTATATTCCCACCTTCCATAACAGGAACTTGTCAAATTTACAATGGGGTATCGAGCTGGAAAGTCAGTCTGGTCAGAAACTGTTTCTAGGTCACGATGAGAATTTGTTACAGATGACTTACAGGAGCTCAACAGGAGAGATTTGAAAGGCGATGCAGACACTTGAATAAAGCTGTATATCTTGGGGAAATTGCAGGTTTACGGTATCAGTTCAGAGGTCCCCAGCCTTTCTCAGTTTGTGAACACTTTTATCTGATATAACAAGTGGAGTATGATTCACCTAGTAAGAAAAAAATAGTGATTTCTCTATATATGCCAACATTGCATGCATTGTGTAGAGTCAGAATATGCTTACAGGGGCCCCTTTATAGTGGCATGTGGCTTCTACATCATCACAAACATGCAAATCTGACACTCTATTTTCATTAAGATTTTGGATGCAGAATCTGAACTGGGCACAGCAAAAATTTTATTTCGCTATATTAATCAATTTATTACTATATTCATTAATGGAAATCCACTTAGTGTGCACCAAATACCTTTGGAAATTGAAATACTACCTTGTAAATGTAGTGGTACTGTCAGGCCCTGGGTCTGAACCTACGACCTCTGCTGTAATCATACCTCCCAACTTTCTGAGATGGGAATGAGGGACACCTACTAGCAAAAGTATTTAGGCATCGGACACACCCCCTGCCCCACCCCCCTTTAAGGAGAATTGTCGAAAAAAAAATGGTTAAACCCACAAGTGCTTTTTAAACACTACTATTCCTTTATACTGGCTTTTGGTGTATATACAAATGCAGCAATTTAGAAATTGGATGAAAGGTTTAGCCCTGTAAAACACATTTTAAAAGATAAGTAGTGCATTTTATATAAAATAATGACAATAAAAGCCCCACATATTTTTGTGTCCTTAAAATGTCATAGCAGCGCTCATGTCAAATAGTCCGATTATGACAAGCTTTTATATGATTTTAACACATAAGAATGAAGCGATAAAATAGTTCAAGAAAAGATAAAGCGATGAAATAATTCCTCTGAAGAATTGTGATTGATGTAGCAGTGATCATAATCCTTGTCACATATGCACCACACACCTCAGATACCACCACATGTAAGAAAGCCTCTCCCCTTTGGGGATGAACTCACCAGATGGCCAAAATTTAAACGCCTCCTATTGTAATCTTTAGTTGCGGCTTCAAAAGAACATCCCTCAGCTCTGCTAAAATTCTTACTGGGTATACATGGCTTCAATATAGCAGGATCATGTGAAGGAATAAAAATATCCACATAGTGTAATCCAGTTTATGAACATTTATTGTTGCCAATGTGCCAATGCCCCCCTTTACAAGATATATTTACTAGCTTAAAATATCAAAAGAGCAAATATAGTAAAAATAGTGAACTGAAAGCGTAGTCACCAGTCGCCTTTTATGTTATGGAGGAAGACGCCTGTAGCTGTAGTCACTGTGTCCTCTTCCTGGTTTTCACTTCCGGTTTGTCATAGAGAACACGCCACTGACGCGTTTTGCCACTTCCGACTTCAACGGAGGGCACCCTCCGTTGAAGTCAGAAGTGACAAAACGCATCAGGTGACCGGCGACTGGTGACTATGCTTTTAGTTCACTTTATATTTGCTCTTTTGATATTTTAAGCTGGTACGTATATATTTTGTAAAGGGGGGCATTGGCAACAATAAATGTTCATGAACTGGATTACGCTATGTGGATATTTTTATTCCTTCATGATCCTGCTATATTGAAGCCATGTATACCCAGTAAGAATTTTAGCAGAGCTAATGGATGTTCTTTTGAAGCCACAACTAAAGATTGGTATAAAAAGAGTTTAATATTTGGCCGTTTAAATTTTGGCCATCTGGTGAGTTCATCCCCAAAGGGGAGAGGCTTTCTTACACGTGGTGGTATCTGAGGTGTGTGGTGCACGTGTGACAATGATTGGGATCACCGCTACATCAATCACAATTCCTCAGAGGAATTATTTCAATGCTTTATCTTTTCTTGAACTGTTTTATCGCTTCATTCTTATGTGTTGAAATCATATAAAAGCTTTTCATAATCAGACTATTTGACATGAGCGCTGCTGTGACATTTTAAGGACACAAAAATATGTGGGACTTTTATTGTGATTATTTTATTTAGCTTTCATTTGACAGCAGCTGCTGACATAATTATAGAAATTGCTTAGTTTATGTTCTATTTAGAAAAAACTTCATTTAGGTGGCATCAATTCCTTGGAAGGGTTTTTGCTTTTGGCGCCGAGTTGTGCTATTTGGCCTTGTTTATAACATTTTTCAGATTTTTAGTACATTTTATATACAACTATATAGATCAGACAAAAATGAGGGACACATGAGGAGGAAAGAGGGACAGAGGGACTTAGTCCTGAATGAGGGACAGTCCCTCGAAATCAGGAACAGTTGGGAGCTAGGGCTCTATCTGGCAATGTTGCTTTTCGCTAAGCCATGCTGGGCAGCACCCTGTTGATCCATTGGACAATCTTGCCTTGTGCCTTGTTTCTGCTGAACCTTGAACCCTCCCACGAACTTCCTATTTCAGCTATGCCTTTGCACTTCCTGTTTGGCTTCACTGACCTTTGGCTTGTTCCTCAGGTACACTTCTGCTTGATCCCAACATGCAACCACTCATTACTGACCATGCTTCTGCTTATCCCTACCTAATATATCTGCTACTGGATCCTGGTTTGCTCACCTCCATGACCTGGTACTAACACACAGCAAAACCCGTCTCCACCATCAGGAGCTCTGGTAAATGCTGGTTAGTATTTAGACCCCGCACCTTCAGCGAGCCTGCATCATCCACCAGGGTGACCTGCTTGTATACCTATCTTGCTGGTCGGTGGGAGTCCCACAATTGGTATAGCTACACGTCTCTAAGCCTGACCATGATAGATAACATCATCAGTGCTGTACATAACCTGAGCTCCTGCACTCTATCCTTGTAAGCAAGACAGCAGTGGTGAAATGCATTAAAGATGGTTTGTTTCAGGTGCAGCAATTAATGTATGCAATCCTTTTTTCGACAGTTATTAACCACGGAAAGAAGTTTTGGAGTGTGGCTTACATTTTTTATAAATTTGATGGGAAGTCCTAGAGTTGTGTTATGCTGGATTATTGCACAGATCTAGAGGAAAGTAAACCAAGGAGACCAAATTCAAATTTCAAGTCCTAATTTACAAACATCTTGCATTTAGACAATATTAGTTTAGTCTGGATTTCAAGTTAAAATTAAGTTACATTTGCTATCTATTGCATGGAAAGATTGATTCCACTTTTGTTGGGAAAAATATATTACCCCTCTAGGTGATCAATGTACATTTCAAGGATTTTAACTTTTTTTTCAGAGTCCTACCTGTTTCTCCTCTGAATAAATTGCTGTGTATCCTTTGGTAACTCATTCTGAATGGGAATGACTAATTAATCTCAATCAGCTGGCGCACTTTCAGTGTTCTGATGAGAAAAGTTGCAGTGTCTGCCTTTAGAAGTGAATAAACCTTAGGGAGCATCCCACAAAAACTTTTTTGTTGCAGACAGTGCCTAAAACCTTGCTTGTACCTTGGTACAGAGTTATTTATCCAAGCAGCAAATGACATTTCTGAGGGTGTTCTGTATGTCAACTGTGTAGAGAACGCCTCCAGGTTGCCATATTGCATTGCATTTTACAGAAAATGACAATGGCTGTCATTTATAAAGGAAATGTACCTTTTGATAGCATTAAATTTCAATATGGCTTGTGTAGCAATCGTATATGCTACATAAATTATTTTGATTTGCTATATTTTCTTCCATGATAAATACATATGATAAATACATATAAATACACATATGAAATACATATAAGGCAGCTAGTGGTGGTCTATTGTTGCTGGGGAGATATTTGTCTATTGTTGCTGGGGAATCTTCTGTTGGGGGATTTATTGTTGTTCGGGGTTTGTTGTTGCTGGCTGCAAGGGATCTGTTTCACTGCTTTTGTTGTTATCATTGACACATTCCATACAAATTACTCGGCACCACAAAATTATACTTGGTTCTGTATTTTCTAAAAGGGGCAGTCTGGGAGGTAGATAGGGGATAGAACCAGGGGGCAGCGCTCGGAAATGGGTAGAGTGTGGAGACAAGGGATTACTAGGAAGAGGGGAGTACCTGCACCTATTCTCCAAGGAAAAAAATCCCTGTCTAGAACCCTCCACAACCTTCACACCTCCCATACTGTTCTTAGACAATCAACATCTACACATTCCATGCAGGGCTGCCTTTAACACAGGGCAAAAGGGGCAGCTGCCTTGATCCCAGTCATTGTTGTGGGGCCCAAAGCAGATGCCGCTTGAGCCTGTGCTGCCCGCCAATTTGTCTACCTGGTGCAGCCGGGCTGCCAATCCCTGACTATTCAGACACTGCCGAGGCCAGTAGGGGGTCCCATAAGAGGCTCCTGGTTTCTTTATTGGTTTGCCATGCCGTCCGGTGGATCAATAGAAAGCTGTATGTGGGCCACGAAGTGCTATCTGAGGGGTGCGGGAAGATGGCAGCCTGTCAGGGAGACGTGTGCTGTTGCTGCTACTGTGGGGGAAGGGAGAGTCGCACCCTGAAGGATCTGGTAAGTGTCAACCAATCCTCATCACACCCTGTGTACACCAGCCTGCATCTGTCTCAACCCATTACACCCGTCTATTGTCTACAGTCACACCTGATAACCTGCAGATCAATGTACACTCCATTATGTCCCACCATACCCTGTATACACACATCATACCCTGCACACACCCATTACACTTGCTACCCTACAGACCAATGTAAAGTCATCCACTTCCTGCAAAGACTTGACACCACCCAGAACTCCCCATTACACCCTATTACAGCACCACAGATGCCACCCTACTCTGCATACGCCAATCACATAAACCCTCCTGCACCTCCCCCCCAATCATGCCCTGTATGCACTCATCACAACACACCATAATACACCCCTCCTTCATTTTCACCATCCTTTACACTCTAGTTGAAACTGTCACTATGCGACCTACCACCCCTCCCCAAATATACAACACGCATACCCTTTATACATCTGTCCACCCTCCAATGTCAAAAAAACATATTTGGTACATACTCCTTCATACAATCTGTCATTTAAACCTGCTATTCCCTTAGGTTACCCATTTTCCTGTGTTAGCATTCTCCTACCACACCACACCTCATATACAGCCTGTGCTTCTCATTCTCCCAAAGCCCCTCTTCATTTTTCCCTCTTCCTTCCTGGAATTATCTTCATTCCCCTGTCAGTCTTCCTGGGCTCCTTCCTGAGCTCCTTCTTACCTCTCACTCTTTCTTCCCAAGTTCTTCCTCATTCCCCCATCATTCTTCCTGAACTCCTCTCCATTTTTCCCCAGTTGCTCCTGAGATCCTCCCCATTTTTGCCCACTTCTTCCCAAGTACCTCCTTATTCTTCCCAAGCTCCTCCTCATTCTGTTCCAGTTCCTCCTTATTAATTTCATTCCTCTTAATTTTCCCCAGTTTTTCCTGAGCTCCTAATCATTCTTCCGCAGTTCCTCCTGAGCTCCTCTTTATTCTTCCCGAGTTCCTCTTCATGTATAAGGAATGGACACAAATTTAGGCTGGCCGTACATAATTGATTTTTTTTCTTTGTTCATTCAGCCAGCATTTGTTTGAAAAAAATAATGAGCTGATTTATCCATTGACCTAAAATCCTTCCCACTGTGGTATTGAATTCTTACGGTGGGGAGCCTGCCCTGCTGGCAGAATACAATGATCAGTGGATCCGGCTGTAGCCAGCGGCACTGATTGTTCAGGAAAAACTCGACATGCCTAAGAACATGTTTGCCCAGGGTCCAATCAATATTAAAGATGGTCCTGATTCCATGGTGTTTGTATTAAGGTGTAGATGTATTCATTTTGCAATATTTTCCTGCATTCATTGTAATTGAAGAAGTGGCTTGTAGTAGCTTCAAACCAGGGCCGGACTAGGAATAAAAACCAGCCCTGGAAGTAATTTCATACCAGCCCCATAGAATTATTATACCAGTCCAGCAGCATAACGTCATTATTTTCTTGTTCATAAAAGGGAAAACCATGCATTTTAAAGCACATTTGAAGAGTGTAATATATATATATAGATAGGACAGATATGATAAAAGCACACAGGGCTTTGTATATACACAGTATAAGAGCAAATTCCGGTTAAAAGTGGTGAAAAGTGGATCATCAAGGGGGACCCCAGGAACTCTGAGAATGTGGGGAGGACCCTGGTGACCAGAGACCACCTTCCACAGAAATACACTAAGGTAAGGGGGGGGGGGGGGTTTACTGATATAAGGGGGAAACCTTGGGTGGCACAGTGGTGTAGTGGGTAGCACTCTCGCCTAGCAGTAAAAAGGGTTGTTGGTTCGAATCCCAACCACGACACTACCTGCCTGGAGTTTGCATGTTCTCCCTGTGCCTGCGTGGGTTTCCTCCAGGTACTCCAGTTTCCCACCACACTCCAAAGACATGCTGGTAGGTTAATTGGCTTCTGTCTAAAATTGGCCCTAGTATATGAAAGTGAGTTAGGGACCTTAGATTGTAAGCTTCTTGAGGGTAGGGACCGATATGAATGTACAATGTATATGTAAAGCACTGCATAAATTGACTGAGCTATACAAGTACCTTAAATAATAATAATAATAATGTATCAGTCCCCCCTTATATTATTGTATTCACTCCCCCTTACTTCACTGACCCCTCTCAGACTTGCCTGGCTGAGCTGTCACTGACCTCCTCTCAGGTGCACCATGCAGGGCTCAGTCAGTCAGCTCCAGCTTAGTGGCTCTGGTTTTAGCCTATAGTCTCCTCTCCACAATCCACACAATTCTAACATCTCCCATGACTCCAATCCCAGCGGCACTCCCACGCTTGACTCCTCTCCAGACTTCCCCTCAGAGACTGTGGGCATGATAAAAGACAAGAGATGGTAAGAGGTTGCAGACATGATACAAAAGATGGTTAGAGGCTGCGGACATGATACAGGAGATGTCAGAAGCTGCGGACATGATACAGGAGATGATCAGAGACTGTGGACATGATACAAGAGATGGTCAGAGACTGCAGACATGATACAAAAGATGGTCAGAGACTGCGGACATGATACAAGAGATCAATGCAGCCTCCCGAGTGCCCATCAAATGCAGCCTCATCAGTGCCCATCAAATACAGCCCCATCAGTGCCCATAAAATGCAGCCTACCAGTGTCCATGAAATGCAGTCTACCAGTGCCCATCAAATGCAGCCTCATCAGTGCACATTAAGTGCAGCCTACCAGTGCCCATCTAATTCAGCCTTATCAGTGTCCACCAAATGCAGCCTCATCAGTGTCCATCAAATGCAGCCTACTAGTGCCTGGATCACACAGGGCAGCGATCTCCCTCTGTGTCATGAAGCTTGGATTTGAATTGCCCGGGCAGCCACTGTAACAAAGTCCCACCTCCTAGACCGGCTCCTCAGATACATGTCACACTAATTCTATTTCCCAGCATTGGCCGCCGAATATTTCATACCCAAGCTCCGTGACACAGCGGGAGATCCCTGCTGTGTGTGAGGTACACAAGGAGAGGAGGAGGGAGGGGTGGACTCTGGCACTTAAGCTTCGGTGCCCAGGAGTGGTGCACCCTGTGCACCTGCCCAGGATTGGCCCCGGGCGCCGCAACAGTCACAGCTCAAAGCAGCCCCAGGGCAGGCTGCCTACTGGGAAATTTCCCGCTATCCCATTAGGCCAGTCCAGCCCTGCTTCAACAACAAGTCCAGTTAAGAATAAGTTCAGTTAAATGTGGCTAACTACTACTAGCTACACCAAAACCAGGATAAATTGAGGAACAAACACCACTGCCTAAGTTTCCCGACACCAACAATGTGATTATATAGCTAGAAACTGCCACAGCCTTCACACCTCCCATCCTGTTCTTAAACAATCAACATCTACACATTCCATGGCGATTGGATTAAGGTGTGGATTTTTTTTAATTTTGGGGTATCTTCCTGTACTCATTGGAACCAAAGAAGTGGCTTGGATAAGATATGAAATTCCTTTAACATAACAGAAGAAATCCAGTTGAATGTGACTAACTACTATTAGCTATACCATGACCTGAAACAGGAACTAACACCTGTGGTGGTTTCCTGACACCAACAATGGGATTATATAGCTAGAAGCTGTACAACCTTCACACCCCCCATCCGTTTCTTGGACAATCAACATCTACACATTCCATTGTGATTGGATAAGGGTGTGGATATATTAATTTTGGGGTATCTTCATGTACTAATTTGAACTGAAGAAGTGGTTTGGATAACATTTCAACATTACAGAACAAGTCCAGTTGAATGTGACTAACTAGTACTAGCTATACCATAACCTGGATAAACTGAGGTACTAACATCTATGCAGGTTTCCCAACACCAACAATGGAATTATATAGCTAGAAACTGCCACAACCTTCACGCACCCCATCCGGTTCTTGGACAATCTAGATCTATACATTCCATGGTAATTGGATTAGGGTCTGTATATAATAATTTTGGGATATCTTCCTGTGTCCAATGGAACAGAAGAAGTGGCTTAGATAAGATACAATATTCCTTCAACATTACAGAAGCAATCCAGTTGAACTAACTACTACTAGCTATACGATAACCTAGATAAATGAGAACCTTCAGAGATAAACCCGCACTTACCTTACTTGCTTACCCAAGCTTACCATGTTCTCCTCCAAAAACATTATTACATTAGTATTGTACTGGTGCACTTTAAGCTCTTTCTCTGCTGGGTCCTCTTTAAAATTCCTGTCAGCATTAATTTTTCTATGTCAGACAAGCTCCACGGTGCCCTAGTTTCATGTCTCTGTAACTCATTCATTTAGCATATTTACTCAGATTTAACCAAGCTTACTGTTTAATTACACCAGGGACCAGGAGCTTATAGTGGCTATATTACAGCTATCCAGTCATGAGTAGAGGTTATCGCTGGCAATGTGTGCTGTGCCTGTACAAGAGCTCAGAGGCCATCAGAAATGTCAGTCTCACACAGACTTTGTTATTGTTTCTTTATTGTTTCTCTGTAAGAAAGAAAAATGTCTTGTATCCGATATGGCCTTTGTCCTCTCCTCAACGGAGTTGGCACAATGAAAGAGAACCTGTCATATGCACAAGACATAAGCGAAGCAGCCATCATGAACGGCAAACAAACTGTAGTCCCATCTTTCAGATGAATTTGATACCATGAAGGTGCCCCTTGAGAAGTAGACCTACCTATACTCTATGTAAACTCTAACTACATGCCATCTAGTTTGCTAAAGAACTGTAATCAGAAACAAATTTTTTAAATATATAATATGTGTTTTACCCTTTCTTTTACCCTGTGTTGCACGTGATTACTACTGATCTTCTGCAGCCACCTTGCCCCAGCATGTCGGGTTTGTCAATAGTGACAACAGTGTACCATGTCTGTGTAATGTGTTTTGAAAATGCCACTTGCACTGATCAGCCACAACATTATGATCACTGACCCGTTAAGTGAATAACATTGATTATCTCATTACAATGGCATCTGAATGTTGATGGAATAGATTAGGTAGCATGTTGTCCCTGAAGTTGATGTGTTGAAAGCAGAAAAAATGGGTATTACAGTTTTTTGTGTATGGGGCTGCATAGTTGTAGACCGAAAAACAAAGCAGAGAAGAAGGCGCTTATAAGTGCAGTAATAAAACACTTTAACCACCTCAATACCGGGCACTTACACCCCCTTTCTGCCCAAGCCAATTATCAGCTTTCACCGTTGTCGCTGTTTAAATGACAATTGCGCGGTCATGCTACACTGTACCCAAACAGAATTCCTTTACTGATGGGCACTGATAAGGCGGCACCGATGAGGTGGCACCAATGAGGTGGCACTGATGGTCACCGACGGGCACTGACGATGAGCACTGATAGGCGGCACTGATGGGTGGCACTAATATGCAGCACTGATGGGCATTGATAGGCGCACTGATGGGCACTCATGGGTAGCACTGGTGGGCAGGCACTGATAGGCGACACTGATGGGCACTGAAAGGCTGCACTGATGGGTACTTATGGGTGGCACTGCTGGGCACAGATAGGCGGCACTGCAGGGCAATGCTGAGCACTGATACGTGGCACTGATGGGCACTGATATGCAGCACTGATAGATGGCATTGATAGGCATCACTGATGGCACTGGCAGGCATTGGGGACAGGCACTGATTGGCAGCTGCCTGGGCACTGATTGACATTTTGCTGGTGGTATAGGGTGGCATACCTGGTGGTCCAGGGTGGTGCCAATCCCTGGTGGCCCTGGTGGCATCCTGGTGGTCCTGAGTTAGGCATTCGAGGGGAGCTGCACTGATAAACAATCAGCACAGACCCCCCCCCTGTCAGGAGAGCAGCCAATTGGCTCTCCTCTACTCGCGAATGTCAGACGCGAGTGAGGAAAAGCTGATCAATGGCTCTTCCTGTTTACATCATGATCAGCTGTGGTTGGAGACGGCTGATCACGTGGTAAAGAGCCTCCATCTTTACCGAGATCGGTGTAGCGGCGTGTCAGATTGACACACCGCATCACCGATTGCCGTGATGCGTGCTCCCACGGGCGCGTGAGAGCGGTCGTTCTGGGTGAACGTCATATGATGGCCTCCCAGAACGAGAGCCACACCGCCTAGCCGTCATTTGACGGCCGGCCGGCATGAGGTGGTTAATGACAAGGAAGGGTTAAAAACACTTACAAGATGAAAGGGAAAAACAGGCATATCAATTAATCCATAACGTCAAGAGGGATGCCTCCTGGGAGTAAAGACAGCTACAATGGGAGTTCCAGCCGACCAGCAGTGGGAAACACTGTGTCTCTGATCCAAGATGGAGAGCCGTGCTGTCAGGTCAGCATGAAATACATGCAACCGGAAGTGATGTCAGAGTGGACGGGACATGTTTCGGCGCATGCCCAGATGTTTCTTTTTCAAACCAGAAGAAGCGCCTTTTTCTCTGTCTTATTTTTCCTATAGAGCAGTGATGGCGAACCTTGGCACACCAGATGTTTTGGAACTACATTTCCGATGATGCTTAACTACACTGCAGTGTGCTTGAGCATCATGGTAAATGTAGTTCCAAAACATCTGGGGTGCCAAGGTTCACCATCACTGCTATAGAGTGTGCTTCCCTCTTCTGAAGTGCTGCTGTGGTGCATTAATCATATTTCAAGAGCCAGTCATATACTGTTTGTTAAAGTCTCCTTGTTATTCAGAGCACCCTATTCTTCACACTCCATAGTTGGAGACTGGTAAGGGTGCCCATGCCAACCTGTGTCCACAGCCAAAAGCTACTACAATGAGCACGTGAGCATCAGAACTGGACTAGAGGAGCAATGTAAGAAGGTGACCTGGTCTCGTAAATCACGTTTTCTTCTACATCATGTGGATGGCTGATTACATGTGTGTCACTTACCTGGGGAAGAGATGGCACCAGGATGCAGTATAGGAAGAAGGCACACGGAGGCAGTGAGATGCTTTGGGCAATGTTCTGTTGGGAAACCTTGGGTCCTTCCATTCATGTGGATGTTACTTGACATGTACCACCTACCTAAACATTGTTGCTGACCAAGTACACACCTTAATGGAAAGGGTATTCCCTGATGGTAGTGACCTCTTTCAGCAGGATAATGCACCCTGACACACTGCAAAGATGGTTCAAGAATGGTTTGAGGAACACAACAAGTTGACTTGGTCACCAAATTCTCCAGATTCCTATCTAAATGAGCATCTGTGGGATGTGCTGGAAAAACAAATTCAATCCATGGAGGCCCCACCTCACAACTTAGAGGACTTAAAGGATCTGATACTGACGGCTAGGTGTCAGATACCACAGCATACCTTCAGAGGTCTAGTGGTGTTCATGCCTCCACAGGTCAGGGCTGTTTTGGTGGCAAAAGTGGGACCTACTTAATATTAGATGGGTGGTCATAAAGTTATGGCTTTATATTTTCCATTGGATGCCTGTGTGGCAGGGGGACAATGCAGGAGCACATTTGGGAGAAAGGGACAGAGTGTTTTCACCCTACAACAGAAGGTACAACAGAAGGTACCTAAAATATAGACCTTCAAAGCAAGATCACCAGATATTATTTTAATGAAAGCTGAAGATTTATACATTTTGACAATGGCTTTTTGAATGACTTTAACACATTCAAGTTTATATAAGATTTTTTTGATTGTGTTAGTATCCAACGTATAGCTATATAGCTATATCGATGCAATAGAAAAAACATGAAAAGAGGCTAAAATAATTATAATTCTTATGCCGCGTACCCACGAGCGGACTTTACGTCAGACTTTGCCCGGCAGACTTTTCGACGGACTTTATGATGGACTTTCTGAATGAACGGACTTGCCTACCCACAATCAACCAAAGTCCGTCGAATTCATACGTGATGGCGTACGACCAGACTAAAACAAGGAAGTTCATAGCCAGTAGCCAATAGCTGCCCTAGCATGGCTTTTTGTCCGTCGAACTAGCATACAGACGAGCTGACTTAACGACCGGACTCGAGTCCGTCGGATAGATTTGAAACATGTTTCAAATCTAAGTCCGTCCAACTTTTGAGAAAACAAAGTCCGCTGGAGCCCACACACGATCGAATTGTCCGACGAAATCCCGTCTGCCGGGCAAAGTCTGCCGTAAAGTCAGTTTCGTGTGTACGCGGCATTAGAGAAAGTGCTGCTCCAAGTTCTCTCCATTGTTGGTCACATGACAAAAAAACCTAGGCTACCCTACTGTGGTCACCAGGACAAATTTTCCCAATGTGGCACATGCACCAACAAAACCCTGACAAAGGTTCTAGGCCTTCAACATCATACAAAAAAAAAAAAACTACGGGAAATAAAGGCTTTTGTTAAAGTTGCACTTTAAAGCCAAATTCCAACCAAGACTTTTTAACTTTGTTTTGGATAGAGCGAGGAAGAGTTGGGTAGAAATATCTCCACAATGACGCAGGCAAAGGGTTAAAAAATTATATTATTACAAAATTATTATTGCTGTCTGCGATTTTAAAGCTGGTTAGATTGGTGTTTAGGAACTGCATAGGGTAGTTTTTGATCAAGGTAAATAAACCCTTTAAATGTTTTCCCACTTAGCCTTTAAATTGGATTTCTGGTTAAGTTGCGGCAGAGATTATGTTGTGCAATTGGTTAGCCTGAAAGGTTACTCCTATATAAAATACCAGGACTTTTTAAATCATTCTGAAAAACTCTATCATTGATTTTTTCAACTAAGGTTCATCCAGAGCTTGCTGCAGGCTCCTTGAGCAATGAGCACTTTCTGCAAGTCAGATAAGTTACCCCTGACACCAATGATCTTTTTAGCTATCGTTAAAGTGGTTGTAAACTCATACATTTACCCAGTAAAGTGACTAGCCTCAGGTGATACACAAAAATTAAGCAAATCCTCCTACATAAGTTGTACCTGTTTATCTGCAGTCTTCTCTTCTCTACAGCAGTTCAAAGTGCAAAATGTATAAGCTTGTCTGAGAGATCAGAAAAAAGGAGAGTGTGGAGCTGAAGTTACACACTGCAGAGTTCAGTGATGAGAGCTCTGAGAGCTGATTGGAGGGAAGAGACACACCCCTTTCACACAGCACACAGGAACAGAGTTGAGACTGTCAATCTGCTGGTGCTCCCTCCTCGTCACCCTTTTTCTCTTGGTGTCAGGAAAACTTGTCAGAAGTGATTCATGCTGATAGCAGAGGAACAAAGCAAGAGACAGAAATGACACTTAGTACTCTGAATTGAGACAAGTACACACTACAGAGGTATATGTTTTGTTCATATTTCATATGTGAGGTTTACAACCATTTTAAGAAGGGCATTCCTCCCACTGACCACTAATGTAAGGAGTATTTTTTTTAGTGGTCCTTCTTCACTGTCTACCAATATAGCACTTCACTCATCGCCAATATAGGGGGACACGTATAGACTGACCACCAATGTGCAGGAGCCCTATAGTTTTTGTGGTCTGTTTCTTTTAGTATTTTTTAAAATAATTTTGTCATATAGGGCAGCCCTGAGTGTCAAATATGCAACAATAATTATTCTGTTATTTATTCTCCTATCAACACCTTACTGTTCAAGCAAATGTCCAGTGAGGTATAGATATAGTGATTGGAGGCAAGGGTTTCCTGAGACCTGAAAGTTATTTCAAGGGTTACTCTATGGTTCTCTGGATAATGCAGGTTGGCGCCTTCATATCATAAGGCTCATCTTCAGATTGGAGCAGCTGTTCTCATCCTGGGCTCTGTAGAACCCTATGGTTCCTTCAGAGTTTTCTAGGGGTTCCTTGAGATGTAGCTGATGAACATCCCACTTGATGATGCCTGCACAGTTCCAGGGCCAACATCACTTGGCAGAGTCAGCTTCATGACACCAATGATCTATTTATCTGTAAGCATGGCATTCTAGTCATCATTGTATCCCTTTGACCTCCCAAATTGGTTTTAGCAAGACTCCACCGAGATCTGAAAATAATTCTAAGGGTTCCTCTGGAGTAATGAGGATGAGACAGACTAAATTAGTCTATCGTGATGATCTGACCAACACTACAAATATAAATTGTGAAAGAAAAGGCTGTGAAAGGCTGCTCTACCCCATAGAATAGTTCCACCAATACAGCTTGCTAAGGATGCCTACAGGAATGAATGCACTTTTTACGGAATACATGTATGAGTATTAAACCCAGTTTCATTCTAGCAAGCATGCATTAAAAAGACGCATAGCGAGATAATGAGATGGGAGCATACTGCCGCCCCCGTGGGCCTTTGCTGCCCTAGGTCTGAACTTGAATACTCTTTCCGCAAACACAGGCCTGCAATTTTTATTGAAGCAGCTTGTTTCTGATGGCTCTTAAAGCGGAAATAGGACTAAAACCCAAATGCTTAGTCAATGAGAAGAGGTAATCTACATACGGGAGAGGAACCACCTGCGCACTGTGAAAGATTTCCCCATCATTCCGCCCATAAAATCGTTCCTAGACAGATGAAAAGTGTTGAAAGTCTGCTACGTCTGCCAGAATTATGTAGTTAAAAGAGCCATAAACAGTTTAACTCATTAGGCGTTTTCATCTGGTTTGCAAGGAACAAATCCATTCTGTGTCCAGAAGGGTGAGCTTGGCACGGGGAAATAATAGCAAAGGAAGCTGGAGCATTCGGAAAGGCTCAATAAAAAGACAGCATGTTTTCCAATCTGGTCTTTTAAAATATCCATTATAGAAGAGCTTTAGGGATTAAGAGGATTAGATGTGATGACACATCTGTCCGGTTGCTACTGAGGAGGTGGAAATCTCCACCGCCGTTTGAGTTATATACAGGAACTGATTTACACCACAAATACAACAAATGACCAATGTGTCCCTTATCAATTTGGAAATTAACAGGCTCCCCCTGCTGGGCACCTACATGCACTTCTTTTAACGCTGGTTCAGCATTGTTACATCATGCTATAGCGACCTCCAATGTAAATACATTTTTTTTTACCATGAATAGAGTGGGGAAAAGAACTGTCAGGTTTTCAATGCTGTTTATGAAACAATTGAGGACATATATCTTTTCAAGTCTTTTTTCCTTGTGACCCCAGAACAAAAAATGAAGGGAATAGGGTCTCCGGGATAGAAAGACACAGCATTAAAACTTAATAGACTGTCTACTTAAAGAGGAAGTGAACCTCGATGGGTTTTACTTCCTCTTTTGCTCCCTGCAAGGCCTGCAAATGAAAAGCACGATGGGCTAGTATGCATCGCATACTAGACCATTATATGACACTTACCTGAAAACGAAGCTCACGCTGTCCCCTGTGCAGGCCGCGTTCATCTTCACCCCTCTTCCTTCCGGGGCCGCGGACTCCGGCTTTGTGACTGACTGACATTACTCCTGCGCATGCGTGTGGGAGCCATCAGTCATGACACACGCTGGGGGAAGAAACGGCACGGTGGTCCGTTTCTTCACAGCGCATGCGCCGATGATGACATCGGCACACTACAAGTGAAATATCTCCTAAATGGTGCACGTTTAGGAGATATTTCCACTATCTATAGGTAAACCTTATTCTAGGCTTACCTATAGATACAAGTAAGATAAAAGGGTTTACAGCCACTTTAAAGCATATCTGAAACCAAAACCAAATATGGAATATAATACAGCTTACCAGTCCTTGGATGTGCCGGCTGCATTTGTTTCCTTGGTAAAGTGGACCTCTGCTTCCCTGAAACATTAGTGGACTTTTTTCTTTCTGTGTTTCACATGACACCTCAGCAAAATTCTAAACTGGCTCCTTGGTGTGCTGGGCATTTCCTGCCCGGTCTATATGAGTCTAATTGTCCAAATGGTAGGCGGTGCACCCTACCATGGGCAGGGGTCTCCAAACTTTCCAAACAAAAGGCCAGTTTACTGTCCTTTAGACTTTAGGGGGGCCAGACTGTGGCCAGTGGGAGTAGAAAATGCCACAACTTCAGTGGGAGTAGACAAAAAAATTTTAAAAAATTAAATTAGACATGCTATCTGCCAATAGAACTTAACCAAAAAGTGCATTCTATGCATCCAAAAATATAGAAAATATACCAAATCAAATCGTTATTCAACCACAAAAAAAATGACAAAGCAATAACTCCAAGGCCAATAATAAACAACAAGTTATCTCCTCCAATTCCGCAGCATAGTTGGTTGACGAACGGTCGTTCAGAAACGAACTGAAAAGCACGAAATGAAAAGCGCAACCTGAAAAGCGCTAAAGGAAAAACGCGAAATGAAAAGCGCAAATCAACACTCACCAAACTTCTACTAACACCAAATTAGCAGAAGGAGCCCAAAGGGTGGCGCTAAAGAGCTGAAAAACCTCGTAGTACACCTAGTACGTCACTACGTTCAGAATTGTTGGCCAACATTTGTGTGACCGTGTGTATGCAAGACAAGTTTGAGCCAACACCCTTCGGACAAAATTCCACGGTTTTGTTGGCGGAAAATCAGGTCGTGTGTACGAGGCATTAGAGCAGGGATCCTCAAACTACGGCCCTCCAGCTGTTGCGGAACTACACATCCCATGAGGCATTGTAAAACTCTGATTTTCACAGACATGACTAGGCATGATGGGAATTGTAGTTCTTGAACAACTGGAGGGCCATAGTTTGAAGACCCTTGCATTAGAGTGTAGGCTGCGAGCCAGACACACCCCTAAACCTTGTGGACAGCCTTCCCAGGAGAGTTGAAGCTTGTATAGCTGCAAAGGGTGGGCCAACTCAATATTGAACCCTACAGACTAATGCCCCGTACACACGAGCGGACTTTACGGCAGACTTTGCCCGGCGGACGGGATTTCGTCGGACAATTCGATGTGTGTGGGCTCCAGCGGACTTTGTTTTCTCAAAAGTTGGACGGACTTAGATTTGAAACATGTTTTAAATCTTTCCGTCGAACTCGAGTCCGGTCGAAAAGTCCGCTCGTCTGTATGCTAGTCCGACGGACAGAAAACCACGCTAGGTCAACTATTGGCTACTGGCTATGAACTTCCTTGTTTTAGTCAGGTCGTAGGTCATCACGTACGAATGCAACGGACTTTGGTGGATTGTGTGTAGGCAAGTCCGTTCATTCAGAAAGTCCGTCATAAAGTCCGTTGAGAGGTCCACCAGGCAAAGTCTGCCGTAAAGTCCGCTCGTGTGTACACGGCATAAGACTGGGATGCCATTAAAGTTCATGTGCGTTTAAAGGCAGGCGTTCCAATACTTTTGACAACATAGTGGATATTTCCAAACGTATGCAACTCAGACCTCTGTAAACTAGAAACAGATTTCATTTCTGATAGATAGGATGTGTGCTGATGACTTTTTAATGCAATGTGCACTAAGACAGAGATCTCACCACCATCGTATCAGAGGTCTATACAAAACCAGAGAATGATTCGAGCTGTCGGCATCTACCCCGAGCTGAAATAAATGCAGCCTGGATTGGGGCCCGTCTCACGACGGCTTCGCTGCGTTCAAAGGTTGAGCACAGAGCCATCCTAATACTTCTCATTAAAATAACTTATCTATATTTAGCCTTTGAGCTGATGGCATAATTCATTCCACGGCGAGACACTCACATTTCCATAAGGAAATCATTAAACCCTAAAATGTTCTTAAATGGTTAATGCTGAAATCCATCAGGGTAATGCTGGGATAAACAGATCAATACACAAACACATGCACAGTGTAATAACAAGAGTTTTCTCATACAATGAACAAACCTTTTCTGTTTTCTTTGTGTTCTATCCAATATACAACAATCTGTTTCTCAGTGGAGCCGGGAAACTGGCAAGGATTTACTGCGAGTAATGTAAAAGAGCTAGCATAGAAATGCAAAAGTCACTTGCTTCTGCTTGTGAGCAGATTAACAAAAGCAACTAGGCCACTGTAAAAAAAAAAAAAAGTGACTGTCTAAGCCCTTAAAGTGAACCTGGGATTTGCTCATGCAGAGTGTTCTGTCTCACTTATACAGTAAAACCTTGGCTGGAGAGCAACTTGGTTTGAGAGCGTTTTGCAAGACAAGCAAAATTTTTAAATACATGTTGACTTGATATACAAGTAGCGCCATGTCAGAACTGAGTAGAAAAGAGAAGAGGGGCGCCTCTAAGTGTAGCAATATGGTTACATTTACCCTGTTTCCCCGAAAATAAGACCTAGCGTGTTTGTCGGTGATGGCTGTAATATAAGCCCTACCCCCCAAATAAGCCCTAATTAAAGTCTTTGTAGGTCTTATTTTCAGGGTAGGGCTTATTTTCGGGGAAACAGGGTAATGAATGTACAACATTTAGCAATTCACATGGTTGGTGATTAAAACAGGCACATCCAAGAAAACTGTCCACATAGACCGTCCTCCTCACCACCATCCAAGTCGTCACTTCCACTCTGCGCTCCACGAGCGCTTCAATCACTCTACTGCAGGGTAGTCTTCCCGGTCACGATTGCAGACTGACAGTGGTGAGAGCCGGTGGTGCGGGGGATGGTCTATGTGGACATCTTTACCCCGGATGCCTGCATACTTAGATGTGCCTCTTTTAATCATCAGCCATGTGAGTTGCTAAATGTTGTACCTTCATTAAATGTAACCATATTGCTACACTTAGAGGCGCCTCTCTTCTCTTTTATACTCTGGAGCTCCTGCTGGATTTTGCTTCTAATCCCCTTGTGGAGGCTTCCATTTGTGGATGGACATTTTATGGTTACACAACCTATCACATTGCTATAATCTTTTTATATGGACTTTAACCACTTCAGCCCCAGAAGATTTTTTCCCCCCTCCTGACCACAGCACTTTTTGCTCAGTTTAGTCCGATATGTATTCTACATATTTGTGTTAAAAAAAAAAAAAAAATCGCTATAAGCGTATATTGATTGGTTTGCGCAAAAGATATAGCGTCTACAAAATAGGGGATAGTTTTATTTTATTTGTATTATTATTTTTTTTTATTAGTAATGGCGGCAAGCTGCGATTTTTATCGTGACTGCGACATTATGGCGGACACTTCGGACACTTTTGACACTATTTTGGGACCATTGTCATTTATACAGCGATCAGTGCTATAAAAATGCACTGCTTACTGTGTAAATGACACTGGCAGGGAAGGGGTTAACCACTAGGGGGCGGTGAAGGGGTTAAGTGTGTCCTAGGGAATGATTCTAACTGTGGGGGGGTGGGCTTCAACTCAAATGACAGCGATCACCGCTCCCGAAGACAGGGAGCAGTGATCTCTGTCATGTCACTAGGCAGAACGGGGAAATGCCCTGTTTACATAGGCATCTATCCGTTCTGCGGCTCTGTGACACGCATCGCTGGGAGACCGGCGGACATCGAGTCCGCCGATCCTGCGGGCACACTCACGCTGTACGCGGCGGGCATGTGTGCGTGCCTGCTAGCCCCGCCAATTAAAGGGGACATACAGGTATGCCCATTTGCCCACCGCTGCCATTGTGCCGACGTATATCGGCGTGCGGCGGTCGGCAAATTGTTAACCTGAAAGACTTATGAATAAATGGTTTTGGAACAAATCATTTGAGTTTTCATTATTTCTTATGGGGAAATTCGCTTTGATATACAAGTGCTTTGGATTACAAGCATGTTTCCGGAACTAACTATACTCGCAATCCAAGGTTTTACTGTAGACCCTTTGGTGTGAACAAACCCTTAGTATTTGGAAGATGATACAGAGTTAAATAACCCATCAATATCTTATATGTCTCTGGGATCGTATCAGTGAAAATTCTGCGTCTACTTCCCAACACTTCACATCTGCTGTGACCATTAGGAGGGTTTCCCACGTTTTCTGACGTTTTTTTTTTTTTTTTTTTTTTTTTTTTATTTCGTTTAAATTATGGAGAATGTTGGAGGAGCCAGACCACAAAAAGGTGAGTGGGAACACCCAAGACTCCCAGGTAGACAGGAATTCTACACAGGAGGTCTCGCGGTTGGAGACACATAAGAAGTCATTCAGGACATCCAACCCAAACGACATCACTTCGGGTGGACTTACCCTTTAAGACACATTACTTATCTGCAGATTACATTTACATGTATTTATTAAAAAAATAAAAATAAAAAAAAGTCAAAAAGGCCACAGAAGTCACATATGAGTGAGCCTACATATGTTTAAGTAATACATACACCCTTTTTCTGTTAAAAAAAAAAAAAAAAAAGTAATACATACACGTGTATTCATTTTCTGTTCGCTTTATTATATTGGAGTGTTTTCCCCTTGTACAGTTTATAAAAATCTCTGTATACGGCGCTCACAGTACTGCGTGCCGGACCATCAAAGCCTCTTCTGGTAATTTCATCCCACCTCATTTCCTGCATCTTGCCGTCAAAGGCACATGGGACGTTCTGCTCTCCTGCAATATCCTGCACGGCCCTTACTGAGGGTAAAACGATATTCCGAGAATTTTCTCCCATGATTTTTTTTTTTTTTGTGGAAGTAAAACATATAGCACACGGTTGTTGAACAAAGAACTGTTTTTGTTGTCATTTATTAACCAATCAAAATTAAAGGAGAACCTGAAGTGAAAGATACAAGGAGGCTGCTATTTCCTTACCACCTTTTGAAAATGCTGATTGCCTGGCTGTCATGCTGACTTTCCAGCTTCAGGAGCTAACCCAGGGGAAGACTACAGATATGGACTTTTCTCTGACTTTCCTGATCTGCATACTTGATCCTGGTCAGTGACTCAGAAAGTATTGAAGACAATAGACATGTGCAGGACGAAAAAATGTGTTGGTTAATTACATAAATTTGTTTAGTTTAATTCATTTAATTTGTTTCATTAATTTATTTGTTTTTGGAATTCGTATTATTTATTCAAATTTGAATCAATTTATATTCCATTCGAATTGCATTCCAATTTGGATCAAATTCCATTCACAATTAAAATTTATTCTGTTTGAAATTCAAATTTTGGAAGATGATTATATTCTTTCTTATTCATTCTATTGTTTTTTCTATTCTATTATTTTATTTTCTATTCTATTATATTCTATTCAAATTTATTCTATTCGAAATTCGAATTTCGGAAGATGGTTATATTCTTTCTATTCTATTTTATTCTGTTCTATTGTGTTTTTTTTTCTATTCTATTCTTTTCTATTCTAGTCAATTCTATTTTTTTATTTTCTATTCTAGTCAAATTTGAATTTATTCTATTTGAATTTTGGGAAATGGTTATATTCTTTCTATTCTATTTTATTCTATTATATTGTGTTTTTTTTCTATTCTTTTCTTTTCTATTCTATTCAAATTCAAGTGTATTCTATTTTAATTTTGGAAAATAGTTAAATTATTTATATTCTATTTTTTAAAATCTATTCTATTCTTTTTTTCTATTCTACTCTTTTTTTTCAATTCTATTCTTTACTATTCTATTAAAATTTGAATTTATTGTATTTGAATTTTGGGAAATGGTTATATTCTTTCTATTCTATTTTATTCTATTATATTGTGTTTTTTTTCTATTCTTTTCTTTTCTATTCTATTCAAATTCAAGTGTATTCTATTTTAATTTTGGAAAATAGTTAAATTATTTTTATTCTATTCTATTTTTAAAAATGTATTCTATTCTTTTTTTCTATTCTACTCTTTTTTTAAATTATATTCTTTTCTATGCTATTCAAATTTGAATTTTTTTCTATTTGAATTTTGGGAGATGGTTATATTCTTTCTATTCTATTTTATTCTATTATATTGTGTTTTTTCTATTATTTTCTTTTCTATTCTAGTCAATTATTTTTCTTTTCTATTCTAATTCAAGTGTATTCTATAATAATTTTGGAAAATAGTTAAATTATTTTTATTCTATTCTATTTTTTAAAATCTATTCTATTCTTTTTTCTATTCCACTCTTTTTTTCAATTCCATTCTTTTCTATTCAAATTTGAATTTGTTCTATTTGAATTTTGGGAGATGGTTATATTCTTTCTATTCCATTGCTTTTTTTCTATTATATTATTTTATTTTCTATTCTAGTCAGTTCTATTCAAATGTATTCTATTTTAATTTTGGAAAATAGTTACATTCTTTTTATTCTATTCTATTTTGTATTATCTATTCTATTTCTTTTTTTTCTATTCTACTCTTTTTTTTAAATATTATTACTTTCTATTCTATTCAAATGTGAATGTATTCTATTTGAATTTTGACAAATGGTTATATTCTTTCTATTCTATTTTATTATATTATATTGTGTTTTTTTTACTATTTTCTTTTCTATTCTAGTCAATTCTTTTCTTTTCTATTCTATTCAAATCCAAGTGTATTCTATTTTATTTTGGAAAATAGTTAAATTATTTTTATTCTATTCTATTTTTTAAAATCTATTCTATTCTTTTTTTCTGTTCCACTCTTTTTTTTCAATTCTATTCTTTTCTATTCAAATTTGAATTTATTGTATTTGAATTTTGGGAGATGTTATATTCTTCCTATTCTATAGCTTTTTTTCTATTATATTATTTTATTTCCTATTCTAGTCAATTCTATTAAAATGTATTCTATTTTAATTTTGGAAAATAGTTAAATTCTTTTTATTCTGTTTTATTTTTTTAAAACTATTCTATTCTTTTTTTCTATTCTACTCTTTTTGTATTCTATTTGAATTTGAATTTACTCTATTTGAAATTCGAATTTCATAAGATGGTTATATTCTATTTTATTCTATTCTAGTCTATTCCTTCTATTTTCTATTCTATTTTATTCTCTTCAGAAATTCAAATTCAGTTAAAAAAACGATTTGAATTTGATTAGAAAACAATTTGAATTTCGAAATTTTGTTATTTTGGATTTGTTTAAATTTGCTACTATTGTCATTTGGAAAATCGGACACATCTGAATTTCTTAATAACGAAAAATTCATCCACATTTCAATTCGGAACAAAACGAACCGCACATGTTTAAAAGACAATGGGTCAGTCAGGCTAGCATTTTCAGAAGGAGGAAATGTATGGCAGCCCCCTTAAAATGTTACTAAACCCACAACAGTAAAATCAGTCTGTATATACAGTAAAGCATGCTTGCTATACTCACTGTGGATTCTAAGGGGTTAATCTTCTGCATTGTGTAAAAAAAGCTGTTTGATCCTGTCTTCTCTGATCTTCCCCTTCTTCCACAGTCCCCAATCCATCTCCTGGTAGAACAGAGTCTTGGGGGCACTCTGCACATGCTCAGTTTGGTGTGTATTGCTTTTTTTTTTCTAGGGAGGGTGCATGTGACCAGCACAGGGGCCAATCAGCACTGTTCAGACAGGGGGTCAGGGGTCCTGCAGCCTCATAGGACAGTCAGAGCAGAATGAAAACTCCTCCTATAAGCTTTAACTAGACACTGGTAGAAGTCACAAGACTGCTACATACTGCTGATGAGAAAGGGTAATTAGCAGTTTATATTTACTAAAATAATTGCATTTCCATGTTCTGTGTACTGTGGGAGACCAGATATAGTGAATGCAGGGTCCCGGGTTTAGTAACCCTTTAATTTCACCTCTGACACCTTTAATTTAAAGGGAAAGTACCAGTAATTAGTATTATTATTAGAGCAGGAGTCACCAAAGTTTTAATTATGAGGGACACGTGTGTATTCTACAAATATTTTCAGGCTGAAAACATCCCCTAAAAAGTCCCTATCAGAGCTTTCCCTTACATAAGGGTCCCCACCAGAGCCTGTTCTTGTATTGGAGGTCCCATCAGAGTCCCTCCTTACATCAAAGTCCTCATCAGAGTCTCGCCTTATGTCAGGGCCTACATCAGTGTTCCCCTTTATATCAGGGCCCCCCATCAGAGTCAACCATTACATCAATTACAGCCAACAGCACCACTGATCATTGTATTCTGATGGTGAGGAAGGCTCTATGCTGTCAGAACACAATGGCACAGCGGAAGGATTCATATTGAATGTGTTGATGGGGGAATTAAATATATATATATTTTCATCCAGGCTATTTTTTGAGGCACTTTTTTTCTATGAAAATTGCAAGGAGTTTTTGTAACCATCAGAAGCTAACTACTTGCCGACCAGCCTACGGCGGGAGGTTGGCCCCCCTACGCGAATCGCCGTAGCTGTTCAGTGGCTACATTAAGGGGTATAGGGGGCTCCTCAGAGAGCCAGAACGGGGATCTGTGGATGTAAACAAACAGATCCCCGTTCTGACAGGGAAGTAAAGAGAGATCTGCTGTTCCTAGTGATCAGAAACAGCGATCTCTCTGTACTCCCAGGCAGTCCCCTCCCCCCCACATTTAAAAACCCTTCCCTAGGGAACACTTAACCCCTTGATCGCCCCCTAGTGTTAACCCCTTCCCTGCCAGTGTCATTTATACAGTGATCAGTGGCTATTTTTAGCTCTGATCGCTGTATAAATGACAATGGTCCCAAAAATGTCTGATCTGTCTGCCATAATGTTACAGTCCCAATAAAAATCGCTGATCGCCGCCATTACTACTAAAAAAAAATTAAAAATAAAAATGCCATAAAACTATCCCCTATTTTATGGATGCTATAACTTTTGCGCAAACCAATCAATATACGCTTATTGTGATTTTTTTTTTTTTACCAAAAATATGTAAAAGAATACATATTGGCCTAAACTGAGGAAAAAATGTTTTTTATACATTTTTTGGGGATATTTAATATAGCAAAAAGTAAAAAATATTGCGCCAGTCATAGTGTGTGTACAGCTCTGTCAGGCTGTAATGTCACAATATTGGTGGGAGGCATGGGCGTTGCTAGGTCTACAAAAGATCCGGGGCTAGAGCCCATAGCAGTGAAGTAAAGAAAGTCATACGCTTGGGTGGGCATACACATGTAGAGAATATATGTATATATATTTATATAATATTGTTACATATCTGAGTGTGGATTCCCCCTTACATCAGGGTCCCCTGAGAGCCCCCCTCATTACATCAGGTTCCCCAGAGAGCCCCCCCTCATTACATCAGGGTCCCCAGAGAGCCCCCCTCATTACATCAGGGTCCCCAGAGAGCCCCCCCCCTTACACCAGGGTCCCCAGAGAGCCTCCCCTTACATCAGGGTCCCCAGAGAGCCTCCCCTTACATCAGGGTCCCCAGAGAGCCTCCCCTTACATCAGGGTCCCCAGAGAGCCTCCCCTTACATCAGGGTCCCCAGAGAGCCCCAGGGCACAGGAGTTGGCTACATAAAGAAGGCAGGGCTCAGCTGTGCCCATCTATGCAGCCTCAGCAGTGCCCAGCAATGCAGCCTCACCAGTGCCTAGCAATGCAGCCTCACCCGTGCCTAGCAATGCAGCCTCACCTGTGCCCAGCACTGCACCCCCCACTGTAGTGTCCTCTGTCCCCTGCACCCCACCCCACTGCAGTGTCCTCTGTTCCCTGTACCCCACTGCAATGTCCTCTGTTCCCTGTACCCCACCGTAGTGTCCTCTGTCCCCTGCACCCCACCACACAAACACACACTGTGTAAGTAGAATTCTCCTACCTTACACAGGTGTACAGCAAGCAGAGCATCTATGATCGGCATCACAGGCCTGGATGGGGGTGGGAACTACTGAAGTTAACTTTTCACATTAACAGGCTGGTAATTGGTTGCTAGGATTGCAACCAATCACCTTCTGTTTGATGAAAAAAGTTAACTCCTAAGGTTTCCGCCCCCATCCAGCCCTGTGATAATGTCCGTGGGCCGGGTGCCTGCATTCGGCAGTGGTGGGCCAGGTGCCGATCCCTGCCCTAGAGACTCGGGGCTATGGGCCCCAGATTCGGGGCTATAGCTTCAATAGCCACCCCCTAGCAACGCCTCTGGTGGGTGGGCAGGGAGGTGGTAAAACCATGGCTCAGCCACCTGTTTTTACTGCCTGCCCCTCCAGGGCTCACGGGAGTTCCGGGCTGTGGAGGAGGTGGGAGTGGCTGGCGGTCAGGCACCTGGGTGGATTCTGACATTATTGTCGGGAACCTTGCAGAGCCTTGACTGGCTCTGTGATGCCAGCCAACAGCAGACTTTAGCCCCCTGTTGGCTAAATCTGGGTCACAGGAGTGCAGCTTTGGCCCTACTTCTCTTTTAACCAGTTCCCGACCAGCTGCCGCAGATATACTGCGGCAGTTTGGCCCCCCTGCGCGAATTGACGTACCGGTACGTCGGTTTGTGCACTAGCTTTTGCGGGCACGTGCCGCGGGAGCTTGCCCTTGATGTCCGCCGGGCCACCCGCGATCACTGGAAACAAGGCGGATCCCCGTACTGACAGGGGAGGAGAGAGAGATCAGCTGAACCTAGTGATCAGGAACAGCGATCTCTCTCTGCTCCCAGTCAGTCCGTCCCCCATACAGTTAGAAACACCTCCCTAGGAAACACTTGACCCCTTGCTCGCCCCCTAGTGTTAACCCCTTCCAAGCCAGTGGCATTTATACAGTGATCAGTGCATTTTTATAGCACTGATCACTGTATTGGTGTCACTGGTCACCAAAAAGTGTCATTTAGGGTCAGATGTGTCCGCCGCAATGTCGCAGTGCCGCTAAAACTCACAGATCGCCGCTATTACTAGTAAAATCAATAAAAAAAAATTAAAAGTTCCTAAATCTTTCCCTTATTTTGTAAACATAGCTTTAACTTTTGCGCAAACCAATCAATATAAGCTTATTGCGATTTTTTTTTAACCAAAAATATGTAGCAGAATACATTGTGTCCTAAGCTGATGAGTAAATTAGTTTTTTTATATATTTTTTTAGGGGTATATATTATAGCAGAAAGTAAAAAATATTGTTTTTTTTTAATTACCATATATACTCGAGTATGTCGACCCGAATATAAGCCGAGGCACCTAATTTTACCACAAAAAACTGGGAAAATTAATTGACTCGAGTATAAGCCTAGGGTGAGAAATGCACATCTACTGTAAGCGTAAAAGAGGGTCAACAATGCCCATTTGCAGCCTCACTGTGCCCATTTGCAGCCATAGATCCCCCAAACTTCAAACTCGGTAGTTAAGGGTTCCTAGATGCCCCCTAGCTGCAGCCAAAATCCCGAAATGACATTGCTGCAGATGGACACAGTTGACCAACTTTGGGGCCCCGTATCCCGGGGCCACCTGGTGCTAGGAACCCCATATTTGGTGTGCAAACCCAGTGGAACTAGCACACAACACATCCTGGGATTCCTAGCACCGAGTGGCCCCGAGATACGGGGCCCCAAAGTTGGTTCGGAAAATGTCAAGCATTTTTCTGCAGCAGAGAATGACATTTTCCCACCCGACTTTGGGGCTTCATATCTCGGGGCCCCAAAATCGGTTCAGAAAATGTCATTCTTTGCTGCAGAAAAGTGCTTGACTCGAGTATAAACCGAGGGGGGGCATTTTCAGCACAAAAAAAATGTGCTGAAGAACTCGGCTTGTACTCGAGTATATATGGTATCGCTCTTTTTTTGTTTATAGCACAAAAAATAAAGACTGCAGAGGTGATAAAATACCACCAAAAGAAAGCTCTATTTGTGGGAAAAAAGGACATCAATTTTGTTTGGGTACAAGGTTGCACGACCGCGCAATTGTCATTTAAAGAAACGCAGTGCGGTATCGCAAAAAATGGCCTGGTCAATGAAGAAGGTAAATCCTTCCAGGGCTGAAGTGGTTAAAGCGTAACTAATCCCATCGATTTAAAGTTTAAAAAAACAGTTACATTCCCGGCACGTGCTGGGATTGCTAACTGTCACATTGCAAACTATCAAACGGCTGGCGTCATAACTGATCACATGTGTAGCATCATAGCAGTTGAAATTCGAACAGAGGCCAAGATGGCAGCGTCCTTGGCTGAAAATGATAGGAGGGTTTAGTTCCGCTTTCACATCAATGAATTTAGGTGAAGTGGTAAAGTTTCCCTGAAATGAAAACTCTCAATTTTGTTGATCCCTACCCTAAAGAAGAACCTGTGTTGCCTATAGCAACCCCAAAGTCATCCTTTTTTCTTTTGGTGCACCCATGGAAGAATAAAGCGCTGATTCTGACAGGTTGCTGTGAGCAACAAAACCAGCTCCTGGCTCAGACACTTTTACACACACGTGGCCCAGCGTGTCTACATGCAAAGTATTGCTTTAATTAAAAAATGTATTTGTCTGAGGAGCTGCCAGGAGCGGAATTTTGGTGACATGGTTCTCATTCGGGGTTTATGGAAAATTCCTACAATAAGATGCATGTCTGGACAGTGTGTAAACTGAAGGGAAATCTATGGGGAGAGTGCCATTTTCTGCAGAAATAAATTACCATCACCCAGGGAAAAGTCTTTTCATAATGTTTAGCGTTTTGCTGTTAAATAAATGATTAAGGCTCACTTTCACGCTGCGAATTGCAGTTCATTAATGTACCAGTAAATCTAAGCTGGGCATTAACCTAATATAATAAAACATCTTGTAACATTTTAAAGATGCAAGGTAAAGCATCAGATCTTCAGGAAAAAAAAAAAAAAAAAAACATTGTGGTAAATAAGACACTGAGGCAGTTTTCAGACAATTTAGCGCTACAAATAGCGTCTGTAAAGCACCTGAAAACTGCCTCCATGCCATCCGAATGTGAGTGCCCGAGTGCTTTCACACTGGGGCGGTGCGCTTGCGGGACGTTAGGAAAAGTCCTGCAAGCAGCATCTATGGGGCAGTTTGGGAGTGCTGTTTACAGCGCTTCCAAACTGCCCTGCCCATTGAAATGAATGGGCAGCACTTCCAAATCGTCTGAAAAGCGTTTCAGAAGCGCCGCAACACGGACGCTTTTAACCCGTTCTTTGGCCGCTAGCGGGGGGTTTAAAAGTGCTCCGCTAGTGGCTGAGAAGCGCAGCTTAAACAGCATTAATGCACCGCTAAAAGGACCGGCGCTTTACCGCTAATGCTCAGGGGCGGCCTCAGTGTGAAAGTGGCCTTAGTGGGGAAAAAAAAAAGGTAAGGTAAAAGAGGTAAGGTATTCAGGTAGAATGATTACAAAAAGAAGTTCAGATAAAGAGGACTAATGCCGCGTACACATGAGCGGACTTCTCGTCGGATTGAAACCCGAAGGACTTTTCAACGGAGTTCCGACAAAACGGACTTGCCTACACACGATCCCACCAAAGTCTGATCGTTTTGAACGTGATGACGTACGACCAGACTAGAAAAGGAAGTTCAAAAGCCAGTAGCCAATAGCTGCCCTTGCGTCGTTTTCGGTCCGTCGGACTAGCATACAGATGAACGTTTTTTTCTATAGGAATCGAGTTGGTCGGAAAGATTTGAAGCATGGTCTATTTCTAAGGTCCGTCAGATTTTTCGACAGAAAAGGTCCGATGAAGCCCACACACGATCGGAATGTCCGACGGATTCGTTGCGTCTGACCTTTTCTGCCGGAAAGTCCGCTTGTGTTTATGCGGCATTAGAGTGGACCAGCATCCATATGTGCGTTGTACAGAAAGCAAGGTCCCTCCTTGAGATTTTAGAGGCCTAAATGGTGATATAACAACAAAAGACAATATGAATAATAAATATAAATATAAAAATTGAAATTTATTATAGTACATATAGTTCAAGAATAGCAAACAATGAATAATTGATAAGAAAAACGTGGTTGATACAATCACACATCAATGTGATACATTGGTTAGATGCTGTAGGGGATCAAAGGACACCATATAGAGTGCAGGCTCCACACCCAATGCGTTTCAGAAATTACTTCCTTCTTCAGGGGGGTATCAAGGGATCAAAGCATCATATTCTAAATGCAAATAGACAGAATTTAGCCAGATATAGCATAGTGGAATATAAACAATATATGGCCTTTGTCCATTCTAGCGCCAAGCCACAAACAAACTTACATGTTGATGAAAAATCACAAATTAGCCATATAAGATATACAGGTTTAAAAACAGCCAAATCCAGCCAGAGGTAACCCATACGCCAAGACCACTCACCACCACCGGGGCTAAACAGAAGGACACCCAGCAAGGTTAGACAGCGGAACGAGCCCAGCAGGGCTGATGTACAGCAAAAATGTGCTTAAAGAGGAGTTCCACCCAGGGGGTCCAGTAAAAAAAAAAAAAAAAAATTAAAAGTCAGCAGCTACAAATACTGTAGCTGCTGACTTTTAATTGGACACTTACCTGTCCCAGGGTCCAGCGATGCGGGGGACCGAAGCCCCGCTCGTCTCCCCCTCCGTTCAGCGGTGCCAGCATTGCAACTGTGGGCGCCGGGCTGTGGCTTCACAGCCTGGCACCCACTGCGCATGCGCGAGCGGTGTCGCGTGCCGTGAATGGCCGCTAAGTCACCTGGGACCTGTAATGGGTCCCAGATGATTGACAGGAGGGAGGGAGCAGAGCTGAGCCCTTCCTGTGCCGAGGGGGAAGTGATGTCACCAGCCCAGGCACTGGAAGAGGCAGACTACGAGGGACCACCTAGCAACAGCCATTTAGAGGTAAGTAAAAAAAAAAATATATCCAAATGTTTTTTTGTATTTTTTTTTCTAATTTTTCATGTAGTTTTTTTTTTTTGGGTGGAACCCCTCTTTAACTTCTGAATGGTATGGTTGCTGAGCAAGAAAAAAACAGGTATATGTATAAGTAATATGAAGCAACACTTAAGCTGTGAATCACAGTGAAGGTGCTGCTCAAAAGTATCGCAAAAAACATCAGGGGAAAGGATATGGTATTGGTTCTGGGTGAGTACCCACTCTAGTTGCTAGGAAAATATATTTAGGAAAAAGTTAAATAAACTAAGCGCCCAAAGAATACATAACATCAGCACTTACCAAAGAAGATCATGGATCAAAGCAACCCCTGGATAGTGGTAGAGACCACCCCGAATAGCGTGTGGGGGTAGCTGAGCAAACCCAGCAGTGCTTCTTAAATACCCTAAAGATGATGGCCATACCGTAACAACGCCCCGCGGCACATGGTTCCATGCTGGACTGGCGTGCGTTCCATTGCTGGCCCCCGGGCATGTGGCGCGAGGCGCAAGGCACGACCATGTCACTTAGGGTGGAGCCGCGTATCGCGTCACGCACCTGCCAAAACACAAGTGGGCGGAGCCCAGAAAGCGCGGCCAAAACACCAGCCGAGGGTTGTAGGGAACCTAAGGGAGAAGATGTCGCTGTCCGGCAGCGAACTCGCTCGAGATGACAACCAGTGCCACCCACAGCACTGCATGGGTGGCCAGGGTGCGCTGTGTGGGAGCCCAGAGAAGCCGAGGGATCGGAGTGGAGGCCAGGCTGGAAAACCCTGGATGGAGGAGGCTGGAAAAAAAACATGTCTAAAAAACATGAAACATGAATTGCAGCAGACATGCAAGCCGCACATTAAATATAAAACATGGGAAGAGACAAAAGCCAATAATGATTATACAATGATCAAATCTAACAACATAAATAGATTTGCAAATGAAAACATTTAATAAAAATAACAAAAGAGAAAAGAAGCTGACAACAGCATGAGAGAAAAACCCTTAATGTAAAGAAAGAGCAGGCAGAAAAATATAAAATAGATGAATATACAGGTATAAAAATGAAGAGAAGTGTTTATAGGTTATTCCTATTTTTATGGGGCAGATAAAAAACAGCTCCTATGGTCGACATAATGTTACTATGCCCCTGGACATCATACATTCCAAGTAATGGATAGTCGCCCTATATCTCATCTTTCCCAGCAACCCGAGGTAAAGCCCTCTAGAAAGGGTTTTTTTTTCATTCATCCCTGGAGGTGAAGTAATTATTTATTCCAATCACCCCCCCCCCCCCCCCCGAGGGGGGTGCACTCTATCCAGTATAAGGAACTGAATCTGAGGGAATTTTGCATTGTGGCGTCTCCAACGTGCCTTCCCCATGGTAATTCTGGCTTAGAATATGTTGTAGGCGCTCTTTCAAAACTCCTGTACGGTTTTACCCACGTAAAAGCAGCCGCACTCGCAGGTAAGAAGATAGACAACTCCTTGTGTTTTGCAGTTGGCGTAATGACAACGATGTTTGAAAATAGTACATTTGGTAAACATACTTGTTTAGCTGTTTGCAGAAATTAACAACATTGAAAGGTGGTGGGGTACATGGATCTTTTTTACCGTCGACTGCAAATTTGCTGTGGACCAACTGGTCCTTTATGGTCCTTTATCGATTTAGCCCTCCTATATGTAATGGAGGGTTGGCCTCCAACATGAGGACCAATCTCAGGGTCCATACTTAAGAGGTGCCAATATTTTGTCATAATTCACCATACCCGCGAGTGTCGGCCGCAGTAGCGGGTTATAATGCGTATGGTTGTGTTGTGCTAAGGTTTCTTTGGATGTACAGCAAGGACTGTCTATTTGGGATGGTAGCGCATCTAAAGGCCTTCCTAAGGCAGGTTTTGGAGTAGCCCCTAGCTCGAAGTCTGTCGTGTAAAGCATTGGCCTCTGTTTTAAAAGTAGTATCACTGGAACAGTTCCTGTGAATCCGCAGGTACTGACTGTAAGGAATGGAGTTCATTAGAGGTCTGGGATGAAAACTGGAAGAGTGTAAAATGGTGTTCCCCGCTGTTGGTTTACGGAAAAGAGTACTCAAAAGTGTCCCATCCAAATCCTTGGAAATGACAATGTCCAGAAAAGGTAGGGATGTAGGATCTGAATTAGGTGTAAACTTTAAATTGAATTCATTGGCCTTCAAACAACGATGGAGACTCTCCACCGGGCAATCCCACATGACAAAGATATCATCAATATACCTATACCATAGAGTAATATGGCTAGCGAATTCCAGAGAGTCGTGAGATAATAGGAACCCTTGTTCCCACTCCCCCCGGTACAGGTTGGCATAGGACGAGGCACAACATGTCTTCATTGCCACCCCCTGCACCTGGAGGAAGTGGGATTCCTGGAATGCGAAAACATTATGGAATATGAACTCAAGCGCAGTAGCTATAAATTCATTAAGTTTCCATTTCATCTGGTTGGTCTGCTGGAGAAGATGTCTAATAACAGATAGGCCTTTGTCATGTGGGATGGAGCAGTAGAGGGCCTCCACATCTATCGAGACCAACAGAGGGTCTGGGGAACGATAAGCTATTATTTTCTTTTCTTTCTTCTAGCAAACTCTTTTACTAATTTGCGTGTATCAGCCATGACTGCCCATGCTGGGCCGGTGCTACCACTAGGCAAACCAGGGGCGCCTGGCCACTGGTGTTCCTACTCTCTTCTCTCTGCAGCAAGCAACTAAGGCCCCATACACACTATTCGATTTTCTGCAGATTTTTGTCTTCAGATTTACCAAAACCATATAATATGAGATCTAACCTTAAGAGTTTCAATTTGTATGCAGTCAGGCAGGCCCTTGCAGTACACGTTTTGGTAAATCTGAAGACAAAAATCTGCAGAAAATCTAATAGTGTGTATGGGGTCTAAGTCTCAGCATTAGCAGGCGGCCGCCGCTCTGTTTACACATAATGTCAGAGGTGCAGCAGCAGCGGAGTACTGTGTCTGTGCCCTGATTCCCGAATGAATGGAAGCAAGCAAACATTCATTGATGGGTACTGCAGAATGCACAGATCACAGGGGTCAAGAATGCAGAATGCACAGATCACAGGGGTCAAGAATGCAGAATGCACAGAGCACAGGGGTCAGAAATGCAGAATGCACAGAGCACAGGGGTCAGGAGTGCAGAATGCACAGAGCACAGGGGTCAGGGATACAGAATGCATGGAGTGCAGGGGTCAAGGTTGCAAAGAGCACAGGAGTCAGGAGTGTGTAATGCACAGAGTATAGAGGTCAGGAATGCAGAAAGAAATCAATATTTTAAGGGGTCAGGAGCACAGGGCAGAGGAGTGCACAATGAACAGAGCACAGGGGTGAGGAATGCAGAATGCATAGAGCACATAGGTCAGGACTGCACAACAAACAGAGCACAGAGGTCAGGAATGCAGAATGCACAAGGCACAGGGGTCAGGGCTGCATAATGCACAGAGCACAGGGGTCAGGAATACAGAATGCATAGAGCACATAGGTCAGGACTGCACAACAAACAGAACACAGGGGTCAGGAATGCAGAATGCACAAGGCACAGGGGTCAGGGCTGCATAATGCACAGAGCACAGGGGTCAGGAATACAGAATGCACGGAGTGCAGGGGTCAAAACTGGATAGAATACAGCGGTCAGGAGTGTGTAATGCACAGAGCACAGGGGTTAGGAATGTGTAATGCACAGAGCAAAAGGGTCAGGAGTGCAAAATGCACAGAACACCGGAGTCAAGCATGCATAATGAAAAGAGTACCAGGGTCAGGAGGGCAGAACCAAGCAGCTCAGCCCCCCCCCTTAAGAACAGATCCCCCCAAAACAGCTCCCACCAATACTTCTTAGTACAACCCCCCCCAGTACAGATCCCCCACAGTACAGTTATCCTCAGTATAGATCTCCTCTACTTTGTACAGCATGCTCTAGCACAGCCCCCCCCCTCCCAGTATAGATATCTCCACCCTAACACAGGTTTCCTCCCAGTACACACTCACCAGTCAAATAATGCTGTTCAGAGTAAAAGGGAGTCCCCCCTTCCATCGACCTCAAGACCTATTAATAATTTAATGTCATGGGTGGCCTTACTCATACCTCCCAACTGTCGCTGATTTGGAGGGACTGTCCCTGATTTGGAATAAAGTCCCTCTGTCCCTCTTTCCTCCTCATTTGTCTCTCATTTTGGTCTGATCTATATAGTTGTATATAAAATGCACTTTTTATCTTTCAAAAAGTATTTCCCAGCGCCAAACCTTTCATCTAATTTCTAAATTGCTACATTTGTACACAGGCATGTACTGGCCATCGGGACTACCGGGAGTTTCCTGGTGGGCCGATGGCTCAGTGGGCCTGTTTCAGTGACAGACAGCCTGTCAAAATAATGGATGCGCGGCCCGTGCAGCCATTATTTTGAGCACTGCTGTACTGCCAGGCTGGCCCTACCATGAGACCAAGGCGGCAATTTAGGGGTGGACTTGGCCGGGATGGTGGGAGCTGGCTGGGTGCTTTAGTGTTTCACTGCCGGCTCGCCCACCACCTGTAGCACAGAGCACTTCCTTTGCCGCTGCAATAGGTTGCTGTAAGGTCACGCTGGTGGGCGGGGAAGTCCTCCGATGGCCGCTGCCTCTCCATCCTCCGGATCAGCCCTGATGTCAGCGTGTGGGCAGTGGGTGACAGCCGGCTCGTTGCAGCTGCACTAGAGGAGAGGATTCGCATACTGCTCCTCAGCCAGCTTGTGACAAACACTGCTTCTCCCGCCCCTCTCTCCCTGCCCATGCGTTGCATCCATGAAGATCAAGAGGGAGCGGGAAGATTAAACAAGCAGCCGACAGCCACATTAAAGCCCCCCACCATTCAAGTGAGTTAGCTGAGCACTGACCAGACCCGGACCCATCTCTCCCTCCTCTCTCTCTCTCTGCCTCTCTGCCCCTTCACTCTCTGCCCTCTTCTCTCTCTCTCTCTCTCTTCCCCCTCCCCTCTCTGCTTCTCTGCCCCTTCTCTCTTTCTCTCTCTGCCCCTCTCTGCCCCCTTCTCTCTCTTCCCCTCTCTGCCCCCTTCTCTCTCTCTCCCTTTCTCTCTCTCTGCCCCTCTCTGTCCCTTCTGTCTCTCTTTCTCTCTCTCTGCCCCTCTCTGTCCCTTCTCCCTCTCTCTCCTCTCTCTGTCCCTTCTCTCTCTCTCTCTCTGCCCCTTCTCTGTCTCTCTTTCTGCCCCTCTCTGCCCCCTTCTCTCTCTCTCTGCCTCTCTGCCCCCTTCTCTCTCTCTCTCTCTCTCTGTCTCTCTCTCTGCCCTCTCTGCCCCCTTCTCTCTCTCTCTCTCTGTCTCTCTCTCTGCCTCTCTGCCCCCTTCTCTCCTTGTCTCTCTCTCTGCCTCTCTGCCCCCTTCTCTCTTTGTCTCTCTCTCTGCCCCCTTCTCTCTCTCTCTGCCCCCTTCTCTCTCTCTGCCCCCCTCTCTCTCTCTCTGCCCCTCTCTCTCTGCCCCTCTCTCTCTGCCCCTTTTCTCTCTGCCCCCTTCTCTCTCTGCTCCCTTCTCTCTCTGCTCCCTTCTCTCTCTGCCTCCCTTTCTCTCTCTGCCCCTTCTCTCTCTGCCCCCTTCTCTCTCTTTGCCCCCTTCTCTCTTTGCCCCCTTCTCGCTCTGCCCCCTTCTCTCTTTGCCCCCTTCTCACTCTGCCCCTTCTCTCTCTGCCCCCTTCTCTCTCTGCCCCCTCTCTCTCTCTGCCCCCTCTCTCTCTCTGCCCCCTTCTCTCTCTGCCCCCTTCTCTCTCTTTGCCCCCTTCTCTCTTTGCCCCTTTTCTCTTTGCCCCCTTCTCGCTCTGCCCCCTTCTCTCTTTGCCCCCTTCTCGCTCGGCCCCTTCTCTCTCTGCCCCCTTCTCTCTCTGCCCCCTCTCTCTCTCTGCCCCCTCTCTCTCTCTGCCCCCTTCTCTCTCTCTCTGCCCCTCGTTCTCTCTCCGCCCCTCTCCGCGACGGTGGCAAGTGACAAGCTACATCTGGTGGCAAGCGACGGTGGCAAATGACACACTGCATCTGGTCGCAGGCAATGGTGAGATGCTGCATCTGGTGGCAGGCGGCGGTGGCAAATGACATTCTGCATCTGGTCACAGGCAATGGTGACACACTGCATCTGGTGGCAGGTGACAAGCTCAGGGTTCCCACTGATTGTGCATTCTGGTGAGTTGAACTATTTCATTATATATTACAATGTAGTAATAGAAATAATGTGATTTGATCATCCTGACACCATATTAAGCATGGTGTTGGGATGTTTTCAGTGCTAGCACCAGCCATTCACTCGACAACTCACCCCCACCGCTGAATTCCCTGTCAACCCTGAGACTACATCCCCCCTGGTCCTTGGCAAAATTGTCCCTGAATGGCAGTCTGGAAATGTGGTCACCCTACCAGGGGGCAAGGTGGCAATTTCCCCCCGGCCGCTCTGATGCCCCATACAAAGGTCGCACCGCTTCCCTCAGATCCATCCCAAACTCAATAAGTATCCATATTGCGCATTTGGGTATAGTTTTATATACTGTTTTGGTGCATGTTTGCAAAAATAAAGTGGGCCGGTCTGGGTGAAGTCCAGGGCCAAATTTTTGTCCCAGTCCAGCCCTGTTTGTACATTTCAAAAGAAAGTATAAAGGAATAGTAGTGGTAAAAATAAAGCACTTGTAGGTTTAACAATTTTTTTTTTTGTACAATGCTCCTTTACGAAGGTGTGGCAGGGGGGGGTGTCCTATCCCTACATACTTTTGCTAATAGGTGTCCCTCATTCCCATCTTAAAAAGTCGGGAGGTATGCCTTACTGAGTGACCAATAGAGATAAATGGAAAAAGGGGAGAGGGTATAGCCAAAGGGAAGAGTCAGTACCTGTTTGCCACTTCAGCTGCACACAGCCTACATCTGCAGATCTGCTGATCACTTTAAAAACCAGCTTTCACTCAAGGTAATCTCTGTTTATCTTTTTTTATTTAATGATAAATCCTTCAGGCCTAAACATTTACTATCTATGGGGTCCTTATCTATAAAAGGAAAAGTTTAATCTCTCTGTGGATGTGCTGCTATTCCTTCCACAAGGTTCATCATTGCTGAGGAAACCCCACCACCAAGAGTCTTCTAATGCCTGTGGATCAGATAGCAGATAAAATAATCTATTTCATTTGCTACTGACTTGCTGACTGTGACTTTCCTTTTCTAAACTGTGTGTGGCTGACCGATTAATTTGAAACTGAAATCAGCTGAAAGTCAGCAAGAGCCTGCTGTCAATCACAGATCCCAAAAGGAAAGGGTGTTTATTGATACGTTGGACAGCTGTGTTCGGAAACTTTACACTGCTTTTTTTGATTATTAAACCACGGGAGAGTCACAAAGGGAACACAAAGTAAGTATTGTATATTAACAAACTTGCCTTTTGGTCTTTAGAAGGTTTCTTAAATTTCCCTCATCAGTTCCCACTTTTATTTTACATTATAAAGAAAGTAGAGTTCCTCCTTCTGCAAGAAGAGATAAGACCCCAAGGTGCAGGAGGGGCAAATCCGGGAGCTCCAGCATGTACATCTCACTGCTAAAATACCTGAGACATATACCCAGATAGCAAGGATAACTTGTCACAAATTTGTGGCAGTGTTGAATTGTAAATCTTGTTAACTTGCTGCACATTTTTACTAGTAAGTTGTATATTTACAGAGCAAAAGTTCTAGTTGAAACTTTTCCAATTTGTAGCATATTTGTGTGGCAAGTCTCTAGCAAGAGCAAAGTTGCAGTGGTGATTCTACAGCAAAAGCTCTGCAAGTCTACAGCATGAAAATTCAGCCACAGTGACCCCTGTGGTGGGAGGACTATTGCACAACATAACTGAACCAGAACTTACAGCAGACTTGCAGAATGTTTGCAAAGAAAGTTGATCTTGAGTCATGCAATTGTTGCAACAAACTTGTGAAGCCTGGCAAGTCTAGCAATAGCTTAGTCATTTTCAAACTTGCTGCGCAATTGCTCGCTATCTGGGTAGGAGACCAGTGTGTGATGAGGCTTACCGTCTTCCCCCTGCAAATGCAACCCATACCTGAACTGTTTTAGGTGGACTTTTTTTAAAATTGGTTTATACACCAGAGATCATTAAATCCAAGATGCCAAGACTAATTTTAGCAGTTTAATAATGCATCAGCCAAGCTGCCATACATTGATCCAAATCTGGCCAGTTCAGCAGGGGTCGTTTGATGGACTTTTATTGAAGAACATGCTGGAAAACAATTGTTGATTAGTGATTGAAGCTGCTGATCAATGTATTCTGACCGTAGTGAGTGCTGCTGTCACAATACAATGTCACTCCTGGAGGAATCCTCCATTCCACCTTTCCTGAGCGTTTCACTTTTTGTTTTTTTTTATTCAGCCCTCTTGCTCTATGAAAAAAAAAAAACCATCCACGGTCAACTTTAACTCTCTGACTAATTGGCAATATGCCCCACATTCAGCAGAAGATTAACAGCTACTCTAGGAAGGGAGGAGATATTGATGACATCTCGAGGCAGAGATGCATTTTTGTCTTCCTCTACAATTTTTTTAACGCATTACATGATAGTAAATATTAACCTGTCTCAAAAGGTGATCTAATAGGGAACTGACAAAGTTTATCAAAAAATATGAAAGGCAGCCTAAGGGATCGATTTGGTAACTAGACATTCCTTGACTACGTATGGGGTAGGAGATAATTGTCAGATAATTGTCAGTCAAACAGAATTAGTCAGCAGGCAGAAATTTGCATTTCTCAGAAAGCAAGGCATATTTCACAAATCACCAGCAATTGTTCTAGTCTGGATATTGAACACATTTTTTTGTCCTCACAAAAATACATTTGCATGAATTAAAATCATCTGTATTGAGCGTGTCTAAATCACACCAAAAAAACCCACAAATGATTAACAAAATTGGATTCCCAGACCTGCATGAGAGCCAGATGTAACATACATTTAAATGTCAGTGAAAGATCATAACTCTATTACCCTTCATTTTCAGAGTGCAAGCAGATGTCATATTTGTGAAAAAATAGACAGCTGTGTATATGTAATAAGAGGGTATTCAGGGAGACGAGTGGCTGAGAGCACACACCCGCTGCTGACCTTTGCAAGTATAATTGTGGTCCCCTTTTCTCCCAGGGATGACTTACAGACATGGTGTCACGCTTACACCTAAAACAGGTGGTCAGACACTATAGCTGGCTTTCTTCACCTTTAGCAGCCCTCATAAGGCCAGCAGGCATACCGGTACTCGGTTGCCCCCAGGACTTATACATAATGCTATAGTCCCTGGCTACTACGCCAGGCATGTGCAAACAGGTATGTGTGGTTGTCAGACAGGCAAGGTTCAGAATAGTCAGGGTCAAAATCCGAAGTAAAAAGACAGGCAGAGTTCAAAGAATAGTTAATATCTGATCTGAGGTCGTCATCCAGGTAATTCAATCTAGCAGAGCAGGGCAAACAAACAGGGAGCTTGATCAGGTATTACACACGCAGTCACAAGCATGAGGTTGCAGGCTTGGCTGGCTTAAATCAACTTTGGGCTCTACCCAGGGTCTGGCCACAATCAATCAGCTTGCAGGTGGACACACTGACAAGGAGAATGCCATAGCCAAAACCAGAATGCTGCAACCAGCAGCTATCGCTCAGCTCACATGCTCCTGACACATGGGCTCAACAAACTATAAAGTATCATAAACATAGGCTCAACAATGACTTTGCAAGGCAGAGGAGTATCAAACATACACAGAGCACTACTAATAAAGGTTCTTTGCCAAATTACATAGTACACTTAGGGTCCCTTCACACCTTTAAAGGATAAGTTTACCTTCTATAACATGTTGCATGTTACAACCATATTCAGCAGTGTCTACTCTGATTTCCAGCTTCCAGGGACATTGGCCAGGTATGGGTATATGCAGTGGCGGCTGGTGCTCAATTTTCTTGGTGGGGGGGTATTAATTCGCTAATGTCGCACAACTGGGTGGGCTCGGGGCGCAGTGCTCTGTGCCCCGAGCCCATCCTTTATGAAGCCTAATAGAACCTCAGGCTCTAATTTTCTGCTTCTAAAAAATAAAAATAAAAAACCATGGGAATACATGCGTCGGGCACCCTGCATGTAGATTAGGGACTGGGCGCATGGATTAGGAGGGCGGAGCCCCTGCACCCTCCATGGGTTGCCTCCACTGGGTATATGCATAGTTATATGCTGGAATTCCTGTTTAACCTATAAACGATTCAAAAACATTCCTCACTCTATCCAATACCTAGAAAAAATAAACTTTTTGGATATTCACATACTTTCATTTACAGAAGGGTTTAAATTACAACCCTTTTTTTTTTTTAAGATAACAGGAGTTCTACTTTAATGCACAGATTCAGCAATAGCAACTTTCCAGTATGGAGTGGACAGTGAGAAATAGTTTTTTCGATCACATTTGCAGCACACTATTCATGCCTGTGTAGGCTTCGCATCCATCTTCCTCTCTAGTTTTTATTAACCCCAGCGGATATGGCACTTTAGCATTTAAACTCCTTTGCTCTCTGGAAGTCGGCAATTTTTAATATCCACAGATAGTTCAGTAAGAAGAATCCTTCGTCTCCAATCAGCAGCGTGATAAATCCTGTTCGAAGTTCTCAGTTAGTTGTACAAGCAATCTGTAGGGAAATATACAGCAAGCATTTAGAGCTATTGCATGCAAAATGCCCCCTTGCTCACTCATTGCTTAAAGGAGAAAAGTTTTTTTTTTCTGCTCAAATTTAACAAAAAAAATAAAATAAAAACTGCTGTAAAAGTTTTCTTGCGTAAGCAGCGTTAGGGGAGTTGGAAAAAGAAAATGTGATTTTACGTTTACAATTCAAATATAAAAACCAAATCAAACAAAGTTGCCTTTTTTTGCTGTTATACAGTTTATGATTCTCTGATCTGTCAACCAGGAGGAGGAAGCTCCTTTCTTTTTTTATTGTTAAAATATTTTTACATTTTTTTTATAACTCCAACTTTTAAAAAACAAAACTTCGTTTTATAAACAATTAATTAAGATAGCTGCGCTAACCAGTTTCGTAAGCAAACCATCATAAATTGTCAGTGCAATATATACCACAAAGTGCTCTGCTCAAAGACTGTAAGTGCAAGTTAATTAAACATTGAAAAGTTGTTATAAAAAACAAAAAGGTGCCTCCTGATGACGTCCTTGTGATGAAACGCATAGGGGCGGATGCACGGCATTACATTATTTTGGCTTGGTGGAATGCACACTGGCTCCAGCGGGGAGTGGAGCAGTAACATTCCTAGTACTACTTTTTTATAATCATATAATTTTTTTTAATTTTTAACATTGACGCATTAAAAACAACAAACACAAATAACATAACATTAAAAAAAGGCTCCGTACAACCCACACGAAACCTTGGAGCATAAGGCATATAAATTATAAACAATTAATGCTTACTAAATAAAATAGACTAAGTGTGACCAAGGGCCCACCTAAAGTAAAAAAGGATATGTACATACACTACAGGTCACATACAGGTCACTCACAGCCGTACATTCATAGAGAGCAATACTTATGGTGCAGAGTGATCTATACTTATGACTAGGGATGAGCCGAACACCCCCCTGTTCGGTTCGCACCAGAACATGCGAACAGGAAAAAAATTCGTTCGAACACGCGAACACCGTTAAAGTCTATGGGACATGAACATGAATAATCAAAAGTGCTAATTTTAAAGGCTAATATGCAAGTTATTGTCAATAAAAGTGTTTGGGGACCTGGGTCCTGCCCCAGGGGACATGGATCAATGCAAAAAAAAGTTTTAAAAACGGCCGTTTTTTCAGGAGCAGTGATTTTAATAATGCTTAAAGTCAAACAATAAAAGTGTAATATCCCTTTAAATTTCATACCTGGGGGGTGTCTATAGTATGCCTGTAAAGGGGCGCATGTTTCCTGTGTTTAGAACAGTCTGACAGCAAAATGACATTTTGAAGGAAAAAACTCATTTAAAACCACCGCGGCTATTGCATTGCCGACAATACACATAGAAGTTCATTGATAAAAACGGCATGGGAATTCCCCACAGGGCAACCCCGAACCAAAATTAAAAAAAAAAAAATGATGTGGGAGTCCCCCTAAAATTCCATACAAGGCCCTTCAGGTCTGGTATGGATATTAAGGGGAACCCCAGCCAAAATTTAAAAAAAAAATTGACGTGGGGTTCCCCCTAAATTCCATACCAGACCCTTCAGGTCTGGTATGGATTTTAAGGGGAACCCCGCGCCAAAAAAAAAAAACCGGCGTGGGGTCCCCCTAAAAATCCATACCAGACCCTTATCCGAGCACGCAACCTGGCAGGCCGCAGGAAAAGAGGGGGGGACGAGAGTGCGGCCCCCCCCTCCTGAACCGTACCAGGCCACATGCCCTCAACATTGGGAGGGTGCTTTGGGGTAGCCCCCCAAAACACCTTGTCCCCATGTTGATGAAGACAAGGGCCTCATCCCCACAACCCTGGCCGGTGGTTGTGGGGGTCTGCGGGCGGGGGGCTTATCGGAATCTGGAAGCCCCCTTTAACAAGGGGACCCCCAGATCCCGGCCCCCCCCCTGTGTGAAATGGTAAGGGGGTACTTACCCCTACCATTTCACTAAAAAACTGTCAAAAATGTTAAAAATGACAAGAGACAGTTTTTGACAATTCCTTTATTTAAATGCTTCTTCTTTCTTCCTTCATCTTCTTCTTCTTCTGGTTCTTCTGGCTCTTCTGGTTCTTCCTTCGGCGTTCTCGTCCAGCATCTCCTCCGCGGCGTCTTCTATCTTCTTCTCCTCGGGCCGCTCCGCACCCATGGCATGAGGGGGGAGGCTCCCGCTCTTCTCTTCATCTTCTTCTTCATCTTCATCTTCTTCTTCATCTTCTTCTTCTTCTTCTTCTCTTCTTCATCTCTTCTTCCTTCTTCATTTCTTCTCCGGGCCGCTCCGCAGCCATGCTGGCATGGTGGGAGGCTCCCGCTGTGTGACGGCGTCTCTTCGTCTGACGGTTCTTAAATAACGGGGGCGGGGCCACCCGGTGACCCCACCCCCCTCTGACGCACGGGACATGACGGGACTTCCCTGTGGCATTCCCCGTGACGTCACAGGGAAGTCCCGTCAAGTCACCGTGCGTCAGAGGGGGCGGGGTCACCGGATGACCCCGCCCCCCGTTATTTAAGAACCGTCAGACGAAGAGACGCCGTCACACAGCGGGAGCCTCCCACCATGCCAGCATGGCTGCGGAGCGGCCCGGAGAAGAAATGAAGAAGGAAGAAGAGATGAAGAAGAGAAGAAGAAGAAGAAGAAGAAGAAGAAGAAGAAGAAGAAGATGAAGAAGAAGATGAAGAGAAGAGCGGGAGCCTCCCCCCTCATGCCATGGGTGCGGAGCGGCCCGAGGAGAAGAAGATAGAAGACGCCGCGGAGGAGATGCTGGACGAGAACGCCAGGGGAAGAACCAGAAGAGCCAGAAGAACCAGAAGAAGAAGAAGATGAAGGAAGAAAGAAGAAGCATTTAAATAAAGGAATTGTCAAAAACTGTCTCTTGTCATTTTTAACATTTTTGACAGTTTTTTAGTGAAATGGTAGGGGTAAGTACCCCCTTACCATTTCACACAGGGGGGGGCGGGATCTGGGGGTCCCCTTGTTAAAGGGGGCTTCCAGATTCCGATAAGCCCCCCGCCCGCAGACCCCCACAACCACCGGCCAGGGTTGTGGGGATGAGGCCCTTGTCTTCATCAACATGGGGACAAGGTGTTTTGGGGGGCTACCCCAAAGCACCCTCCCAATGTTGAGGGCATGTGGCCTGGTACGGTTCAGGGGGGGGGCCACACTCTCGTCCCCCCCTCTTTTCCTGCGGCCTGCCAGGTTGCGTGCTCGGATAAGGGTCTGGTATGGATTCTTAGGGGGACCCCACGCCGTTTTTTTTTTTTTTTTTTTGGCGCGGGGTTCCTCTTAAAATCCATACCAGACCTGAAGGGTCTGGTATGGAATTTAGGGGGAACCCCACGTCAATTTTTTTTTTTAATTTTGGCTGGGGTTCCCCTTAATATCCATACCAGACCTGAAGGGCCTTGTATGGAATTTAGGGGGACCCCCACATCATTTTTTTTTTATTATTTTGGTTCGGGGTTGCCCTGTGGGGAATTCCCATGCCGTTTTTATCAATGAACTTCTATGTGTATTGTCGGCAATGCAATAGCCGCGGGTAGTTTTAAATGAGTTTTTTCCTTCCAAATGTCATTTTGCTGTCAGACTGTTCTAAACACAGGAAACATGCGCCCCTTTACAGGCATACTATAGACACCCCCCAGGTATGAAATTTAAAGGGATATTACACTTTTATTGTTTGACTTTAAGCATTAATAAAATCACTGCTCCTGAAAAAACGTCCGTTTTTAAAACTTTTTTTTGCATTGATCCATGTCCCCTGGGGCAGGACCCGGGTCCCCAAACACTTTTTATGACAATAACTTGCATATAAGCCTTTAAAATTAGCACTTTTGATTTCTCCCATAGACTTTTAAAGGGTGTTCCGCGGCATTCGAATTTGCCGCGAACACCCCAAATTGTTCGCTGTTCGGCGAACTTGCGAACAGCCAATGTTCGAGTAGAACATGAGTTCGACTCGAACTCGAAGCTCATCCCTACTTATGACATAGACTCAAGCTGTTATATAAGAAGTGTCAGAAGAAGAGAAGCGTCACACAGTGGGAGCCTCCCATGGATGCGGAGCGGCCCAAGAACGAAGCGGGGAAGAAGACACCACGGAGGAAGATGCTGGACAAGAACACCGGAGCAAGAAGCAGAGGATCGGAGGAAGAAGCAGAGGAAGAAGATGGAGGAAGAAACCGAAGGAAGAAGGAAGGAAGAAGACCCGAAGAAGATGGAAAGAAGAAGACTTTAATTAAAGGAATTGTCAAAAACTGTCTCTTGTCATTTTTAACATTTTTGACATTTTTTTTTGTGAAATGGTAGGAGTACTTTTGTACCCCATTACCATTTCACACAGGAGGGGTGGGATCTGGGGGTCCCCTTCTTAAAGGGGGCTTCCAGATTCTGATAAGCCCCCCGCCCGCAGACCCCCACAACCACCGGCCAAGGGTTGTGGGGATGAGGCCCTTGTCCTCATCAACATGGGGACAAGGTACTTTGGGGGGCTACCTCAAAGCACCCTCCCAATGTTGAGGGCATGTGGCCTGGTACGGTTCAGGAGGGGGGGCGCTATCTCATCCCCCCTCTTTTCCTGCGGCCTGTCAGGTTGCATGCTCGGATAAGGGTCTGGTATGAATTTTTGGGGAGGACCCCACGCCATTTTTTTTACCAATGAACTTTTATGTGTATTGTCGGACTGACAATTCATTAATAGCCGCGAGTAGTTTTAAATTACTTTTTTTCCTTTAAAATGTCATTTTGCTGTCAAACTGTTCTAAACACGGGAAACATGTGCCCCTTTACAGGCATACTATAGACACCCCCCAGGTACGAAATTTAAAGGAATATTACACTTTTATTGTTTCACTTTAAGCATTATTAAAATCACTGCTCCCGAAAAAACAGACGTTTTTAAAAAAATTTTTGCATTGATATATGTCCCCTGGGGCAGGACCCAGGTCCCCAAACACTTTTTATGACAATAACTTGCATATAAGCCTTTAAAATTAGCACTTTTGATTATTCATGTTCGAGTCCCATAGACTTTAACGGTGTTCGCATGTTCAAATAAATTTCTTGCCTGTTCGCATGTTCTGGTGCGAACCAAACAGTGGGGTGTTTGGCTCATCCCTACCCAGTAGGCACGCAATTGGTTAAACCGGGATATTAACATCCAGAAGCCTATTAAGAGAACCAACCACCTCTGCCCAATATCTCTGATGTTTAGTGCAGCGCCACAAAAGATGTATTAGTGTACCTGTATTACCACATCTAGCATAACTTGGCTCAGATCTCAACCCTAAATTGTACAAAATTTGAGGAGTTCTATATACCCTGTGAAGGATAAAGATCTGAGTTAGTCTCTGTGATGGAGAGAGAGAAACAAGAGGTGAGGATCAAAGGATATTATCCCAAACCTCCTCAGAGATTGGGCCAATATCTTGTTCCCACCCAACCCTAGGGCGAATGGGAAAATTTAATAGAAATTGATCCAACAGCGCCCTATAAGTTACAGAGGTAAGACCGTTGATTGAACTTACTTGTACTATCTTATCCTTAACAAGGATAGGAGAGAATATAATCTTACCCATGGAAAATTGGACCCCTGGGGCATGATGCAGTTGGAGAAATTGATAAAATCAATTTGAGTGCAAAGGAAATTCTCCCCTCAGATCCTCAAAAGTTTTGAGGAGACCATTCCTATACAGTTGAGTTAGTGTGGTTAGTCCAGCTTTTTCCCATCTCTGAAAACCCTTCAGGATTAAAAGTTCCGGAAAACGACCATTACCCCATATAGGGGTATATCTTGTAGGATGAGAAATACCCATAATTTATTTTACTGTATCCCATATTTTGCACATTAACTGAAGAGTGGGCATAGCAGTAAGCGAAACACCCCCCCCGCCCCCTCGAGTACATGCAGTGGTAGGCGACCATCAAACACATATGAGAATAGACTCCGAGCAGGAGAATTTACCCACTCAGAATCCCATCTCGCATAGTGCTGTAATTGAGATGCAAGGTAATACAGTTAGGTCCATAAATATTGGGACATCGGCACAATTCTAATCTTTTTGGCTCTATAAACCACCACAATGGATTTTTAATGAAACGAACAAGAAGTGCTTTAACTGCAGACTTTCAGCTTTAATTTGAGGGTATTTACATCCAAATCAGGTGAACGGTGTAGGAATTACAACAGTTTGTATATGTGCCTCCCACTTTTTAAGGGACCAAAAGTAATGGGACAATTGGCTGCTCAGCTGTTCCATGGCCAGGTGTGTGTTATTCCCTCATTATCTTATTTACAAGGAGCAGATAAAAGGTCCAGAGATCGTTTCAAGTGTGCTATTTGCATTTGGAATCTGTTGCTGTCAACTCTCAATATGAGATCCAAAGAGCAGTCACTATCAGTGAAGCAAGCCATCATTAGGCTGAAAAAACAAAACAAACCAATCAGAGAGATAGCAAAAACATTAGGTGTGGCCAAATCAACTGCTTGGAACATCCTTAAAAAGAAAGAATGCACCGGTGAGCTCAGCAACACCAAAAAACCCAGAAGACCAGGGAAAACAACTGTGCTGTGTGCTGGATGACTGAAGAATTCTTTCCCTGGTGAAGAAAACACCCTTCACAACAGTTGGCCAGATCAAGAACGCTCTCCAGGAGGTAGGTGTATGTGTCTCAAAGTAAACAATCAAGGTGTATGTGTGTCAAAGTCAACAATCAAGAGAAGACTTCACCAGATTGAATACAGAGGGTTCACCACAAGATGTAAACCATTGGTGAGCGTCAAAAACAGGAAGGCCAGATTAGAGTTTGCCAAACAACATCTAAAAAAGCCTTCACAGTTTTGGAACAACATCCTATGGACAGATGAGACCAAGATCAACTTGTACCAGAGTGATGGGAAGAGAAGAGTATGGAGAAGGAAAGGAACTGCTCATGATCCAAAGCATACCACCTCATCAGTGAAGCATGGTGGTGGTAGTGTCATGGCGTGGGGATGTATGGCTGCCAATGAAACTGGTTCTCTTGTATTTATTGATGATGTGACTGCTGACAAAAGCAGCAGGATGAATTCTGAAGTGTTTTGGGCAATATTATCTGCTCATATTCAGCAAAATGCTTCAGAACTCATTGGACGGCGCTTCACAGTGCAGATGGACAATGACCCGAAGCATACTGCGAAAGCAACCAAAGAGTTTTTTAAGGGAAAGAAGTGAAATGTTATGCAATGGCCAAGTCAATCACCTGACCTGAATCCGATTGAGCATGAATTTCACTTGCTGAAGACAAAACTGAAGGGAAAATGCCCCAAGAACAAGCAGGAACTGAAGACAGTTGCAGTAGAGGCCTGGCAGAGCATCACCAGGGATGAAACCCAGCGTCTGGTGATGTCTATGCGTTCCAGACTTCAGGCTGTAATTGACTGCAAAGGATTTGCAACCAAGTATTAAAAATTGAAAGTTTGATGGATGATTGTTAATTTGTCCCATTACTTTTGGTTCCTTAAAAAGTGGGAGGCACATTTACAAACTGTTGTAATTCCTACACCGTTCACCTGATTTGGATGTAAATACCCTCAAATTAAAGCTGAAAGTCTGCAGTTAAAGCACATATTGTTAGTTTCATTTCAAATCCATTGTGTTGGTGTATAAAGCCAGAAATATTAGAATTGTGTCGATGTCCCAATGTTTATGGACCTGACTGTATATCCTTGGGTTAGGAACTGCTAGTCCCCTTGATTTTTTGGAATGTTGCAGCACTTCCAATTTAATGTGAGAAGTTTTATTTTTCCATATTAAGCACCTAAATATATTTTACTTTGGGCTTGAAGTCTAGAAAATAGTGGAAGAATATTGTCTCGGATATATGACTGAAGAGACGCAGAAATAATAATGCCCAAATATTTTATAGAGGACACTACCCTGAGATGTGAGACTGTAGGTGGTATAGAGTCCAGTATAGGATCTAGAGGCAATAGCATAGATTTATACCTAGCCCAGAGAACCTGCCGAATTCTTCAATATATTTCATAGCTGCCGGAAGAGGTGAGCGAATATTAGTTAAAAACAGGAGAACATTGACTGCATATAATGATATATTTTCCTCCATAGCACCTCTGATCATACCAGTAACGTCAGAAAAAGCCCTTATAAGGCAAGTCAAAGGCTCTATGGCAATAGAAAAAAGCAGTGGAGACAATGGCACCCCTGCCTGGTGCCCCTACAGAGTCTAAAATTAGAAGACTGTAGGCCATTATTGAAGCCCTAGGAGCAGTATATAACAACCGGACCCACTGGCCAAAGATAGAACCAAGACCAAACTTTTCAAAGATGGCCCACAAGTATGTCCACTCAACACTATCGAAAGCCTTAAAGGTATCCAGTGTTAAAAAAACACGGTCTGAATATTGCGAGACCGAAACCTGAATATTTAAATAGGCACGTCTAATATTCGTCGCCATTGACATGTTTGACATAAATTCCTAGCATTACTGACGGTAGATAATTCTGAGTGCCAGGGTAGGCACTAGCCCATGTGAGTGTACATTTTTTATGGTTTTGGAAAGATCTGGTTGTTGTGGGTTACCGGTGTGAAGAAAATAAAGAACAGCAAGCACAGGCGTTTGGAAAATCACTTTATTGGTCTGCACAGAGGCCTGATCACAGCATATTGTGTACAGTAGGTGTCCCCAACCACCAGGCCGCTGCCCCTCTGCAGCCGGGCGAACCAGCGGGCGAGAGAGCCGGCGAGCAGCATGAGAGAGCAAGTGGGTGGGTGACATGAGAGAGCTGATGGGAGGACAGCATGGGAGAGCCGACGGGCAGACAGCATGAGAGAGCCGACAGGTGGACAGCATGAGAGAGCCAATGGGCAGACAGCATGAGAGAGCCCGCGGGCGGGCGAACAACAGAAAAGAGATATGACATCATCTCTCAACACCCACCCGGCATTACGGCAGTTACGACCTCACTGTGCAACCCTGGGCAGCAGAGAGATTACATCATCTCTCACTGCCCACCCTCACTCTGGGACCCAGCCAATGCACATGTGCTGAAAAGCTAGGAAGGGAAGCCTCTTTCTCTGCTGTCACTGTTGCCTGCCACCAAATTGCCTTTACATTCAAAAAGTGACAAGCTGCATCTGGTATTTTTTGGTGGCAGGCAACAGTGGGAAGCTTCAGCTGGTGGCAGGGTAGGGACAATCCACATCTGGTGGCAGGCAACGTGGCAAGTGACAATCCGCATCTGGCGGCAGGTGACGTGACAAACTGCATTTGGTGGCAGGTGATGTGGCAAGTGACAATCCACATCTGGTGTCAGGTGACGTGGCAAGTGAAAATCACATCTGGTGGCAGACGATGTGGTAAGTGACAAGCTGCATCTGGAGGCAGGTGACGTAGCAAGTGACAAGCTGTATCTGGTGGCAGGCAATGTGGCAAGTGACAAGCTGCATCTGGTGGCAGGTGACACGCTCAGGGCTCCCACTGATTCTGAATTATGATGAGTTAAACTATCTAATTTTATATTACAATGTAATGCCAGAAATAATATGCTTCAATCATCCTGACACAATATTAACCATGGTTGTGATGTTTGATTGAAGCACCAACACCAGCCATTGTCCTGACAAATTGCCTGTGAAAAAAATGCATCGAAACGCCTCAAAACGCATGAAAATATCCGAGAGGCAGTTGTGTGGACAAGATGCCTTGTTGATGTCAGAGGTCAGTGGAGACTCAAAAAACAACTCATTACAACCAAGGTATGCAGAATACCATCTCTGAGCGCACAACACATCGAACATTGAAGCAGATGGGCTACAGCAGCAGAATACCACACCGAGTGCCACTCCTGTCAGCTAGGCCCATTGCTCTTTTGAATGTGGACTTTAAAATTTTGACAAAACTTATCTGTCAACTATTACAACCAGTGATGCCTAATATTATTGATCCGGATCAGACAAGGTTTATGGCCGGTAGGGCCACTGATGTGAATTTGCGGAGACTGTTTTCTAATATTCATACTTCACATCTTAATGTAGGATCTAGGGTTGTTGCCTCTGTAGATATAGAGAAGGCTTTCGATACTCTTGAATAGCCCTTTTTATGGGAGGTACTCCGTAGAATGGGCTTTCCAACAATATTTATAAAATGGTTGCAGGTCCTATATAGACATCCCACAGCTGCAGTGAAAATGGGGGAGGGTTTTTGACTCCCTTCTCGTTATTTAGGGAAACTAGACAGGGTTGCCCTCTGTCTCAGATCCTCTTCGCTATTTCAATAGAATCTGTGGCGGAAACCCTCCCTACCCTAATATTAAGGGACTGCAGATTGGTTGGTTGGAGGAGAGGGTAGCCTTGTATGCAGATGATCTTTTAATATTTTGGAACGATGCTGGACCCTCTCTCCAAAGGGCTTTACCGATATTGGATTTGTTTTCGACGGTTACTGGGCAGAAGGTAAATTGGACAAAGTCCCTGTTGTTCCCAATAGATATTGAGGCTCATAGTATGGCTTCGAGTGATATTCCATTAAAGTGGTTAGAGAATTTCAAGTATTTAGGAGTTGTAATCTCTCGCCAAGCTTCTGAATTTATTTCCTTGAATTTGACTCCGATCCTAGGGGATATTGGGCTAAAGTTGAAAATGTGGAAATCTCTACCATTATCCTTATTGGGACGTATTAATCTCCTAAAAATGAAAATTATACCAAAATTTATTTACCTTATTAGACATTCTCCTCAGTGGCTCAGTGGCTCCTTTTTTACAAAACGAAATCAACTTTTCTCATCCTTTTTATGGGGATCAAAGAATCCTAGATATAAATTGACCACCTTTATGCGCCCTTGTGATCAAGGTGGTCTAGCTTTTCCAGTTTTATATAAATATTTTTTAGCCACTCAGTTGGTTATGGTCGCATGGTGTCTAAGCCCAGATTTATCTAACCCCTCTACTCTGTAAGAAGAGGGGGGTTGGGACTTTGAGTGAGATGTGTGTTTGGACAATTGAAAATTATTCAGGAGCTGTGATGCACACCCGGGGCCTCCCCTCTCCTCCCTGTCCATTACTAGGGGACTGGGTGGGCCTCCCAGGGTGCAGCATCACGCCCCGGGCCGAGCGCATGACGTCACCTCTTGGTGACGTGGCGCCGGAAGCGTTGATTTCATCTCCAGTGTGCGTTGGGCATCCCCCCAGGCTCTGGTCGATTCTGCATCAGCTGTCCTGGTGAGAATGACCTACCCCAACATGCCCAGCGTGACGTTGGGGGTGTCATGCGTAGCGACCCGGAGTGGATATACATTGCAGTCCTGTGGGAAGCAAAGGTTTCCCATTTCATGCTGCACACACTTTGGAACACACGTGTTAGCCTTAGCACCACCACCAGGGTCGCCAGGTACCCACCCTTTCACTTCCCTCTGGGTTCTTTTTGTCCCTTGGTCTTCCACTTCCCTTTGGATTATTTTTGTCCCTTGGTCACCTTAGGTAGTTCCTGATTCTCTGGACAGGATTGGTCTGTCGCGATCCCAGGATATTTTGCACTGTATCACTTTTTGTCTTTTTTGGTATCTCTGGTGGTTTCCAAACATAACTTCTTTCGCTTTCCCTCACCTCTTTCCTTCACATTGACCTCACCAGCACATAGACTGTATGCCCCTTGCAAGTCACACCTCATAAACTAAACACATTTTTTCATTAATTTAGATATTGGAGCTGCTCCCAGGCACCATCATGTACTTCACCATGGACACCCTTCATTTCTCCTTTCCTCCCCTCGAGTGTGGTGTTGTCTGCTTTGGCTGCCTGCAGATTCACGTCCCCTCAGCTTCCGACAGGGATATTTTTCAGCCTTCTCAACCTTCAGTTCTCAGCATTTCAAGACCTATTTCAGAGCTGATATGTAAGTAATTTTTGGGGTGTCTGTTTTTTTTTTCCTCCCCCTTATCCTCATTTTATTGATTGAAGTAATTTGGAATATCTTTCATATTTTTTGTAGATATGCATTCTGCATTTACTTCTGAAGAAGTGGAACTTTATCCACGAAAAGCATCAAGCTTTTAAATGCAGTTTTTTTTTTACCAATTATGCGTTTACATCCCATCCTATACATGGATTTCATTCATCATGTGTAATAATGGAATTTTAATTGTTGTCAATTATGCACATCAGCTTGTCATATTTGCAATGCACCATGTCTCATGTGCAATTTATGAATAAACTTTTGTAATATTGTGGAATAATTTTCAATTGTGCAAGAGCACATCTAAAGTCCCAACCCCCCTGCTTCTTATTAATCAACAGGGATGGAGGCGTATGCTCATTTGACCATATACCTCATTCAAAGTCCCAAACCCACCCTCTTTTTATACCTCTCTACTCCGTTGGAAGCAGCAGTGGTGGGTTCCTTAGAAGCTTTTAGCTTACTTGTGTTTAGGGGCCGTAAGGCACCCTTCCAGCTAAGCGCATCAATGCTTAACACTACTCGAGTTTGGGAGGCGGGTCTTAGATGTGAACATTATCTTAAGGACGCGATTCTACTAAATGCCCTGTTATTGTTTAATCCAGCCCTTCCTCAAATTTATAAATTACCAGAGCCTATTGCATGGACTAAATATAATATCAAATTTGTTTCTCAGGTAGTTACTGATCAGAAATTGTATACTTTTTCTGCTTCACTTTTTAATTTTACTTTTATACTTTTTCTTGTATACTTTTTCTGCTTCACTTTTTAATTTTTTTTAAATTTGTATACTTTTTCTGCTTCACTTTTTAATTTTACTAGTTCTGATTTATTTAGATACCTTCAGCTTTCCCATACCTTTCATGCCCATTTTTCACCAAATAGTTTAACAATTACACCAACAAACAGAAAATAAAAAACACAAAGACTTCTACACACCCTAAAGAGTTAAACTACAAAAATAATTTATTGCTAAAAGAAGCGATATACAACAATCTATTAGCACAATGACCCAAGACCCCCCATATAATCCAACCCTCCCCAAAAATATTTCTCTAAAAACCAAACACACTATGTAGGGCAAAATTACCCCTTGTATGACCGAGGGTCAAAAATAGTGCAGAAAAACCCCACAGTAGGCAAGCCCACCCTCCCCAATGCAAATCACCCCCTTGATTCCTAAATAATGGCTCAAAGCCAGCTAAAAAACGGGATCCCTGCAGCTCTCTCCTAAAACGGAGCAGTGTGTGTCTGTGTAAAACACATATAACATATATCACACTATCCCATAATAGAAAGATGCACAGAATAAAAACCACACTCTATAATATCTACAAAGCTACCCTGGTCATAAGTCCGTCAGTCAGTGGGGCTGATAAGGCAAACGGGATTGAACATGGGCATATCATAATGCAGTCAAATATTAAACATCCGTATTCCATGTGAGTGTAATGAAAATTATAATCAGTCCTGACTGCCTAATTCAGGTAAGTAGTCATTGAGAACAAGGAGATATAACATCACTGAAGAAAAACGGCATAAAATGCACAATACTGATCCAATCTGCTCAGATATTCATTCATTGTATAGAGGAGACTACACCAGATTCAAGTGAAGTAAAGCATGGCAACGTGCATAGGTGTGCTCACAGGGTGTGCTGGGTGTGCCGGGGCACACCCTAATCACCCCATGCGCATTAGCATGATTGCTCTGTGTGCCAGCAGAAAGATGGGAAAGATCTCCCTCTTACCGGCTCTGCCATAAGAGAAGAGTTTATGCACTTCTCTTTTACTGTGTCGGCTGGCAGATCAATGTGCTGGATCAATGTGCCGGGGTCATATATAAGTAGACACAAACAGGCACGTAGATTTGAGCTTTAGGGTGCACACCCTAATGCAATAGGCTGCGCACACCTATGGCAACGTCAAAGGATTCCCGCAGCGTGCAGGTAATTATATTCACTCCCAATTATAGGTAACACTTCTCAATGTTTCTTCATGCTAAATTTACTCACAGATCCCGCTGGTCATTGTACAGAGATCTCCACATACATTCAGGGGAATTGACCTGTCAGTGTGCTCCCACTACATTAGTTTAGACTTCAAAAAATAAATCCTGTTGAATTCTATCACTTCCGCTCCTTTACAGCTTTCAATGTCTGTATGCTTGCTGGGTCCGGTGGAGGCTACTCTCCCTACAGTGTCAGAGCAAGTGTTTGCAAACACTGCATTACTTAATGCGAGAAAAGCTATTGCTTTACATTGGAAGAAATCCTTTTCTCCTACGCTTGTATATTGGAAGCAATTGGTTAATAACAATCTTCCACTGTATAGAAATACCTACATGAATAGGGGTTGCCCTGGTAAGTTTTTTAAAGTCTGGGCAAAGTTGTTGGATAAGCCATATACGGCATCGCATGCCCACGAGGGTTATTGACTGATTGATGCATGGGGTTAATATAGACAATTATAGTTATAGGATTTCTGGGGCTATTGTGGTTAGTAGGAACTAAAGGATATTTTTTTTCTGTATTGGATATGGATTGATATTTAACATGTTAAATGTGATGGTTTAGGTCTTTGCCTAGTTAAAAATACTCCTTTATTTATTTTATTATTTATTTCAGGTACTTATATAGCGCTGTCAATTTACGCAGTGCTTTACATATACATTGTACATTCACATCAGTCCCTACCCTCGAGGAGCTTACAACCTAAGGTCCCTTACACACATTCAACCATACTAGGGCCAATTTAGACAGGATTGGAACCAGCGACACTTTTTGCTACTAGGTGAACATGCTAACCACTACATCACTGTGCTGCCTCCTTTGATATGTAATGAGACTGGATCTTAAATTTGCATTAATATTTTGCTTCACTGTGTATGATGTTTTGTCTTGTTTTGTTTGTTGTGTATTAAGGAAATAAAATAAAAAGAATTTATAAAAAAAAAAAAAAAAAGAACAGGAAACTGGGCCATAGAAGATTGGAAAAACATTGTCTGGTCTGATGAGTCTCAATTTCAGCGGCGACATTCAGATGGTAGGGTCAGAATATAGTGTAAACTACATGAAAGCAATGAATATTGTTGCTGACCATGTCCATCCCTTTATGACTATAGTCTATCCATCTTCCGATGGCTCCTTCCAGCAGGATAATGCACCATGTCACAAAGCTCAAATCATCTTAAACTGGTTTCTTGAACATGACAATGAGGTCACTGTACTCCAATGACCTCCACAGTCACCAGATCTCAATCCAATAGAGCACCTTTGGGATGTGGTGTAATGGAAGATTTGCATTATGGATGTGCAGCTGACAAATCTGCAGCAACTGTGTGATGCTATCATGTCAATATGGACCGAAATCTCTGAGGAATGTTTCCAACACCTTGTTGAATCTATGCCACCAAGAATTAAGACAGTTCTGAAAACAAAAGGGGGTCCAACCCGGTACTAGCAAGGTGTACCTAATAAAGTGTCCGGAAATGTATATTGAACTATGGGAAGACATTTATTTATGGTTTATTGTACAAGAAAAAAGTGATATAATGGATGTAGTACTAGCACTTTATGCATTGAATTTAAAGGGATAGAAGGAGGGTTTATAGATAATCTTAATATTTTTTGTTGTGGATTAGAGCTGCACCTAGTTTTATTTATGTTAATTTGCACTCCCTTATGCCGCGTACACACGACCGGACTTTTCGGCATCAAAGGTCCAACGGAACGAATCCGTCGGACAGGGGCGTTGCTAGGTCTACAAAAGATCTGGGGCTAGAGCCCATAGCAGCGTGGTAAATAAAGTCATACGCTTGGGTGGGCATACACATGTATATACAGTAATATACGTGTGTGTGTATATATCCCCAGAGAGCCCCCCACTTACCGTACATCAGGGTCCCTAGGGAGCCCCCCTTACATCAGGGTCCCCACAGAGCACCCCCTTACATCAGGTTCCCCAGAGAGCCTCCTCCTTACATCAGAGTCTCCAGAGAGCCTCCCCCTTGCTTCAGGGTGCCCAGAGAGCCTCCTCCTTACATCAGGGTTTCCAGAGAGCCCCCTTTACATTAGGGTCCCCAGAGAGCCTCCCCCTTAAATCAGGGTTCCCAGAGAGCCTTCCCCTTAAAATCAGGGTTCCCAAAGAGCCTCCCCCTTGCATCAGGGTCCCCAGAAAGCCCCCCACTTAGTTCAGGGTCCCCAGAGAGCCTCCTCTCCCCTTGGGGACCCCTGCAGAGACTTGGGGCTATGGGCCCCAGATTCGGGGCTATAGCTTCAAAAGCCACCCCCTAGTGACGCCACTGCCGTCGGACATTCCGATCGTGTGTGGGCTTTATCAGACCTTTTCTATTGAAAAATCTGACGGACCTTAGAAATAGAACATGTTTCACATCTTTCCGACGGACTCGATTCCTATAGAAAAAAACGTTCATCTGTTTGCTAGTCCGACGAACCGAAAACGACGTAAGGGCAGCTATTGGCTACTGGCTATTGAACTTCCTTTTCTAGTCCGGTCGTACGTCATCACGTTCGAAACATTCTGACTTTGGTGGGATCATGTGTAGGCAAGTCCGTTTCGCCAGAACTCTGTTGAAAAGTCCTTTGGAGTTCAGTACGACGAGAAGTCCGCTCATGTGTACACGGCATTAGAGCGTATAGGAGGTACGTAGGAGCTTTGCATATAGGAACCTTTAGAACATTATACCGTGGTGCAGAGTTCCTTATCATATGACAACCTTTGAAAATGATTGAATGCATTTTTTGAAGATATACAGGAATCCAACACATTTTAGAGATCTTCAGCTCCTTCTTCAAGAACAGCAATAAACAAATAAACATAAAAAAATGATTGATGTGGTCGCTTAGAGGAATAACTGACCTAACTCAGCAGCATAGTGCATTTGTATATAAAACTTGGGGGCCAAAATGCAAAAATGCTTCATTTGTATGGCCATTGTGGTTTCCATTTTTTGTGTTATAACCTGTTTTGTTTAAAAAAAAAAAAAGCTGACTGCCATGACCAGCTCTTTTCCAGGTTTACTGTTGATTATCGTCTCTGAGTGGTATTCTCTTTTAAACATGAAGTGATCTAAAATAACAGAAATAAGGACCTTTTGGTCTTTTTTCATCTTTAGATCTCACGTACGTTTCTAAAACCTATACTCAGAAAACGAGCTTGTTCTGCGAAAGGACATGTTAGAAATTCTTTTTGTTAGAACTCTTTTTTGTAAGCTCAACCTTTCATCTGTAATCTTGCACTTTTTCCTCCCTTGTCCATTTCCCCGGGGATTCTTAGTAATCACACAAAATAATTCCTTGTCGCCAATTCCCAACTGTGCAATACTGAGAACATGGTATCTGAGCAATTCCCTTTGCGGAATCCTATTCAGAAACTGAACTAGATTACTCCCGCTGTTCTGGGTGTAGTTACAGACCAAGATATGCTCCTACCAAGTGGCCGGAGATTTCGGTGCTTGTACTGATGGAGCTGAAAGCCAGGAACCGCAGCAGGGCATCTGTTGTATGTTTGCCCACCAACTGCCAACACAATTGTGTCCGCGTCAGATTAATTCCCTTAGAAGTTACAGAAATGCTGGAAGAGACTTACAGACAGAAAAGAGTCAGCAAGAGAAAAAGGCATAACAAATGTTGCTGGATTTTATTGCACCACAACACACAAAGAAAATCATTTTTGAAGTTACAGAGGACTTGTCATGCATAATTGAAAATGATGCAAAACATATCATTCAATAATAAATAGCCTGAAATGATAGCTACTTAAAGCGGAGCTCTGGCCAAAGCTTTGTTTTTCATTTAGATTTACTGTTAGCTTTTTATTGCTGTCTGTGGGTCCAATTATGTATTATCAAACCTAAAGAAATTATTGAGAAGAAGGGGCTGAGAATAGAGTATTTTAAAAGTTAGGCTCTTTCTTGGCTATGCTTCTCAATGAGTCAGCCTTTGTCCAAGCCAATCTGATTAAGCAAAGCTTTGGAACTTCTTGGTAGTGTCAAGACTTGCCCAACTAATCACACCTGACACAAATTCCTACTGATTAAGGAAGCTCATCATAGTGATGGGCCTGTAGCAGAGTATTATAGGGGTAAACTTTCCACCATAGCCTGCTTCATTAAGGTGCATCATCTAGTGATGTAGGGAGGGACTCCCTGCTGTGCTCTGAGCACTAGAGGAAACCCTACAGAGGACTGACTTGCCATCCTGGGGAAGACACAGGATTCTCAAGAGATTTGGGGCAATTTTGGCATATACAATGTACACTACATTACCAAAAGTATTGGGACACCTGCCTTTACATGCACATGAACTTTATCCCAGTCTTAGTCCATAGGGTTCAATATTGAGTTGGCCCACCCTTTGCAGCTATAACAGCTTCAACTCTTCTGGGAAGGCTGTCCACAAGGTTTATTACCAATACTATTGGTAATATAGTGTATAAAAAATAGAAAGTAGAGAGTCAGTTTGACATGTCCACCCTTTCTAGGGACCGGAGCTGTTTCCCAGTGTAGCAAGTATTTCATGGAATTAGAGTGAGACCGAGCTGCCATCATGTGAGCCACAGGCCTCAAGCAAGAGGACCCCTAAGTGCACCAGAATAGACTGCAAATTGCTGTGAGTATCCATACTGGGAAGGACTTTACATTTAGTGTCATAGAGCCTTTTGGAGACAGACAGGAGAGAAGTTCCATCTTTAAAGAGACTAACCAAGCACCCATGTCACACCAGGACCATTAGAAAGTGTATATCTCCCTAATGGGAACACAGAAAGCAATAAAAACCTGTCAAGTGCTCTAATCCCTCCCCCCTCTATCCAAAACTAAGAATAGAGTTATTTTTAGGCCACTATGTTGAAAATGCCTCATTGAGATCTTAGGATTGTATGCTGACCAGTCATGGTAAGTAAAACCATTAAAACACAATCTGAATCTGACTGGACATTCTGTGTCTGTAATGTACTGGGATGGAGAGTGAGTGATACTGTTAATGAACTCTGCAGAGAAGGAGTTGTTGTTTTTTATAAGGAAGCTCTTGGGTCTCCCATTAGTTGAATCAGACTGGCTGCTTAGGACTGCAGCTTCCTACTGGCGTGGTGGAGCATCAGCCCTATGTACAGTGCCTGGAGCTACTGAGAATAAAGGGTCCTGGTAACAGAGGGGCTTCCTGATCCAAGAAGTTACCCTTTTGATGTTGGACTGTGCAATAGTGAACCATAGATATGGCATGGGTTAATGACCCCTCTAAATCTGAACTTTGTGGCAGGATTCCGAGGCTTAGATGAACCTGCTAGAAGTGGCAAGTGCAATTCACAATTCTGACACACCCAGTCAATAGGGGAGCCTGGCTGTAATGATCTGCTATACATTTGGTGTAGGTCACACCATGCAGGTCAATATTAATGCATCGGGGGTGGGTGGCTGTAAACGAGCACAGACTCTACCTTTAAGTGTGGAAACTTCGTCCTTTCAGAATGCTGTGACATTTTGGCTGAGATGCTCTGCAGAAAGCTGTTGCAAGCATGTGTAGGCACCTCTAAGTATCTGTACCTTATACCTAAGAAGTGTGGCATTCTCGCTTTTTCTCAGACTTCTGCTAGCCACAACTACATTCTACTATTTGTGGTCAATTTAGGAAATTAGAACAACAAATCATGTTCAATCTCTTATTCTCTAGGGAGAAAGAAACAATATTTCTGGTTGTTATGGGCTAATCTTCTTCTATCTTTCATTCCATCCATCATTCTATGGGAAGAAGGAAACAAAGGCTCTGGTTACTATGGTGTAATCTAGTTCCATCTCCCATTCTCTGGGAAGAAGAAACCAATGATCCTGGTTGCTCTCGGCTAATCAGGTTCCATACCTTTTTTTTCTTAGGAAGAAGGATTGTTCTCTTTGTTATGACTTAATCAGGTTCCATAGCTTATTCTCAAGGAAGAAGAAAACAGTTATTCTGACAGTCATGGGCTAATGAGATTCCATCTCTCATTCGCTAGGGAGGAGTAGAGGATGGTTGTGGTTGCTATGGTAAAATCAGATTCCATCTCTCATCCTTTAGGAAGAAGGAAGCCATGATTTAAGTGGCTCTCACGTACCTTGTTGTTGAGCCTGACGTGAAGAGGGAGGCCTCTCTTACAGCTCCGGTTCAGGGGCCGCTGGTAGTGAGACAGTTGCTACGAGAGCACAAGGAGGTATGAGTGCCTATAATGGTCCAGCAGACTGCACAGGTATGTAGCCGGTGCTTTGCCAAGGATGAGCCGGATGGCAGAAACAACTGATAGCGGGCAGGTGCAGCCGACCCAGGATTAGCAGGTGGATACTTGGCTGGCTGATGACAGGTTGCTGTTGCAGAGCAGGCTGGCAGAGACGGAGTTGGTAGTGCACCAGTCAGGAAGGGAGGCAGGATAGGGCAGGATATGGAGTCAGGCACCTGGGGTTGATAACCAACAGTCAGATCAGACATAAGCAGCAGGCAGAAGAAAAATCAGAACACAGGCTAGAACAGGTCAGACAAGGCAGAAGATAAACGCAAACTCTAGAGATAAGTCGAGGTCAGGGTGGGTAGCGTTCATACGTAGTCAGAGGTAAGCCGGGTCAGTAACAGAGAGTCAAGCACAGGAAGTGATAATAGGATACACAGAAGAACTGTATATCAGACAGCAATGAGCCAGTGCAACAGTCCCATTTAAATAGTCCCTTTGGCGCCAGTATTAGACAGGCGTGTGCATCTGCACTGATACTCTGTGGCCTGCACCTGCGTATGCACCTCGGAACGTTGTCTGTACTTTGGGCAAGCCTTTTCAGTGCCTGTGGGCTACTCAGATAACATCCCATTTTCTTTGGGAAGACACCAGTTGCTATTGGCTAATCTGATTCCATTTTGCATCCTTTGGGAAGAAGAGAACAAAAACTCTGGTTCTTGTTCGCTAATCAAGTTCTATCTCTCATTCTCTGGCAAGAAGGGAAAAATAGTTGCTATGACCTAATTCCATCTCTCAGTTCCTGTAAAAAAGAACACAATTATTCAGTTTTTTTGGGCTAATCAGGTTCCAACTTTCATTCACTGGGTAGAAGCATCAATTATTCTGGTTGCTATAGTCTATTCAGGTACCAGCTCTCATTTTCTAAAAATAAGAAAACTGATTCTGGTTTTCATGGGCTAATAAGGATCATTCTCTCATTCTCTGAAAAAATGGAAACAATGACTTTGGTTGCTATGGACTAAGTTCCATTTCCCACTCTCAGAGTAGAAGCGAACAATAATATTGCTTTGGGTAACAACTCCTATTTTGGTCCAAAGTCCATTGCCTTAGGAGTGCAAGAAATGCATGAATCGACTTCACAAAATGAATTCATTTTAGCTCAGTGCAACAGAGAGCAAAGCTGATGATTTTCCTAGCACTTCTATTTAAGTCAATACATTTTTGCATATGAGAAACAAAGTGGAAGACGACCCCTGGAAGGCCTCAGGCTTTTGGCTCTTGTGTACAAGCCCTAAGGCCAGGATACATATTTGAAGTCTTCAGAACATGAGAAATATGTTTGATGTTGTATGATTATTTTCTTACCGCAAGAGCTCATCTTATGAAGTCAAGCATAAAAATGGGCACATTTGTTTCAACCTGATCATTTGATACATTGATTGTTTCAAAATTCTAGGCGTATCTACAAAAAATTTGAACTGTTAGGTCTTATGCAATTGCTTCTGGTCAATACTTTTCTATGTCAAAGAAGCAATTGTTTCTAATCTGTTAGAAACAGACTGAAACTCGACTTTGAGCCTCTCTTGTGATCTTTGAGGATCTTTGAGAATCAATAACTTCACATTAAAATCAGCTTGACAGGTCAGTGGTGGCTTGGTTTAAACCTATTTTACTGTTTGTCAAGAAGATGTAAATAGTTTCATGTCCATAGTATGGTCACACCTTTAAGTGTCTGTCTAGCCAAAACTCTTTTAATGTTGGATAGAGCGGGGAAGAGAGCAGACCCCGATGTGTTTTACTGCTATCCAGGGCTCAGTTTGAGAGATTTTGGGCAAAAGGTCAAACTGCAACACATAAAGAGAATAAAGATATACAGATATACACAAAAACAAAGAGGGTTACAGCTTCAGGCATCCCTTCCAGTTTAATTACTGACCTTCACTATGCAGTAGAAATGGAGATATCCATGTGCTCAGGTACAAAATGGCTTAGATATATATTCAACACACACCCAGATAGCAAGCAATTGTGCTGCAAGTTTGAAAACAAATTGCTAAGCTATTGCTAGACTTGCCAGGCTTCACAAATTTGTTGCACAATTGCATGACCAGATCAACTTTCTTTACAAACGTTCTGCAGGTCTGCTGCAAGTTCTGGTTCAGTTATTTTGTGCAATAGTCCTCCCACCACAGGGGTCACTGTGACTGAATTTTCATGCTGTATACTTGCAGAGATCTTGTTGTAGACTCACCACTGCATCTTTGCTTTTGCTGGAGACTTGCCACGCAAATTTGCTACAAATTGGAAAAGTGTCAACCAGAACTTGTGTTTCAGGTGCTCTGCAATTGTACAACTTGCCAGTGACAATGTGCAGCAAGTTAACAGACTTATGCCCTGTACACACGGTCGGACATTGATCGGACATTCCCACAACAAAATGCTAGGATTTTTTCAGACGGATGTTGGCTCAAACTTGTCTTGCATACACACGGTCACACAAAGTTGTCGGAAAATCCGATCATTCTGAACGCAGTGGCGTAAAACACGTACGTCGGGACTATAAACGGGGCAGTAGCCAATTGCTTTCATCTCTTTATTTATTCTGAGCATGCGTGGCACTTTGTGCGTCGGATTTGTGTACACACGATCGGAAATTCCGACAACGGATTTTGTTGTCGGAAAATTTTATATCCTGCTCTCAAACTTTGTGTGTCGGAAAATCCGATGGAAAATGTGTGATGGAGCCTACACACGGTCGGAATTTCCGCCAAAAAGGTACTTTCACACATTTTCCGTCGGAAAATCCGACCGTGTGTATGGGGCATTACAATTCAACACTGCCACAAATTTGTGGCAAGTTATCCTTGCTATCTGGGCATATACTAAAGAGGTGTAACCACACGATAACCTGTACATATTCATAGCAAAGCTTTTTCTTAGTTTGCATTAAATTGCAATACATGTTCAGGATATTCTTCATACAAATTGCCAAATTCCTGATTGCTAAGTAAAAACTTAACAGGGTTTTAATCCTTTCCCACTCTATCCACAATTTAAAAAAAAAAGTTTTGAACATGCACTTTAACAACTGCTGAAATATGATATCAGTGACCCTGGAAGTGCTTTGTTTTCAAAGAGTCAATCAATTTATAGCCACAACTGTATATTTCCTAAAAACAGCACTAGCATGAGTCAAAAAAAAACACAGCAAACATAGTAATATGTTAATGTTGAACTTGAAAGTAAATACTTATGAAATTAATTAAATATAAACTACAAGAAAACATTGGAAAAACACATTTTCCTGGTATAAACCATATTGTAAATATGCAATCATTGAAACCGTGGATAAGTGGATGAGTGTATGATCTTCTTTCCAACAACATACTACATTATTGGTTCATCAGAAACTGCATCTTCACGGGGTCAGCAACATCAATTAATATATATAAAGAGACAAAATCATATATAGTTTACAAATTGTGATGGAGAGTAAGAGAAGAAAATAAAAGATACGTCGCCGCCAGGGGTCAGGCTTGGAGGCCAGTAGTTGTAACAGTAGAGAGACTCCCACCATTCAGCAGGATAGGTATACAAGCAGGTCACCCTGGCGGATGTTACGGATTATTCCGGGGTGCAGGATCTAAATACTCACCAGTATTCAACAGAGCTCCTCATGGTAGAGATGGGTTTTGCTGAGTGTTAGTACCAGGTCATGGTCCTCAGGATCACCCCAATAGGAGGTGAGCAGTAGGAGACATAGCAAATAGGGATCAAGCAGAAGTGTAATCAGTACATAAGTCAAAGGTCAGTAACAAATGATTGCAAGTTGAGATCAAGCAGAAGCATAATTGAGGCACAAGCCATTGGTTGATAACAAGTGGTAAAAAAAAGATATGGACGGCAGCAGGAAGGACAAGAGGGAGATATGGCTGGAGAGAGCACAATAATCTGGCAAACAGGAAGTGCAAAGGCATGGCTTAAATTGGAAGTTCATGGAAGGTGCAAAGGGTTAAATGTTCAAGAGAAACAAGAAATAAGGCAAGGTTGTCTAAGCCAGTGTTTCTCAACTCCAGTCCTTAAGGCGCCCCAACAGGTCATGTTTTCAGGATTTCCCTCAGATGAAATGGCTGTGGTAATTACTAAGGCAGTGAAACTGATCAAATCACCTGTAAAAATTATGGAGAGCCTGAAAACATGACCTGTTGGGGCGCCTTGAGGACTGGAGTTGAGAAACACTGGTCTAAGCAATCAGGCAAAGAGCTGTCCAGCATCTCGGGTGGCTCAGCAAGAAGAGTCACTGCCAGATACAACAGAAGTCTTGGGTTTTTAATCAGGCCCTGACAAGATAAGTAATATTTAAAGCTCATCTCAAAGGAAAACTATGAACCCTCGCACCAACCACCTTGTAGCCCATTTTGCATTTTTTTTATTTATTTTCGTATATTCACCTAAGTCTGCTGTCCAGAGCATTGCCGGCACTGTGTCTAGATGTTGGAGATACTAATCCAGCATTGCAGATGTTCCCATTCAGGCCAGTCCCTGACAATCTCCTCACAGTGATTTGATGGCTGACTGACATTGACACCCAAAGAAGGACCCCGCCTCCTATAAGCAGAAGAAGAGAGAAGACTCAGGACTGGAGGGTTACTTGAATGTGGCTTTAGGCGGGTTAAAAAGGAAAACATTATTTGTAATTTCCGAGATTAGTTAGTAGGCGGTGGTGGAGTCTAGAGATCAGCTTCACAGTGTACATATAGGCAAAACTTTTTTTTTTGTTAACCATTCCTATTCTATTCAAAACTAAATAAATAGGTTTGGACTATACATACACTTTAAAATTCAAATTGCGTCCAAGAAGAAATTGAAAGCAACATTGATACACATGTGACAAGTCTACAAAAGGCTACAACCTGCTTTCCATACAACTAGCCGTACAAGTTATACATCAGTACATAATGCACTTTGGTTTATTAGGCTGGTTCGTAACAGGTCCCCCTCCTTCAAAGAAGCAATGAGGTTTTCAACTACCGCCACAGGGAACCACGATACTTTAATGTATTTGCAACTGGGAAAGATAACACAGTTCATGGCCCCTTGTGGAAACAAGGGGGGAAAAAATGAAAGCAATATTACCGGAGCTGGCAATGATGTCAACGGCCGTTTCCTGAAATGTATTCCAGACCTGAGCCCAGTTCCCAAGTCACTCCATCACCGAAGAGGTTAAAACAAAGGCAAATTGAATCAGAAGCAATCAGTGAAGTATCAGATCACAATGTATCATTAAATGTTCCAAAACACATGAAGTCTCTCCTTAAAAAAAAGGGAATGGAACTGTTACTTGCGCACGAGGCAAGAATTTCCAATTTCATTCCAAAATAAAAAAACATTGCCTGGTAAATGTAATTATCGTGAGGTCAGAGCCAGAATACTCTCAGGGTTCCCAGTTCTGTGCAACGTACTGTACCTCTGCACGACACATGACAGATGGAACTGGTATTTATTATGTCTGCTTGGCATGAACATTGCAGCCGAGCTTTGTGAGGTTTTCTTGATTTGTTCTTATGTGCTGACATTCCAGGGTGTGAGCAGATGAAAGCTGAATGGAGTATTGGCTCCCAAGAGCACAGCACTAGTGGTGGAAGCGGGAAGCCCGTTTCAGATGTGGATACGTGGAAGGTTATGATCCAGTCATACATAAGCATTTTCCATTTAATTCACTCAAGATGACAGCCTACTGTTAAGAAACTCTAATTTTCATTCCAGCATTCATCTCCAACACCTGACTGTCCTGCTACTCTATTGCCTTTAGTTGCCGGCAACCTGAATAGCTCAGAATTTGAGTTAGTGAGTGGTGACAATGCAGGCCAGTGTGTCATTTTACGGATTCATTACAAGGTTAGAATGTTTCCTATAAATACATCAAATCATTAACCAAATGGGGCTTGAGAATTTACCAGAATTCAACACTCCAGTTACTATAATTCAAAGAGGAATACAAACCATTTTTTTTAGCTAATTTTCAGTAAAGAAGGAACACTACCCTTGCAGTGGCTCCCTATCCCCGCTGCAAGAGTTATCTGCTTGTTTGGTCTAGGACAGTGGTCTCCAAATTGTGTCCATTTGCTTGCCTTTATCTGGCCCTTTGGGCACTATTTCTCCCACTGACATTAACAATGTGGCATAATTCCTGCCACTGACACCAACAGTAGGGCACTATTCCTCCCACAGACACCAACGATGGGGCACTTTTCATCTCACTGACACCAATAATGGGGCACTATTCCGCCCACAGACATCAACGATGGGGTACTATTCCTCCCACAGACACCAATGATGGAGCACTATTCCTCTCACTGACACCAATGATGGGGCACCATTCCTCCCACTGACATCAACGATGGGGTACTATTCCTCCCACAGACACCAATGATGGGGCACTATTCCTCTCACTGACACCAATGATGGGGCATCATTCCTCCCACTGACACCAACGATGGAGTACTATTCCTCCCACTGACACCAAAGATGGGGCATTGTTACCATTAAGGTTTTGAAGAAGCACAATGTCAGTGAAACACATCACCTCCAATCCTCGTCTGTGTCCTTGCCCTGGTGGCAGTTCATTACATGTTCAATAAATCTGTTGGATTGGTGATGGTGTGCAGCCAATTTCTGTTCCTTTGATCACGTCGTTACTAATGCCAAGACATTTTCTACTCCTACTGGCCCCTCTAAAGTCCGCAGGATAATAAACTGGCCCTTTGTTTAGAAAGTTTTGCGACCCCCGGTCTAGAGATGATTCAGGTGTTTTACCTACCTTATTCCTACCTTACAATCCATACATTTGTGTTCTCCTGACTTGACTACCTAAATCCACTATAAATCGACTTCAATATGTTCAAAATTCTGCAGCCAGAATCCTGACTAGATGTGATACAAGTTATCATATTACCCCTATGCTGGAGTCCTTGCACTGGATACCTATCAGGTTTCACATTGACTTTAAAATCCTCTTGCTCACCTACAAGGCTCTTCAAAGCTTGGCACCCTATTATTTCTCTGAACTTTTTTCAACTTACTCCCCCTCTCGTAACCTCCGCTCCTCAAACTCTGGTTTACTGTGTGTCCCCCTTCTCACCTACACTCAATGGGAGACAGAGCCTTCTCCTGCTATGCTCCAAAACTCTGGAATTCACTTCCTAAGTCCTGGAAGTCACATATCTCTGCAAAACCCCAAAAGAAGGTGTATGAAAGCCTCAGCCTGAGCTCCAACCAGGCCACGCCTGTCACGTCTACCCCAACGCAGGTGGTCAGACACTATAGCTGGCTACTGTGTTCTTCGTACTCATTTGCCTCCAGGTCTTTTACACAATGCTATAGTGCCTGGCCACCCCAACAGGGCAGGCGTGAACTGAGCAAAGCAAACAAGTACTTATGGTTGGAAGACAGGCAGCGTGGTTCTATGACAGTCCAGGTAAAAGGCAGGCAGAGTTCAGGGAATAGTCCAAGATCTGCTCCAAGGTCATACACAGGGAAATTCGAACTAGCAGAGCAGGACAGACAGACAGGGGGGCTTGATCAGGAATTACACACGCATCACTCTCTATCACAAGCAGGAGACTGAAGGCTTGGCTCACGTCTAACAGGTTTGGTTTCCACCCAAAGACTGACCACATCAAACACCTTGCAGGTGGACAAAGACAGGGAGAATGCCATAGCCAAAATCAGGATGCTAGAATGAAGAGCAGGAGCGCTAGATGCTCCTGACAACGCCCCAGCGCATTTTACTCCACCCACGGAGCTTAGGCAGGGGGATAGGGATCCCCCTGCCTAAGCTCTGTGGGCAGAGTGAAACCCCTAGCAACCTCAGGAGGAACCCTGAAAGAGGCTGCCTAATGCCGCGTACACACGGTCGGACTTTTCAGCTACAAAAGTCCGACAGCCTGTCCGACAGACTTTCGACTGACTTTTGTCGGACTTCTGGCGGACTTTTGGTGGACTTGCAGCAGACTTTCTTACGAACGGACTTGCCTACATACGATCACACAAAAGTCAGACGGATTCGTACGTGATGACGTACACCGGACTAAAATAAGGAAGTTGATAGCCAGTGGCCAATAGCTGCCCTAGCGTGGGTTTTTGCCCGTCGGACTAGCACACAGACGAGCGGATTTCTGGGTCCGGCGTAGTTACGACGTAAAGATTTGAAGCATGTTTCAAATCTAAAGTCCGTCAGATTTGCGGCTGGAAAAGTCCGCTGAAAGTCCGCTGAAAGTCCAGGGAAGCCCACACATGATCGGATTGTCAGCCAGCTTTAGTACGTCGGCGTCCGTCGGACTTTTGTAGATGAAAAGTCCGACCGTGTGTACGCGGCATTAGACATTTGTCAAAGAAACAAGTGTGACAATTAAAAAACTTCCCCTTTATTAATGTTGTGGTAATAACTCAAAAAGTTGGATTCACCCTAACTTTTAGTTTCGCTGAATCTCCCCAGCGAGGTCATAGACAGCAATATAAACCTGTGAGGTGTCTAACCCCTTCCATATTACAGTAAATCCACAACTGAAAAATAAAAAGTTTTGGTCTTAGATACACTTTAATTCATCTTACTCTAATGACATGGACATCTCTTCCTCCTTTCTTTGTACCAACTCTTCATGACTGAGTTCCCCGTTGTATAAATCCATTATTTATTTGGTTGATTGTCTTAGCCAATACAAGTCAAGCCACCCTACTTATTTCTTGAGCTCAATTAAAAGATTAGTGGATTTGAAGGCCAGGGAGACAATATATGTAAAGTTATTGCAAGTATCATTCTCCCATACTTATAAAACATTACAGGCTGAAAAGGTTTTAATAAGTCATAGCGAAGGAAACATGAACTAATGCTATTCCATTTACAAGAGCGATAAGATTGAGGCACTGAGCACAATACACAATTACTTTGCTGCAATTAGCATTATGAAGAGGCTCTCTCCTGCAAGTGGGATGAAAGATTTTCTCGGTAGTGTCTCATGTTTTTACAATGTTCCTTGGCAAAATAAATAAATAAATACATAAAATGAGATGCAGGGTGAATTATCTGTGCAGTTTTCCTGGAAACCGGTCAATCTGCAAACCTTGCTGCTCATGTCACAGAATATATTTCCATAAAGTTCAGGTAGGATCCTAAGACTTAACTGGAACATGCCAACAAAAACTGATTGACATGGATTTGTGCTATGTGTAAATGTAGCTGCTTTTAAACACTTGACCTCCAGAAGATTTACCCCCCTTCTTGACCAGGCCATTTTTTTTTTGAGATACGGCACTTCATTATTTTAACTGACAATTGCGAGGTCATACAACACTGTACCCAAAAAAATGTATGGCCTTTTTTCCCCACAAATAGAGCTTTCTTTTGGTGGTATTTAATCACCACTGGGTTTTTTTATTTTTTTGCGCTATAAACAAAAAAACACCAACAATTTTCAATTTTGAAAAAAAAAAATATATATATTTTTTAACCATTCGCCGGTCTCTATACCGGTGAGTGATAATATATTTTTTTACTTTTTGCTATAAAACATATCCAATAAAAAATTTTAAAAGATTATATATATATATATATATATATATATATATATATATATATATATATATATATATATATATATATATCTTCATAAATTTAGGCCAATATGTATTCAGCTACATATTTTTGGTAAAAAAAAAAAAACAACAAGTGTATATTAATTGGTTTGCACAAAAGTTATAGTGTCTACAAACTATGGGATATATACTGGAATCTTTATTTATTTATTTATTTATTTATTTATTTATTACTAGTAATGGCGGCGATCAGAGGCCTATACTGGAACTGCGATATTAAGCCAAGCAATCTGACACTAACTGACACTTTTTGGGGACCAGTGACACTAATACAGTGATCAGTGCTAAAAATATGCACTGCCACTGTACTAATGACACTGGTTGGTATGGGGTTAAACATCTAGGGCACTCAAATGGTTAAATGTGTGCCTAGCTAGTGTTTTGGAGTACTGTGTGTGCAGGGCTTTTTTTTCAGCTGGAACTTGGTGGAACCACCTCTGAATCAGACCCTTTGCTCCCTGCTCAGCACTATCACTGGTAAACACAGAAGTCCAGCTTCTGTGTTTACCAGTGAAAGCTTGTCTCCCAGCAGCTCAAACAGATTTGATCTCCTGAGCGGCTCACACTGAGTTCAGGATGGGGACAAGGGAGATGCAGGTTCCGGGGTGCATTGTGTATGCCGACACTCCCACTGGATGATCTCCCTGCCAGTTAGAGAGAAGGAGCCACCTACAGTGTGCGGGGAGATACTAGAGTCGGCTGGATGCTTCAATTTTATAACGCAACAAAAGTAAGACATGTGGAAGATGGTAAAGCTCTTAAGCAGGGTATTTAATGCCCCTTTAATGCTCCCACTGTTAGTGAAATTTGACCACACCCACTATTTGATGGGGTTTGGAAAGTGTGTGTGGGGGGAGGGGGGTTTTAGGGGGTCATGTTTGAGTTCCTACACCTATTTTCTGAGAAAAAAAAACCCTGTGTGTGTGCTGCTTTTACTAAGGGAAAGAAATGGATTTTCTTTCCCTGCTTTGCAGGGAAAGAAAATCAATTACTTCCCTGCTGACAAGACAGAGCTCTGTATTGTGTTCATAGGCAGGGCTCTGTCCTGTGTGAATTCCCAACGATCGGAGGTTTTTCTTCGGCTGGCACCCCCTGATTGGCATCTGCTGTGATTATTCACAGCACAGCCGGGTCGCCGCCTGGCACGCGCGTGTGCCCCCTACCTGGAAGTGTCAAATCATGTACCTAGTGTATGTGTATGTTATATGGCCAACAAGCAGTTAAAGACAAATTATAGTAAATTTTCAGCAAGCAGTCCCTTTTAATTATTACAGTACTGTTTACCTAAAATTCATTTTTGATGTGAATAACATTTTTTACTTGCTTGCTGTTCCGTATTTTTATTATTGCATTTTATGTAAAAAGTTGGAAATGCTCCCTCTAGCGGTAGATCAAGGAATGGGATTAGCATTTTAAGGTAAAATTAACAAAAACAAGCAAAAAAAATAATAAACACGTTTACATATTATTTGTATAGTTTTACACATTTGTTTTTTGTTACATGTTTTTTATAGTCCTGATTTCCACTTGAGAGTGCCAAACTGTCTGTTAAAAACATTATTGTTGTGTGCATCTTTGTTGGAAAGATTATTTTCTGTTCCCGTTCTGGTGACCATCAATTTTCTTTCTGCGAATGGGATCGTGAATCATTTTGAAAGAATTTTCCTTCAATAAACCACACATGTTTGCTTTTTGTATTCATTTAGCAGCATTGTATGTCAGGTATTATCTAGGCGACACAGAAGCAGTGTCTTTACAGTACAGGAGAACTTTAGAATAAAAAATTCTATATCGGTTCCCCCATTCCCTCTTAGGTAACATACCAAAAATCTGACCTCACGTGCAGTGCGGTCCCCTCCCCGCCCGCCTTCTTTTAACAGCTTTTTGCTGCACCTGGCAGTGTTTACTTTCTATTATCCTCTTGTCACCAGTGCTTCAGTGTGCAGGCACAACCCCCATAGAGGTGAATGAAGGGAATCAGGAAGGGGGAGACACATACAGAGTTTTGTAAACATATATACAGTGCCTTGCAAAAGTATTCACCCCCTTGGCTTTTTACCTATTTTGTTACATTACAGCCTTTAGTTCAATGTTTTTTTTAATCTGAATTATATGTGATGGATCAGAACACAATAGTCTAAGTTGGTGAAGTAAAATTATAAAAATATATACATAAAACTATTTTTTAGAAATAAAAAAATGATAATTGGCATGTGCGTATGTAGTCACCCTCTTTGTTATGAAGCCCATAAAAAGCTCTGGTGCAACCAATTACCTTCAGAAGTCACATAATTAGTGAAATGATGTCCACCTGTGTGCAATCTAAGTGTCACATGATCTGTCATTACATACACACACCTTTTTTAAAGGCCCCAGAGGCTGCAACACCTAAGCAAGAGGCACCACTAACCAAACACTGCCATGAAGACCAAGGAACTCTCCAAACAAGTAAGGGACAATGTTGTTGAGAAGTACAAGTCAGGGTTAGGTAAAAAAAAAATCCAAATCTTTATGATCCCTAGAAGCACCATCAAATCTATCATAACCAAATGGAAAGAACATGGCACAACAGCAAACCTGCCAAGAGACGGCCGCACACCAAAACTCAAGGACCGGGCAAGGAGGGCATTAATCAGAGAGGCAGCACAGAGACCTAAGGTAACCCTGGAGGAGCTGCAGAGTTCCACAGCAGAGACTGGAGTATCTGTACATAGCACGACAATAAGCCGCACGCTCCATATAGTTGGGCTTTATGGCAGAGTGGCCAGAAGAAAGGCATTACTTTCAGCAAAAAACAAAATGGCACATTTTGAGTTTGCGAAAAGGCATGTGGGAGATTCCCAAAATGTATGGAGGAAGGTGCTCTGGTCTGATGAGACTAAAATTGAACAATTTGGCCATCAAAGAAAACACCATGTCTGGTGCAAACCCAACACATCACATCACCCAAAGAACATCATCCCCACAGTGAAACATGGTGGTGGCAGCATCATGCTGTGGGGATGTTTTTCCGCAGTTGGGACTGGGAAACTGGTCGGAGTTGAGGGAAAGATGGATGGTGCTAAATACAGGGATATTCTTGAGCAAAACCTGTACCACTCTGTGTGTGATTTGAGGCTAGGACGGAGGTTCACCTTCCAGCAGGACAATGACCCCAAACACACTGCTACAGCAACACTTGAGTGGTTTAAGGGGAAACATGTAAATGTGTTGGAAAGGCCTAGTCAAGGCCCAGACCTCAATCCAATAGAAAATCTGTGGTCAGACTTAAAGATTGCTGTTCACAAGCGCAAACCATCCAACTTGAAGGAGCTGGAGCAGTTTTGCAAGAAGGAATGGGCAAAAATCCCAGCGGTAAGATGTGGCAAGCTCATAGAGACTTATCCAAAGCAACCTGGAGCTGTGATAGCCGCAAAAGGTGGCTCTACAAAGTATTGACTTTAGGGGCGTGAATAGTTATGCACATTGACTTTTTCTGTTATTTTGTCCTATTTGTTGTTTGCTTCACAATAAAAAAAAAAACATCTTCAAAGTTGTGGGCATGTTCTGTAAATTAAATGATGCAGATCCTCAAACAATCCATGTTAATTCCAGGTTGTGAGGCAACAAAACACGAAAAATGCCAGTTGGCGGGGTGAATACTTTTGCAAGGCACTGTACTTTAACTTTCCAGACCTTAATAATGTTTGGAAACTCCGCTTCACTGGTAAAACTCAGAAATATAAAAAAGAAATGCTCCCATAGTGCAGTACTTTGAAGTTTCCAAATGTAATTGAATAAGTGGATTGTACTTACAAGATAAAAGCAGAATGTAGGCATTAAGGCAGTAAATCATGTAAATCATCCACAGGCTTCACTTCACTTCCTGGTTAGCTTGTCTGTGTCAACCCTTTGAGAGAAAAAGCGTGATGACGTCACCGCCGTAGGCCCCATCCTACGCATTTTGTCACTAAGGGACGTCGTCTGGGGATTGGCCAGTCCCCAGAAGACGTCCCTTAGTGACAAAACCTATTAGGGTTCCTGGGGAGACCCATTTCCCTGTGCTTGGTGAGACCATTATTCTAGTGGTCAAGGAGAGCTTGTAAGCAGGCTACTTACTCTCACTTGGGTGTGGAGCTGGATGCATTTTATGTGAAGGAGTGTCATGTTTTCCTCACCTACAGCCAGTGATGGTGAACCTTGGCACCCCAGATGTTTTGGAACTACATTTCCCATGATGCTCATGCACTCTGCAGTGTAGTTGAGCATCATGGGAGATGTAGTTCCAAAACATCTGAGGTGCCAAGGTTCGCCATCACTGATCTATACAAAGCACGGATTTTTGTTTCACTTTCATCCAAGAACTGAAATTTGGGGACTCTGCTTTTCATTCTTATGCCCCGTACACATGGTCAGAATTTCCGACGGAATATGTGCGATCGGAGCTTGTTATCAGAAATTCCGACCGTGTGTGGGCTCCATCGGACTTTTTCCATCGGAATTTCCGACACACAAAGTTTGAGAGCAGGATATAAAATTTTACGACAACAAAATCTGTTTGCGTAAATTCCGATCGTGTGTAGACAATTGCGATGCACAAAGTGCCACGCATGCTCAGAATAAATTAAGAGACGAAAGCTATTGGCTACTGCCACGTTTATAGTCCCGACGTATGTGTTTTACGTCACTGCGTTCAGAACGATCGGATTTTCAGACAACTTTGTGCGACCGTGTGTATGCAAAACAAGTTTGAGCCAACATCCGTCGGAAAAAATCCATGGATTTTGTTGTCGGAATGTCCGATCAATGTCTGACCGTTTGTACAGGGCATTATAGGGCGTACACACGGTCGGACTTTGTTCGGACATTCCGACAACAAAATCCTAGGATTTTTTCCGACGGATGTTGGCTCAAACTTGTCTTGCATACACACGGTCACACAAAGTTGTCGGAAAATCCGATCGTTCTGAACGCGGTGACGTAAAACACGTACGTCGGGACTATAAACGGGGCAGTGGCCAATAGCTTTCATCTCTTTATTTATTCTGAGCATGCGTGGCACTTTGTCCGTCGGATTTGTGTACACACGATCGGAATTTCCGACAACGGATTTTGTTGTCGGAAAATTTTATCTCCTGCTCTCCAACTTTGTGTGTCGGAAAATCCGATGGAAAATGTCTGATGGAGCCCACACACGGTCGGAATTTCCGACAACACGCTCTGATCGGACATTTTCCATTGGAAAATCCGACCGTGTGTACGGGGCATAAGTCTTTTTTCACTTGTAATTTAGCAATATCACTAGTGTACATCTATTTTGTATGTTTATCTGTTTGAGTTTGTATTAGACTTTGGGGTGCTAGCAGCTGCGGTCATATATTTCAATTGTTTTTCTAGCACGGTGTTAGCCTTTGGGACATTTTTTTGCATTTATTAATTAGGTTTTTTATTTTTATTTTATTTAAATGAAGAAAGAAAAAATTGGGGCTAATCGTAAAGGCATATTTCTGGTCTAAAAAAAAGTTTTTAGGCTGCAAAGTGTTCCTCTTTCTAAGCTGGTTGATAAGGGAGACCATAAGATAAATACAGTATATTCTGAAAATCATACCTCAAGTGAATCGCAGAATGGCTGATCGCTGAGACAAAGTCTACCCCGCTCAAAACCTAGCTTAACCGTGCCTTTTCCCAACAAATGAAGTCTTTTCTGCGAAATAAGCCTTTACTGAGGGCTGGATCATAGCACGAGTGCTGAGCATTTCTTTTCAATAAAGGATTCTTGGAAGCGGTGATAAAGTGGCAAGTGACAGTAAGAATCTCATCAGGAAGCTTTCATGAGGCATCAGCTACAAATTAACGAGGACTCTGGCAAGCCAGAAAAAACAGCAGCAGGAGTCCAAGAGACTGCAAGACCAGACAGTAGTTAATAATAGGAGTGAACTTAATTTCACAGGATACACTCACTGGAAGGAGCCCAGAGGAGGTGAAACAACAGAGCAGGGAGTTCCTACACTGCGAATTTAGAAGCAAGATCTTTGCATTCAGCACTCTGCATCCATGCTGATCCCAAGTTCTAGCTAAATCAACTAGTTATTTGGCTACTGTTTGCATTTGGCAGATCTGCATCTACAACCATTTTGCAAAAGGCATAGACATAGCCATAGGTGTGCGCAGCCTATTGCATTAGGGTGTGCGCCCTAAAGCTCAAACACACATGCATATGTGTGCGTCTACATATATATGACCCCGGCAAATTGATCTCTCTGCTGGCACAGTGAAAGAGAAGAGCATAGACACTTCTCTTATGGCTGAGCCAGTAAGAGGTAGATCTTTCACATGTTCCTGCTGCTACACAGAGCGATAATACTAATGCGCATGTGGTGATTAGGGTGTGCCTGGGCACATCTGGCACACCCTGTGCACACGCCTATGGACATAGCAGTCCAGGCAACTGCTTTGATAGCCAACTGAGCAGTGGCGGCCCGTGCATTGTGGGCGCACGGGCGCCGCCCCCCGACACCTCTGCTGCCCTCCTTATTCATGTGCCCGGCCCCTTTCAGGACGCCGGACACATAAAATACTATGGCAGGGATAGACGGGGGGATGTGTATTTTGAAGAACGTGATTAGAGCCAGCGGTTCTAAGAGGCTTCAAAATAGGGTGGGCTCAGAGCGCAGAGCACTGCGTCCTGATCCCACCTTGTTGTGTGGCATAGCAAATTAATTTTCGCTATTTTCACACTAACGTTCCTCCCTGCCAATCAGCAGGCAGGTCAGTGAGACCTGTCTCCCGACTGGCCAAAGCATTAGGTGATCCTATTGGATGCCTAATGCTTTGGCGGAAGAGGAGACACAGCATAGGAAGCCTGAGGACGAGCCGAGCGGACACAGGAGCCGCAGCCGACAAGGAGAGCCCCGTCACATTAGCGGTAAGTGCCGCCGGACCGGCCGCGGGGGGGGGGGTGAAGGGGGGGTTAGTGAAGTGACAGCCCAGGCTGGCTGCATTTGATGGGCACAAGTGGCTGCATATACTGGGCACAAGTGGCTGCATTTGATGGGCACAAGTGGCTGCATTTGATGGGCACAAGTGGCTGCATATGATGGGCACAAGTGGCTGAATTTGACGGGCACAAATGGCTGCATGTGATGTGCACAAATGGCTGCATATGATGGGCACAAGTGGCTGCATTTAATTGGCACAAGTGGCTGCATTTGATTGGCACAGGTAGCTGCATATGATGAGCACAAGTGGCTGCATTTGATTGACACAAGTGGCTGCATTTGTTTGGCACAAGTGGCTGCATATACTGGACACAAGTGGCTGCATATGATGGGCACAAGTGGCTGCTTTTGACAGGCACAAGTGGCTGCATTTGATGGACACAAGTCGCTGCATTTGACGGGCACAAATGGCTGCATATGATGGGCACAAGTGGCTGCATATGATGGGCACAAGTGGCTGCATATGATGGGGCGCAGTGGCTGCATATGATGGGCACAGTGGCTGCATATGATGGGCACAGTGGCTGCAATTGATGGGCACAGTAGCTGCATTTGATGGGCACAATGGCTGCATTTGATGGGCACAGTGAGGCTGCAATTGATGGGGGAGGGTTCAGTATTTTTCAGTTTGTTTCCGCCCCCCAAAAATTTTGAGCACCATCCGCCACTGCAACTGAGACAGACAAAATAGCTGCTGTTGGTTGATTGTGTGTTCACTGGTGATTGGCTGACAGATACCCAGAAGTTGGGACTAAAATTAAGCGGGAGCCTTTGTATTATTGCAGCACATGGCATCTGGGAGTACTGGTACTGGCTGGTGGAGGGAATGCTGTGGTTTGTTGCAGATCAGGAAAGAAAGAGTCAGAGGATAACGTAATCTGAAGGGGGAGGAAAGGTGGCAAGACACAACAATATATATACTGTATATATAGAATATTAAGAAGGCACTGCATTAGATGAAGAATATGTCTGAAGACTATGGAGCACATACAGGCAATCCTGTTACTCCATGGGGATGCAGCAGCTGTGGGAATGCAGCTACGGGTCCGAATTTGACAGGTGTGTGTCATAATTGGGACCTACAGCTGTGTTCATACATCCACTGCATCCTCATGGAGTAACAGATGGCGCCAGCCACACAAACAAACCACTTATTCACACTGTATGGGCCAAAATCTGTGTGAATAAGCTCTTAATTCCAGGTTTATTTATTTTTATTATTTTTTACAATTTTATTTTTTACTTTTGTTTTTATAACAGCCCTTTTGAGGTGCTTTGGTGAAGTATCAGGGGTCTAATCAGACCTCTGATGTCTCATTTTTGAGACAGAGAAAGTGATTGAGGACACATTCCTCAAATTTGTTTCTGCAGCCTCAGCTGCAAAGAAAGAATGAACAGGAACGCTACACAGTCTTCCTGTTCATTCACAAACTGAAACATAGTAAACACACTTTATATGCTTCAGTTATGAATGAACACAGTAAGCGATTGGTACCGAAAGAAAAAGAATGGGGCCTGTAAATTACATATTAACCTACATAACCAAATTACATATTAACCGCCCTCTTCCCCCCACTCTCCATCCTGAAATGATCCCCTGGAGGGAGAAGAGGGGAAGCTGGCAGCACTGGGGGGGGGGGGTAGAGGATCACACAGGGGGGCACGGGCAGCAGACGGCAAGGAAAGTTCACCTACAAACTACCTGCACTGGGCCATAGAGTTCTGTTATTACCTGCGGGTTTTGATGCACATTCAGAAAGTGCACCACACCTGCAGGATATAATAGAAGTCTATGGCAAAGTGCAGCTAACTCACAGAAAAGCCACAGGTGCACTGTGCTGCACCCTCAGTGTAGGCAAACCACAGTGCATCAGTGTGAAAGCAGCCTTAGGCCCCTTTTACACGATAGGTCCAACCCAGTCGGACCCTCCATTCACCTCTATGGAGCGGCAGATGTAAACGGACTTGTGTCCGTTTCCACCGGCCTACCTCCGATCTGTTCCGCTAAAAAAACAGAAGGGGATCGGATTGGAGGGCCCATAGACATGGACCTGTCATCCGTTTGCTCTACTCATTGTGGCCCGCAACCGATTACCAAGTCGATTAAGTGGCCCTCGCTCTTTAAAAGGTTGTTGGGCACTCCTGGGTTAGACAGAGGTCAACAGACCAGGTTTCAGCATTTAACCACTTCCCTACCCGCCCATAGTCATATGACGTCCTGGGATGGGATCTCCCATCCTGGGTGGGCGTCATATGACGTCCTGGGATTCCCGGCCGCCTAGGGGGCGCGCGCGCCCGCCGCGTTCCTCGGGACCCGGTGCGTGTGCCCGGCGGCCGCGATGTCCGCCGGGCACCCGCGATTGCCCGTTAACCGGGCCGGCATGTGGATCTGTGTGTGTAAACACAGAGATCCACAGCCTGTCAGCTCTGAGGAGAGCGATCTGTGTTCCCAGAACGGAGGAACACTGATCAGTCTCCTCCCCTTGAGCGTCCCCTCCCCCTTCAGTTAGTAATCACTCCCTAGGAAACATATTAACCCCTCCCTGCCCCCTAGTGGTTAACCCCTTCACTGCCTGTCACATTTACACAGTAATCAATGCAATTGTATAGCATTGATCGCTGTATAAATGTGAACGGTCCCAAAAATGTGTCAAAAGTGTCCGATGTGTCCGCCATAATGTCGCAGTCACGAAAAAAAATCGCGATCGCCGCTAAAAAAATAAATAATTTTTTTTTTTTTTAAAAATGCCATAAATCTATCCCCTATTTTGTAGACGCTATAACTTTTGCGCAAACCAATCAATATACGCTTATTGCGATTTTTTTTTACCAAAAATATGTAGAAGAATACGTATCGGCCGAAACTGAGGAAAAAATGTGTTTTTTAAAAAAAAATTGGGATATTTATTATAGCAAAAAGTAAAAAATATTGTGTTTTTTTCAAAATTGTCGCTCTTCTTTTGTTTATAGCGCAAAAAATAAAAACCGCAGAGGCGATCAAATACCACCAAAAGAAATCTCTATCTGTGGTGAAAAAAGGACGTCAATTTTTTTTGGGTACAACGTCGCACGACCGCGCAATTGACGTTCAAAGTGCGACAGCGCTGAAAACTAAAATTTGGCCTGGGAAGGAAGGGGTGAAATTGCCCTGTATTGAACCGGTTAAAGATCTCCCCTCATTTCCTGTTCACTCTTTGTACAAGCGACAATGGTCACCAGGACCAACAGAGAAGGTACATCTCCCCAGCGGGACACAGACAGCAATAAAACCTGAAAGGTCTTCTAACCCTTCCACATTATATCCAAAAGTAAAAAAAAGTTTGGGCTCAACCTAAACTGTAATTAGATTTTCGCTTTAGATTTTGATTTCAGATTTTTGTTGTTCTCCATTTTTCTTACATGCTCTTAACTCATCTTAACATTCTTAACATTCACCTAACAGTTATTTTATGAGTCTGTGACCAACTTCTTCAGGAAATCATGGAAATAATTCATAACGCTGAATGCAGAAAAAGCAGAAACCCCTAGTAACCTATCTGAAAAAAATACACTCTTATCTGTGGTTAATGCACTTAGCTTTGCAGCTACTTTCAATGAGTAATAAGGACCATTATTATATTTTCAACACTGACTCCTTTGAGTCTTGCAAATGATTTCTAATTAACTTGTAAGGGGCCGTATTGTGTTTTTAAAATTTCTAGGAGGTGCGGCGTATTACAAGTACTTTGTAGCTTTATCCTGAGCCTTTAAGCATCAGGGAGTGAAGAGCCCAGCATAATTGGTGTCTTTTTACAATGGCCTTAGGACAGTCAGGCACAATCATGGCGGGAAGTAGCCCGCACCTACAGTTATATGAATTTTCTTTTGTTCAGTCCTGTGCGATTACGTCTTCCTTTATCTTTTTAAGCTCTCTGTAGCTGGGATGCCGAACATTATGCGTGCAAGAGGAAACTTCATGAAAAATGCATTCCGCTGTATTGTACAAAAGATAGAGGCCCGGAGTATGGATTTATCCTGAGAGGAGGTTTTATATTATTCAATCTCCACAATGCTGCAACCGGTGGTTACAAATGGGGATGAATAAAAATATGGCAGGAAATTTACGTGATTTTCTTTTTTTGTGCTGACTTGGATGTTGTGAATTTTGAACTGAGGCCTATTATTGTCCTAGTCCAGTCCAAATTAAAAACATGTGTAGCACCCCACTGACCCCTGGGAGCATGGTGGTACTTCTAGAGACAGGGCGGTCTGACAACTACCTCAGGGTAGATCACTTAGGCATAGTGAGACGTGTGGACAGAGGGGCACCAGTCAGTTTTGGGGAGGGTTGCACCGATGCGAATTCCGGTATCAGTATCAGTGCAGATACAAAGCATTTGCATGAATACTCATACTCGTGAAAATGCTCCGATACCAGAAACCGATACCTTTGCGGTGAAATTTGAGCCCATACAAAATGAATAAGCTCAAATCGCACTGCAAAGAATCACATGTGAATTGAACGGGAATGTGGTGCCATTCCTGTCCGAACCAAATGCGGTTTCCCCCACCGTGTTAACTCAGGCTTGTCATAGTGACTTCAGCCTGGGTTCACACAGGAGCGATGTAGGAAACCCCATGCATTTTGGACAGGAATCGCACCACATTCCTGATCAAAACGCATTCAATTCTTTGCAGTGCAATTTGAGCCCATTCATTTTCTATGGGCTCAAATTGCACCACAAAGGTATTGGTAATCGGTTTCAGTAAGTACTTTAGCACAAGTATCTGTACTCGCTGACACAAAAACAGTATCATCGATGCAAACCTTCCTTTGGGTGAAACAAAGAAGGAATTTTATTATTCACATTCCATGGGAAAAGGGGTTATGCCACATACACATGGTCAGATTTTATGGCAGACTTTGCCCGGCTGACTTTTCGACGTACTTTACTACGGACTTTCTGAATGAACGCACTTGCCTACACACAATCCTCCAAAGTCCGTCGAATTTGTACGTGATGACGTACGACCGGACTAAAATGAGGAAGTTCATAGCCAGTAGCCAATAGCTGCCCTAGCGTGGCTTTTTGTCGAACTAGCATACAGACGAGCGGACTTTTCGTCCGGACTCGATTTAGACGGATTGATTTTAAACATGTTTCAAATCTAAGTCCGTCCAACTTTTGAGAAAACAAAGTCCGCTGGAGCCCACACACGATCGAATTGTCCGACGAAATCCCGTCCGCCGGGCAAAGTCTGCTGTAAAGTCCGCTCGTGTGTACGCGGCATTAGGGTTACAGATGCTCAGGATTTCAGCAGAACTCAGGAAAGGGACCTTTAAGTCAAGACCTACACTCCTATGTTTAAGGTCTTTAGCAGACATCACCAGTAGTGACAGCATCCTTCTTCTCCAGGAGAATCAACCAGCTCCTACTCACAAGGCTCCTGTGTAAAAACCCTGCAGACACCTCCAGTAGGATTCTCTTCTTGGACTCACTCCGGTATCCAGGAAGGATCAGTCACAGGCCTCAGCTCCACACCTAAGCACATTCATGCCCCTTCGAGTAGACAGGCCTGAAGAAGCAGCTCCAGCACAGGTATCCTCCCCAGGACAGAGCCTGGGGGGAAGAGAGCCCAGCCTCAAATATTTAAACCCTTTCTCACCACTGGCACAGGAAACATCTAGTGATGAGCTGGGAAAAGATATTCATAATCCAGACCTAATATGCGATCTCTCACTAATGCCAGAGGAGACAGTGGCACCTACTGCGGAAAGGGAGAACTGGCAGCCAGCCAGCCAGAAGAAGCTGAACAAGGCACAGACTATATTAGGCACTGGCTGACTGCAGTCATGCAGAACTAAATTTAGAGACACTCCTGCTTAACCACTTGACAACCGTGCCAAGTGACAGGTATAGCGCAGTCTTCCAGTTCTGGGAGTCCATCATATCACATCCTCCCGTGATTGCGATCATCTACTGATCACAGATTGAGGAAAAGAGCCAATCAGAAGCTGATCTCAATGTAAACAGAAGCCAATAATCAGCATTCATGTCCTCACGCTGACAATAATCGGCTTGTGTAAAATAGGCATGTACGCTGATAATCAGGGCACTGATTATCAGTGTCCTGATTATCCGTGCAGTCCCACCAGTGCTGCCAATCAGTGCCCATCAGTGCTGCCAATTAGTGCCTCCTCATCAGTATCACCCATTAGTGCCACATACCAGTGCCCATCAGTGCCGCCTATCAGTGCCACCCATCAGTGCCCATCAATCCTGCCTATCAGTGCAGCCTCATCAGTGCCCATCAGTGCCGCCTCATTAGTGCCCATCAGTGCACATGAATGCCCATCAGTGCTGCCACATCAGTGCCACCACATCAGTACCCATCAGTGCAGCTTATCAGTGCCCATCAGTGCAGCCTCATCAGCGCACATCAGTGAAGGCCATCTTCACCTGTGCAGGATGCACAGGTGTTCCATGCAGGTGTTTCATGTAGCAGACAGCCTGTCTGGAGTTCTGATTCGTGCATAGGACCCGCACATATGTAGGCCCTGAGATGCACTTGATGATCCATGCAGATTCCTTCAGTCAGCGTCTTGTCATTGATTTGAACAGGCTACCTGCATGGGGCTGCATGAAACACTGGTGCATCCCATGTGGGAGAAAATTGGTTCTTTGCATGAGTGTATAGATTAGTACACTTGTGTAAATTGGTCCCTAGGCAGTCGAATGATACAGTGCCTGATGTGTGTGTGACAACCCTGGATGAATTGAAGTGAAAACTGGTTCATTATATGACGAAACGCGCGTCGGGAGGAGCTGACGTGCTGTCGTCATCGCATGTTGCAGTCCAAGTGGACGGGCGTTCGCACAACCCGGCCGGCTGTTTGTTGCTTTTTTAAATCCTTGATGTTGTAAGTGCATTTTATTTTTCTTAATAAATTGTGTCCTATCGGAATTATGCCATGGTGAGTTCCTTTCTCATTTTGGGCAACTTCTGAGCACTCTGTTAGAACTTTCCTGATTGGGGGATTCGTGCTGCTTGCTGACTATACCCTTTGGACCATTTTGAGGCACCGTTTACCATATTTGGATAAAGGCCCTGGCCAGGTAATTGTCCGCAAGCGTATCTAGCTTGCCATATGGTAAGCGCGCATTTCATGTGGTGTTGACACTCTGGTTGCGGTGGAGGATTCGTCACTGTTTTTTATTCCATGTATACACTTGATTTGTTGATTTTGGGCCAAGGACAGTTGCACAACTGATGAACATTTACCCTATATTCACTTGTGATATTATTTATGATCTTTTTCATAGTAATTTTAATATTCACTGTTGTTTATGCTCTGAGCATAATCTTTATTGTTTGGTTAACACTTAGCAATATTTGTTAAATCAATTCACGTTTGCTACATTTTTATCATATAGTGATGTTTCCTTAAAACAAGCAGATAGATGATTAAAATTTAGTATGGGTGGACTGTGTTCTAGTCCTAGGCTGCTACCTCTCTAATAGCGAGAATGGGAGCAAATGGTAAATTCTTGGATATGTATGAAGTGGAGATGGGCTTGGACGTGTTCGAAACCCACATGCCTGTTTCCGCCAGGAAGCCGACACTGCACAGTGCTAATCACAGGCAGTGAGACATTTCCTGATCTGTGCAGCTGCGGACTGGGAAATGTCTCACTGCCTGTAATTAGCACTGTGCAGTATCGGCTTCCTGGAGGGATCGGGCATGTGAGGTTTCAAACACGCCCGAGTCTATCTCTACTATGGAGAAACACCTGGTCCAAAATTCCAGCCTTCAGTGCCCTCAAGAGACGTTGGTTTTCGCCAAGCCTTAACATGGGTTCTTTAGCGCATTCTGCCATTTTATTAACATCAATAGCTCAAGCCCTGGGAAAGGTTGGAGGCTTTTTCCCCCGAAACTCGTTGGCTGGATTTGATGCTCTTATCCATCAAATGTTTCAAAAAGTCCTTCAAGTGAGATGAACTTTTGTACCAGGTGCTCCCCCATATGCCTTGTACACATGATCAGAAAATTGTATAAAAAATACAATTTTCGGAGTGATTGTATGGTAAGTTAATCGTACACTTAGTACGGTTTTCGAGAGCCGATCATGACAGTTCATGCAAAATTATCAGAAGGGACAAACGCAAAAAATTTTCTCGTATGATACCAGAACATACAATATTCGTTTTTATCAGTACAATATTTGGCCCCAAAAAAATAATAAAACCATGACCATGCATGCTCAGAAACAACAGAATACATTACAATACAATACAACACATTACATCACTTTGGAAGTTGGATTCTGTTGTACAAGAATTTTTCGTAACTTTAGAAATCTATTTATCTTATAAAGTAATAAAATAAAGTAATAAAGTAACTCTGTGATGATAAAAGTATGGGAGCTGCTATTGCTGATGCCTTGGTTTCAAAACCTTTCTGGCTTGGAACAAATATATATATATAATTCATTTAAAGAATGTCTGTGCCAGGTCTGTGATTTGAAAAATATTGAAGCCAAACACAACGAGACAACTTGCATTTTTAAAAGAGGGTTTAGCAATATCAGAGTGTTTTTTGTGTGTGCATAGGTATATATGTGTGTGTATATCCCAGATATCAGCACAAACAGTCCCCCTTGATCTAATGCTATTGTTCAGATCTAAGCCAAGTATCATTTTACATCTGAGATTCTGAAGAATCAATGACATAAGAGACAGAGAAAAAGAGAAAAATGTTTGATGAAGCCTTCATGATGACAGCCGGTCAATGAAAATCGTATCAGAGATACCCTGACGGTAACAATGGAGTATTAAGTATAAGGCAGGGGTGCATTGTAAGCTGCATTTCTTTATATATCCAGCGCCTTCTCCCAGCAACCGAATGTATGTCACCAGGGACAATTTTGCTTTTTAACGGTGTGTGCTTTTGTCTTTTCTAATTAGGAGACACTGATTAGAGGGCCCAGGAGTGTTGGAATGCTCTGTTCTTGTTGTTGCAGATTGTTGTCTGTAGAGCAGAAGAGACAATCTATAGCAAAACAATCTCTCGAGCTGCTGTTTCACTCCATTTGCACAAGCAATTACAGATCATTATACCTAATAACCTCCCACATTCCCACATTTGCAAAATACATGTCATGATTCCTTTCTGGAAGAGAACCTACCAAGGAATCAATACTGAGTACTGATACCGGGCAAATCCATTTAGCTTACACAGACATAGAGGCGACAAGGCTGAAGGGAAAAAGAATTGCTGTGGTGTACCTCTTACAAACATCCCGCCATCTTGCTTGCTGAACAATTGTTGTGAATAAGGTATGGCATAATGTCAAAATGTTCTCTTCTATACTTCCCCACTCTAGGCACTATAATAAAGGCTATCTACTCTACCCTGTCCTAGTCTGTACCCTGGACTGTATGTTCTCTACTATATAGGAGGACTGTACTGAAAGTAATGCAAACGTGGGCATACCTTTTTTTATTAACTTACATAGGTTGTTCAAATTCGCATGTTGATAGAGTAACTCTTCCTCTATATCAGTGGTCTCCAAACTGCAGCCCAGGGGCCCTTTGCGTGCCTTTATCTGGTCCTTGTGGCACTATTCTTTCAACTGACACCAACAATTGTGCTTAATTCCTGTTACTTACACCAACATTGAGGCACTATTCCTCCCACTAACACCATCAAAAGGGTGCAATTCCTTCCACTGATATCAATGATGGCACAAAATTCTTTTTATTGTCACCAATAATGGGGCACAATTCTCCTTCCATTGACTCCAAGGATAGGGCATAATCCCTTTCATTGATATCAACAATGGGCCACTATTCCTCCCACGGACACCAACAATTCCTCCCACTGACACCAACGTTGTGGCTCTATTCCTTCGATTGACATTAACAGTAGACAACTATTCCTCCCACCGACACCAACAATGGGCCACTATTTCTCCCACTGACACCAACAATGGGGCGATATTCCTCTCACTGACACCAACAATGGGGCAATATTCCTCCCACTAACATCAACTAAAGGGCACAATTCCTCCCACTGATACCAACGGTGGGGCACTACTCCTCCCATTGACACCAACAATAGGGCATAATTCTTCCCACTGATACCAACAATGGGCCACTATTCCTCCCACTGACACCAACAATGGGGCGATATTCCTCTCACTGACACCAACAATGGGGCAATATTCCTCCCACTAACATCAACTAAAGGGCACAATTCCTCCCACTGATACCAACGATGGGGCACTACTCCTCCCATTGACACCAACAATAGGGCACAATTCCTCCCACTGATACCAACAATGGGGCACTACTCCTCCCACTGACACCAACGAAAGGGCACAATTCCTCCCACTGATACCAATGATGGGGCACAATTCCATCTAATGACAATAACGATGAGGCACTACTCCTCCCACTGACACCAAAGATGGGGCATTATTTATGCCTACTTGGAGCAAGGGCATTTTCTACTCCCACTGGCCCTAGTGTGGCCCCCCTAAAGCTTGGAGACCCCTGCTCTATAGCAACCCTTTTCCTCCTCCTTCTCTTTCTCCCTCTCCCTCTCCATCTTCTTCTCCTGCTCCCTCTTCTTCTCCCTCTCACTTTCCCTCTCCTTCCTGAAATTCCAAGCAGAAGCAATGTGATGTCATTGAGTTCTTGATGAAGGAAGGGTGCAGGCTGTCCAAAATCCTCCGAAGGCTTTAAAATGTTTGGATGTGGATGACACCATTGACAAAAGTCAGCAATTGCAAGACATTTCTCTTTCAACGGTGTCAGTGGTGCACACCCAGCACACCCTGTGCACACGCCTATGATACTCTCACTGCCCTAAGTTTGTACACTGTTCTGTACATTATACATTATAAACAGCAGCACTATACACACTTTATACTATACATGATTTACTCCACAATGCTCCTCTCTTTATAATTTACCGTAACCTATATGTTTTACACTTCCCCCAGTCTCTACATGGTACTGTACCTTATATACTCCACACTGCCCCACTCTCTATATTGTGCTGTACATGATATACTGTAAATAGCAGCACTCTGTACTATACATGATGTACTCCACAAAGCGTCTCTCTTTAGATTATATTTTATATTATATGCTTTACACTGCCCCCAGTCTGTACATTATAGTGTACATTATATGTTTTATACTACCCCCAGTCTGTACACTGTGCTGTATGTTATATACTGTAAACAGCAGCATGCTGTACACTGTATTATAGATGATATACTCCACAATACTTCCCTCGTTACATTATATGGTATATGATATTATTATTATTATTATTATTATTCACGATTTATATAGCGCCAACAGCTTACGCAGCGCTTTACAATGTATAGGGGGGACAACACAATTACAGTACAATACAAAAGGTACAGGAGGGCCCTGCTCATAGAGCTTACATTCTAAAGGGAGGGGGTGTACATTGTACTGTCCATTATAGTGGGGAAAATAATTATTTGATCCCTTGCAGATTTTGTAAGTTTGCCCACTTACAAAGAAATGAAGGGTCTATAATTTTTATCATAGGTGTATTTTAAGTGATAGAGACAGCATATCAACCAAAAATCCAGAAAAAACACACGATACAAATGTTATAAATTGAGTTGCAGTTCAGTGAGTAAAATAAGTATTTGATCCTCAAGCAAAACATGACTTGGTACTTGGTGGAGAAACCCTTGTTGACAAGCACAGAGGTAAGACGTTTCTTGTAGTTAGTGACCAGGTTTGCACACATCTCAGGAGGGATTTTGGTTCACTCATCTTTACAGATCTTCTCTAAATCCTTAAAGTTTCTTGGCTGTGGCTTGGCAACTCAAAGTTTCAGGATTAAGGTCTGGAGACTGGCTAGGCTACTCCATGACCTTAATGTGCTTCTTCTTGAGCCACTCCTTTGTTGCCTTGGCGGTATGTTTTGGGTCATTGTCATGCTGGAAAACCCATCCATGACCCATCTTCAGTGTTCCGGCTGAGGGAAGAACGTTCTCATCCAAGATTTTACAATACATGGCCCAATCTATTGGCCCTTCAATAGGGAAAGTCGGCCTGTACCTTTAGCAGAGAAACAGCCCCAAAGCATAATGTTTCCACTTCCGTGCTTGACTGTAGGGATTGTGTTCTTAGGGGGGTCATAGTCAGCATTTTTCCTTCTCCAAACACTGCGAGTCCTCCTCCTCAAGAAGGCACATGTACAGTGGCGTTGCTATGGGGGTGCGGGGGGTGTGGCCCGCACCCGGGTGACACCGGCCAGAGGGTGACACCCGGCTCAGACTGGCACTGGCATTGAGAGGGGCGCCGCCGCCTCGGCTCCCTCCTTCCCTTCCGGGATCTCCTCTCCTCTGCTCTATGCGATTTGCGAGGAGAGTGGGGGAGGAGGGAGTGAAGCAGAAATAGACTGGCTGCCCAGGATCCGACCGTCCCCACACACACCTCCACATGGCGCGGCCGCGGCTGCACTCACCGCAGCTTCCTCCTTGGCTGATTTGGCTCTGACGTGGTGTACACAGGCAGGGAGGAAGACTCGAGGATGTGGAGGGACACCATCCATGCTACAGCACCTGCCCTGAGGTATGCAACAGGAGTGTTGCAGAGGAGGGGGACATAGTGGTTGGGGGCATTGGCAGGTAACAATTATGCTGCCAGGAGAGGGTTGGAGAGGACTTTTACTAGAAGTAGGAGAGGGCAGATTTGAAGTTTGACCCCCCTCCCCTAGCTCAATTCCTCTCCCCTCCCAAAGCACCCCCTAGCACATATCCTTTCACCCCCCCCCCGAATCAAAGGTCCTATCTCTGATCCATCCACCCCCCAAATCCCATTCTGGCTCCATCCACCCCCCAATCCCATCCAGCTCCACCCACCGATCCCATACCCGCTCATCCATCCCCCTGATCCCATCCCAGCTCCACCCAGCCCCCGATCCCATACCCGCTCCAGCCATCCCCCCTGATCCTAATCCCATCCCAGCTCCATCCATCTCCTCAATCCCATTCTGGCTCCATACATCCCCCCCTGATCCCATACCCACTCCATCCACCCCCCCTGATCCTGTTCCATCCCGGCTCCATCCATCTCCTCAATCCCATCCTGGCTCCATACATCTCCCCTGATCCAATTCCAGCTCCATCCATCCCCCCAATCACATCCCAGCTCCATCTATTGTGGTGGTAGGTTAGGGGGGGGCTACACCGACCCACTAGCCTGCTTAGTGCCGGGGGGTGGGGAGTTGACACCATGTATTACCACACCAGGTGACACAAACCCTAGTGACGCCACTGCACATGTACAGTCATGCCAACGAACATCTAAATTATTCAGAGAAGGATTGGGAGAAAGTGCCGTGGTCAGATGAGATCAAAATTGAGCTCTTTGGCATGAACTTGACTCGCCCTGTTTGGAGGAAGAAAAAAACTCACTATGGCCCTAAGAACACTATCCCTACAGTCAAACACATAGTTGGAAACATGATGCTTTGGAGATGTTTCCCTGCTAAAGGTAAAGGCCGACTTTGCCGCATTGAGGGGAAAATGGACAGGGCCATGTATTGTAAAATCTTGGATGAGAACCTTCATCCCTCAGCCAGAACACTGAACAAAGGTCTTCCAGCATGACAATGACCCAAAAAATACTGCCAAAGTAACAAAGGAGTGACTCAAGAAGAAGCACCTTAAGGTGATGGAGTGGCCTAGTCAGTCTCTAGACCTTAATCCTATAGAAAATTTTCTGGATGGAGCTGAGAAGTCGAGTTGCCAAGAGACAGCCAAGAAACCTTAAGGATTTACTGAAGATCTGTAAAGAAGAGTGAACCAAAATCCCTCCTGAGATGTGTGCAAACCTGGTAACCAACTACAAGAAACGTCTTACCTCTGTGCTTGCCAACAAGGGTTTCTCCACCAAGTACCAAGTCATGTTGTGCTTGGGGATCAAATACTTATTTTACTCACTGAACTGCAACTTAATTTATAACATTTGTTTTATGTGTTTTTTTCTGGATTTTTGGTTGATATTCTGCCTTTATCATTTAAAACACACCTATGATAAAAATTATAGACCCTTCATTTCTTTTTTCATTTCAATACTGAGTTTTTTTTTTTGAGTAAACAAGAGAAATATAAAAAGCTCGTTGTTCGCCCACGCAGGGGCTAGAGACATGTAAAAATTACCGAAGATCCTTCATTTCTTTTTTAAGGCCCGCACACACGGTCAGAAAAGCTGAAGTTAAACTTCGTCTGATGATTGATCTGCCGATTTTCTGATCATTAGTATGCTGCTTTTAACAGCCGATTACGAATTTTCAGCAGACAAAAACTGGATGTGCAGGCTTGAAATTTTTTGTCTGATGTGACCACAACGTCTAATTTTCGTTTCATTAGTACGGTTTTCTGACCAAAAAAATCTGAAGAGCAAGACTAGGCATGCTCAGAAATGAAAGAACACATACAAAACAATTCAACATTTTACATCACTTCCGACCTTGAATTCTGTCGTCGGAAAATTTTCTGATGATGAGTACCCTCTTCACTTTCGATTTGAGACTAGCATCAAACAAAAAACTGGCGAAAATTCGTCCAATGCTCTGACCGTGTGTACAAGGCTTAAGTGGGTAAACTTACAAAATCTGCTGGGGATCAAATAATTTTTTCCCCCACTGTATATACTCCATACTGCCCCACTCCGTACTTTGCTGTACAATACATTATGCGCACATACTGCTAATCATCACAGTATAGTCATAGGCAAACTATATTCTTACTATTGGAATTTTTTGTTTTTATGATGGCCTAAATTTTCTAACCATTTTAAAAGGCGAAACCGTTCCAATGCCTGAGCTTCACCTGTCTATTTAGCTGCTCATCTGGAGTTGCCCTTGAATTCAACAAAATCTCAGCCGGCTGCATGGGTGACAAGCACACCTAAAATAAATAAAAAGTATTATTTGTAGAATTCAGGCACAGAGCGGGTGAAGATTGGGTAAAGGAAGTAATGTGGCTGGAAAGCTCAGTTCAGCAGCTCGTCATGTCACTTGTAAAATGCCGTGTGATCCGTTCACAGTTTCATAGTTTCAGTGAGAGAAGAGGGCTCTCCTGGCAATTGCCTGTCACAGGTGCAACTGACAAGACTTCCTCTCTATGAATACTGAATTCTGAAGCCTTCCACTGGCTGCAGCCTGCAGGAGATTGCATATTACCAAACAAGCCGCTGTTTTATTGTTTGCAAAATACAAGACTCTCTCTGTGTCAGAAAAATTTGATTACATTTTTTTTTACAGCAAGACTCTACTAAGCACTGTTATATTAAACGAAAACTAGGTTTGGGTTTGCCACCGCAATGGGTTAAAGAAAGATCCAGCATGTGCGAAATACATGGTCCCAGCAAATTAATCTGGAAATACACCAGATAAATAGTAGAGGATTTACTATGTCCCTTACTATAATGGCTTGTTTAAACTTGTGTCCGAGGTGGGTTAAAAACAAGTGATTGAGCCATGTCTTTACTCCCCTCCCCAATTGTGCTGCAAGTTTGAAAATGACTTCCTAATCTATTGCTAGACTTGCCAGGCTTCATTAGTTTGTTGCACAATTGCAGCAAGTCCGCATTGCATGACTGCAGATCAACTTTCTTTGCAAACATTCTGCAAGTCTGCTGCAAGTTCTGGTTCAGTTATGTTGTGCAATAGTCCTCCAACCACAGGGGGTCACTGTGGCTGAATTTTCATGCTGTAGACTTGCAGAGCTGTTGCTGTAGACTCACCACGGCAACTTTGCTCCTGCTGGAAACTTGCCACGCAAATTTGCTACAAATTGGAAAAGTGTCAACTAGAACTTGTGCTTCAAATGCTCTGCAAGTGTACAACTTACCAGTAATGTGCAGCAAGTTAACAGACTTACATTTCAACACTGCCACAAATTTGTGACAAGTTATCCTTGCTATCTGGGCCTGAAGGCGCGATCCACATCTATGCATGTCGGAATAAAAGCAAAATCACATGCTTTCCTGGCATGCATAGAAGCGTAGTAGACACGTGAGGGCGCCATTAATTCTTGTGTTACTAAAGTGTTGCTAAAGTGTTACTAAACCCACAACAGTAAAATCAGTCTTTATATGCAGTTATGCATGCTTGTTATACTCACTGTGGAACCTAAGGGGTTAATCATGTGCATTGTGTAAAAAAGCTGTTTGATCCTGTTGTCTCTGACCCTCCCCTTCTTCCGTTGTACCCAATCAATCTCCTGATAGAACACAGCCTTGGGCACACTCTGCACATGCTCAGTTTGGTGTGTGTTGCTAGAGATTTTTTTTTTTCTTGGGAGGGTACATGTGATCAGCACCGGGCCAATCAGCACTGTCCAGAAAGAGGGTCAGGGTTCCTACAGCATCACAGGATAGTCAGAGTAGAATGAAATCTCCTCCTACAAGCTTTAACCAGACACTAATAGAAGTCACAAGACTACAATATACTGCTGATGAGAAAAGGTATTTAGCAGTTTATACTTACTAAAATAATTGCATTTCCATGTTCTGTGTACTGTGGGAGACCAGATATAGTTAATGCAGAGTCCTGGGTTTAGTAACACTTTAACTGCTTCCCAACCACCGCACGCCGATGTACGTCGGCAGAATGGCACGGGTGCGCAAAAGGGCATACCCGTACGTCCCTTCATAATCCTGGGACGGCAGAACAGGGAAATGCCTATGTAAACAAGGCATTTCCCTGTTCTGCCTAGTGACATGACAGCAGTGTCATCGGGAGCAGTGATCCCTGTCATGTCCTAGGTAGCCCATCCCCCCTACAGTTAGAACACGTTGAGGGAACACAGTTAACCCCTTGATCGCCCCCTAGTGTTTAACCCCTTCCCTGCCCTTGACATTTATTCAGTAATCAGTGGCTATTTTAAGCTCTGATTGCTGTATAAATGTCAATGGTCCCAAAATAGTGTCAAAAGTGTCCGATCTGTCTGCCACGATTTCGCAGTCCCGATAAAAATTGCAGATCGCCGCCATTACTAATAAAAAATAATAATAATAAAAATGCCATAAATCTATCCCCTATTTTGTAGACGCTATAACTTTTGCGCAAACCAATCAATAGACACTTTTTGTGATTTTTTTTTTACCAAAAATATGTAGAAGAATATGTATCGACTGAGAAAGAAATTTTTTTTTTTTATATATATATTTTTGGGGGATATTTATTATAGCAAAAAGTAAAAAATATAGCTTTTTTTTCAAAATTGTCGCTCTGTTTATGGCCCAAAAAATAAAAGCTGCAGAGGTGATAAAATATCACCAAAACAAAGCTCTATTTGTGGGGAAAAAGGATGTAAATTTTGTTTGGGTACAATGTCGCAGGATCGCGCAACTGTCAGATAAAGCGATGCAGTGCCGAATCGCAAAAAATGCTCATGGTCATTAAGGGGGTAAAATCTTCCAGGGCCGAAGTGGTTAATAGCACTCCGCAGCACCATGTGGTTTGGTGCAGCGCAATTTTAAAAAAGGGTCAAGGACTTATTTGCTTACATTTGTCGCAGGTAGGGCAGCCCATTTCTATGAATGGGCTGCCCTACACACAATGTGTGGGAATGCTAAAAAATATGCCGAACTTCACATGCACTAGGTCACATTGTACCCTTGTGAACAGGCAGAGTTGTACACATGCCATGGCAAAAATTATATCCCCTGTCATGTATGTTTGGCAATGCCGCTTCCAAGCGCAACCTATTCAGTGAATGGGCGACATTGCAACTATGTCTAGTGGATGTGGTGCGGCATTTACATGGTTATAAACATGCAGAGAGAAGACTACATATCACCTCCTCAGCGCCTTTCAAATGCCTCTGAAATTATATCAAACACAGATTGCTTTTCAGAGAAGCAGCATGTGTAAACTAAGGCTGGGTTCATATCTAAGTTGCATGCGGCTCACCGTAGGAGTCCGGTGCGTCTCCATTGACTGTTTCAGGTCCTATTTCAGAGAAGCAGGGGTGGGGTCGCCCGGCGGGTGACCCCATCCCCCTCTGACAACACGGGGAAAGCCACAGGGAAGTCCTGTGAATTCCCCGTGTGTCTGAGGAGGGCGGGGTCACCAGGTGGCCCCACCCTACGTTATATAAGAAATGTCAGAAGAAGCGAAGCGTCACACGGCTGAAGACTCCCACTATGGCAGATCGTGCGGACTGAGCGGAGAAGAAACCTGGAGGAAGATGCGGAACGAGAAGAGCGGAGGAAGAAGAAGATGAAGAAGAAGAAGATGAAGAAGAAGATGAAGGAAGAAGAAGAACCCAAGAAGAAAGAAGATGGAAGAAGAAGTGGAAAGAAGAAGAAATTAATAAAGGACTTGTCAAAAACCGTCTCTTGTGTTTTTTTTACCATTTTGACACTTTTTTTGTGAAATGGTAGCGGTACATTTGTACCCCATTACCAATTCACACAGGGGGGGTGCCGGGATCTGGGGGTCCCCTTGTTAAAGGGGGCTTCTAGATTCCGATAAGCCCCCCGCCCGCAGACCCCCACAACCACCAGCCAAGGGTTGTGGGGATAAGGCCCTTGTCCTCATCAACATGGGGACAAGGTGCTTTGGGGGGTTATCTCAAAGCACCCTCCCAATGTTGAGGGCATGTGGCCTGGTACGATTCAGGAGGGGGGGGGGCGCTTTCTCGTCCTCTTTTCCTGTGGCCTGCCAGGTTGCGTGCTTGGATAAGGATCTGGTATGGACTTTTGGGAGACCCCACGCCATTTTTTTAAAAATTTTGGCGCGGGGTTCTCCTTAAAATCCAGGTCTGGTATGGATTTTGAGGGGGACCCCATGCCATTTTTTTTCAAATTTGGCGCGGGGTTCCCCTTAATATCCATACCAGACCTGAAGGGCCTGGTATGGAATTTAGAGGGACCCCCGCGCCATTTTTTTAAAAATTTTGGTTCGGAGTTCCCCTGTGGGGAAATCCCATGCAGTTTTTATCAATGAACTTTTATGTGTATTGTCGGACCGACAATTTATTAATAGCCGCAAGTAGTTTTAAATGACTTTTTATCCTTTGAAATTACATTTTGCTGTCAGACTGTTCTAAACACGGGAAACATGCGCCCCTTTACAGGCATACTATAGACACCCCCCAGGTACGAAATTTAAAGGAATATTACACTTTTATTGTTTCACTTTAAGCATCATTAAAATCACTGCTCCCGAAAAACGTCTGTTTTTAAAAATTCTTTTTGCATTGATACATGTCCCCTGGGGCAGGGCCCAGGTCCCCAAACACTTTTTATGACAATAACTTGCATATAAGCCTTGAAAATTAGCACTTTTGATTATTCATGTTCGTGTCCCATAGACTTTAACGGTGTTTGCATGTTCGAACAAATTTTTTGCCTGTTCGCAAGTTCTGCTGCGAACCGAACCGGGGGTGTTCGGCTCATCCCTAATTGTGAGCCTCCAAGTCAGATCCTTCTGTCCTTCAAACGGCTCTCAGCAAATTTAGACATGGATCCCTCAGCCCTCCCACAGCCGGGACCCCTGATGGCCTCCTTCAAACTTCAGCTAAGTCACCCAGAGGGCCACAGCCCTCAGGCTGGGTCTTCTCCCTAAGCACAAGGACCCTGCTGTTCTAGGCCCCAGGCTATTTATACACACCTCAGCACCCTACTGGTCCTTCTTGCTTCCAGGGATTGGCTGAGCCTGTATGAATATGCAAGTTGAGGGTCTTCCTCTTTCAAACCACTAAACTCTGGAACTTACCAGGAACCAAGGGGAAGTAGTTGAACTTGCAACCAGCATATCCCAGAACAGATCCTTCCTTCCTTCAAACTGCTCTCAGCAATTTTAGACATGGATCCCTCAGCCCTCCCACAGCTGGGACCCCTGATGGCCTCCTCCAAACTTCAGCTAAGTCACCCAGAGGGCCACACCCCTCAGGCTGGCTCTTCAGCACAAGCACAAAGACCCTGCTGTTCTAGGCCCCAGGCTATTTATAAACACCTCAGCCTCCTTCTGGGATTGGCTGAGGCTGTATGAATATGCAAGTTGAGGGTCTGCCTCTTCCAATCCACTAAACTCTGGAACCTACCAGAAACCAAGGGGAAGAAGTTGAACCTGCAACCAGCAGAACCCACAACAGCCAAAAGCAATTAAACCTCACTCCACTGTCTACAGAGGAGAAAAAACTAAATTTGCTTCGATACTACTAACAACCTAACTAGGAGGGTGCTACACCTATGAAATCTTTACAGCCAAAAAAAACAGCACAGGAAAACGTTGTCTTTCCTTCTTTCTGTCGTGTAGCATGGATATCTGAACAGGCTATACAGACAATGTTATTTGAATATTCTATGCATTTTCCATTAGTATAAAAAAAACTCTATGTGCCACAGGTAAATGCACAGTTGTGAATGGACCCTAATATGCATAAAACAGGAAATTTATATTGCAAGGGGTCACTAAGAAAAATCAAGGACAATGCCACTAACACTTTTTTTAAGGAACAAATCATCAAAACCGGTAACTTTCTCTGGAAATTGAGAACAGTATCAGAAGAGAATGTTGGCCCTTTATAAATGAGTAAAATGTATTAATATGCAGCCCTGACTAGCATATGTACATCTGCCTTTCCTTAATAAAGCCTTAGAGTTCGATGTGACTTTTGGAGAGCTGTGATCTTCATTTCTGCTGTGAGTTCCCATCAAGAATGTGAGATGAGACTCTCAGTGATGATTCTATTACTCTAATTATTGCCCGGTGGTATTGGATGGGCTTTTGGAAGTTATTATTATTTGGCTAGAGGCATTTTATAAGCCAGGAGAATAGAAAGCACTCGGTAGAAGTAGTGTGTTTGGTCTCGGGGATTTAATGTTCTCATTTTGGAGAAGGCTCATCTGTAGAGCCCTAAAATCTGCAAGAAGTAAAAAAAAAAGAAAGGACAGCAGTAGAGAAAAGGAATGTTAAACATCATCAACAAGTTTTTCTTAAAGAAGAACTTTACTTAAAGCTAATGTATGAGTTTTGAGAGGGGTAAGGCAGGGTTTGGATCTTTGCTGTGGCCTGGAACCTCAACAGGGTGTTTTTCCTCCACCAAGGACACAAAAATGGTAGACTAATAGCTTAAACCATACACAAAATCTAACAATGAGCTTCTCTTATTTGCTCTCTTTTGGTCTGTTACAAGTAAAAGCATTTTGTTATATCTGTTCAATACATACAAATAAAAATACCTGTTGATCCTGCCAGAAATCCAATGAGCTTGGAAGTCCCTGCGTGTTCTACCGTATTATTTCAGGCAGTATTATCAGCCCTGCTCAATTCTCCACTTTGGACTACAGAACACCTTCACAATATGCTATGGAGATTAGAAGTTGTTCTGCAGTCCAAACCAGGAGTGAGCAGCCTACAGTGACAACATTGCTTCTCCATAGATACAATACAGTGAATGGGCATTGTCACCCTAGAACAGGAACCATGTTACTGGCAAGGTTACCAGGTGAAAATAAAGGGGTGGGGGGAAGCCTAAAAGTTTTTTTCAGTTTGCCACAGCTGGGACTTGGACAGCATTTAGGGACTAGTGGGGCATGATACACCTCATTTCTAATTATTAGAGAATGCAAAGACCTTACATTAGAGTGTTTCTTTGAGGCTCTGTTCGCACTAGTGCCATTTCAGATGCAACATGAGTCGCATCACGGCATTACATGACATTTTTAATGGTGTCCAATCACTTTAATTCAACTTAGTACGGCGCAATTTTGGAAAAGAATCCTGCAGTACTATGGCGCGATTCCAGTTCGATTTTGGCACTTTAGAATATGCAAACCAGTTCAAAATAGTATCAAAGCAGAATCTAAGTAGCATCCAAATTGCACTACATTATTGCAATGAAAGTCGGATCAAAATCAAATCACAGCCTGAACATAGCCTAAGGGATGGAGCCAATTTAGGGGCCAGGGCTTGATGCAATATGTGACCTGGACCCCCACCCCCAAAGCACCCCCTGTTTTTTATGTTTGCAGTGTGGCAGTAGGTCCAAAGGGATTATAGCTACCTGCTACCCACCATCTTGGAAAAGGTTGAGTATGTGACTAATAACAAGTCTTGGCTGGGCTGGCCTGGCCAGTGAGAAGCTTATACTGAATGAGAAAACTGGAAATCAGTGCAAAGATGATGATAATTAATGCATTTTAGGACAACAAAGACAAATGGCTGCATGAGCAAGCAGGAGAACAAAATAACCAGGCTTTAAAAAAGCAGGCCCGCTTTGAGCTATTCCCTTTTTTGATTTATTCACAGGCACACACTTGACTGTAAAGTAACATTAGGAGGGTCCTTCTCACCTCTAGAGAAAATGGCTTGACCATTCTGTGGGACACAGGTTTTCAGAGGAAAGCTAAGGTCAGTAGGTGGACCAGCAGTCCAGTGACTAGACATGACAGCAATACTAGGCCGAAGGGCTAACAGAGAGTGATTTATAAACTAGCAGGGACCACATCAATCTGAATGTTGATGGTGCCAAAGAATGAGACAGGAGTGTAGTCAGGAGTATTAGCAGAAGTCACCACCAGGGGTAAACAAAGCCCAATTTCAAAATAGAGTAGGTAGAAAACACACATATGGGTTGATTTGCTAAAGGCATCTTAGCTGTTCACTTTGCAAGGGAAGCAAAGCCAAGACAAGCAATATAACTGAGGTCAAAACAGGCAAAGTTGGCAGCTAAGGTCAGTCTGAGAAACAGCAAAGAGGTGTTCTTACAAGCTAACAATCTATGCATGTGCATCTTAAGATTGCAACCAATTGCCAATGCCCATAAAAAGGATGCCCAGCCACCAAAACTTCCTGATATGTGGGTATAATCAACCATGGCAAAAAAGCTGGATATAACAATTTAAGACACAAAGGGAATGCTGATGGCCAAAGCAGGGGACTATGGAGTGCAAGAGGACAGGAGTGAAGGAGCCAAAAATCTGTGAGACCCAAGTAAGAGACCAGAAAGCACACCTGTAGCAGGGAAGATTTAGCAGAGAGCACCCCCAGATGGATTAGTCAGTGACGAACAACCTGCAGTTGATCACTTGTTGGTCAACTTGATCCCAGATGGCTGGACAAAGTATGGGTGACCACCAACTATCCAGCTGCAAGAATGCACTGCAGGTACGTTCTTCACAACCTCATTACTAAAGATGCTACTTCTTTTTCCATGGATTACTCTGAAATTGTTAATAACTGTAAACCAATTAATAAAACAAAAACACTGATTTACAACAGAAGTATGTAGTATGAGCATCTATACATCAAAATGTTCCATGATGTAGTACTTAAATTCATTGCCTTGTCAAGCAGAATTGAACTAGTCTCTTGGCCCAGCTGCGTTCCAATATAGCCATGTCCAGTTTGTTGATGATTTTATTGTTGGTTAGCGGCCAGTATTTCAGCAGTGCAGCTGGATACTGTATTTAGATTTAAGGTGCTGGATTGCAATTTATTATGGCTGAAATGCATGTCACTCCTGATTTAGGCTCTCATTTTACACAGTCCCTTCCAGAAGTGACCCGGTTATTCTCGGGATGGAGTGTGGAGCTGTAAAACACAGTATAGAGGAATAAGATAAGACAGTTTCAAGAAAATTACATAGAATGTCTAGAGAAATTGTGCTGATGGAATTATTTCTGGACTGTAAAATGAGACTTACATTGAGCCCTTCTGGTAAACACCAAAGTTACCAGTTAGTTAATACATACTTAACACCAAGCTTCAAAATTAAATTTTTATCACTTCTTGTGGAGGAGATTTAGAGGGCCCCTCTTAAAGCTGAGGACAGGAAAAAGAGGAATTAGGGTGCGGTTAGATTAGGGAGTCATGCGAATATTCTTCTTTCATGGTGGCAAAAGTTGGAGGTTAATCATCATGACATCATCTGATGAAACATGAAATACTTGTTAATGTATACTTGTACTTGTGTATATGTCTACAACAAAGTAATAAAGAGTTTCTCCTAGTCTCTTGTTTAAAGTCCTGGTTCAAGGATATTATTTTAAATTTTCCCCTACATTTAAAAGGAGGGTCCAAAATAGAACATATAGTATACTAAAAATAGATGAAAAATTCAGGGGGCACTCAAGGTGAGGAAGAGGGTGTTCTGCCTAATTAACCTGAAGTTTGACTTTAAATTAAAAAAGTTAAACAGTCAATTTTATTTTAGTTTTTTATTAAGTTAACTTTAAATGCCAGTTTCATTTTCATATATTTTTCTAGCTAACTATAATTCGTACCTTCAGATTTTTTGACAAACTTGTAGTGAACGTATATAGTCTAATAATATGACATGGTGTCAGAAGACTGTGTGAGAGCATAACCAGGATCATCCCTTCTTTTTATTAACATTACAGTAAAATGACAGGTATATTGTGCATTTTTCTAAGACTACAGTCTCCAAGTAATAGAATAAATCCATTCGGTGATAGGGAAGGGTCTGATCTTCCACCAAGGCAAAAACTGAAACTCAGCTGAACTCCAAACAGTATTTTGACCAAAGAGCTCTCGACTTTCCAAGGAAACCATTGGTAGCACTGTTTCTTAGATAAAAAGTAGACAATAGTCCTCAGAGGAATTATTTGCTGCCTGCTTATCTTTTCCCGACCAGGCCTTTTAAACCCGGATCCTGGCAGGGAGGACAATATGCTAACCCCAGCATAACTGTATCAGGCTATCCTCTGCTTTTCAGCAAAGCCTTAGTTGTCACCAAATGTGCTATATCGCCACAGAAAAACCACAAGTAGGCGCAGGACACAGAAATGCTGTGTTTACCACCTTTTAGACAGTGATTAGCACTTATTCCTTGCAGCACATGGATCCTCAGTTCGAATCCCAACCAGGACATCACCTGCATGGAGTTTTCATGTTCTCCCTGTGCTTGGGTGGGTTTCCTCTGGGTATTCTGCTTTCCTCCCACATTCAAAAGATTTGCTGGTAGGTTAATTGGCCCCTGTGAAAATTGATCACAGTATGTGTATGTATGCAGGTGGGATATGAATCTTAGATTGTGAGGGAGGGCAGGGACTGATTGCACGATATGTAAAACGCTGCATGAATTGCTGTATAAATATTTGTCAAAAAAATAAACTAACTGTATAGATGGGTCAGTTCATCTGTTGATGTCAGAGATCCTAGCTAAGAAAAGTCAAGTAGTTGCTGTCCGAGCTTTACCAGTACTTAGAGGAGATCTGTCCACTGAGGTCTTGGGAAGCTGTAGAGGCCCATCATACCCACCTCGCTCCACTAAAAACGGGTAAGTATGATTTAGCTATAGTTATTATACAAGCCAAAAAGTCAGAGACCCACCAAACCACAGTCCATGCCTTTATTTTGCAGTATGAAATGTTGGAAAACCTTAAAGTGTTTGTTAACCCAAAAAAAAAAAAAATGGATCCTGTACCTTTTGAGCATTTTATACAGCACAGTGCTTGTGCTATGTAATTTTGTCCCCTGTAACACCTAAAAAACCTGGCTGATCCTGCCAGTTTCTACCCTCCCCTATGTAAACTGACCACGGTGTATTACGGCTGCCGAGCCCTGACACTGTGGTCAGTTTACATGCCACAGTCATCCGCAGCCTGCTGTCCTGTGTCTGTGTCCTCCTCTGTCCTCCTCCCCCTCCCTTCCCTGCCTGTCAGCTAGTACCAGGGCCACCCCCCGCTGGTAATATATCATATATTTGTTGCTACCATCCTCTCTGCAATGTTAAATTAGATGTGCTGCACTGCATGTGTTTTCTAAAAAATCCGTCGCTAAATACCTTATTCTATAGCGGCGGTCAGCGGTCACTCTCCTCTTCTCCTGTCCTCCTCCGGCTGACATCAGTGGGGATTTCTCAGCTCCACCCACTTTTCTGTCAGCTCGAGAGAGGAGGGCAACAGCCGGAAATATTAGCGCCAATTGGCGCTATAAAATAAGGTATTTAGCTGCGGATGGTTTAGAAAACACATGCAGTGCAGCACATTGTTTAATATTACAGGGAGGACGGTAAAAACAGCACTAAGTGGGTTAACAACCACTTTAATAAATAAAATGACCAGCTGCGCTAGGTCCTATTAAACTCCTATTAAACTCCCCCTACCTCCCGAATGTGTGATAATATGTTAATGTTCTAAAATATCTTAAATGTGGCCATCTGACCACAAATCTTTGAAGATATCCATATCACTGATACACCATGTCCAACCTGTATGGTTATTTGAGGTTGTCAATCAAGTTGTGTTCATGCATTGATTAAATGCTTACATGAATACTTACACGTTGGCAAGCCTACTTCCACAGAACTAGTCAGCCTGATTCTATCTGTTTATAGCAGGCCACATATCCTTAGCGAGATATACTGAATAAATATCATTGGGACATACAGATTTGATTTGTAAGGATATTGGCTAATCCTTGTAGCTGTCCAATATTGCTGAGACATCTGTTGAATATGGCTGGATTTGAGGAAACTGCTTGGATCAGCAGTAAAATGATTGGGATATTGCAGGGATAATAATGGAATACTCCATAAACAAAAACGGTATATCCAGAGCAATACATAAAGTACTTTGTCTAGCTTTAAATCATCCTATTATATACTCCCCCCCTCCCTATTGAATATGTGATTAAAAGATAATGTCCCAATATATTTTCAACACGGTCACCTGAGCACAAACCTTTGGAGATATACATATCAATAATAACCCATGTCAGACCTGTCTGGTTATTTGAGGATGTCAATCATGTTGTGTACATACATTGATTAAATGCTTACATGACGGCCACATTGATCTTGTATTATAGACTTATTACTGTGTGACAGGCCTCAAGTCATTCACTACATCAATTCATTTGTCACCTATTGTAATAGGTATGAGATTTAAAAACAAACAAAATGCTTTATATTCCGCTAATCTCCTTTACTGATAGCTACATTTCAGATAACTTAAAGGGGAAATATGGTGTTTAAGGTAAGCACTAATTTTGTGTTGTAACTGCAACATTGTTATTTTCTGATGTATATGTGACTTACCCAGTTTTATCTGCTGAATATAGATTTATAAACACCCTCTTTTGTTTATCAGGGAAAGTGATCAGCATTTTCAGAATAAGAACAACTGTACCCTTGGTACAACCCAGAAAGCAAGGATAACTTGCCGCACATTTGTGGCAGTGTTAAATTGTAAGTTAGTTAACTTGCTGCACATTTTCACTGGCAAGTTGTACACTTACAGAGCACATGATGCACACATTCTAGTTGACACTTTTCCAATTTGTAGCAAATTTGCGTGGCAAGTCTCTAGCAAGAGCAAAGTTGCAGTGGTGAGTCTACAGCAAGAGCTCCGCAAGTCTCCAGCATGAAAATTTAGCCACAGTGACCCCTGTGGTGGGATGACTATTGCACAACATAACTGAACCAGAACTTGCAGCAGACTTGCAGAATGTTTGCAAAGAAAGTTGATCTGGAGTCATGCAATGTGGACTTGCTGCAATTGTGCAACAAACTTGTGAAGCCTGGCAAGTCTAGCAATAGCTTAGCAAGTTATTTTCAAACTTGCAGCACAATTGCTTGCTATCTGGAAAGTGTGGCCCACCTGGTAACTCCGTCTATGTTCTGAAGGTATTCACTGTGTATTCCTCCTTGGAGCCACACAGCTTTTTTTCCGGAAGCTTTCCAATAGATTCTCTTCTTCTGGATCATGCGTGCTGCAGACCTCTTCATTCTATGACCGCTGGAGGCCGCCATGAGTATGGCTCCCCTTAGGAATGAATAGGGATGAAGCATGTCTGCACAGCATAAAGGGGATTTGGTGGGAATGTTTTTTGAAAAAAATGACTATGGGACTGTTGGCCGCACAACATTGTGAAAATTGCTGGAATGGGGACAAAGGCGAGTATGTCTGCACAATCATGGGGGTGAAGGCATGTCTTAAAAGACAATTTGTACCAAATGTACAGTTGTCCAATAAAGTAACACTACTGCTAGTATAGCAACCTAAAATTAAAAGAGAAGTATTGGTTTTATTTTTTTTAAATGATACTCGCCTAGGTAGATGCTGCATCTGTCCCCCGCCATCTCTAAAACAGAGAAAGGAGCGATCAAACACCACTGATCGCTCAGCTCTCTGTCTCCAGGCTGCAGAAAGCTGGTGACTGTCAGTCACTGGCTCTCTGTTCTGCCCCTCCAGGGCTCAATAGAACGCTGGGCAGTAGAGAGGGCAGGAGCGGCTGTCTCAAGCTCTTAGCAACTCGTTGGATCTGGGTGGATCCATTCCTGACCATATGGCTGGAATCTTTTCAGAGCCTAGACCAGCTCTGTGATGTCAGGCGACAGCGGGTGTTAGGGATACCGAGTGCTGGTCTCCTGTGAAGCAAGTGTGACCAGAAATGTGTGGATTTGCACAGAGAGCATCAGAAACAAGTATAATGTGAAATTATGTAATTTATTAAGAATAAGTGGATAATGAAAATATAAACACACCTACAATATTTCAGAACTGTATAAATCAAATCAGAGAATCAAATAAGTGAGTGAACAAACAATGAACAAATGAACAACTGCCCAAACCAAATATATACAGATAACAGGATATGCAAAGTGTTGTTGGTGTCAGAGACAGGGTCATACATGTAAGATCAGGCAGAGGGAGCGGGGAGCAAGCCAGGGCAGGGAGAGGATAAACAGGGGGAGGAACAAGCAGGCAGGTAAGGAATCAGGCTGCAGGGTCAGGGTCAGGATGCAGGAACATAAGTCAAGGGCAAATGGACAAACACCAAGCAAGGAGGAGAAGCACGGGCAGGGCTTAAATACATGGCCTGCAATGAGCATCAGATGATGCCTGATTACCATGAGCTTCTGGCTCCTGAGAGGCACCCGCTGGTGGACAAAAGAACTGCAGCCTTTAGGTCTGGGAGCCACTGTCCCACCAGCAGATGAACCCCTTTCTGACAGTAGGCTTTGGCTATACTTCTCCTTTAAGGGCTGTCTGTAAAGGATATACTAAAAAAAACGTACCTGTCTTTCCACTGGCACAACTAAAACCATCTGAAACTCAACTGTTTGTCGTGATCTTTGAGGAACTTTGAGAATTAATTGATGGAATGTGGACAAACGCAAGTAAGGCTACACTCAGTGGGGGTTAAAGACATGCCTTAAAGCAGCGGTCCTCAACCTTTTGAAACCAGCAGGGCAGGGGCAGGAGGAGCTCCCCATTGTGATCTGCAGCTCCCCTCACCCCCTGCCCTGCTGATAGGATGACATAATCGGCTGGGTGGGCAGCGGAATTAAGAGAGGACACACGGCCATGGTCGCACAGCAGGAGGTGAGTGGGGACAGTGGTTTGTGATAGCCCTATGCGGACCGCAGCCGTCACTCACCTCCTGCTGTGCTGCCCGGTCATCAAGAGGTCCGTGGTCCGGGGGTTGGGGACCCCTGCCTTAAAGGATAACTTGCACCAAAGGTACAGTTGTCCTTTAGAGCCCTTTCACACTGGGGCGGGCGGCGGTGTCAGCAGTAAAGCGCCGCTATTGTAAGCGCCGCTTTACCGTCGGTAATGGTTAAAAACCACCGCAAAGCACCTCTGCAGACCGCGCAGTCCCATTGATTTCAATGGGCAGGAGCGGTATACACTCCGCTCCTTCACCGCTCCGATGATACTGCTAGCGGGACTTTTTTTCCCGTCCTGCCAGCGCATCGCTCCAGTGTGAAAGCCCTCAGGGCTTTCACACTGGAATGAAAGCAGCGGCACTTTCGGGTCGGTTTTCAGGTGCTATTATTAGCGCAATAGCGTCTGCAAACTCCCCCAGTGTGAAAGGACCCTTAAAGCAACATTGTTGCTGGAATGAAAACTTAAAATTAAGGGCTGCCTTTAAAAAAAAGACTAAATGTTAGATGTTAGAGACCTTGCGCTCCTCCACCTTCCGTTTGAGGATGCCCCACAGATGCTCAATAGGGTGTAGGTCTGGAGACATGCTTGGCCAGTCCATCACCTTTACCCTCAGCTTCTTTAGCAAGGTAGTAGTCCTCTTGGAGGTGTGTTTGGGGCTGTTATCATGTTGGAATACTGCCCTGCGACCCAGTCTCCGAAGAGAGGGGATCATGCTCGGCTTCAGTATGTTACAGTACATGTTGACATTCATGGTTCCCTCAATGAACTGTAGCTCCCCAGTCCCGGCAGCACTCATGCAGCCCCAGACCATAACACTCCGACCACCATGCTTGACTGTAGGCAAGACTCACTTGTCTTTGTACTCCTCACCTGGTTGCCGCCACATACGCTTGACACCATCTGAACCAAACAAGTTTATCTTGGTCTCATCAGACCACAGGACATGGTTCCAGTAATCCGCGTCCACAGTCTGCTTGTCTTTAGCAAACTGCTTGCGGGCTTTCATGTGCATCATCTTTAGAAGAGGCTTCCTTCTGGACGACAGCCATACAGACCAAATTGATGCAGTGTGCGGCATATGGTCTGAGCACTGACAGGCTGACCCCCCCACCCCTTCAACCTCTGCAGCAATGCTGGCAGCACTCACATGTCTATTTCCCAAAGACAACCTCTGGATATGAGCATGTGCACTCAACTTCTTTGGTCGACCATGGGGAGGCCTGTTCTGAGTGCAACCTGTCATGTTAAACCGCTGTATGGTCCTGGCCAGTAGCCAGCCCGCTGCTGCTCAGTTTTAGGGTCTTGCCAATCTTCTTATAACCTAAGCCATCTTTATGTAGGACAACAATTTTTTTTAATTTCAGGTCCTCAGAGAGTTCTTTGCCATGAGGTGCCATGTTGAACTTCCAGTGACCAGTATGAGAGAGTGAGAACGATAACACCAAATTTAACACATTTGCTCCCCATTTACACCTGAGACCTTGTAACACTAACGAATCACATGACACCAGGGAGGAAAAATGACTAATTGGGCCCAATTTGGACATTTTCACTTAGGGGTGTACTCACTTTTGTTGCCAGCGGTTTAGACATTAATGGCTGTGTGTTGAGTTATTTTGAGAGGACAGCAAATTTACACTGTTATACAAGCTGTATACTCACTACTTTACATTGTAGCAAAGTGTAATTTCTTCAGTGTTGTCACATGAAAAGATATAATAAACTATTTACAAAAATTTGAGGGGTGTACTCACTTTTGTGAGATACTGTACATACATATATACATATATATTTTCATTTATATTACAGCTACCTATATAGCACCATTAATTTACACATACTGTATATTGTATATTCACATCAGTCCCCACCCTCAGCGAGCTCACAATCTAAGGGCCCTAACTCACATTCATGCATACACATACTAGGGCCAATTTAAATAGGAGCTAATTAACCTACCAGCATGTCTTTGGAGTGTGGGAGGAAGCCCAGGCAGGCACAGGTAGAACATGCAAACACCATGCAGGTAGTGCCGTGGTTGGGACTCAAAACAATGACTCTAGTGCTGCTAGATGAGCGTGCTAACCACTTAGCCACTATGGTAACTTTATCATAATTGTTGTGATCTTTGAGGAACTTTAGGAATGAATTATTTAACATTACATACAACTATAGAGGTAAATGATGGCTTGTTTTAAAGCTGTTTTGTTAGAAATACATAAATACATTTGTGCCTATAGTCTGCAGGATCCTATCCCTGCTTACCTAATCTCTTAGTGACACAACAGGAAGGTTATTTTGAGCTTAGATAAGGTGTCAAAAAAATGCAACAAGAAACAATGGTTGTACATTCATCTCATCACCTGTTCCACTTTTATCTCTCTCCATTCGCCAACTCGAAACCTGTATTTCATGACCCTTACACTGTGCTCCTGTAGATTGCAGCAGTGGCCATTTAAAAAAAAGTCACATAATGGCAAAGTGAACTTTGGTAACATCAGAAGTGTAGTCACATAACATTGCTAGAGGATGACAGCAATTTAATTCATATAAAGCTACTTTAACAAAAGGAAGACAATTTCTATACTCTGGGAACTTGAGTTATAAGGACACAATTAAAGGGTGTTCTGTGGTGTCTCTTTCCATTTACTGATGGCTGGAGAGAAGAAGGAGGCGGCGTATGTCATAAGGACCCTGATAAAGAAGTCTCTTTGTCTTCCATCCTCAGCCTTCGAGGTCTGTAAGCCTGGCCTTGACGTTTCAGAACACTCCCAATATACAGACGACAGTTAAAGGGATGAAGTCAATGTCCTTTCTTGAAGGAACAATGGCATGGCCTCTAAGCAGAACTGAAAGAATGATACTTCCAAATTGGTCTTTCACTTAATATATTCTGAAGTTTTTCAGCATAAAGAAAAATGTCTTTTCAGAAAGTTTTATTGGCCACAGACAATCTATAGTTGGTTCTGTCAATTTCCTGCATGCAATATTGCCGCTTGTGGCCATTTTTTGTGAGCCTGATGGTATTCTGGTCTGTATCCTGGTTCTTGAGTCCTGATATATCCTGGAGCAGTATTTGCTGCATATTTACCTTCTACTCTGCCTACAATATGGAACTGTAACTGCTAGGGATAGATTAAGGTCTGCGGAGGTCCCTGAACAAAACATTGTGTAGACCCCTGTTATGTCAAGTCCTGATCCTGGAAGAAGCACGACCAACTCTCCACAACGTGTCTCTGGTTAAGCCCAATTAGGGCTGGTGTCTTTAAATAAAACTTAACGTTTGATGTCATCAGAGTGTTGCCTGAGTCATGTAATGTGGTGATTGTGTAAGCCTCTCTCATCCTTTTAGAGAATTGGAAAATGGAGACTTATTTTGGAGGTTATTAATCATTGCCAGCATAGGATTTTTTTTTGCATGTTACCAGCATGGTGGTCTTCTGATTTCTTTTTTAAATTCTCCACACATCAGGGCCTCCCTGAATTTCTCAGGTTAGTGATAAAAATCACTAAAGTGTAATATAATGAAAATATAAATTGCAGAACAATGCACTATACCTGGGCATTGTCCCTGTTGTCTTACCTTTTCAAAGTGTAAGCATACTTTGAGAAAATGTATAATACCCTATCTGTCCATCCTACTGGCCTAAATGAACCCAACAAAATACCTGAATTACGTAGCCTTGACCAGCCATGCTGTTTACATCGTTGGGGCCAAATCTCCTTTAGACTGCAGTAGATGTGTGCTTAGTCCTCTTAGATTTATGTGGAATAATCTCCTATCACAACAGAGCTGCATTAATTTGTGTCTTTTTTTTTTTTATTTGCCTGGTGTTTAGCTTTAAGCCGATAGCAGCTGTTTTTATTTCTGCGCAGGTCATGTAGCAAGATACAGGCTCTAACTATTGATTTCCTGCTATTCAAGCCCCTATCACTGAATTTTTCATTCGCCTATTTAAAGTGGGAGGAGCCTGACTACATTAGTTGCTCTAAAGTCAAACAAAACAGCAGTGGTCACAATATAGAAGACCAGGATCATGACCTAAATGACTTTACACCTGTAGGTTTGGAAGTAATTAAGCAGCAAATGTGCCATTTAAAAGATTTCCACTGGGAAGGGAAAAGGAACTGCATCAAAACAAGGAAGAGAGAGCACAAGCTGCCCTAGTGTAATCCCCTTTACTAATCATTGGCTAAAAGGACAATTGAATGCACTCACATGATTCGATTGAAATGAGGCATAAAACAGAAGGAGCCATTCCTCCACAATGGCCGCTGTAAGATCCAGTGATAGCAAGTTTAATGTTTCAGAGGTGTGGCCTCCTTTGTCAAGTCCCTGGACTCTTTCTATCACTGGATCGTACAGCGGCCATTGTGGGGGAATGGCTCCTTCGGTTGTATGCCTCATTTTAATGGAATCATGTGAGTGCTTTAAATTGTCTTTTTAGCAAATGTTTAGTAAACGGGATTACACTAAGAAGGCTTGCACTCTCTCTTCCTTGTTTTGTTGAACATCAAATAATGTCTTGTATTTTGTCCTGATAACTAAAAAATGAAATAAACTCTAAATTGTACTGCTGTTATTGTTTTTGTGTGTTTGTGTGTTTTACTCATTTGTTCAATTTGGCAATGTCCTGATATTTTGTTGTTTTTTTTTTTTTTTATCTGGAAGCATATTTCCCAACTGTAATTAATTATACACACATGATTTATGAGCTGTTGGCATCAATTTCAAGTCTTCCAATAACCCGGCCCCCATTTCCTTGTTGCCCCACATTCTAATTATTGTTAAGCTTGCGGTAAAAGTAAAGGAGAAAAGAAATCAACAAGGAGTTTATGAATGTTATGGTTAAGGCAGTGTTTTGTCTTAATCATATTTCCCAGTTATCTGAGGCAACTATAGATATTGTCACAACAAGTGAGAATCACTGTTTCGTCTTCATTAGCCATTGTTTTACAGGTACTTATTTTCTGAGTTCTCGAAACAAGAAATTGAGTTACCACAGAAGGATTATTGTGCCACTAATGACAGCCGACATCTAATACTAGCTGGAGGAATGGGATAGATTGCATCTGTTGGGTGGAATTAGAGTTACAGTACAATACTCTTGAAAACGAATACTTACAGTTGCTGTAAAGGCACAGAGTCTTGTGTGCAGCAGCCCCCCCCAATACTTACATGAGCCCCCCTCCCGATCCAGCAATTTCCACAAGAGCCTTGCCTCTCTGGGGACTTGCACTCCTGATTGGCTTTTGGCAGCAGCGGAAGCCATTAAGTCAATCACAGCTAGTGAACCAATAAAGAGACAGAGGGGCTGGGGCTGAGCCGCGGCTCCGTGTGTGAATGGACATACAGAGCCGCTGTTTGGGAGCGTGCCTGCTTGGGTGCCCCCATAACAAGTTGCTTGCTGTGGGTGCACCCAGCAGGAGGCAGGGGCTTGCCTATACAAACAAATGTTCCAGTTCAAAGATTTTCACTATTTCTGTTTGGGGGACAACTCAAAATGCTGAATTTTCCCTCACTTTTAATCCTTGTAAAAATGGTCACCGAGACAAACAGAGTGTGAATTACCCCGGGGGGGCGCAAACAGTGTAACCGTAATCAGATATCAAAGACACCCATTTATTCCAGTTTTGTATTATAAGGTACTGTATAAATATAATAAAATATTATAATAAAAGATAAAATATTTTTATATTTGAATAGAGTGGTGAGAGATTTTAACCACTGTCTGACCTGTATTGCTGTTTATGTCCTCTTTAGGTTGAGTCACTCTCTGTAATTGTTCTGGTCGCTAATGTCAGGGTAAATTTATCATGAGTTGCCACCAGTACATGACTAGAAGGATCACTTGTTTCCCTGGGAGTTGCCTAAGAGCGGATTTCCTTCACATTGAAAAGATACCGGAAAAAACTCAGCTTCTGGAGAATATACCCACAATATAGCACCACATGCCTGAGTTAATTGGAGGTTTATGGGATTTTTAAGGTGCATATTAAATCAATGTAAATAAATCAGTGCAGCGCTAAATTGATAACTATAGACAATTATTGAATCAGAATACACTAAATGAAAAGTTCATAGGTTCGTGTGTTGAAACTCATATGTAGATAGAGAGGCACACAGACGTCAATGGTGATAAAGGGTGCTTCATGCAAAAGTTTGGGGTGCTCCTTGATCCGTGCTCACACCATATGTTTAGCCAAACTGCTCGCCTTCTTTATTAGACCCCTGAGCTAACAGGAAGGTCATAAGAGCTTTCACCACCCCTGGTGGTAATGGTAAACTTGTGGATGGAAGCTGGGCACCTCTCGAACTCCTGCAGATAAGCCTTTTGATTCTCCCGTAGCGACATATAATATATAAAAAAACAATCTAGTGCTCTCTGTATGATTTGTATAAAGGTATCATTTAATATAAGATGGGTACTCACATAAAAAGCACTTAAACCAAGTGCTAGGGTATAAAGCATAAAAGGACTGATGACAGCAAAGCTGGTAAGGTGGCCGTAGTGACATTAAGATGAACTCTCGCACGCGTATCGTCCATAGGACTTCCTCAGCGATAGTAGAGTCTCACAATGCCACTGTGGTTTAAATAGAAAGCCCCTTATCACACTCACCTGTGTAATTAGCAAACCGAGCGGTAAGCGTCCAATCAGGACGCTCCACTCTCTAATACGAAGGATATCTAAAAAGGTTACCATGGTAATCTATAAGGCGCGTCATACGGCGCAGAGCATGCATGGTAATCCGACTAGGTAATTAAACTAGTGAGCGGTGAGCGTCCTATCGGAGCGCACCACTCAGACATGGGAGGAGTTTGGTCATTTTGCCGTAATGACACAACAACGTGTCGACGTGACAGCGGATCACATGATCAACCACCTCAAAGGGTACCTCCCACCTAAGGGAAGTATAAACAAAACTAAGGCATGTTTGCCTGTTGCCATGGTGATCCGGCGTTACGTCCGCGTAAGCGGCATATCGCACGCCGGTCATCAGCATAGTATCCCACCTTCCCGGGGCGGAGTACGCATATAACCAAAGGCATGTGTGGTTGTCACAGCAACCTAAAAGGAGGGGGCTGGGCACACACCACATCGATACTGCTAAACAAATGCCATTCAATTCTATGTAACTTAAACATAAGATATTAAAAAATGTGATGTTAAAATATTAAAAAAGGAGTCACCCAGGGAACCAGCCTGGACAAGGACTCCTTAAGACTAAGAAGTCACTCATGCTGTCCCAAAAACGGGCATCAAAAATTGCACATAATACTTCAAAGATAAAATCTAATAACAACAAAAAAATATATATTGCTAAAAATAATATGAATTAATTGTTAAAAAATCTTAATTAGTCACCACGGCCACCTTTTACAATCTCCCAAATATACCGATTAAATATAGCACTTAACAACTAAAAAATATAAAAAAAAAAAAAAAAACTAACGATCAGAAATAAAACAATTCAAATCAAACTCGACATTGAGCCCCGTAGGTACTCCCACATGTGTTTCATATATCCAAAAAGACTCGCGGCGGCTCAATTGTCTTATGAAATTGCCGCCTCTCCAATGGGGTGTTACTTTTTCCACTCCCCAGAACTTTAGTTTAACAGGGCTGCGTTTGTGGAAAAGTTTAAAATGTTTGGAGACATTGTGAGAATCTAGGCCCTTCTTGATATTGGTGATATGTTCACCAATACGAATATGAAGGGACCTAGATGTTCTGCCTACATATTGTAGGCCACATTCGCATTCCATGATATAGACAACTCCTGATGTTGAGCAAGTAATGAAATTCCTAATTTGATAAACCTTTTTTGTAGCCGTAGCTACAAATTCTTTGCGTTTTTTAATATTGCCCTTGGTTTGTTTACATGGTGGGCATCGCCCACATGCATAGAAACCTGTCATAATGTTCGAAATCCTATTGACACAAGAGAGAGGTGGGTCAATTACCCCCGGAGCCAATTTATCTCTTAAGGACGGTGCCCTCTTGTAGACAAACTGGGGGTATTCCGGGAGTACAGGGCCCAAAGTTTTATCCTGTCTGAGAATGGGCCAATATTTTCGGACTATTTTTTCAAATTTTTTTTATTGCACATTGTAGTCCAAAATCATTCTAATATTGCCCACACCCTCACATTTGGCCCTCGGGCCATTGGATACTAGTGACTTTCTCTCTAAATTTCGAACGGTCTCAATATGTTTATCAATATCGGTTTTGTTATAACCCTTTTGGATAAAACGGGCAGACAGAACCTCAGATTGTTCAAGGTAATGATGCTCATGCGTACAGTTCCGCCTGATCCGTACAAATTGTCCCTTGGGAATATTACACAACCATTGGAGATGGTGACAACTCCCAAGGGGTATGTACGCATTGCGGTCCGTAGGCTTAAAATGATTTTTTAACTCCAACTGATTATCTTTCAAGAAAATGTCTAGATCCAAAAAGGTAACATGAGCTTTATCTATATTCCAGGAGAGAACAATATTTCTATTGTTCTCATCAAGTTTACGCATAAAGACATCCAAGTTCGATCTATTACCATCCCACACCATAATGATGTCGTCAATATAACGCTGGTAACATTTAAGCTCAGGGGGTGTGTTCTTATAGATAAACTCTTCCTCCCAGTGTGCCATAAATAAATTGGCAACACTGGGAGCGAAGCGGGCACCCATCGCAACTCCCCTGGTTTGCAGAAAGAAGCGTTTATTGTACCAAAAATAATTTTTTGATAAGCAAAACTTAAGACAATCTAAGATATAATTTTTATGTCTTCTGGTCAGATCAGATGTTCTGAAGGCCCATCGGACTGATGCTAACGCATCCTCATGACTGATAATCGTATAGAGGGAACTCACGTCCGCTGTTATTAGCAAACAAGAAGAAGAAAAGGAAAGGGCTTCTAGAATTTGGATGATGTGTTTGGTATCCTTAATGAAGGAACGGGTTCCCGTAACCAAAGGTTGTAAAAAAGAGTCAATGTATTGACCCAGTCTAGAAGAGACTGAGTCTATACCATTGACTATGGGGCGGCCAGGTGGATTGGTACTGTTTTTATGTAATTTGGGTAAACAATATATGATGGGGGTCCGGCAAAAAAGTGGATCTAAATAAGAAGCTTCTTTTTTATTAAGGACTCCAATGTGTTTGCCTCTTTCTACAAGAAAGTGTAATTCCTCTTTATACTCCAACATCGGGTCTTTGCTGAGTAAAACATAGGTACTATAATCATTAAGCATGTTCTCCATTTCGTTGTTGTAATAGGTTTTACTAAGAACGACCAGACCACCACCCTTATCAGCTGGGCGTATTACGAGATCCCTCCGTTCTAAGAGGGACTCGATGCCCTTTTTGACATATGATGGATCTTGTGCCTTCCGGATCTTAAGTGTATCGAGATCTCTAGTCACCATGTTTTTGAAAACTTCCAAAAACTTGGAGTCCCGATTAGGGGGGTTAAAGACCGATTTATTACGGAGAGACGAATGGGTACCTGATGATTTATAATCGTTTGGTAAGGTACGTGTTACAGGGTTAGAAAGGTGATACTTCTTGATATTCAAACTTCTAATGAATTTTTGTAAGCCTATGTAGGTCTGGAATTTATTTAAGTTACGAATGGGGGCATATTTAAGGCCCTTGTCTAGAACCTTAATCTCATCCTCACTTAAGGGGGAGCCACTCAGGTTGTAGATACCCGCCCCTATTGGGGTCTGACTCTTTTGAGTTCGCTTGCCTCCTCTCCTTCCTCTAAGAGTTTTCTTTTCCTTGGACCGTTGTCTAGGTTGGGGGGTGGCGGGGGAACGTTCCACCCTCCCCCTGGTTTGGGTGGGATGGACGGAGCTCCCCTCCCCATCCCCCTCCGTGACCTGTGAAAATCCCCTTCTCTTCTAGGGCCGGAACTCTGTAATGGTGCAAACCTATTTTGGGTATATATCGGATGTCCATAAGATTGAGATTCTCTCCCTCTATTATAAGCGGTATTTGGGTAATTGGTGTGATGATGGTTGTAAGGTCGATCAACATTAGGTACCCAATAACGCATATTAAATCAAATAGAAAGCACATTTAAAAAAATGTTAATTTTTTGATACATACAAACAACGCAATTGCATTAAAGAAGACTCATACAGTACAGTCCTTTAAGGTACAGCACGATGGTGTGGTTCCCAACATGTTTCGCCCTATAATGGGGCTTCCTCGAGGGATGCTGTCCAATGAATATCAGCCTTCTAACAAAAAACATAGTACATACATTACCACAGTTTGATAGTTGAAATATCTTTTTTATTAAATATATATCATGTGTGTGCAATGTGCATATATAGCTCAAAAATTCTCCCACTTGCCCCAGAATATATTGCAATAGGTAATGGTTCAAGACAAAACATAGGACTGCGGGCTGTCATAGGAGGCATGGAAGGACCAGCTACAAAAATAGTGTGTGTTCAGTCAAAGGAGTAAATATATCATAACAGATATTGCAAAAGTGCTTCAAAATGAACTTTGCACTTACAGAGTCAAATTTGTAGAAAAGGTGAACACTAGGATGAGAAAACTCCTATTAGGGACACTCAGCACAGAATCTAAAAAAGAGTAAATATAGTTCATATAGGCTGGATATAAGACCAGCAGAACAAGAAATACAGATAATATAAAAGGATGCCTTACAGGGGATCCCATAGTCCCATGCTATAGTAATAGCCACCGGGTAACACGTTATAATAGAAGATAGGAAGATATTGGTGCTAAATATTTGAGGTTCCGAAGGGAGTGTGTATCTCTCCTCGTGGTTTCCAGCTAGTATGTTTGCCCGGAAGGAGCAGCCTTGAATGCCACCCATCCGGCGGATGTGGACGAAAGGTCATGCTGCGCAGATGTCACCAGGTCATCACTCCCCCTGTCCACCCCGAGGAAACTGAAAGGCAATCTCCCTAAAGAGACACAGATAGCAAAATATTGGCAGCAGTTTTAACCCTATGTCAGGGCTGGGCTCCTGCTATTTACTAACAGCTCTTAACTGATGCTCAGCTGTCAGTTAATTACCAGCCACTCATTGTTTCCACAGTGACTTGCCCGGTTACCATGTCCCGCCTCATTAGTCCAGCCTACAGCCAGCCCCTTTTGGCTATTTAAATAGTTTTGCCCATTCCCTCTATTCCCTCCATGCCCTCACGTGGTCAACATCCCCAGTGTGTCCCTGTGTATGACTTGGCCTGGCTGACTTTTTGATTCTTGCTGCTGATTTTTGGCTCCTGACAACCAGTGTTAATTTTGACATAATATTTTGATTCAGTTTCAGTTATAGTCTTTTGACTAAAATGCCATTTTAGTTTTGATTGTATTTTAGTCATCTAAGTTGACTAAAATCTCCAGTACATTTTAGTCAACTAAAATCGAATGGGTTTAGTTACATTTTAATGCATTATTTAAGCATTTCTTTAGAATTGCCAAACTCATTATATAAAAATGAAGAAATCCTGGACTGCCGCACTCTGAAGAAAGGCATCTTTATTATAAATCGTTAAAATCCAACATGAGCCACCTCATAGGAACAGTACAGAGCACAGTAGCTAACGCGTTTCACATCAATAGATGCTTACTCATAGCTAAGGTGTTTAAGGAAAACAGTGTATATAAACAGAAAGGTGAAGTAAAGAAACCACCAATCAAAGCCTGACAATTAGGCTATACCTTTAACAGTAATTAAACCAAAAAATCCCAAAAATGAAGAACCTGTGTATTAAGGATATCGATAGGAACATCCCAACACATTAAATGATGTTATATCAATGAGTGGCAGTCAAAACTAAAAGCCATAACATTGCCTTGTCATGATGTTCATATCACAAAGGGATAATTGGTGTAACAATAACAGCACTGAAAAATAGAAAAATAGGATAAAAGAGCAAACAAAAATAAGAGAAAATGGAAAAAAGAAAGTTACACATACATACATCTATGAAATATCCACATAAATGGAAAAAGTAAATAAAAATTCCAACGGTATGTATACATATATCCATTTTAAAGTGTAATTATATATTACAAAACAAAGAGACTATTACTAAAAATTGATAAATAGTATAGAAATATTAAATAAATATTTATTTATTTTTGTATTTTAACGATTTATAATAAAGATGCCTTCAGAGTGTGGCAGTCCAGGATTTCTTCATTTCCATAGACTTGCGCAAAGCCTGCACCTGAATCCAATCCCAGAGGGTGGTGGCACTTGCATGAGGTCCGAAGGCTTGGTATCCTTGGCATATCCTTTTCATTTGTTATTACCTAAACTCATTATATACTCCTGGAGTATAAATCTAATAACGTTATTATTTATGGTATTAAGTAGGGTTGTCCCAATACCGATACTAGTATCGGTATCGGCACCGATACCGAGCATTTGCCCAAGTACTTGTACTCAGGCAAATGCTCCCGATGCTTCCCCCGAGACCGGTCACCGCTGACTGTCACTGCATCCTCCTCCATGCCCCCTCCTTTCCTCTGTCCCCCTCCGCTGTCCCCCTCCGTTCCTCTCTCCTTCCCTGTGTCTCTCCACTGTCTCCTCCGTTCTGCTGTGTCTCTCCGCTGTCCCCTCCGTTCCTCTCTTCTTCCCTGTGTCTCTCCGCTGTCCCCTCCGTTCTGCTGTGTCTCTCTGCTGTCCCCTCCGTTCCTCTCTCCTTTTCTGTCCCCCTCCACTGTCCCCCTCCGTTCCTCTCTCCTTCCCTGTGTCTCTCTGCTGTCCCCCTCCGTTCCTCTCTACTTTTCTGTCCCCCTCCGCTGTCCCCCTCCGTTCCTCTCTCCTTCTCTGTGTCTCTCTGCTGTCCCCTCCGTTCTGCTGTGTCTCTCCACTGTCCCCTCCGTTCCCCTCTCCTTCTCTGTCCCCTCCGCTGTCCCCTCCGTTCCCCTCTCCTTCTCTGTCCCCTCCGTTCCGCCGTCCTCCTCCTCCTTCCTTTGTGAATGGACAGAGTCAGCTGACTCTGTCCATTCACATAACTGAAACATTGTAATCTCCAGTGATTACGATGTGTCAGTTTATGAATAGAGAGGAGCCGTTGTCTTCTCTCCATTCATTCTCAGTGCAGCTGAGACTGCAGAGAAAGGGACTGGGGAATCTCTATCCTCTGTCTCTTTCTCTGTCTCAAGGGGGAGATATCAGAGGTCTGTTAAGACCCCTGATATCTCACCAAAGCCCCCAACAGGGCTGATTAAAAAAAAAAAAAAAAAACATATAAAGAATAAAAAAAACATTATTGTAAAAAATAAAAATTGTAAAAAAAAAAAAAAAAAACACACACACATACACTGTTCACCCCCTCCCCCCCAAAAAAAAAAATAAAAAAAAAGAAAGAAAACACTGTTTAAAAAAAAAAAAAAAAGAAAAACACTGTCACGTGACATTAAAAAAAAAAGTATTGGTAATCGGTATCGGCGAGTACTTGAAAAAAAGTATCGGTACTTGTACTCGGTCCTAAAAAAGTGGTATCGGGACAACCCTAGTATTAAGGTTTGAACATGCACTACAGACACAGATTTGACCGTTGCAATATATTACATCTTTATTAACCACTTGCTGACCAGCAGTCGCAGTTATACTAGCAGATCCCCGTTCTGTCAGGGGAGTAAAGTGAGATTATCTGTTCCTAGTGATCAGGAACAGTGATCTCTCTGTACTCCCAGACAGTACCATCCCCCCACAGTTAGAAACACCTCCCTAGGACACAATTAACCCCTTGATCGCCCCCTAGTGATAACCGCTTCCCTGCCAGTGTCATTTATACAGTAATCAGTGCATATTTCTAGCACTTATCGCTGTATAAATGTCACTGGTCCCAAAAAAGTGTCTGACCTGTCCACCACAATGTCGCAGTCCCGCTAAAAAAAATTGCTGATCACTGCCATTACTAATAAAAAAATAATAATAAAAATGCCATGAATCTATCCCCTATTTTGTAGACGCTATAACTTTTGTGCAAACCAATCAATATACGCTTATTGCGTTTGTTTTTTTTTGTTTTTTTTTTTTAACAAAAATATGTAGAAGAATACACATTGGCTTTAACTCATGAAGAAATTTTTGTGCTATCTTGACATTTCAGAGCCTCCGAAACTGTGACAGATAGTGAGGAAGTGAAATCACCATTTTACACCCTTAGAAAGCCTGAATGCGGTGCTTGGTTTTCGCGGTCCTGTACGCAGTTAGACTGCCAAAAAGTTTCACACATGAGGTATCCCCATACTCAGGAGAAGCAGCAGAATGTATTTTGGGGTGTAATTCCACATATAACCATGCCATATTTGAACAATATATCATTTAGTGACAACTTTGTGTAAAAAAAAAAAAAGGTTTGTCATTTTCCCGCAACTTGTGGCAAAATATAAAATATTCCATGGACTCAACATGTCTCTCAGCAAATAGCTTGGGGTGTCTACTTTCCAAAATTAGGTCATTTAGGGGGGTTTGTGCTATCTTAGAATTTTATGGCCTTCAAAACTGTGATAGGTAGTGAGGAGTGAAATAAAAAATTTACGCCCTTATGCCCTGTACACACGACCGGTTTTGCCGTCGGAATAAACTCTGAAGGTTTTTACGATGGAGTTCCGACGGAATTCCGCTCAAGCTGTCTTGCATACACACAGTCACACCAAATTCTGACCGTCCAGAACACGGTGACGTACAACACGTACAACGTGACTAGAAAAAGGAAGTTCAATAGCCAGTAGCCAATAGCTTCCGTCTCGTACTTGCTTCAGAGTATGCGTCGTTTTTGGTGCATCGGAGCAGCATACAGACGAGCGTTTTTTCCGATAGTAATTTGTTCCCTCGGAAAAATCTAGAACATGTTCTCTATCTAAGTCTGTCTCAATTTTCGACAGAAAAAGTCCGATGGGGCATACACACGGTCGGAATATACGATGAAAAACTCCCATCGGACTCTTTCTGTCGGAAATTCCACTCGTGTGTACGAGGCATTGGAAATCTTGAAGGCAGGCGGTGATTCGTTTTCGGGATCCTGTTCGCAGCTAGGCTCACAAAAAGTCTCACATGTGGTATCCCCATACTCAGGAGAAGCAGCAGAATGTATTTTGGGGTGTAATTCCACATATAACCATGGCATGTGTGAGCAATATATCATTTAGTGACAACTTTGTGTAATATTTTTCAATCACTTGTGGCAAAAAAACTAAAATAAATATCCAATTGGCTCAACATGGCTCTCAGCAATTTCCTTGGGGTGTCTAATTTCTAAAATGGGGTCATTTGGGGGGGGGGGGGGGTTGTACTGCCCTGCCATTTTAGCACCTAAAGAAATGATATGGGCAGTCATAAACTAAAAGCTGCGTAAATTCCAGAAAATGTACCATAGTTTGTAGAAGCTATAACTTTTGCGCAAACCAATAAATATAAGTTTATTGACATTTTTTTTACCAAAGGCATGTGGCTGAATACATTTTGGCCTAAATGTTCGACTAAAATTAAGTTTATTGGATTTTTTTATAACAAAAAAAGGAAAATATCTTTTTTTTTCCAAATTTTTGGTCTTTTTCCGTTTATATTGCAAAAAATAAAAATCGCAGAGGCAATCAAATACCATCAAAAGAAAGCTCTATTTGTTGGGAAAAAAGGATACAAATTTTGTTTGGGTACAGCATTGCATGACCGCGCAATTACTAGTTAAAGCAGCACAGTGCCTAATTGTAAAAAGTGCTCTGGTCATTGAGCAGCCAAATCTTCTGGGGCTGAAGTGGTTAATTCTGGCCCCCTCATACCTCTTAGGACCCTTCTACCATAAATCTACCATAAATCTTCTACCATAAATCTGTTTTTCCTTTTTATGTTCTCCTCCTAGGACCAAGATGAAGTCTTACCTTTTATGAAGTTTTCCGTAATCCAGGCCTGGTGGTTGTGTGCACAACAATACTGTGGTGGTTAACGGTGATCCTCTCTGAAGTCCAGGAATCCTAGCTATTAGCAGGTGGACATGGGCAATATTATGCAATGCCATGAAGAGCTTACTAACCTGGCCATTGGTAGGCAAGCGGCAATATGACCAAATTTCCCAGCTATTAGCGGATGGCCTTGTAAAAGCCCTGGACGTGCGGTGGGTCGAGCAGCAGCTCCCAGTCCCAGGTCTGGTCCGGATCGTGCCGGGGTGGTGGTAATGTACAAAATTTTAAATGGCAGCCATATTTCTGTGTATGTGTGTCTCCTTAATTGCTATCAAGCTCCGGTGACTGTGGCCGCGGCAGCTGGAGCGCAGCTGTGTTCTAGCTCGCCAGGACCTGTTTGCGCATCTGCAAGCCGCGAACAAAACCAAGGCTTGGTTCGCACAGGCGTGGTTCAGCCAAGATGACGGCGGTTGCGCATGTGCACGGCTGCCACCAGGTGGCGACGTTTCCGGCGCAGGCGCGCTGCAGGGCATCAACCGCGGCAGATTCAAATGGCTGTCATAGCAGCTATTCCTTGGGATGACTTGCAGGCTTATGCAGCGGTTTGCCCAGGCACTGGTTTTCAAGGTAATTGCTTGGTGCAGGCTCCCTGGTCGCTGACTGCTGGCTGTTTGTTATGTGTTTTTCTCATGCCTGTTGTCACTCCTGTCTCTCATAGTCATTAATGGTTCTTTTCAGTTCCAAGCTGCCTTGCCATGGATCTGCCACCGCCCCCATGTGGCCAACCCTTGTGCTGCAGGTAGGATTGAGTTATCTTCTTCCTGTGATGCTTGGGATCACTCATTCAGGAGCTCCTAACTCTCTCTTTTCCACTCAGCCCTTCTAGGTCTGAATGCCAAAACACGTCATGCGAAGATAAAGACCATCCTAGGTTGTCACTCCTCTTCAAGCTCCAGACATCATAGATCTTCCTCCAGATCTAGACACCACATAGAGGAGTCTAAAACCACCTCTGGACGACACTCTAAATGCCACTCCAGCTGCTCTTAGAGGAAAGCCTGCTGGGGATGTGAGGCCTTGCTGAAGGCAAGTCGCTCTGCGTGTGATGCTTTTCTAAAGCCGCAAGAGAAAGAGAGGATGAAGACCAACAAATGGAAGCACTGGTCAGAAATGTGGTCCATGAGTCCTTGAGTAAAGTGGATTCTGATCGTACCCACACCCTGCTGCCGACACCATGTTAGTCCCTATTGAGAATGATCTTGAGTAGGGATGAGCCGAACACCCCCCTGTTCGGTTCGCACCAGAACTTGCGAACAGGCAAAAAGTTTGTTCAAACACACGAACACCGATAAAGTCTATGGGACACGAACATGAATAATCAAAAGTGCTAATTTTAAAGGTTTAGATGCAAGTTATTGTCATAAAAAGTGTTTGGGGACCTGGGTCCTGCCCCAGGGGACATGGATCAATGCAAAAAAGTTTTAAAAACGGCCGTTTTTTTCGGGAGCAGTGATTTTAATAATGCTTAAAGTGAAACAATAAAAGTGTAATATTCCTTCAAATTTCATACTTGGGGGTGTCTATAGTATGCCTGTAAAGGGGCGCATGTTTCCCATGTTTAGAACAGTCTGACAGCAAAATGACACTTCAAAGGAAAAAAAGTAATTTAAAACTACTCGCGGCTATTAATGAATTGCCGGTCCCACAATACACATAAAAGTTCATTGATAAAAATGGCATGGGAATTCCCCACAGAGGAACCCTGAACCAAAATGTAAAAAAAAAAATGACATGGGAGGTCCCCTTAAATTCCATACCAGGCCCTTCAGGTCTGGTATGAATATTAAGGGAAACCCCGGCCAAATTTTTTTAAAAAAATGGCATGGGGTCCCCCTCAAAATCTATACCAGACCCTTATCCGAGCATGCAACCTGGCAGGCCCCCTCCTGAACCATACCAGGCCACATGCCCTCAAGCCCTCAACATTGGGAGGGTGCTTTGGGGTAGCCCCCCAAAACACCTTGTCCCCATGTTGATGGGGACAAGGGCCTCATCCGCACAACCCTTGCCCGGTGGTTGTGGGGGTCTGCGGGCGGGGGGCTTATCGGAAACTGGAAGCCCCCTTTAACAAGGGGACCCCCAGATCCCGGCCCTCCCCCCTGTGTGAAATGGTAAAAGTACCCCTACCATTTCACAAAAAAACTGTCAAAAATGTTAAAAATGACAAAAGACAGTTTTTGACAATTCCTTTATTTAAATGCTTCTTCTTTCTTCTATCTTCTATCTTCTTTCTTCTATCTTCTATCTTCTATCTTCCTTCGGTTTATTCCTCCATCTTCTTCTTCTTCTGGTTCTTCTGGTTTTTCCTCCGGTGTTCTCCTCCGGCATCTTCCTCCGCGGCGTCTTCTTCCCTTCTTCTCCTCGGTCCGCTCCGCATCCATGATGGCATGGAGGGAGGCTCCCACTGTGTGATGTTTCTTCTCTTCTGACGGTACTTAAATAATGGAGGGCGGAGCCACCCAGTGACCCCGCCCCCCTCTGACGCATGGGGACTTGACGGGACTTCCCTGTGGCATTCCCTGTGATGTCAGAAGGGGGCAGGGTTACGTAACGGGTGACCCCGTCCCCCTCTGACATCAGGTGGAATGCCACAGGGAAGTCTCCGTCAAGTCCCTGTGCGTCAGAGGGGGCGGGTCACCGGGTGGCCCCGCCCCCCGTTATTGAAAAACCGTCAGAAGAGGAGAAGCGTCACACAGCGGGAGTCTCCCTCCATGCCATCATGGATGCGAAGTGGCCCGAGGAGAAGAAGGGAAGAAGACGCCGTGGAGGAAGATGCCGGACGAGAACACTGGAGGAAGAACCAGAAGAACCAGAAGAAGAAGAAGATGGAGGAAGAAACCGAAGGAAGATAGAAGATAGAAGATAGAAGAAAGAAGATAGAAGATAGAAGAAGAAGAAGCATTTAAATAAAGGAATTGTCAAAAACTCTTGTCATTTTTAACATTTTTGACAGTTTTTTTGTGAAATGGTAGGGGTACACCCCCTTACCATTTCACACAGGGGGGGCCAGGATCTGGGTGTCCCCTTGTTAAAGGGGGCTTCCAGATTCCGATAAGCCCCCCACCCGCAGACCCCCACAACCACCGGGCTAAGGTTCCGGGGATGAGGCCCTTGTCCCCATCAACATAGGGACAAGGTGTTTTGGGGGGCTACCCCAAAGCACCCTCCCAATGTTGAGGGCATGTGGCCTGGCACAGTTCAGGAGGGGGGCCGTTCTCTCATCCCCCCTCTTTTCCTGCGGCCTGCCAGGTTGCGTGCTCAGATAAGGGTCTGGTATGGATTTTTGGGGGGACCCCACGCCATTTTTTAAAAAAAAAATTGGAGTGGGGTTCCCCTTAAAATCCATACCAGACCTGAAGGGTCTGGTATAGATTTTGAGGGGGACCCCACGCCATTTTTTTTTTTAATTTTGGCCGAGGTTCCCCTTAATATCCATAGCAGACCTGAAGGGCCTGGTATGGAATTTAGGGGAACCCCCCACGTCATTTTTTTTTTGTTTTGGTTCAGGGTTCCCCTGTGGGGAATTCCCATGCTGTTTTTATCAATTAACTTTTATGTGTATTGTCGGACCGGAAATTCATTAATAGTAGTAGTAGTTTTAAATGACTTTTTTTCCTTTAAAATGCCATTTTGCTGTCAGACTGTTCAAAACACGGGAAACATGCGCCCCTTTACAGGGATACTATAGACACCCCCCAGGTAAGCATTATTTAAGCATTATTATTATTATACGAAAAACCGTCAGTTTTTAAAACTTTTTTTTGCATTGATCCTTGTCCCCTGGGGCAGGACCCAGGTCCCCAAACACTTTTTATGACAATAATTTGCATATAAGCCTTTAAAATTAGCACTTTTGATTTCTCCCATAGACTTTTAAATTGTGTTCCGCGGCTTTCGAATTTGCCACGAACACCCCAAATTGTTCGCTGTTCGGCGAATAGGCGAACAGCCAATGTTCGAGTCGAACATGAGTTCAACTCGAACTCGAAGCTTATCCCTAATCTTGAGGCTCCAGGCCCCTCACAGGTGAGACATTTCTTAATTGAAGCCTCAGACAGTGAAGCAGAGGTAGATGACCCTGGTGCAGGTTTTGAATTTGCTTTAGTACCACAGCTGGTCAAAGCTTTTAAAGAAGCTTTGAGATGGGAAGAGCCAGTGGAGGCACCCTCCAAACAGAGGAAATATTTTAAACACCTCAAAAAAGAGCGCCCTAATTTCCCTTTTTTGGGTGAACTCGGCAAAATAATTACTAACGAATGGGTTGGTGTTGAAAAGGAAGAGTTCCCTGTTAACAAAGGTATCAAAGATGTACCTGTTTAAAAGCGAGGATGTGAAACATCTGGAATTGGTGCCTCTCATTGAGCCCTAAAGAGATTGGTAAAGCACGTCACACTCCCACTGGAGGATACTATATCCTTTAGGGATGACCTAAAGAGAAAAAATTGATACCGACCTCAAGCGGATCTACATTACAGCAGGTATGACCTGTAAATCAGCTCTGGCTCTCGCAGCTTTATCCAAAGCGATGGAGATCTGGATAGACGACGTAGATGCATCACTGAGTGAGAAGCATCTCGGAAGAAATGGCCAGGAGTTCACCTACTCATGAACTAAGGTTGTTGGCAGGCTTTCTGAGGGAGGCTTCCCTGGACATATTTCGCCTGGTAGCTTGGATCATCCTGTCATCTGTTACGGCTAAGCGTGCCTTGTGGCTGCGCCCATGGGTAGCTGACCCTGCCTCAAAGCAGGCATGGTGCAGGATTCCCTTTGAGGATTCATCCCTCTTTGGGATCAAATTGGACAGTGCCATCACCCATGCCACAGGGAGCAAGTCGGGATTCCTTCCCCAGGATCGTCATCTGCTAAACCAGAAGAGAACACAGCCCGGGCAGGGATCGGATCGAGCGAGGGATGCTCGCCGCTATAGGCCTAGCCGTCAGTTCAGGAAGACCTGGAAGGAAAAACCAGCCTTCAGGCCAGAAGTTTTCAAAAGGGGCATCTTCCAGTGGACGGGAAGCCCCTAAAAAAATCTTTTTGATTTTGCTCCTGCCCAGACAGAGCAAGTCAGGGCTTGCATACTTCGCTTTCAACACGTCTGGGCAGCCTCGATCAAAGATTATTGGGTCTCATCAGGCCATACCTGGACATTCTGCAGCCCACCCATTCTCAGATTCATACCCATGTCCTTGCCTCTCTTGAAAGAGGAATAGTTAATTCTTCTATCCTATGCAGACTCTCTTGTGGCTCAGGGGGCTGTGACTCCAGTTCCAGCCGAAGAAAGGAGGGAACTACTCGCCCATCTTCATGGTTTTGAAGAAGAATGACTCCTGGAGATCAGGTATAGATCTAACCCACTTGAATTCTTTCATCAAGAAGGAGAAATTCAAGATGGAGACACTACTCACAATCCGTCAGGCAATCCAGCCAGGCAATTGGCTTGTGCCTATAGACCTGAAGGACGCTTATTTCCATGTCCTGATAGCATCGGAGTTCCAGAAATATCTTCGCTTTGCTGTCGATCAAGTCTATCTGCAGTCCACCTGTCTCCCCTTCGGGCTTACGACATTGCCTCGTGTGTTTTCAAAACTCTCTGTTAGGAAAGGGTTCGCCAGTTGGTGGTGCTGTCGGTCTCTTGGATCACAGTACTAGTGTCCACCAGCAGGTGTCTTCCAACACTCTGGATCTGTAGTGGAGGGATTCACCTGTTGGTGGCACTGTTGGATCCTTTGGCTGTAATACCAGTGTCCACCAGCGGGTGTTTCCCGGAACTGTGGAGCAGACAGCACCTCCTGCGTTCAGGTGTCACTAGAGGCTAATTAAAGGCATTCATATAAATACCCGGCTGATGATTGCTCTCATCGCCCTGGTATCTTCCTTGTGCCCTGATCCGTACCTGTGACCTGTGAACCTGATTCTGCAACCTGCAACCTGTGTACCTGATCCTGTTACCCTGTGCAACTGATCCTGATCCTGTCCCTCCTGTTACCTTGCATCCCTGCCCTGTAGCCTGATCCCTTTGCACCTTCCCCCATCTGCTGATTCCCTGTGTATGACCCCGGCCTGCCTTATGTTTGTGATTCTGGAACTGCCCCTGTTTATCTGCTGATCTCCTGGCCTGGCCAATATATATATTATACTTTGCAATATATACTATTGTATATAGCTATTGTTGTTTGTGGGTCACTGTTTGGTTGGTTGTTCACTGTTTATATTGGAGGTGTTTATATATATATTGTTATCACTTATCCTTAAATAAACTTAATTTTTCACTTACATGCATTTTTGGTTCTCTCTGTGCAATCCGCACAGTCTGGTCATACCAATTCATGACAGTATACCAGGGCCATCTCTGACCAGAAGTGGCTGCACAGGGGAACCATCTCAGTTCTGTTTAGATTGCTGGGATGAATTCAGATGTAATTGTTTATGCTCTGCTGGCATCGGAGAGTTCTGAATATCTCCGCCAGACATTGAAAGGGTGGTCCAGTGATCAGCTGATCAGCTGCTGGAGATTATTTGCTTCCAGATCTATCGCAGCATGGATTGTTCAAGCCATTCAGTAGGCCTACAAAGCTAAGGGCTTGGCACCTCCAGAAGCCCTGACCGCTCACTCAACCAAAAGTGTGTCTACATCATGGGCGGCTTCACGTCACGTGACTCCAGAAGTTATTTGCAAAGCAGCCTTGTGGTCTTCAATTAACACATTCATGATGCACTACTGTGTAGAGCCAGTCTCTTTGTCTTCTATTAAATTTGGTTTACGTATCTTGTCTGTCGATGGTGCCAATTATACCTTTTTTCTTTTGTCCAGCACTTTGCCCACCCGGGTGTGTATAGCTAGTTATTTCCCACACATAGGCTGCCATGGAGTCTATCAGGAAAATGGAAAATTTCTATCAAATACTTACCGTAATTTTCCTTTCCTGATGGACTCCATGGCAGCAGGAGTTCCCTCCTAGTGGCTGGAGTAGGCTAAATTATGGCCCAGAGCAAAAATTTTTGGGAGAAGGGTCCTATGAGGTATGAGGGGGCGGGATTAACCCACATGTAGGCTGCCATGGAGTCCATCAGGAAAGGAAATTTATGGTAAGTAAATTTTCCGTTTTGGGTACAGTGCCTCACGACCACGCAATTGTCAGTTAAAGTAACGCAGTGCCGCATCGCAAAAAAATGGCCTGGTCATGAAGAGGGCTAAACCTTCCGGAGCTGAAGTGGTTAAAGTTTTTTAGGGGGCAAGTAAGATAGTCCTCATATCTTTTTATGTCAATTGTGTATTTACCTGTTTGCCTATATTTACAGTGTGTTTCCACTTTTGCAACCAAACTGGGACAACACCTACTTTATATTTGTTACACACATAGCAAAACTTAAAAAAAAATTATTTAAAAAATTGCAGCTTACCTTTTAGAGATGCTCTATTCTGGACCCTCCAGCAAGGAAAAATCCTACTTAGTTCTCTTTGTTTGTGAGGGGACTGGACAGCTTTGTACTGTGCAGGCAGATCTTCATTGCCAATTATAACTAGATTTGAACACTGTGAGTCCTATCCAAGGGTTAAAGGTGTAGAGACTGGGCTTCCTGCATTGTATGTTATTGAGGACAGACTAACATTGTTAAAAAAAAACTTCCAATCAGCCATGACACCTCCCATGGGAAACATCTTCTAAAAGGTAAGAAATATTAACCACTTACCACAAACTGCCGTCATTGTACGTCGGTACTTTTGACATACAATACCAAGGTTATGGCAGCAGATAGAGTCTCTGCCGCTTATTGGACCCGCCGGTAGCGGTGGAGACGATCCAATCCTTTCTCCTCTGAGGCACTGCGTCAAGTGAGGGAATGATAGCCCCCACTCGACTCCATACCATTGGATGATGGAAGCGACATCAAACGTCACTTCTGCCCAACGGCCTTAAAGGGGAATTATTTTTTTATTGAAAAAAAAAAGACATTTTTTTTTATTGCATTTAAGTGTAAATGTGAGATCTGAGGTATTTTTGACCCCAAATCTCACATTAAAGAGGTCTTGCTTTTATTTTATTACAGGGGATGTTTACATTTCTTGTAAAAGCAATAAAAGTGATGCATTTTTTTTTTTTTAAAGGGACAGTGTAAAAAAAAAAAAAGTAAAAAAAAAAGTAAAGCGTCCTGTCCCGCCGTGTTTGCACACAGAAGAGAACGCATACATAACTCGCGGTGTTCAAACCACACATGTGAGGTATCGCCGCGATTGTTAGAGCAAGAGCAATAATACTAGCAAAACACCTCCTCTGTAATTCAAAACTGGTAACCTGTAGAATTTTTTAAATGTAGCCTATGGAGATTTTTAAGGGTCAAAATTTGTCACCATTCCACGAGCGGGCGCAATTTTGAAGCATGACATGTTGGGTATCAATTTACTTGGCGTAACATTATCTTTCACAATATTAAAAAAAGTCCAGCTAACTTTACTGTTTTCTTATTTTTTAATAAAAAATTGTACTTTTTCCAAAAAAATTGCATTTGTAAGACTGCTGTGCAAATACGGTGTGACATAAAGTATTGCAACGACCGCCATTTTATTCTCTAGGGTGTATATATATATATATATATATATATATATATATATATATATATATCATGTTTGGGGGTTCTAAGTAATTTTATAGCAAAAGAAAAAAATGATTTTAACTTGTAAACAACAAGTTTGAAAAATAGGCATGGTCCTTAAGTGGTTAAAAAACATTTTTAGGCATGTTGTGGGGATGGGAACACCTAACAAACATATGGCGGGGTTTTCTCACCTTTGACTGCGAAAGTGGAAATACATTTTAAACTTTAAAATAAAACTGCTACAGAATCACAAATTCTTGGCAGGCAGCTGCAGCACAGAACGTGTTAAGAATTATCAGTCGATAAATAAAACAGAAAAATCATTTTACAAAATTCCTTCTTGAAACGAATATAGATTGAGAAAAGATCAAACCCTCGCCTTACATAAATCAAGTCTTGTATTCACTGCAGGATGAAACCTCTGAGGAATAAACGATTAATATTAATGAGGACACCGGCGATTATTTGGGAATTTAAACAATTAAGTTTGACTTTTGTCTCAATCCCAAAGTAAATGAGAAGGGTGGGAGGTTTGAGCTGCAGAACTCGGAGCCGTCTCTGAATTTACTGGAAGGGGCCCGAAAGTAAATTTCAAATCCTTTCCGTTTGACAAGTTACTGTGCTATATTCCCAGCCCAACGACAAGGCGGTTATTGGGTGGACTGACACTGGCGTTTATTGTGGGACTGGGACTTTACACTTGAGCGAACAAAGTGAATTTATCAGGGAGCGGAGATCGCGAAAAGCAGCATTGGGACTTGACAAGAGATGAAAGCTAAGAGAGAAGGAGAGCAGAGTGAAGGGAGGGAAGCAATATGCGAAAATGGATTTCAGCATGCAGAAAATATAGGTGTCTTGAGCTATTACGGCTTTTACAATAATATAAATTTGATTCATCCGAAATATTAAAGGGGATTTCCTGTGCAAAGGTTTGCTTCTGATCCCTTTTTGTAGTAATGCAAAGTAGGCTCTATTTCACTGTTTTCCGTTTTGAACTACACCACCTGCTGGTGAAATCTGGTAGTCCTGCACAAGCATGTATACAATGGTTCTCTATGAATGATTGCACTAAACTTCTGCATGCCAAGTACCAAGTAGACACAGTGTAGTGAACTGCCCTGTTGTTGCTTAAAATGTGATGTCGAACAAGAGGCGGAGCATGGGTGGCAATGAAAGCGGCTGCCTCCATTTCTTATGGCAGCTGCATTCATTGCCACCCAGGCTCCGCCTGTTGTTTCTTCATCACGAGCTGGACTTCGGTAAAATGGCGACGGAGACAGAATTAACCAAGACCGGGACAAACAGTGGCGTCTCCAGCTTTCATATTTGGGGGGGGGGGAGCGCATGGGGGGACATGGACAAAAGCAGGGGGCCAAGTATAAAAATTATATATATATATATACACATACAGTGCCTTGAAAAGTATTCACACCCCTTGAAATTTTCCACATTTTGTCATGTTACAACCAAAAACATAAATGTATTTCATTAGGATTGTATGTCATAGACCAACACAAAGTGGCACATAATTGTGAAGTGGAAGGAAAATGATAAATGTTTTTCAAAATTGGCACGGGCGGATCCTATATCTGGCACCACCCCCCCCCCCTGGAGCGGACAGGCAGTGCACCGCACGTCAAGTGATGTAGGGTAGTATACTGGCAGATGATATAGTGCCAGGTTAGGTGATATAGTACCAGGTTAGGTGATATAGCGCCAGCTTAGGTGATATAGTGCCAGGTTAGGTGATATAGAGCCAGGTTAGGTGATATGCAGTAGTGCTAGGTTAGGTGGTAGCGGCAGGCTAGGTGGTAGTGCCAGGTTAGGTGGTAGTGGCAGGCTAGGTGGTAATGACAGGTTAGGTGGTAGTGGCAGGCTAGGAGGTAGTGGTAGGCTAGGTGGTAGTGCCAGGTTAGGTGATAGTGCCAGGTTAGGTGGTAGTGACAGGCTAGGTGGTAGTTTCAGGTTATGTGGTAGTGGCAGGTTAGGAAGTAATGGCAGGCTAGGTGGAAGTGCCAGGTTAGGAGATAGTGCCAGGTTAGGTGGTAGTGGCAGGCTAGGTGGTAGTGCCAGGTTAGGTGGTAGTGCCAGGTTAGGTGATCATGCCAGGTTAGGTGGTAGTGGCAGGCTAGGTGGTAGTGCCAGGTTAGGTGGTAGTGGCAGGCTAGGTGGTGGTGCCAGGTTAGGTGGTAGTGCCAGGTTAGGTGGTAGTGGCAGGCTAGGTGGTAGTAGCAGGTTAGGTGGTAATGGCAGGCTAGGTGGTAGTGGCAGGTTAGGTGGTAGTGCCAGGTTAGGTGGTAGTGGCAGGCTAGGTAGCAGTGCCAGGTTAGGTGGTAGTGGCAGGCTAGGTGGTAGTGCCAGGTTAGGTGGTAGTGCCAGGCTAGGTGGTAGTGCCAGGTTAGGTGGTAGTGCTAGGCTAGGTGATAGTGGCAGGCTAGGTGGTAGTGCCAGGTTAGGTGGTAGTGCCAGGTTATTTGGTAGTGCCAGGTTAGGGTAGTACAGTGCCAGGTTAGGTGGTAGTGGCAGGTTAGGTGGTAGTGCCAGGTTATTTGGTAGTGCCAGGTTAGGGTGGTATAGTGCCAGGTGAGGAGGTAGTGGCAGGCTATGTGGTAGTGCCAGGTTATTTGGTAGTGCCAGGTTAGAGTGGTCTAGTGCCAGGTTAAGTGGTATTGGCAGGTTAGGTGGTAGTGCCAGGCTAGGTGGTAGTGCTAGGTTAGGGTGGTATAGTGCCAGGTTAGGGGGTAGTGCCAGGTTAGAGTGGTAGTGCCAGGTTAGGGTGGTATAGTGCCAGGTTAGGTGGCAGTCCCAGATTAGGGTGGTATAGTGCCAGGTTAGGGGGTAGTGCCAGGTTAGAGTGGTAGTGCCAGGTTAGGGTGGTATAGTGCCAGGTTAGGTGGCAGTCCCAGATTAGGGTGGTATAGTGCCAGGTTAGGTGGTAGTGCCAGGTTAGGTGGTAGTGCCAGGTTAGGGTGGTAGTGCCAGGCTAGGTAATAGTGCCAGAGTAAATATATGACAACATGAAAAGATAAGAGAATGCTGGTCCTGTTCCCCTTTTCCTCCATCACCTGCACTAAAAGTATGAATCTATGGCTGTCCCTGCTGCTGCAGAACCTCCTTCTCCCCCTCCCTGAAGTAAACATAAACCAAAAAAAAAACTCACATGGGTGCTGGCAAACTGAGGACTGATTCTGGCTTCTTCTTGGAACTGAAGTCAAAATGTGGCGGGCGGGCGGGTGGGAGGGGAAGAGGGAGGGGCGGCAGCACAGATAAAGCATTATTGGTTAACAAGACGAGATGCAAATATCCCCCTCCCTTTGATGGTCGGGAGTCAGGACACTAACATCATCCAGCCTTGCATCTTACTGCTGTGTGCACTTCTCCACACATTACAGGTTGGAGATGTTGTTTTGCACACACACAGGGGCGGGCTTAGAGATAGAAGCGCTGCTGCTGGAGCTGACTCTGCCTTCTGTCATTATGACAAGCAGGAGACCCAGACTGCAAAGTTTACACAACAGGACACGGAGAATGATCCGCACAGCAATTACATAGTGATGCCCTCAGTGGGTCTCTCCCTCCAACAGCTGAGAGCCTACATAGAATCGCTTTGTAATTGCCTTGCCGATTGTTTTAATTGGGGGGGAACACGGGGGGCACAGTATGATGTTGGGGGGGGTCAGGGACCCCTGTGGCCCCACCCTAGTGACGCCACTGGGGACAAAAGTCTAAATCCCGGGATTGTCCCGGGAAATTCGGAAACGTTGGCAAGTATGCTGTAGCACCCCCTAGTGGCGGTTGAAAAAAGCCAGTTCTCATGCCAGGGGGCTTGCTGTGGAACATGAACCTGAGGCATCTGCGTGACCTCCTCCTTACAGCTGGAGTTCTCTACATCACCATGTTACCTTCAGAGGCTGCCAGATTGTGGATAGCCACAGGGCCCAGAAACGCAGTCAGTGTCAGGACAAGGTCATCTAGAGCCCAGGGCAAACATAACAAACTGCGCCCCCCCCCCCTTCGGATGTATTGAACATTATGTGTCAGCAAAAAGCCCACAACAAAAATACTAAGCACTAATCTGTAGGCTTACCCCCTAAGCATAAATCCTCCCAGTACAAAGCCGCGTCCCTGCTGAAATCCCCCCTCTCAGCACAAATCACAAAATTCACCCCTCCTATCACACATCCTCTACCCCTAAAATTTCCCCTCCTAGTACACATCATCTCCCCCCCACACTTCAAATCCCCCCTTCTAGCACAAATTTTCTTCCCCCACCTTCCCTCCCAACACAAATCCCCCTAAATCACCACTCTTATCCCCTGTACACACGGTCGGATTTTCCGATGGAAAAAGTGCGATCGGATTGTGTTGTCAGAAATTCCGATCGTGTGTGGGCTCCATTGGACTTTTTCCGTTGGAATTTCCCACACACAAAGTTTGAGAGCAGGATATAACATTTTCCGACAACAAAATCCGATCGATTAAATTCCGATTGTGTGCACACAAATCCGACGCACAAAAAGCTGCGCATGCTCAGAATAAATTAAGAGACAAAAGCTATTGGCTACTGCCCCATTTATAGTCCCGACGTACGTGTTTTACGTCACCGCGTTTAGAAGGCTCAGATTTTCCGACAACTTTGTCCGACCGTGTGTATGCAAGACAAGTTTGGCCCAAAATCCGTCTGAAAAAATCTGATGGATTTTGTTGTCAGAATGTCCGATCAATGTCCGATTGTGTGTACAGGGCATTAGAACCCCCCAAATTTCCCCTTCTAGAACAACACTTACCCCCTTCAAACATAAATCCCCCCCCCCCAATCTACTTGTGGTGCCCTCCACCTCACATGATATCACAGTGCCCAGGGCAGCCACTTCTCCTGCCCACCCCTTGTCCTGGCCCTGAACGCAGCCAACCTTGTAGATCATGGGTGATTTACCATGCACACCCGTATATTCTGAGACTTAGGGCCTATTCACACTACCTGCACGCCGGTACGGTTTGGTGTGTGGGCAACTTTCAGTTTCAGCTGCAGTGAGTCACAGTGGTGGAATGTGAGTTCACAGTTCCCTTTTTTTTGTTAACTTTATTTAAAGTGCACAGAGTGACACTTCATTCATGCTGGTACACAGCAGCGCAACACACCCATTTGCAGCTATATTAGCTTCAGCTCTTCCGGGAAGCTTGTCCACAACGTTTAGGAGTGTGTCTATCAGAATGTTTGACCAAACTTCCAGAAGCGCATTTGTGAGGTCAGGCACTGATGTTGGACAACAAGGCCTGGCTCAAATTCTCCACTCTAATTCATCCCAAAGGTGTTCTATCGGGTTGAGTTCAGGACTCTCTGCAGGCCAGTCAAGTTCCTCCACCCCAAACTCGCTCATCCATGTCTTTATGGACCTTGCTGGTGCGCAGTCATGTTGGAACAGGAAGGGGCCATCCTCAAACTGTTCCAACAAAGTTGAGAGCATTAACTTGTCCAAAATATTTTGATATGCTTACGAGTTAAGAGTTCCCTTCACTGGAACTAAGGGGCCAAGCCCAACCCCTGAAAAACAACCCCACACCATAATCCCCCCTCCACCAAATGATTTGGAGGGGTGGCCCAATACTTTTGGCAATATAGTGTGGTTGAGCGAGTTTGGGGTGGAGGAACTTGACTAGCCTGCACAGAGTCCTGACCTCAACCCGATAGAACACCTTTGGGATGAATTAAAGCAGAGACTGTGAACCAGGCCTTCTAGTCCAACATCAGTGCCTGACCTCAAAAATGCGCTTGTAGAAGAATGGTCAAACATTTCCATAGACACACTCCTAAACCTTTTGGACAGCCTTCCCTGAAGAGTTGAAGCTGTTATAGCTGCAGAGGGTGGCCCAACGCAATATTGAACCCTACAGACTAAGACTGGGATGCCATTAAAGTTCATGTGCGTGCAAAGGCAGGTGTCCCAATACTTTTGGCAATATAGTGTGTATGGCCACCAGTGATCAAAGTCCCTCCGTTCTCCCATAGGCTACACCAGTGTTTCTCAACTCCAGTCCTCAAGGCGTCCCAACAGGTCATGTTTTCAGGCTTTCCATTATTTTGCACAGGTGATTTGAGCAGTTTCACTGCCTTAGTAATTACCACAGCCATTTCATCTGAGGGAAATCCTGAAAACATGACCTGTTGGGGCGCCTTGAGGACTGGAGTTGAAAAACTCTGGGCTACACTGTCAGCTATCCTGCCATATGCTGAATCGGTTCAACCCAAAGCAGAGGGCCTGCAGACAGGAAACATGTGGCCTGCTTACCACTATCTACCGGAGCTCTCCATGGTCCTCACTGTTCCCAGCAACCATTTAACAGCTTCATCCCTAGTTTATATACCCTAGCAAGGAAATAGAAGACCTGCCCAGAATGTCTGTAGACAACGGGGCAACCTACACTATAAAAGGAACTAGCCACAAGCCAATATATTTTTCCCATTACAGGTTTCCATTAAACTGGAAGTATAACAAACTCTGTTGAACATATTTAATATAAAACACAATTATTTTTAATAAGATTTAATTAACTGAGAAATGTATTTAGACAATTAAGGGGAATGTTTTGTTGTATCTACTTCTCTTTAGGAAGAAAGATTTTAAGCATGAAATATCTGCAGGCTGTGAGACAGGTGCTCTTGTCCCACCCTCTCTTTTCAGTTCAGAAGGTAGCCCTCCATTGCCATGCAGGATAAGAAAATCAAAACTGGAGTTTGTTTTCTATGGTGTTATTATTTAGAGTTTCTAAAACACTTTTTTTTTTTCATTTTTGCTAGTTTGGAAAGATTAGAGCCTCTATCAGGTTTTTTTATTGCTGTTTGTGTCCCCGCTGGGGAGATCCACTCTATTTCTCCTGGTCATCATTGTCACCTAGACTGAAAGAGAAGGAAACTCTGAAAAAGGAAAAGAGGGCCAATCTGTCTATGAGGACACTTATTTGGATGACAACTGTCTTGGCCATATTTCTTCATGTCCTGTTAGATCAATGGGACAAGAAGTGAAAAAACCTCCCCAATGGGATACACAAAGAAGAAACAGCAATACAGCAAAAAAAAGTCCACTTATTTGATTGCTCTCCACCCCCAGCGGTCAAAACGCTGCATTGATGACATTTAAAAAAAGCACGTTGGGAGAACATTTTAAAAAATACTTCACTCCCAGGCTTTCAACAGGCTTACCTAGTTGAGGTGACGTTAGTGGTCCCCCTTGCAGGATCCTGTGAGGATCCCAAATCCCGTGAGAACACAGTCATGAATTGTGATCCTTAGAGCCCATTCACACAGGGGCAACACGACTTCCAGCACGACTTTGGGAGGCAACTTGGACACGACTTGAGTATGAATCACAGCACCACTTGGGGCAACTTACAACACAACTTGAAGTCGCCTCCAGGACAGGGAACTTTACAAGTGGCCAATCAGAACTTATCAGCTGTGTGTGAGAAGGAGGGGGCTGGCTGTTTAGTGGAGGAAATTACTTTCTGTTTCCTTTCTGCTTCCTGTAAAGTTGCCTCAGTATGAACAGTGATCAGACTTGAAAGCAACTTCCATTGAAATCAATGGGTACAAGTTGCCTTCAAGTCGGATTGAGGTAGTTCAGGAACCTTTTCTGAAGTCGGAGCGACTGCAGTAGTGTGCAATAAGACAGATCCATTCACTTACATTGATTTATTTATGTAGCGCGACTTGAGGCGACTAGGGACGACTTGGGGCGACTTGAAGTCGGATCCAAAGTTGCCCCTGTGTGAATGGGCTCTTAGTGTTTCCAAGATCACCCTTTGAGACCCAGTGACATCAGTGACAGTTAGCAGAAAGTGGTTGGAGCCTGGGAGTAAGGTAAATATTTTTGATGCATTTTTACTTTTTTTTTTTTTACATAATGAAGTATTTTGTGAACAGGCGGTAGGGACAGCCACATTTGTGGCACTTGCATTTAAGTGCAAGGTCTACTTTAAAGTGTAACTAAAGGCAAATAAGAGTGGTGAGGAATTAGAACATCTGTCAGTTATTACTGCTGGTTGTGCCCCCCTTAGAGAGATTCATTCGTTCTCTATTTGTCCCACTTACCGTTCTCACTGAGAGTGAAAATTAAAAAATCCCAAATTTTGAGGGGATATCAGAACCATGTAGCGCTACCCCAGCTGGAGCTGCTGAATTTTACTGGTCCTTCCCCAAACAGTACAGAGGCTGTTTGCCTCTGACTACAAGCAACAGTGCATGCATTTGAGATCGAATAAACAGTCTAGAGCAGTGTTTCTCAACTCCAGTCCTCAAGGCGCCCCAACAGGTTGTGTTTTCAGGATTTCCCTCAGATGAAACGGGTGTGGTAATTACTAAGGCAGTGAAACTGATCCAATCACCTGTGCAAAATAATGGAATGCCTGAAAACATGACCTGTTGGGGCGCCATGAGGACTGGAGTTGAGAAACACTGGTCTAGAGGCTGGCCTTTTTAAGATTTATTGCTTGCAGAACTTGTATTAGTAGTGAGGTTTGGGAATACTCCAAAATGGTTAACATTTGGGAGGCACAGTCTATTTTCTCCATTGTAGGTGGTCCTCGAGCACAACGACATTGCAGTTGGAGGGGAAGTTAAGAGGAACATGGTTCCTCTATGGTTTCCTGGATCACTGGGGAAGCAGATTGGATGCTGCTGCCCCATGTGACTCTTGGCAGCCATCCTGGGTCAGGCAAAGCCTGTTTAAGGCCCTGGCTCTCAGGCTTGGCGTGTAGTATAGGGAAAGGTCACTCGTCTGACAGGGACAGTAATAGCGACAGGGAGAGGTTCCGATGAGTAAGGAAAGAGCAGGAAGGTGCTATCCTTCTTGGACGCCTCTCCCATTTGAGCGTAGACCAGCCAGGCCACATACTGTCCCTTGACGCAGATGCTGTCTGAGCATCTGAGAACTGAACAGTCTATTTCCTTACAGCTGAAGACCATGGGGCCAATCACTCTGGCATCTGGTTACCTTGTTCCAATATATAACTGCTGGTAACCAGTGCAATCTTCAGAACACTATACAGTCACAGGGATCCCTTTTAGGGACTTCACTCTGTCCCCAAGACAGCTGTCTCATTCAAGCATCCGCCGGACAACACTCAGTGAGGGAGATAATCCTTCTCCAGACCAGATCCCTTGAAGAAAGCTTACAGTCAGAGCCAGACTGCTTCTAGGTCCCAGCAATGCAGCTCAAGGAACCCTGCAAAACAGCAACCCAGACCTTTAGCTGCTTCAGGGAAAGATGATCATTCCAGGACTTCAGACTTTTTATCAGCTTCCTAGCCAACAACTGGTCCCACCTCCCCAGGAATTGGCTAAGCCATGATCAATATTCAGGCTGGTAATTTGACTTCTTCCTTCCTAAATTTTAGAGACAGGGGAAAGCAATCAAACTCCCAGCCTGTAAAACCCTGAACAGATCTGCCTCCTTGTTTACAGAAAGAGACAAAAACTAAATTTACTTAGCAATCTAACTTGAACGACACTAATAGAAAGGAAATCCAATGGGGCCATTAATATTGGTGATAATCTGGGATTCCCTCACTTTGGAGGCATTTCCTCTCATTTCCTGGTATGGCTATGGGACGGGAAGCGAAGGGAAATCTCCCAAATGGGACACAGATGGCAAAAAAAAGCTGCTGGGGGGTTATAACCCTCCCTTATTCCAAAATGAAAAACAAAAAATAAAGTTTTGCCTTTAGTTACATTTTAACTATTCCCTAATTTGGGAAATGAATTTATTTTTATGGCTGTCAAAACTCCAAAACGCTTTTAATTATACTGTAGCTAGAACACATGATTATTTAATAAAGTTGGGAAAACAGTTTAAGAAATGTTGTTAAGATTACCCTGCAGCTGCTCAGGCCAGTAATGCTATTATTAAATCTGGAATGAAATCCGGGAGACAGTTTTTTAACCTGAGATTAAATCAGGGGCGTTTGTTTCCTGGGGACAACCCCCTAAAATCGGAGACTGTCCCTGGAAACCAGGGATGTCTGGTCACACCGGTTTATGACAGAAGAGAGCCTATTGATCTGTTCTCACCAGTCACTACATGTCAGCATATTTTGTTTTCCTTTTTGATTGAATTCCGCTTTAAGGTAAAATAGCGAGCCATATAGCTTTTGAAAGCACATTTATTTTCACTCTCTCTCTAATTCCTTATCATATTCACCACCATTTCCTTTCTCTATAACATACCAGTTTTATGTATGTAGTAACTGTGCAATGCTGCCCATTAGTGCATAGAGAACCGAAAAGATAAAGACGTATAATGTGTGCATAAACCTAAACCTAAATGCGTGCATTTGTGTATGTAAATGAAAGGTTACTAGGGTAACGCAGTGAGGTTTTAGCCAAACATGTACATTCAACAATAGCAGTTGATAAATGTATGCAAATAATTTGTTTTACCATGCAATGCTCTCTGGATCTATACATTTCTACAAGAGAGCAGAATATTTCAATCAATAGATTTTATATTGCTTGAGTCAGTGATGCAGATCCTTTTTTTTCAGCCTCTTTCCCCCATGTCAATATGGAAATCTAAATACATTACCAGATTACCACCCTTTATAAAATTACGCATTTTTCTTCCTTTATTTTTTCCTTAATAGTTTCAGACCATCAATTGTTTGAGCAGGGTTGATGAATGTGGCACATTTATGTTCGAATATAGGCAAATACCTGTGGTTCCTTGGTCTCAGTATGACTTAGATCAGGGCTCTCCAAACTTTCTGAAGAAAGGGCCAGTTTACTGTGCTTCTGACTTTAGGGGGAGCATACTGTGTCCAGTGGGAGTAAACAATGCCCAATCTTAGGTATTTGGTGGGAGAAATAGTGCCCCATTTTTGGTTTTAGTGGAAGAATTTATGCTCAATTATTGGGTTTAAGTGAAAGGAATAATGCCCCATTGTTGGTGTCAATGGCAGGAATATTGCCTCAATAAAACAGTGTCAGAAACCATGAAATCAGACCGAGACAGAAGTACAGTTAAATCACACTTGTTTAATAATAAAAGTAAAAAAGGACAAACGTAGTCAAAACATAGCCAGAGTTCAGGAACCGGAATGGACAGTCAGACAAGCCAAACGTCAGGGAGCCGGAGATGAGTGTAGTAAAACAGCAAGCAGGATCTGGAGCCAGAAGGGATGTCAGCCAAGCAAATCTTTTAACAGGAATGCAGGAAAGCGTCTCTGTGATGTTGACTAAGGCGAAGGCAGAGGTCCTCTGGGCTGGACGGCTTAAGTAGGCAGGACTGACGAGCAGGATATCATCAACAGCTGAGTAACTGTGGAGAGATAGGAGCTGGCAATTAGCCGACAGCTGATTGGCTAATTAAGAGAAGGAAGAGATGAGCTCAGCCCTGACATGCAGATAGTGTAGGGGGTGGGAGCGGCTGGCTCAGGCTCTCAGTGGCTCTCTGAGAGGTTGAGCCAGCTTTCGGTCCAGGGTTGTGGGCGGATTCCCTCTCAGAAAACAAGGGAAAGGAAGCAAGTACTTGAGGGAAGTGTGTGCAGTGGTGGCTGATGAGTGCATGCAAAGTTGCAATGTGTGTTTAGTTTAGTACTGGAAGATGTGACACTATTTAGTGGCAGTATACAGTGCCTTGAAAAAGTATTCATACCCCTTGAAATTTTCCACATTTTGTCATGTTACAACCAAAAACTTAAAATGTATTTTATTGGGATTTTATGTGATAGACCAACACAAAGTGGCACATAATTGTGAAGTGGAAGGAAAATGATAAATGGTTTTCAAAATTGTTTACAAATACATATGTGAAAAATGTGGCATTCATTTGTATTCAGCCCCCTTTACTCTGATACCCCTAACTAAAAGTGGAACCAGTTGCCTTCAGAAGTCATCAAATTAGTAAATAGAGTCCACTTGTGTGTAATTTAATCTCAGTATAAATACAGCTGTTCTGTGAAGCCCTCAAAGGTGTGTTAGAGAACCTTAGTGAACAAATACCATCATGAAGGCCAAGGAACACACCAGACAGGTGAGGGATAAGGTTAAGGAAAAGTTTAAAGCAGGGTTAGGTTATATAAAAGAAATCTCCGGACTTTGAACATCTCACGGAGCACTGTTCAATCCATCATCCAAAAATGGAAAGATAATGACACAACTGCTAACCTGCCAAGACATGGCCGTCCACTTGAACTGAAAGGCCGGGCAAGGAGAGCATTCATCAGAGAAGCAGCCAAGAGGCCCATGGTAACTGTGGAGGGGCTGCAGAGATCCACAGCTCAGGTGGGAGAATCTGTCCACAGAACAACTATTAGTCGTGCTCTCCACAAATCTGACCTTGGAAGAGTGGCAAGAAGAAAGCCATTGAAGAAAGCCATAAGAAGTCCCATTTGCATTTTGCAAGAAGCCATGTGGGGAACACAGCAAACATGTGGAAGGAGGTGCTCTGGTCAGATGAGAACAAAACTTTTTGGCCTAAAAGTAAAACACAATGTGTGGCGGAAAACTAAGGCCCCTTTCACATGATAAGCCCGCTCGGACCTGCCTGTCCATTTTTCAGGCAGATCCAAGTGGGCCCCCCATTGACTCCAAGGGGCAGGTGGATGTCAGCGGAGATGTGTCCGCTGACACCTGCCTGCCATCCGATCTGCTCAAGACAGATGTATGGCGATACGTTTCCTATCCGTCTGGCGGATCGGATGGGATCTGATGAAAAAAGACATGCTTTCCGCCAGATAAGCCGATCTCCCGCTGAGCTAGCGGAGTCTGCTGAGCAGATCCGCCCCGCGTGAAAAGGGCCTAACACTGCACATCACCCTGAACACACCATCCCCACCGTGAAACATGGTGGTGGCAGCATCATGTTGTGGGGATGCTTTTCTTCAGCAGGGACAGAGAAGCTGGTCAGATGATGGGAAGATAGATGGAGCCAAATACAGGACTATCTTAGAAGAAAACCTGTTAGAGTCTGCAAAAGACTTGAGACTGGGGTGGAGGTTCACCTTCCAGCAGGGCAACGACCCAAAACTTACAGCCAGAGCTACAATGGAATGGTTTAGATCAAAGCATATTCATGTGTTAGAATGGCCCAGTCAAAGTCCAGACCTAAATCCAATCCAATGTGGCAAAACTTGAAAATTGCTGTTCACAGACACTCACCATCCAATCTAACAGAGCTTGAGCTATTTTGCAAAGAAGAATGGGCAAAAATGTCACTCTCTAGATGTGCAAAGCTGGTAGAGACATCCCCAGAAAGACTCACAGCTGTAATTGCAGAGAAAGGCGGTTCTACAAAGTATTGATTCAGGGAGGCTTAATAAAAATGTACCCCACACTTTTCACATATTTATTTGTAAACAAAATGTGAAAAACATTTATCATTTTCCTTCCACTTCGCAATTATGTGCCGCTTTGTGTTGGTCTATCACATAAAATCCCCAAAAATTAATTTACGTTTTTGGTTGTAACACGACAAAATGTGGAAAATTTCAAGGGGTATGAATAGTTTTTCAAGACACTAAAATTGGCCCATACCATTATACTGTGACAAAATACAGTACACTATGCATAAACAGTTGGGGGTGTGAGTGTACCTGAGTCAGAATCGTTAAAAAATTGAAAAAAATTGAAAAAAAAGTGGCAAAATGGAAATGGGGCATATTTATTATATCAATAACCACTTCAATACCGGGCACTTTTACCCCCTTCCTACCCAGGCCAAGTTTCAGCTTTCAACGCTATCGCAATTTGAATGGCAATTGCGCGGTCTTGTAACACTGTACCCAAACTAAATTTTTATCATTTTGTTCGCACAAATAGAGCTTTCTTTTGGTGGTATTTAATCACAATTGGGTTTTTTATTTTTGGCTAAATAAACAAAAAAAGTATAAAAATTTGAAAAAAAAAAACGCTTCTTCTTCGCTGCTGTTATAAAATTTTGCAAATAAATAGCTTTTCTTCATAATTTTAGGCAAGAATGTATTCTGACACATTTCTTTGGTGAAAATAGCCCAAATTAGTGCATATTATTTAGTCTGAAGGAAAGTTATAGAGTCCACAAACTATAGGATACAGTATATGCAAGCATTTTACTGAATGAAATTGATTCAATCATTTTTTAAAAAATTTTTTTGTTGTGATTAGCTGTGATTGGTCAGAGCTAATCACATGGTACAGGTGCCTGTCATTGGCCCAGTCTGTACCATGTGATTACACTGACCAATCACAGCTAGCAACACAAATATATACAATGGATGGCATGAAAGGAAGACATCTATTGTATACAACTGTCATGTGACCTGCTGTGATTGGTTACAGTGGTCACATGGTACCGGCAGCGGGCCAATACAGTGATCAGTCATTGACTTTGTCAGGTGGATGCAGCCAGTGACAGATTGCGCTGCTGAGCGGCTCCATGCACGGGGAGGACGTCATATGAGGTCCGCTCGGATCAAGGAGAGGTTCCCACTGACGTCATTATGCTATACGCCGGGGAGGAACCGATTGAGCATGTAAACCCCATGAAATAAAATCTCATTTAAAATTTAAAATGTAATTTCAAACGTAATTTACATTTTTTTTTTAAATCTACAGCTTTGATTAAAATAAAACCCGGTGATCCTGCCATGAAGGTTCTTGTTCAGGCACTTCCTGTTGTCCCTGTCTTCCATTTGTGCCCTTGTCACCCTGTGACACGTGGTTCTGATAAAGACTACAGGTATCCATTCAACAAACAGGCACGGACCACAGTCACCATCAGGAAACCCTCACTGAATTATGCTATGCAGCCAACACTGAAGTGCATGCAGACAGGACGTGGCTGCAAAGAGGCCCCAGGAGATCATGCAACAATGTATAACAAAACAAACATTTTATTCTAACAAAGGCAACTGTTTTCCATACACAGTGATCTGACAAACAACTCAGTTAAGGTTTAGATACCAGTCCGTTGTTCAATGTAAAATATAAAGCCATCTTTTCCCTGGCCATACAAAGGTGGCCTTGACAATTCTTGGTCAGGCTAGTGGTCAGGTCAGGCTAGTGGGCTAAACAGAAAATAACATTTGAAAGTCCTAAAAAAGAATTATTTTGTCCGATGCTTCATAATAGCGGATAACACAAAATCAGGCTACCAATGCGGACCTATAAATATCTTGTCGATGATCGCATGGCACATCAACCTCTATCACCAATCCATACATTATGCTAGACGATGACAAGCGAGAGCGGAAATAATGTGAAATGTGGAACAATGTTTCTTACAAACAAGGATTTATTAACAGATGGTTGGGTTTAGGGGCACGGCTTGTCTCTGCTGTTTCTCATTTCTTTAAATAAAGATAGTATTACCAGGATATTTTGCTGCGATTGGACAACACAAATCATTATTTAACAGTAACCATCTCCGGAGAGAATAGAACCCTGGAACATCTCTATTAGAGGATGTGGTCAGGATTAATTCAGACGTCTCCAAGTGGAAGAGAACAATGAATTATTAGGATTCTGCTTTTCATTTAGTCCTTATAGAAGCTGTCTTTAACCCTTTCTTACACAGTTGCTAATGCCAGGGACTCTGACGTGCTGTATTTTACTAACGTATGTAAGTTAAGGGTACTATCCCAAATTCAAATAAAGAACGAAAATAATTTAAGTGGTCTTGACAGCCTGACCCGTAGGGAATAATAGATCCCTAACACTTTGCTAACTACCCATATATGACCACATATCTGGTGTCTCCACTGTGTAAGCCTGCTATGGCTGGTAAGTCCTTCTATCAAGAGGTCAAGCTGGAGAAGTGATTTCTATACAGACATTTAGAAAGAAATATATCTTCTGACTTTGTCAATTTTTGTTAAAGCATGTAGGGGTAGGGGGGTGAACGGTTGACACTTCATCCATGTTCCCCTCCTATGTTAGACCAAGCGTGGATATCATAGGAGGCCTACCCCGGGGTATGTTCTTCTTGGCTATGCTAGGCACCTTGAATAGGGTCACCACCTTGCACATTGGTCAGAGGCCTGAGCTCTAGTTGACTCCCTCGAAGTTAATGTACCCCACCATGGTCACTGATGCAATTAGAAGGGACACTAAGCCTTCTCCACCTGTCCAGCGTTTTTCCGCTACCTCACTCCCACTAACAGAATGGCGCCCAGCCATGCACACGTTCACTTAACTCTTGCTCTTCCATACCTGTGCGCAAGCTGAGGGCCTCTGTGGTGCTGAGCTGCTCCCTTTGCTATGGGAGTTGGACCACTCATGGAGAGAGTGCCAACAACAACTCATCCTGCAAGAGGCTATCTCACCTGTCACAAGTACACGCTTATGACAGGCTGCTTGTGAAACCTTTGTTACCCTTGGTAACCACTTTTGTCTTTATACCGTAATAACTCTTGTACTGCTGTCTTTATACCCCAATGCGTTTAACTGACTGTGAACTATGTGTGACGGTTAGTTGCATTACACCTCTTTAGTAACTTCAGACCAGGCAAGAAGAACGTTCCAAAAACTTTACAGCAGCATACGTAACAAATTTGGAAATTTGCAGCGTACATAACAAATTGCACAGTCTTTTCCTAACATCTCTAAACCCTAATGCCGCGTACACACGAGCGGACTTTATGGCAGACTTTGTCCTGCGGACTTTTCGACGGACTTTACGATGGACTTTCTGAATGAACGGACTTGCCTACACACGATCAACCAAAGTCCGACGGATTCCTACGTGATGACGTACGACCGGACTAAAACAAGGAAGTTCATAGCCAGTAGCCAATAGCTGCCCTAGCGTCGTTTTTTTGTCCGTCGGACTAGCATACAGACGGGCGGACTTTTTGACCGGACTCGAGTGCGTCGGACAGATTGGAAACATGTTTAATTTCTAGTTCCGTCAAACTTTTGAGAAAAAAAAGTCCGCTGGAGCCCACACACGATTGAATTGTCCAACGGACTCAGGTTCGCTGGACCAAGTATGCCGTAAAGTCCAGTCATGTGTACGCGGGATTACTCAGGCTTGTTAGCTACCCCAGCATACCTGCACAGGATAGAGTTTATGTGGCAAAGCTCCATATCTGGTGTCTTCAGGCAATTTGTGGATCTCAGTTGTCCAGTACTCTGTAGAAACTTCTCTATCCATAGGTGCTCCTGCTTTGGCAGTAGGCTGTATGGACGGTCTCCGGTAACAGCAACATGTCCTATTTTAAGCTCTCCCCAGATTGGACCCCTGTCCCATTTTTATACAGCGCAGGACAGTGGGTCGAACCCAAGAAAGCCTGCCAAGAAGGACTCGGGAAGCATATTAACTATACAGTAACTCTCTCGGCTGGGGCAGCGCTAGACTCAACCTACTTACAAGCATCTATTCACACTTTGGTAATTCCCTTTGGTGTTTTAATGCTACCAACGAACCTCAATGAATCTAAAGATGCATATTACCCTTTTAACACAATGCATCCCACCAAAGCCCACAGTATATTGCCCCGTACACACGGTCGGACATTGATCGGACATTCCGACAACAAAATCCTAGGATTTTTTCCGACGGATGTTGGCTCAAACTTGTCTTGCATACACACGGTCACACAAAGTTGTCAGAAAATCCAATCGTTCTGAATCCGGTGACGTAAAACACGGGGCAGTGGCCAATAGCTTTCATCTCTTTATTTATTCTGAGCATGCGTGGCACTTTGTTCGTCGGATTTGTGTACACACGATCGGAATTTCCGACAACGGATTTTGTTGTCGGAAAATTTTATAGCCTGCTCTCAAACTTTGTGTGTCGGAAAATCCGATGGAAAATGTGTGATGGAGCCTACACACGGTCGGAATTTCCAACAACAAGGTCCTATCACACATTTTCCGTCGGAAAATCCGACCGTGTGTACGGGGCATAAGAGTTTCAGGGCATTGCGTTATGCATTGTCCTCTACTTTGCAGTGTGTTTGACTGCCATTCATAATGAATGGTACTGCGACACACGGTATCTAAATCTGGGGCGTTGTGGTAACAAAGCACAAGCATGAATAGGGCCAAACCTGGCTGACTTTGCAGAATGTAATCCTATCATTGCATTTTTACAAAAAGGGATGTATTTTGCTGGCACCTTAGGGCCTCAATATATATTATGTAATTTGATAAGATAGTTCCAATAGGATTAAATATGTTAAATAGAAATGTAAAAGTTACTGGGCATTACAATCAGAATAGAAGATAATTAAAAAAAACAGTTGGCCACCACCTCAAACTTTGCCATATCTGTAGATCCATACAAGGTTGTGAGTGTTCTTAGATCGACTTTTACATTACCTGCTTAGTGTAATTTATGTTGGTTTGGATAACATGATTCTTTAGAAACTGCTCTATAACCTTACCTGAAAGGTGCTTGGAAAAAAGAACATACTGCAAAAACTGCACTTACAGGTGCTTTCAAGAGCATTCTATTAGCCCCCCCCCCTTCTCCCTCCCTTCCCCCTCCCAAATTTGCCCAAAAAATACCAACAATCTCATGGTCAGTGAAAGCCACGTTAGTATGAACTGGTACCTTATAGTGTTTACAGTTACATCCTAGGCTATTCTTGTGTTTTTACAGTAATGGGTTTACTTTAAAAAAAAAAAATAGATAACACAAGTTCAAAGCAAGATTTGAATATAAAATATGGAAACCAAGAATTTGATTCTGCAATCAAAATATGTTTTCAAAACCGTTTCCTGTGGACATCAGCAGAACACCATGAGGTCATTAAAACACTTTGAACCGCCTCTTCCTGACCCCCCCCCCCCCCCTTTTTTTTTGCCAACCAAATGTGAAAAGGCAGTCTTACTGGCTAATAACATAAAGAAGTAGAAGGAGAAGTAGAAAAATTTTGAAATTCTAGTGGAATCCACATGTATTTGCAGGTGCGTATTCTAAAGGGCCAGGGACACTTTACCAGATAGGGTGAGCCTACAAATTTACTAATACTGTTTTGTTTGTTTGTATAATCTATTGTTTCTGAGATATGCCAAGACTAAGAGCCCATTCACACAGGGACGACTTGTCAGGCGACCTAGTCGCCTGACAAGTCGCCTCCCGTTCTGTGCTATGGAACCGTTCTAAGGGGAGCGACGCAAGTCGCTCCGACTTAGAAAAAGGTTCCTATAAGACTTCGGGGGCGACTTGGGGCGACTTGCATAGACTTCTATACAGAAGTCGTTTTGCAAGTCACCCGGGCAGTCGTGTGCAGGTCGCCTCGGTGAGGCGACCTGCAAGTCGTGTTGCCCCTGTGTGAATGGGGTCTTAAACAAGGTATTTTCAGTCTTACACTTTGTATGTTGTCTCTAAGATTGAGAAAGGGGGTCCAACCTTTTATTATTATTATTATTATTATACAGGATTTATATAGCGCCAGCAGTTTGTGCAGCACTTTACAACATGAGGGCAGACAGTACACTTACAATACAAATCAATACAGGAGGGATCAGAGGGCCCTGCTCGTTAGAGCTTACAATCTAGAATGGAGGGTTAAGTGGAAACAAAAGGTAATAACTGTGGGGGATGAGCTGATGGAAAAAATGAAAATACAGTTGTTAGGTGTGGGTAGGATAGGCTTCTCTGAAGAGAAGGGTTTTCAGGGATTGTCTAAAAGCTAATAAAGTAGGAGATAAGCGGACAGATTGGGGTAGGGCATTCCATAGGATTGGAGAGGCTTTGGAAAAGTCCTGGAGGCGAGCATGGGAGGAGGTGACGAGGGAGCTAGAGAGCAGGAGGTCTTGAGAGGAGCGAAGAGAACGAGTAGGTTGGTATTTAGAGACTAAGCTAGTGATGTAGCTGGGGGCGAAATTGTGGATGGCTTTGTACGTAGTTGTTAGAATTTAATTTGATTCTTTGGCCGATCGGAAGCCAGTGGAGGGATTGACAGAGAGGAGTGGCAGACACAGAGCGATTGGTAAGGTGGATGAGTCTGGCAGTGGCATTCATGATAGATTGAAGAGGTGATAGACTATGTAGAGGTAAGCCAATGAGAAGGGAGTTGCAGTAATCGAGGCGAGAGATGACAAGCGAGTAAATTAAGAGCTTTGTTGTGTCATTGGTTAGAAAGGGGCGTATTTTGGAGATGTTGCGGAGGTTGAGGCGGCAGGATCTGGACAGTGATTGGATGTGTTGCTTGAAGAAGAGTTCAGAGTCTAGGACTACACCTAGAACCTTGGCATGTGGGGATGGGCTTATAGTTGTGCCATCGATTTTGACAGAGAGATCAGGGGAAGGGGCATATGGGGGAGGAAAAATTATAAGTTCGGTTTTGGATAGATTGAGTTTGAGGAAGTGGTGAGACATCCAAACCGATATATCTGAGAGTAAATTAGTGATACGTGAGGAGATAGAGGGAGTGAGCTGAGGGGTAGAGAAATAGATTTGGGTGTCGTCAGCGTAGAGGTAGTATTGGAAGCCATGGGAGGCTATCAGTTGACCCAGGGAGGCGGTGTAGACTGAAAATAGGAGAGTTCCAAGAACAGAACCTTGGGGGACCCCAACAGAGAAAGGAAGAGGAGAGGAGGAAGTAGAGTTATAAGAAACGCTAAAGGTGCGGTTGGATAAGTAGGAAGAGAACCAGCGAAGTGTACAGTCACGGAGACCAAAGGCGTGTAGTTTTTTGAGGAGGAGGGGGTGGTCAACAGTATCAAAGGCAGCAGAGAGGTCCAGAAGTAGGAGTACAGAATAGTGTCGATTGGTTTTGGTCGCTAGTAGATCGTTTGTTAGTTTTAGGAGAGTAGTTTCTGTAGAGTGCCTTTTGAAAGGTATTAGCTTTTACATCAAATAAAACTATTTTTTTTTCACCAAACTCTGCTTCATACATCATAACTCTGTGACACTAATAAGCCCCACTTTTATATCTACTCTACTCTCAGTTTTTTTCCCATGCCCCTCTTCTATTAACCTAATAATACGTCTTCTAACTCCCATGGATAAAGTCCATCCATGGCTACATTATTCACCTTAGCAAGTCCATCACCTACAGTATCTCACAAAAGTGAGTACACCCTCACATTTTTGTAAATATTTTATTATATCTTTTCATGTGACAACACTGAAGAAATGACACTTTGCTACAATTGTAAAGTAGTGAGTGTACAGCTTGTGTAAATTTGCTGTCCCCTCAAAATAACTCAACACACAGCCATTAATGTCTAAACTGCTGGCCACAAAAGTGAGTACACCCCTAAGTGAAAATGTCCAAATTGGGCCCAAAGTGTCAATATTTTGTGTGGCCACCATTATTTTCCATCACTGCCTTAACCCTCTTGGGCATGGAGTTCACCAGAGCTTCACAGGTTGCCACTGGAGTCCTCTTCCACTCCTCCATGATGACATCACAGAGCTTTGCGCTCCTCCACCTTCCGTTTGAGGATGCCCCACAGATGCTCAATAGGGTTTAGGTCTGGAGACATGCTTGGCCAGTCCATCACCTTTACCCTCAGCTTCTTTAGCAAGGCAGTGGTCATCTTGGAGGTGTGTTTGGGGTCCTTATCATGTTGGCAAACTGCCCTGTGGCCCAGTCTATGAAGGGGGGATCATGCTCTGCTTCAGTATGTCACAGTACATGTTGGCATTCATGGTTCCCTCAGTGAACTGTAGCTCCCCAGCGCCGGCAGCACTCATGCAGCCCCAGACCATGACACTCCCACCACCATGCGTGACTGTAGGCAAGACACACTTGTCTTTGTACTCAACCTCTGGAGGAACCTGAGGGTTTCACAACCTTGATTGAGAAATATTGCTATAGACATTGAATGGCAGCTTCCCACATAGGTGACAATCGAATGAAGCAGAGTACAGACAGCAACATTATTACTTTGCCAATCACTGTTGTGTCCTCTAAAATGACACAGAGCTTGGACTGTCTGCATTTCTACTTCATCAATTGCCAAAACAGGAATGCCCATGCAACCAAAGTTTGCCCCTTTTTCATCAGAACTTTGGCCTGCAGACCTCATGAGGCAGATGGTGCACACACAGCTAACCATCCACCCATGTTTATGTCCTTCTTAGGGACTTAACAGGCACATAAAAAATGAGCGAGAACGATGAAACAGACTTTTTCAGAAAATCATTGTAATGTGTTTTTAATATTGATGGTAAATGATAGGTGCCAGCTGTAGAGTCTGTTCATCAGATCTCCATTATTAATGGGAAATATCTATGTCTATTCCCTTAGGGCAAGTTTACAAAACTCATCAATTTTGACAAAATAGCAAGTTTCTGGTTTCCAGAGTTAATATTCTCCTTTAACTCTTTTTGGTCCCATAATACAGGCAAAACAAAAAAAATACTAAGCCTTAACTGTTGCTTGTGTCTGCATTCTTTTTCATATTTTTTTTTTTTATGTCTGATATTAGCAAGCAATAATGCCAACAATCTGTTTGTAACAGGAGTGTTTTGTCTTATATTCAGTGCTAAACTTCATGATCTGAGACAAAAGTAGGCTCACCAGAACTCATACTCGTGATAATAATCAGTACAGCAGCTGTGTAATTTAAGGTGCTGAAGAATTAAAGGAATATGCCCACTTTCTGACATCTGCTGGCTTACTATGGGTTAACTCCAACTGCATGCCAGAAAATTGACTTATCTCTTAGGCATCATTTCCACGAGGCGGATCCGCTGCCTCGGAGTCCGCCTCTGTCCGCCAGCTCACCGGGAGATCTCTCCATTGATCTCCGCTGAGCCGGCGGATGACAGGTCCCTCTCTGCTCACTGAGCGGGGAGGGGCTTGTCGAGCGCCGCTGCTGCTTATGGAGAGATCGGACAAAAACGGACAGCATGTCTGTTTTCATAAGATCTCACCCGATCCAATCCGCCAGGGACGGATGCGAACGTAGGGGCATCCGTCTGATTTTAGCGGATCAGACCAGGTCGGATGTCAGCGGACATGTCACACCGCTGACATCCATCGCTCCATAGACTAGCATGGAGCGCCCGTTCAGGTCCGCCGTCAAAACTGACAGGCGGACCTGAACGGTTCGACAGTGTGAAAGGGGCCTTAAGCCTAGTACACACTAATAGTTGACAGCCGCTGTACTAAGGATCCAACGTTAGTACAGCAATCTCCCCCACTGAGCTGTTGTGTTCTGACTGGGGGACGGACCCCCCACCAGAACACTCTGATCAGCGCTCCCAGCCATTGGCTAAGAGAGCTGATTGGGAGAGTCGGTTTGGCTGCTGGTTTTCCAGCATGCTCCTCCAAAAGAACTCAACCAAACAGCTGGCTTCTGTTTGGACCAGCTGACATACACATAGTTATTGAAGTGGCAGATATCTCCCAACATTCGGCCCTTGTATACTAGGCATTAACCTCCCTGGCGGTATGATTATTTCGGATTTCAGGTGCTAAATGCGGTACAATTATTTTGCATGGAAATTTGGTGTTTTATATTGTAGGTCTGTAATTCTTAACAATAACACACTTAAATCTGTCCAAACAAGAGTCTAGTAGATATCCCGGGTATGATAAAGTTTGAAACACAAAAACATAAATTATAATATAATAAATAAAAATAAATAATTAAAAAAAATAAATAAAAAATAAAAATAAAATACATTTCCCCACGATTCACTATCGCTCAATTCTGCAAGTGTTCTAATTTACTATCGCTGTTTTCTAGCTGGTCTAAAGCCACTTTTGACGTAAAGGGACACTTTTTGGTTGCTATGGACAATCTCCAGTTTCCAGGCAGAAAGAACAGTATATGTAATAAAAAACTGCATGCAGGGCATGGGCCAAAGTACTGGGGACAAAAGGGATGTGAAATCATTTCATACAGTACTGTAATCTGTAAGATTACAGTACTGTATGTGTTATGATTTTTACATTTTTTTGAATTTGCCGCCAGGCTCCGCCCCCGTGCGTCGCGACGCTCGCAGGGAACGGAGCCTGGCACAGAGAGGCTTCGGGAGGAGGACGGAGCCCACAGACATCCTGGGGACAAGATAAGTGTACCGCTCCAGGATCCTGCAATGTAATCCCGAGTGTGGCTCGGGGTTACCGCTAATGGTGCTGAATTTTAACCCCGAGCCACACACGGGAAAACCGCCAGGGAGGCTACGATAGTGTTCAGTGTCAGAGATGTATAACAATAGATATGCTCTTGATACTCAGTGAAAATAAAAATTGTGAATCAAAGAGATAAGTCCATGAGGTGATATGCACCTAGTAATCTAGAACATTTTAGAAAGTGGCTGAATTCCTGAACTTTAGCTTTAAACTTGGAGGGATCGAGGGGGTTGCTGAGGCTGTCATCTAAAGAAAATCTAACTATGCCCATTTAGAGCAAAGAGACAGGTTCTTCTGAAAGTTACCACCCACACATTGATACTTGCTGCACCTCCCCTTTTCTACCTGTCCTCTGTCGAAGACTTTGTAAGTACCTGGTACTATGTACAGGAGTATGTGTACAGTCCCCTACCAGGTGCTGTGGTTCAATTCGCTGCTCCCTATATACAAGACACAATAGTGATATTGGGGTCAGCAGATGGAACCACAGGTTGGTGCAGTAGGCATTTGACACTCCCAGAGGTGTCGGATGTAACGATTCTGCCAGAGGTCACAGCTCTTGGGAGATGGGCCCAGTTTTTTTGTTGCAGTCTTTCTTTTCAGAATGGTGACACAGTTGCTTTAAATTTACAGGGACGTCACTATCACTGCTAGTTTTCTTTAATTTACGCTTTTAAAAAGAATTATTATTATTATTATTATTATTAAGAATGTAATAATCTGCAGGATGGTTAACAATTTGATTTGGATCTGTACACCACAGCAAATAAGGATATTTGGTCCCAAAAGAGAGACGGCTGGAAGGTATGCTGAGGCTGCCCTGAAAGCAGACACATGCCCTAATAAAAGCTTCCTATTGAAGGTGGATACTTTTTAGGACAGGCACCTCTATACATCTTTTCTTTAAAAGACTATCTAAAACAGCACCTGATGCATTAAGTTTCCATATTTATCTGAAATTGCAGTGAAAGGGACTGAAAAAGACAGAAAGAGGAAAGCCAAAGATTTCAATTATTATGCCTTATCTTTCAGTATGCCATTATTGACGTATACTTAGAAGTCATCTGCAGGAGACTGAAGTATACATTATTTTCTTTACAGTCACAATAATCAGAGAAAAGCTTGGTGGAGTTTGCTTTACTAATATTACCCAGCCTGCATCTAAAAGTGCCCGCAGACATTATTGAACTGGCTGCTGGATTGTGCATAGTCCACAGGCTGGGTGGTTCATTTTCCAAGAATGCCATACATATAAATGATGTTGGCATTAAAGGAACATGCGTGCTTGTTCTAATGCAGCACAGAGGGGAGCGTTATGTGGATACCCTTGGCTCTGGGAAGAGCAATAATTATTATTTCCCGGAAGACATATACAGGGAGTTCAGGGAAGACCTATAGACATGCAAATATTCCCCTTACCCTGTTTCCCCGAAAATAAGACCTAGCGTGATTGACGGTGATGGCTGCAATATAAGCCCTACCCCCCAAATAAGCCCTAGTTAAAGTCCTTGTAGGTCTTATTTTCAGGGTAGGGCTTATTTTCGGGGAAACAGGGTAGGGCTTATTTGGGGGGTAGGGCTTATATTGCAGCCATCACTGACAATCACACTAGGTCTTATTTTCTGGGAAACAGGGTATCTAACCATAAACAGTCAGCTTGGACAAACATCACCTCATACCTGCTGATACCTTATTTTGTAATGGCTGGCATTAGATGTTGCAAATCTGTAGTCCGTGAGTGATCGATTTTCTGGCATTTTGATTATTTGATGATTTGTATTCATATACACAAATCACATATACCTTTATGGCCATCCATCTAATATACAGTAGGTCTCCCCTTTGCTGCCAAAACAACCCCTTCTTCCATCACAAAAGCCCTGACCCATCAAGGCATGGACATCACTTCATCATTGAAGGTATGTTGTGGTATCTGGCATCAAGCCATCAGCAGTAGATCCTTTAAAGTGTTTGTTACCCCAACATTTCATATTTCTGATATGTGCTTGCTGTACCATGTACTTGTATGAGAAAGTAGCCTGTCCACTTTGTATTGCTTCCTTTTTGTTAAATTCCTTGTGTTCCTTCCAGTCCCTCTGCTTTCCAAATCAAATCTGACCACACTAAGCTGGAGAGCACACTGTGGTCAGTTCTCTAGCAGTGCTGGGAACTCAGCCTGTTCTCCTCCAATGATCAGACTTGATCACAGTCCTGCCACGCCTCCCCCGCTCAGCCTATTACTGGGAAGTTCAGTGAGCTGTTGCTGCTCCTCCCCCAGCTCTTAAGCATCTGAGAACAGAAGGAATGTGATCACTTACATAAAAAAGGGAAAAAAAGGTATTTATAATTTTTTTTATATATCTATACACAAATGTTTTGGCTTTCTTTTCTATTTTAAACTGAATGGATTGTTTTACAAGGTGATCATTTACAATTACTTTAAGTCCTGTAAGTTGCAAGTTCTGGCCTCTATGGATCAGGTAAGGGATGCACACGCACCTGGCCATTCACATGATGTAATCGAAAAAGTAATTCATCGGATCAGGTCACCTTCTTCCATTGCTCTGTTGTTCAGTTCTGATGCTCACGTGCCCATTGTAGGTGCTTTTGACTGTGGACACGAGTCAGTATGGGCACACTGTCTACAGCTACACAGCCCCATACACAACAAACAGCAATGTCCATTTTCTCTTCTTTCAACACATCAACTTTACGGACACCATGTTTACCTGCTGCCCAATATATCCCACCCACTCTCAGATACCTTTGAAACTCGATGATAAATGTTATTTGCTTAACTTTTTAATGGTCATAAAGTTATAGCTGGTGTGTGTGTATATATATATATATATATATATATATATATATATATATATATATATATTTATATTTATTTATATATATATATATATATATATATATATATATATATATATATATATATATATATATATATATATATATATTCAGTGCATCTGGAAAGTATTCACAGTGCTTCACTTCTTCCACATTTTGTTATGTTACAGCTTTATTCCAAAATGGATTAAATTCATTACGTTTCCCAAAATTCTATAAGCAATACATTATAATGACAACATGAAAGAAGTTTGTTTGAAATCTTTGCAAATTTATTAAAAATAAAAAATGAAAAAAATCCCATATACTGTACAGTGCCTTAAAAAAATATTCATACCTCTTGAAATTTTCCACATTTTGTCATGTAACAACCAAAAACGTAAATGTATTTTATTGGGATTTTATGTGATAACACAAAGTGGCACATAATTGTGAAGTAGAAGGAAAATGATAAATGGTTTTCAACATTTTTTACAAATAAATATGTGAAAAGTGTGGGATCCATTTGTATTCAGCCCCCCTGAGTCCATACTTTGTAGAACCACCTTTCACTGCAATTACAGCTCCAAGTCTTTTTGGGGATGTCTCTACCAGCTTTGCACATCTAGAGAGCAACATTTTTGCCCATTCTTCTTTGCAAAATACCTCAAGCTCTGTCAGATTGGATGGAGAGCGTCTGTGAACAGCAATTTTCAAGTCTTGCTACAGATTCTCAATTGGATTTAGGTCTGAACTTTGACTAGGCCATTTTAACAGATGAATATGCTTTGATGTAAATCATTTCCATTGTAGCTCTGGCTGAATGTTTAGGGTCGTTGTCCTGCTGGAAGGTGAACCTCCGCCCCAGTCTCAAGTCTTTTGCAGACTCTAACAGGTTTTCCTATAAGATTGCCCTGTATTTGGCTCCATCCATCCTCCCATCAACTCTGATCATCTCCCCTGTCCCTGCTGAAGAAAAGCATCCCCACAACATGATGCTGCCACCACCATGTTTCACAGTGGGGATGGTGTGTTCAGGGTAATGTGCAGTGTTACTTTTTCACCTGTAGCGCCCTCTACTTTTAGGTAGGTGCGAGATTAGTGTTTTTCTAGTTGCAGGACTAGTGGCACTAGGGGGGCTAAATACAAATGTACCCCATACTTTTCACATATTTATTTGTAAAAAATTTTGAAAACCATTAATCATTTTCCTTCCACTTCACAATTATGTGCTACGTTGTATTGGTCTATCACAAAAAAACCCAATTAAATACATTTATGTTTTTGGTTGTAACATGACAAAACAAGAAAAAATTCAAGGAGCATGAATACTTTTTCAAAGAACTGTACATAAGTATTTACAGCCTTTTCTCATTACTTTGTTGAAGCACCTTTGGCACCAATTACAGCCTCAATTCTTTTTGAGTATGATGCTTCCGGCTTGGCACACCTATTTTTGGGTAGTTTCTCCCATTCTTCTTTGCAGGACCTCTTAAATCTGAGTTCCATCCAGTCTTAAACGAAAGACCACCTATCCACCCCTTGTTTTTGGATATTGAAAAAAAAATTTTTTTTCCTTTAGTACCTTTTTTGGAAGTACAAGTGTACTTCCGATTCAGCCAGGCCGCGGCCCAGGACATCCTCTTCTTCGGCGAGAACCCCCATTGTCTTCTGGGATCTGTGTGTGTCCCAGAAAACAAGCTGGCCATTCAAAAAGTGCTGCGGGACTCGCGCATGCGCAGTCGGAAACCGACAGTGAAGCTGCAAGGCTCCACCTCCGGTTTCCCTTAGTTGGAATGGCGGCGCCTGCACCCGATCCGATGGATGGATCGGCCTCGGGGGGGCCAACATAACGGGCTCCTAGGACAGGTAGGTGTCCTTATTAAAAGTCAGCAGCTACAGTGTTTGTAGCTGCTGACTTTAAAAAAAAAAAAATTTGCTGCTAAAACACCGCTTTAAGTGCCATCAGGTTGGATGGGGAGCGTCGGTGCACAGCCATTTTCAGATCTCTCCAGAGATGTTCAATTGGGTTCAAGTCTGGGCTCTGGCTGGGCCACTCCATGACATTCACAGAGTTGTCCCTTAGCCACTCCTTTGTTATCTTGGCTGTGTGCTTATGGTTATTGTCCTGTTGGAAGATGAACCTTTGCCCCAGTCTGAGGCCCAGAGCGTTCTGAACCAGGTTTTCATTAAGGATGTCTCTGTACATTGCTGCATTCATCTTTTCCTCAATCCTGATCCTGCTTCACTGTAGGGATGGTATTGGCCATGGTGCTTGGTTTCCTCCAGACATGATGCATGCCATTTAGGCCAAAGAGTTCAATATTTGTTTCATCAGACCAGAGAATTTTATTTTGCATGGTCCGAGAGTCCTTTGGGTACATTTTGGCAAACTCCAGGTGGGCTGTCATGTGCCTTTTACTGAGGAGTGGCTTTCCATCTGGCCATTCTACCATACAGGCCTGATTGGTGGAGTGCTGCAGAGATGGTTGCTCTACTTGAAGGTTCTCCTCTCTCCACAGAGAAATGTTGAAGCTCTGTCAGAGTAACCATCGGGTTCTTGGTCACCTCCCTGACTAAGGCTCTTCTCCCCCGATCGCTCAGTTTGGCCAGGCAGCCCGCTTTAGGAAGAGTGCTGGTTGTTCCAAATCACTGTGCTCATTGGGACCTTCAATGCTGCAGAAATTTTTCTGTACCCTTCCCCAGATCTGTGCCTTGATACAATCCTGTCTCGGAGGTCTACAGGCAATTCCTTGGACTTCATAGCTTGGTTTGTGCTCTGACATGCACTGTTAACTATGGGACCTTATATAGACAGGTGTGCGCCTTTCCAAGTCATGTCCAATCAACTGAATTTACCACAGACGGACTCCAGTCAAGTTGTAGAAACATCTCAGTGGAAACAGGATGCACCTGAGCTCAATTTTGAGTGTCATGGCAAAGGCTGTGAATACCAATGTACATGTTATTTTTATTGGTTGGTAATTTTTAATAATTTTGCACAGATTTAAAAAAAAAACTTCTTTCACTTTATCATTATGGGGTATTGTTTGTAGAATTTTGTTGAAAATAATTAATTTAATCCATTTGGGAATAAGGCTGTAACATAACAAAATGTGGAAAAAGTGAAGTGCTGTGAATACTTCCCGGATGCACTATATATGTATATATACATATATATATATATATATATATATATATATATATATATATATATATATATATATATATATATATATATATATACAGTATATATTATAGTTGGAGAAACTATAATGACTTTGAGTCTAATTTATATTTGCTTCTTCACACTCTATATAATCATTGTGTTTCAAATAAACACTTACTGTAAATGTAAATCCAATCACTAAAATCTCATAGAAGCTTTAAAATGTTAAGGTAATTTCAAAAGCTATTTTAAATTTTTTAAAACCTGCAGCTTTCAATAAAATAATACCTAGTGATTCTGCATGAGAACTCTTGTTCAGGCACTTGTACATTGTAGAATTACATTTTACTTTTTACATTGTATAATCATATAAATTGCTGACCGCTGTTTTCCCCTTAGCAACATCTAGCCTCCACTAATTTGATTATTATAGGGATAACTGAAGCCAGTTTATAATCCATGGAGGGTAGTCTAGATGTCAGGCTGATGAAGGAGGCTTGGTCTGGCCTCCGAAATGCGTTCCTGATTGGTCATAGCATCCCTGGCTTTTGACTCCTCTACTGACAGCCAGAGTCTCCCGCAGCAGCTCTCGGGCAGGTTGCCTGGTTCCCTGCACCGGCTTCCACAGCGCTTTGGTCATCTCAGTGGCTTTGGTTGGGATTCGAATCTTTACTGGCAGTTTTACATGGAGCTTGTTACATGCCTGTTACCAGTGGTCTTTTTGAGTGCATTATTAATGCTTTTTAACCTTCCACACTTCATAAATCTTTCTACACTATTGGTGGCTTGGTCCCTGTCTTCCAGGTATACTCATGTGTTGTCACCCTGCCAAATGGGCTTTTCTGTTGGAGACTACAAGCAGCTGTTTTTACATACACTCACCAGCCACTTTATTAGGTACACCTTGCTAGTACCGGGTTGGACTCCCTTTTGCCTTAATTCTTCTTGGTATATATTCAAAAAGGTGTTGGAAACTGTCCTCAGAGACTCTGGTCCATATTGACATGATAGCATCACGCAGTTGCTGCAAATTTGTCGGCTAGACATCCATGATGCAAAGGTGCCCTACTGGATTAAGATTTGGTGACTGTGGAGGCCATTGGAGTACAGTGACCTCATTGTCATGTTCAGGAAACAAGTTTGAGATGATCTGAGCTTTGTGACATGGTGCATTATACTGCTTGAAGTAGCCATCAGAAGATGGGTAGGCTGTAGTCATATGGACATGGTCAGCAACAATAGTCAGGTAGGCCGTGCCATTGCAATGATGCTCAATCGGTACTAAGGGGCCCAAAGTGTGCGAAAAAAAATTTCCCCCACATCATTACACAACCACCACCAGCCTGGGCCGTTGATAAAAAGAAGGATGGATCCATGCTTTCATGTTGTTTACGCCAAATTCTGACCCTACTGAATGTTGCAGCTGCAATCGATACTCATCAGACCAGGCAACGTTTTTCCAATCTTCTATTGTCCAATTTTGGTGATCCTGTAGCCTCAGTTTACCATTCTTAGCTGACAGGAGTGGCACCCGGTATGGTCTTCTGTTACTGTACCCCATCTGATTCAAGATTCCATATGTTGTGCGTTCAGGGATGGTGTTCTGCATACCTTGGTTGTAACGGTTATTTGAGTTACTGTTGTTTTTCTATCATCTCGAACCAGTCTGCCCATTCTCTTCTGACCCCTGACATATTTTTCAGACCATTCTCTGTAAACCCTAGAGATGGTTGTGTGTTAAAATCCCAGTAGATCAGCAGTTTTTGAAACACTCAGGCCAGCCTGTCTGGCACCAATAACTATGCCACATTCAAAGTCACTTAAATCCCTTTTCTTCCCCATTCTGATGCTCGGTTTGAATTTCAGAAAGTCATCATCACAACGTCTAGATGCCTTAATGCATTTAGTTGCTGCCATGTGATTGGCTGATTAGCAATTTATGTTACCAAGCAATTAAACAGGTGTACCTAATAAAGTGGCCGGTCAGTGTACATCAAGGAGGCTTGGTCCACAGTTGTAATTATCAGACACCTACCCAAGAAGTGGGAGTGAAGAGGTTACAGACAATTGTTTATTATACACAGTTTTTAGCAAACTATATGTCGTTTAAATGGTGCTACTTGAATAAATGACAAAGGGTTTCCAGAGAGCTGTGGGTTAGCTATCAAGACAGCACAGCAGAACAGCTTGCTTTGTAGCTTCCTTTATCTGACTGAATCCTTGGAGCCATTTGGTAAGAGATTTGTCACTGATCCTTCATTGACTTCTGGGGCTTCTTTCAGTGCAGCTGAAATTTAATTGTGCCAATGATGTGAAAAGGACACTAGAGCTCCCCATACAGGATGGATAGTGAAATAAATAATATTACTATGCAATATTTCATACTTACCTATAAAAAAAAAGGAAAAACTATAAAAATATTATTTATCTTTAGTCTTGACCGTGATAAACAAAGAAGGAACACAAATAGCGCCGTCCACTCTTATTAAAAATGCAGTCACGTATCAATTCAATCTATTTAGCTATAGCAGAAATAGTAAAAGAAAGCTGCATTCTCCGAAGTCCAGTGGGATATCGACCTCACAGATATCCTAAATCAGTTCTATAATAATCTGCATTTTTCAATGTTACCCCATTAAGCCTGTAGACAAAAAGCTCACCAGACATGAAAACATTGATAGAAAACAACTGGAGGACATAATACAAGCCGTACTAATGAACAGCAGGACAATTACATACCAATTAGTTAACGGGAGATGTCATTAGCAAGACTACAATGCAGGTCTCAGGTCGGCTTCATGAGCAAATGATGTTGAAGGGGCTTAATAGGGCGCCTGAAATTAAACAAACATGATGTATCGTTCCAGAGAAACTTTTATTATTAGGCAAAACACAAACTGAGAGCTTGCCAAACGAGCTTCAACTATACAAAGTTTAACCTGCTGATAAATAGCTGTGGAGGTAGCCATTTTGTACAGTAGGCATCTACTTTCCATCTGGAGAAAATCTTTTCCGCTAGCACAAACGGATGCTCATTTTCTAAAATCTAAAAGAATATCAGTTTTTGGGGGGAATATGAACAATATAACCATCCTATACTGATCTACCAGAAAGACATAGATGACTCCTATGTAAGTAGAAGAGGTTAGTTTATTGGTCGCACAGCAAAGATTGTCTTGCATGGTCTGCAGAGAAGCACCTTCAATCACTGGCTCTTAACCCAAAATTGGACATAGGCCAAATATGTCATTGTCCCTTGCCCTTAGGATAAGGGATCACCCGCGAAACACGTCAACCAACCTTGGACTACTCTCATCCCACTCAAGTTCACCGGCCAGCAGACCATGTTTGACGAAGTCACTGATGGACTTTTTTAATTTCTCGCTTGATTTTACCACTCGTTTGTGAGCACAATATTTTATTCAATAAATATTATCCTTTGTTGCAAATGTAATGTGCAAGGTTGGTGCGCCCTCTGTCCTCGTTTTTCTAGAATTTCTCCTGGGTTTTCCATGACCTGTTGAGAGTGGCAGTACAGCCGATGCAGTGGTGTGGTGTGTGAAGAATTTTCCTCCCACTTCTCGAGTTTACCCACAGTAACCTCATGAGCGCAGGAGCATTTGTTGTTTCTTTGTACTGTTTGCTTAGGGAGAGACATCATTGGTTAAATGTACTCCAGAACAACTTACTCAAAGAGGCACTGGGAACTTAGACTCGAATATGAAGTCAGATGAAGGAAAACATCAAACAAGGTCAATAGTTCTGGCAAGGTGGCTCCCACACAGCAAGACTTCTCTCAATATGGTCACCCAACGGTAGCTCAAACCATAGCAATACAAAAATGAGGGCCAGACCAAAAACGAATAAACAACTCCAAGATCATTTCAATTATAATTTTAATTTTGGATGTTTTTTGTGAGCAATTCACCTACAATTAAAATCAATCTGAACCCTTTTATCTGTTCTGCTCTTGCCATCCATTCTGTATTTCTAGCATTGATTTAATGGCAGCTACAGAGAACACATGGGAAAGTATTCATGCTCTTTGGCTTGGCTGGGAACAGAGCTGGATCATCCACAAGGCAACTTAGGCCAGAGCCAGCGTTAGTCTTTATACATACGAACAAGACCGTTAAGATCCATGCACACTAGGAGCAGAAAAAAAATTCCAGAACCTCTGGCAGAAAAATTGGCAAAAAAAAAAAATGCTCATAGTAGCTGGTATTGCACAAGAGTTTATGGGCAGTTTTTTCCCCCAAAAACATTCCCCTTTAGCCCAGGTTCACACTGAGCTGCGGGAATGAAGTTGTGCGAGTTCAGATCAACTTGCATGATTTCACTCCCGCGTGTCAGTCCCGATTTCGGACGCGATTTCAGAGACATCTGTGCACAGATGTCAATGTAAATTGCAGCCTGAAATCGCAAAAAGTAGTACAGAAACTACTTTTTGAAATCGGTGCGGTGCCGCAAATGCAGCGTTGCACCAATTAGGACGGTGCTATTGCCGGCAATTGCCTCTGACTTGACATGCGATTTGACATGTCAAATCGCATGTCAAATCGTACCAATGTGAACCAGGCCTTACTAATTTTTTACTATAATCAATGTACACTTGAGAACGACAAGCGCTCCAAATGTGTGTTTTGGCTTGTTTATGAGTGTTCAGGAGCATTTAGCATTTTTTCTGCCTCTAAACTTGCCTCTTGAAGTTTGCCTCTAAACGCCCTTATGTGCTTGGACACATAGGATAACAGTGAGCTGCTTCTACAGGCAGTAGAAAAAAAAAAGTGTAAAACTCCCATAGAAGCAGCATTTTTTAAACCCAGTGTGCATGAACCCTTAAGGCCTCATGCACACTGGACGTTCTAAAACTAGCAGTAACGTTAGCAGTGGAAAGCTGTAGCTGTAGAATGAGTTTTGCAGCGCTTTTGCAGTAGTGTTTTTTTAGCTGTAGCATTTTGTTACAAAACTATACTCAAAAGCTTATGCCTCAAAAATGCTGATAAACACAGAATAGCTGCGTTTTTCTGTGTTTTTAAGTTTTTATTAGCTTTAGAGCATTTTTACAGATAAAAAACTCCTCTTAAAACCCACTAGTTCTGGGGGTTTTTTCCAGCCAGAAAACGCCTCTGCCAAAAAACGCTGATAACAGCCTATGTGTGTATGGACACTAAAGGCTGGGGTCTGCGGGCAGGGGGCTTATCGGAATCCAGGAGCCCCCCAGATCCCGGTCCCCCACCCTATGTGAATGAGTATGGGGTACGTCGTACCCCTACCCATTCACCTAGGAAAAAAGTGTCAATAAAAAAAAACACACTACACAGGTTTTTAAAATAATTTATTAGGCAGCTCCGGGGGTCTTCTTCTGACTTTGGGGGTCTCTTCCTTCTTCGACACGCTCTCCGGCCTCTTCTCCACACTCTCCGGTTCTTCTTCCGCTCTCCAGTATCTTCTGCCGGGCTCCTCCGCTATCTTCTGCTCTTTTGCACGCTCTTTTACTAGCGGTGCCCCGGGACTGTGACGTAATAAGGGGCGTGGTCACTGAGTGATATCATCCCTATATAAGTCATTGCGGACCGCGCACACGGCATTACAGTGGGAGAGAGTGTCGTGTCAACATCAGAAGAAGAGAAGAGGGAAGAAGACGGCGGAGAAGACCAGGCCACAGCTAGCAAAAGGCGGCAAAAGAGCAGAAGATAGCGGAGGAGCCCGGCAGAAGAACCGTAGAGCGGGAGAAGAACCGGAGAGCGCGGAGAAGAGGCCGGAGAGCGCGGAGAAGAAGGAAGAGACCCCCGAAGTCGGAAGAAGACCTCCGGAGCTGACTAATAAACTACTTTAAAAACCTGTGTAGTGTGTTTTCTTTTTGACACTTTTCCCAGGTGAATGGATAGGGGTACGGTGTACCCCATACTCATTCACATAGGGTGGGGGGCCGGGATCTGGGGGCCCCCTTATTAAAGGGGGCTCCCGGATTCTGATAAGCCCCCTGCCCGCAGACCCCGACAACCAATGGCCAGGGTTGTCGGTAAGAGGCCCTTGTCCTCATCAACATGGGGACAAGGTACTTTGAGGTGGGGGGGAAGAGCACACCCCCTGTCCCGAAGCACCTACCCCCATGTTGAGGGCATGCGGCCTGGTACGGTTAAGTAGGGGGGGGGGGCGCTCGCTCATCCCCACCCCCTTTCCTGACCGGCCGGGCTGAGTTCTCGGATAAGGGTTTGGTATGGATTTTGGGAGGGACCCCCACGCCATTTTTTTGGCGAAGGGGGTTCCCCTTAAAATTCATACCAGACTGAAGGGCTTGGTAGTGTCTGAGAGGGAAACCCCACGCCAATTTTTTTTTGGTTCCCCTTCATCCTCAGCACACAAGTCGCACCGCAAGTCAGATCATAATGATCTGACTTCTGGTGCGACTTCTATTCAAATCAATGGACTCCCATAGGGAACCACTGATTTTGAATAGAGGCAGAGAAACGCAGAACGAGGCTTAATGCTCTTTTTACAGCGTTAACCTTTGTTTAACACCTTTTACCAGTGTCTGGCGTTTCCAGGACTGCTCTTGAACGCGAATTTCTGGCATTCAGAAAAAAGCCCATAAACTCCACTGCTCATGCTAACAAACGTCCATGTGTGCATGGACACATAGGCTAACATAGAGTGGAGTTTATGGGCTTTTAAAAAAAACACCCAAACTGCAGTTTATCAGCTCCAGTGTGCATGGAGCCCTAGTTTACCTTTACCAAAAAACTGCCTATGCAGGTAAAGGGCATCTGTAGATAAAAACTGTGCAGCTTTGACCAAAGTTGAATTATGCCCTTGGTATAGGTCAGGGATATGCAACTAGCGGACTTCCAGCTGTTGCAAAACTACAAGTCCCATCATGCCTCTGCCTCTGGGTGTCATGCTTGTGGCTGTCAGAGTCTTGCTATGCCTCATGGGACTTGTAGTTCTGCAACAGCTGGAGGTCCACTAATTGCATATCCATGGTATAGGTGTTGGACATTTACGTACTTGAAGCCTGGTCTAAAAACTTCCAGAGATGGCAATCCCCTGCTAGGCCTTGTTGCTAGGATGTTGCTAAGATGCTCCCAGCTGTTATTGCTCACCTCAATGATCACAGGAGCACACTCTCATATCCCCACGTATGTGGTAAACTATCTCCTCTGTCACAGCATCGCTGAGCTCAGAGCTACTGCGATGGGAGAAAGAACACATGCGTGGGGGGTTTGAACCACAGAAAGAGCTCACTCCTTTGAAGATGAAGTAAGCAGTGAAAGCCAGGAGTATCTTAGCAACATCCTAACAACAAGGCAGGACGGGAAGATACAATCTTTGGGGGTTTGTCAAACTGTAAACCCCTTGTGGTGGGATTTTAGAGACAACCATACAACTGCTAATTTATTTAAAATATTTCATATTTTATTCCTACATTGTTAGAAAAGAAAACGATAATGATGTAGAAATAAAACATGAAATCTTTTAAATATATTAGCAGTTGTATGGTTGCCTCTAAAATCTCACCACAAGGGGTTTACAATTTGACCATTTGATTAAAGTTTTACTAAACCCACAACAGTAAAATCAGTCTGTATATGCAGTAAAGCATGCTTGTTATAATCGCTGTAGAACCTAAGGGGTTTATCTTGTGTAAAAAGACTGTTTGATCCTGTCTTCTCTGATCATCACCTTCTTCCACCATCCCCAATCCATCTCCTGATAAGACAGAGCCTTTGGAGTCTCTCTGCACATGCTCAGTTTGGTAAACAGAAACTGAAGGCTGTTTAGCCTAGAGAAGGGGGGGAGGGGAAAAGATCTTCCCCAGGGACTTTTAAGGTGCTATTTAATAGACAGGATATTCAAAGATTCTGTACAATCATATTGAGTAAAATTAGTATTTTTATTAAATCACATTTAAAATATTCATGCCTCACTTAAAGAGTGAGACGTTGGTAAGAACAATACGACATAAACAATGTCACCCAAAAAATTTTTTTTTTCACATTAGACAGTGCAACAAAAAGCAACTACTTAAAGGTGCCAAGACAATCTGCCGCTCGACATGTTTCGCTCTAATACGAGCTTCTTCAGGAGTTTAAAGGCAATTATTGTGGTGGACTCTAAATGATGGGAAAATAGACAAAAATCAATACATACATTTGAACATGTATAAAAAACATCTAATGAATTTTTAAATTTTCAAAAATTCCATTAACAGAGTAAAGATTGATACAGAGCATTTAAATGCATACATGTAGGTTTTGGTACTAGACACTTTAACCAAATATATGTAAACAATCAAGATTTGTACATCTTACCAGGCTGTAGCACATCGATCCGATATAGATACTTCAATAGAATGACAATACTGCTGCTAGTTTCAAACCGGGGAGTTCTCATATGTGAGGGGTATCGCTGCCATACTGTGACCACAGGGGAATATAAAGTTTAAAAAAACGGCCCTTTAAAAGCAAAGTAGATTCAAAAATTAGAAGAAGGGGATCGCAACCAGAATCTTTCATGATTTAATTTAAGAGGGATATATACCCTAAGGTAGAACCAATTCAGGATATATTACCTAGAACATAAAAGTATCACGGCATATAGTATCACGTAGGTGGGGATGGCATCATAATCAAGTGAAGTATTCACTAATGGCTGCAAAGATAGATAATGCAGGGAGAGCGATCACCAGCAGGGATGTTTTCTAAGTATAGAAAGAGAAAGTGCAATAAGAGGACCATTGGGGATTCCAAGGTGTAGCTTACTGTCAGCTAATGGCAGTGTTACACAGGGAAAACTTACTTCACAGACAGTGGTCCGGCACGCAGGCTTGAGGGAGCATCACGTTGCCTCCGTAGGATCGCACCGGTGACAGAACTGTGGGCGGTGTATAACCGCCTTTATCTACCCCCATCGCGGCGGCGTCTGATCTCGCCGCCGGGATGCGGACGCTCGTTGAGACTGACTACGTCATGACGTGGGGGAACGCGGTGACGTCAATTCTGACGTCAGCAACGTGTGTAGAGGTTAATGCGCATGTCAGCGCAGTTCTGGAGCCCGTGGAGCATCAGGGCGCCAAAGGAGCCATCTTTGTTGAGGGAAAGAGAGAGGTAAAAACAAATGGAAATAAATTGAAGCATTCTACCTGCTTCTGTTCTGAAAAACAATGAGAAAATATATATATTCCCAATAAGTTCTTAATGGAGGCTCATGTACATCAATAATTAGGTATCCAAACCCCAACCAGACATGATCAGGCTCAAATTCAGGGGCCACCAGCCATGGGGGCTGGTGGCCCAATGGCTGGTGGCCCCTGAATTTGAGCCTGATCATGTCTGGTTGGGGTTTGGATACCTAATTATTGATGTACATGAGCCTCCATTAAGAACTTATTGGGAATATATATATTTTCTCATTGTTTTTCAGAACAGAAGCAGGTAGAATGCTTCAATTTATTTCCATTTGTTTTTACCTCTCTCTTTCCCTCAACAAAGATGGCTCCTTTGGCGCCCTGATGCTCCACGGGCTCCAGAACCGCGCTGACATGCGCATTAACCTCTACACACGTTGCTGACGTCAGAATTGACGTCACCGCGTTCCCCCACGTCATGACGTAGTCAGTCTCAACGAGCGTCCGCATCCCGGCGGCGAGATCAGACGCCGCCGCGATGGGGGTAGATAAAGGCGGTTATACACCGCCCACAGTTCTGTCACCGGTGCGATCCTACGGAGGCAACGTGATGCTCCCTCAAGCCTGCGTGCCGGACCACTGTCTGTGAAGTAAGTTTTCCCTGTGTAACACTGCCATTAGCTGACAGTAAGCTACACCTTGGAATCCCCAATGGTCCTCTTATTGCACTTTCTCTTTCTATACTTAGAAAACATCCCTGCTGGTGATCGCTCTCCCTGCATTATCTATCTTTGCAGCCATTAGTGAATACTTCACTTGATTATGATGCCATCCCCACCTACGTGATACTATATGCCGTGATACTTTTATGTTCTAGGTAATATATCCTGAATTGGTTCTACCTTAGGGTATATATCCCTCTTAAATTAAATCATGAAAGATTCTGGTTGCGATCCCCTTCTTCTAATTTTTGAATCTACTTTGCTTTTAAAGGGCCGTTTTTTTAAACTTTATATTCCCCTGTGGTCACAGTATGGCAGCGATACCCCTCACATATGAGAACTCCCCGGTTTGAAACTAGCAGCAGTATTGTCATTCTATTGAAGTATCTATATCGGATCGATGTGCTACAGCCTGGTAAGATGTACAAATCTTGATTGTTTACATATATTTGGTTAAAGTGTCTAGTACGGAAACCTACATGTATGCATTTAAATGCTCTGTATCAATCTTTACTCTGTTAATGGAATTTTTGAAAATTTAAAAATTCATTAGATGTTTTTTATACATGTTCAAATGTATGTATTGATTTTTGTCTATTTTCCCATCATTTAGAGTTCACCACAATCATTGCCTTTAAACTCCTGAAGAAGCTCGTATTAGAGCGAAACATGTCAAGCGGCAGATTGTCTTGGCACCTTTAAGTAGTTGCTTTTTGTTGCACTGTCTAATGTGAAAAAAAAAATTTTTGGGGTGACATTGTTTATGTCGTATTGTTCTTACCAACATGTCTCACTCTTTAAGTGAGGCATGAATATTTTAAATGTGATTTAATAAAAATACTAATTTTACTCAATATGATTGTACAGAATCTTTGAAAATACTGTCTATTAAATAGCACCTTAAAAGTCCCTGGGGAAGATCTTTTCCCCTCCCCCCCTTCTCTAGGCTAAACAGCCTTCAGTTTCTGTTTATCATTTAATCATGGGATGTGGTGCTTTCAGTTGACTACCTCTGTCCTCCCTATACTTTAATGCTCAGTTTGGTGTGTATTGCTAGAGAGTTATTTTTTTTCCTGGGAGGGTGCATGTGATCATTACAGGGCCAATCAGCATTGTCCGGACAGAGGGTCAGGGGTCCTGTAGTCTCATAGGGCAGCCAGAGGAGAATGAAAACTCACCCTACAAGCTTTAACCAGACACTGATAGAAGACATAAGACTGCTATATATTGCTGATGAGAAAAGGTATTTAGCAGTTTATATTTACTAAAATGATTGCATTTTCATGTTCTGTGTACTGTGGGAGACCAGATCTAGTGAATGCAGGGTCCTGGGTGTAGTAACACTTTAAGGGATGATGGTAACTACATCCCAAATCGTCAAGGTGGATTTACTCTAATCTTTTGGGAGTTTTTCAGTCAGACTTCATGAGGTACGTGAATGACCTACACCTATAGCAAGGGCATTATACAACGTTGATCAAAGCTTCACAGTTTCTTTTTATTTCTAGGCGCCTCTTACCTGTATAGGCAGTTTATACTGTACTGAACCTTTTATTCTCCTCCAAAGATTTGCAGTTGTTATTTTGAAATGCTGGTGTAAAGAAGAAGTAAAAGCACTTGGTTTAATAGTTTCTTCAAATTATTATCCTCCTCATACCATCATAGATGCTTGGTAAGGCTTTGCCCTTTGCCTAGGTACTTTGTGATAATAGCTGTACCACCTTCTCATCTAAGAAAATTGGATAGTACACTATCAAGAAATCAGCATATGTCTAGCCTACCTGCTATAGGTACCCACTCATATTACCATGATTTTCTCTTTCCTTCAGACAAGGGAATCCTGCAACAAAACTCAAAACCAGTTCATAGTATAAAACACTGGGAACAATCATAAATGTCAAAACTTTGTTTAACAGAAGTAAAGACTACATTGTATTTAACCTTGATATCCTGCCGTTGTCCTCTAACTTGCCTCTGTAGGCATTGAAACGCTTCCCGCTGTGCATTGTATGGGTTTATTGACAGGGAGTCTGACGTGTACAGGAATAAAGGTCTTATCCATGGTCAAACCATTATCTGAAGTTCCAGAAAGTTTTGCATATATAATTGTCAGTAGTAGTTGCATTGTGATTATATGAAAGGTGAACTTATGAAAGGTCTTAGTTTACCAATCTTGAAAAGCCTGTATATTACCAAGCTCAATGAAAAAAACTGCTATATTGACACTGTGAATTCTATTTCCACTGTTCCCGGGCAACATGAAGGGCATACATTCTATATATTTTACGTACACATACATACATACAGTATCTCATAAAAGTGAGTACACACTTCACATTTTTGAAAATATGTTATTATAGCTTTTCATGTGACAACAATGAAGAAATTACACTTTGCTACAATGTAAAGTAGTGAGTGTACAGCTTGTATAACAGTGTAAATTTGCTGTACCCTCAAAATATCTCAACACACTGTCACAATGTCTATACCGCTGGCAACAAAAGTGAAGACACCCCTAAGTGAAAATGTCCAAATTGGGCTCAATTAGCCATATTCCTTCCCCGGTATCATGTGACACGTTAGTGTTACAAGGTCTCAGGTGTGAATGGGGAGCAGGTGTGTTAAATTTGGTGTTATCACTCTCACTCTCTCATAATGGTCACTGGAAGTTCAACATGGCACCTTATGGCAAAGAACTCTCTGAGGATCTGAAAGCAAGAATGTTTGCTCTACATAAAGATGGCCTAGGCTATAAGAAGATTGCCAAGACCCTGAAAATGAGCTGCAGCACGGTGGCCAAGACCATACAGTGGTTTAACAGGACAGGTTTCACTCAGAACAGGCCTCGTCGTGGTCGACCAAAGGGGTTGAGTGCACATGCTCAGTGTCATATCCAGTGGTTGTCTTTGGGAAATAGACGTATGAGTTCTTCGAGCATTGCTGCAGAGGTTGAAGGGGTGGAGGGTCAGCCTGTCAGTGTTCAAACCATATGCCGACCACTGCATCAAATTGGTCTGCATAGCTGTCATCCCAGAAGGAAGCCTCTTCTAAATGCACAAGAAAGCCTGAAAACAGTTTCCTGAAGATAAGCAGACTAAGGACATGAATTACTGGAACCCTGTCCTGTGGTCTGATGAGACCAAGATAAACTTATTTGGTTCAGATGGTGTCAAGCGTGCGTGGCAGCAACCAGGTGAGGATTACAAAGACAAGTGTGTCATTCCTACAGTCAAGCATGGTGGTGGGAGTGTCATGGTCTGGGGCTGCATGAGTGCTGCCGGCACTGGGGAGCTACAGTTCATTAAGGGAACCATGAATGGCAACATGTACTGTAACATACTGAAACAGAGCAGGACCCCCTCCCTTCAGAGACTGGGCCGCAAGGCAGTATTCTAACATGATAAAGACCCCAAACACACCTCCAAGACAACCACTACCTTGCTAAAGAAGCTGAGGGTAAAGGTTATGGGCTGGCCAAGCATGTCTCCAGACCAAACCCCTATTGACCATCTGTGGGGCATCCTCAAACGAAAGGCAAAGGACTGCAAGGTCTCTAACATCCACCAGCTCCGTGATGTTGTCATGGAGGAGTGGAAGAGGACTCCAGAGGCAACTTTTGAAGCTCTGGTGAACTCCATGCCCAAGAGGGTTAAGGCAGTGCTGGAAAATAATGGTGGCTACACAAAATATTGACACTTTGGGCCTACATTGTAGCAAAGTGTAATTTCTTCAGTGTTGTCACATGAAGAGATATAATAAAATATTTACAAAAATGTGAGGGGTGTACTCACTTTTGTGAGATATTGTATATCTCTTATACAGTTATAGTTATAAATATAATTTAATAATGTCTCTGTCAGCTTTAGGTAAAAAAAAAAAGAACTCTAGGTAAACATTTAAATTGTAGCCATACCCCCATAGGAGCCACTGGATTGTTTGGGCTCTCCTGCTCTGCCCAGTGATGACCTATCCTGTACCTGGACCCAAGTTACACCAAGACACCTGGAACTGATGGATGAACCTTATTAAAGAAGGAAAAAGCCCTAAGGCCTAGTTTACACTTGCGGTTTGAGGGGTGGTAAAAACATAATTTTGTCCATTAATGAAATTATTAATAATTGTTGGTTTTGGTTTATATTATAACCCCAATCAAAAATAATCATGTTACTGCAGTGGTTGAAAATTTTAAAGTGAGTCCTACAAAATGATGTGCTTTAAATATTAATATATGTGTTCAGTAATATCTGACCATCAGCAATCCTTGGGCCACCATGTTCGATTCCCCTAATTGCGTTTCTATAAAATTTTCTTGGTGAACCATTATGAGATATGTTCTCAAGTTTTTCCTGAATCCTACCCAATTGCTTGGGTTTGGGACAGGCATGTAGAGTATGGTGACATATAAATGGACAATTTGTATGCACATACTGGAGCTAGAGTAGACCGTTAGCCTGCCAGAATGTCTTTAGAGTGTGGGAGGAGACCGGAGTACACATAGGAAATACACACATTAAAGCGGGGGTTTACCCACACCGCCAAAAAAAAAAAATATTAAAAGCCAGCAGCTACAAATACTGCAGCTGCTGACTTTTAATACATGGCCACTTACCTGTCCCGGGGTCTAGCGATGTCGGCAGGGGACGCCGAGAACCCGCTCGGTTCTCGGCAGCTGCCGCCGCCATCCTGGGTGAGGGAATCAGGAAGTGAAGCGTTGCGGCTTCACTTCCCGGTTCCCTACTGCGCATGCGCGAGTCGCGCTGCGCGTCCCAAGTGGTCCCCGCTCTCTCCTGGGAGCTGTGTGTTCCCAGCAGACAGCGCGGTGGGGACGGGAAGAGGCATAGATTCCCATGGAAGTCTATGCCGGAAGTGGCTGCAAATACCTGTCTTAGACAGGTATCTGCACCCCCCTTCCCCCATGAACGGTGCCAAATGTGACACCGGAGAGGGGGAGGGTTCCGAAAAGCGGAAGTTCCATTTTTGTGTGGAACTCCGCTTTAAGAAGTTCTTATATTTATGATCCTGTACTATATGAATAGTGTACCCATGTTTTGTATTGTTATACTACTATGTTGGGCCTATAGTTTGAGAGAGTTTGGTTTAGTTTAGATGTAGAATGGAGTAGAGTTTAGGTGGTAGATAGGTAATGCAATTGTACCAATACTTTACTTATTAATGTAGAAAGCTAAATTTTTCCTTTAGTGTTAAATAACTTAAGGCACCCCTTTTTAGTTTTATACAGAGTAGGGAGTGATTAGAACACTTGTTGATTTTTATTGCTGTCTGGGCTCCCGTTAGAGAGATTCACCCTCTCTATTTGTCCTGTTTACAATTATCATTGAACGTGAAAGTAAAAGAAAACCACACATTTTGGGTTGTCCCCAGAAAAGTAATAGAGGGGAAATCTGATGGGGACACTAGTTCTGGTCCCCAGGTGATTCCCTAAATTTAGAGGGATTTCCTCTCACTTCCTGTTTTGGCTATGGGACAGGAAGTGAAGGTAAATCTCCCAAATGGGACACAGATGGCAAAAAACTGAGAGGGGTTATAACCTTCCCTTACCCTATCCAAAATGAACAAAAACGTTTTGCCTATAGTTCTACTTAAACTACTTCCCACCTGGCCAATGTACATAAACGGACTTCAGCTACACCCTGCTGAGTGGATGTACCTGTACGTCCCCCAGAACAGGCGCTCGCTAGCGGACGTGAGGCCACTCAGTGGACGATCCTGGGAAGACTGTGATCACAGCATACAGCCAAGATGGGATTGGGATATGGTCACTGCGATCAGTGCGGGGGGGGGGACTGGCAACCTCTGTGATAGCTCTGTGTGTAAGGGATGATTTTACAAACAGAGCTGTCACAGATCCCCATAAACAGCACAGCAAGCACCACTGTCCCTGTCCCCATAAACATCTGTCACAGTACCCCCATAAACATATGTACCAGTGCACAAAACATCTGTCAGGGTCCCATCACATCTGTACAGTGCACAAAGCATCTGTCACAGTGTCCCATCATATCTGTACCAGTGCATAAAACACCTGTCAGTGTCCCATCACATCTGTACCAGTGCACAAAAACAACTGTCACAGTGTCCCCATGAACATTTGTACCATTGCAAAAAACATCTGCAATAGTGCAATAGTATTCCATTGGGACATTAACATCTGTCACTGTCCACCGGTGGACGATCAACATCTGTCATAGTGTACAAGTGCACAAAAACATCTGTTAATGTACCAGTGTCCCACCAATAAATAAATTAAACATTCAAAGGGCCCCTGTCCCCCCCTGTGCATGCGTGCAAAGGCGAACGCACACGTTGGTCCCATACGCATACGTAAACAGCATTGCACGACACATGTGAGGTATCGCCGCGAACATCAGAGTGAGAGCATTAATTCTAGCACCAGACCTCCTGTGTAACTTTAAACTGGTAACCAATAAAGGCTTATAAAGCCGCGTCGAATTTAGATTTTTTAAAATACCGAAGTTTGGCGCCTTTTCAGAAAGCATGCACAGTTTGGTGCTATGATATGTTTACCTGGCGCAACACCATATTTTATATTGTACCTAAAATGTGGGTAATATATTGTCTCTGTGTGTATTGAAATTCATAAAAATTTATTTATGTATTAGTGTGTAAAATTGCGTTTGAAAAACTGCTGTGCAAATACCGTGTCACAAAAAAATGTGCAAAACCAATCATTTTATTTGCTAGCGCCTCTGCTACAAAAAATTAAATTTGACTCAAACATCGGGTGTTCCCCCGTACGCCGAATTTAGAACATTATGGGGCATTTGCGGGAAATTCGAGTGTCCGCGGAATGCCCCATAATGAACTGCGAGACCGTCAATGCACTGCGAGATTGCAGTGCATTGATGGCTGCTGATTGGCCAAAGCATGCACCTGACCTGCATGCTTTGGCCAATCACAGCATGCTCCTGAACTGTACCAGGCCACATGCCCTCAACATGGGGGGTGCTTTGGGGTCCCCCCAAAACACCTTGGCCCTGCCTTCAGCTATATAAGAGCTGTCAGCGCAAAAAGGCTGCAGTCGTATCACATCAAGGCAGTTTTTCCTTCTTTTTTTTTCAAGGGTCGTCGCGCGCTGTGATCGAAGATGAATGGACACCGCGGGATATTTTTATTTTTTAATAAAGGACTTGTCCCAAACTGTCTCCTGTAATTTTTACTTTTTTTGGTGAATGGTTAGGGGTACAATGTACCCGATACCCATTCACATAGGGGGGCTGGGATCTGGGGGTTCCCCTAAAGGGGGTTTCCAGATTCCAATAAGTCCCTCGCCCGCAGACCCCCACAACCACCAGCAAGGGTAGTGGGGATGAGGCCCTTGTCTCCATCAACATGGGGACAAGGTGTTTTGGAGGAGACCCCAAAGCACCCTCCCCATGTTGAGGGCATGTGGCCTGGTACGGTTCAGGAGGGGGGGGCGCTCTCTCACACCCACTTTTCCTGCGGCCTGCCAGGTTGCATGCTCAGATAAGGTATAGATTTTGGGAGGGACCCCCACGCAATTTTCTTTTTAATTCTGGTGCGGGGTCCCCCTTAAAATCTATACCAGACCTGAAGGACCTTGTATGGATTTTGGGGGGACCCCTATGCCATTTTTGATTTGTATTTTTTGGGGCAGGGTTCCCCTTAATATCTTAATATCCATACCAGACCTGAAGGGCCTGGTATGGATTTTGGGGGGAGCCACACGCAAATTTTTTTTGGTGCGGGGTTCCCCTTAATATTTATACCAGATCCAAAGGGCCTGGTAATGGACTGGGGGGAACTAATGCTGTTTTTTTCAATTATTTTTATCTATATTGCTGGGATCCGACAATACATTACAGCCGAGAGCAGTTTTAAGGACTGGTTCATACCTATGCGAATTGGATGCGGCTTACACGTTATACGTTGCATTCGCACTCTACATTGCCCAAAAAACATGTGCGTTTTCAGGGCATTGCTGTGCGAACTGCAAGCACATTATCTTCTATGGGAACGCATCTGATACGCAGATGCATTCCGTTGTGAACAGGATAAAATCCTGACCTGATCCTGATGTAAACCTGGCTTGATACTGATGCAATCCTGACCTAAACCTGATTAAAAACTGACGTGAAACGCTGAACTACTTTGTCAATTAGCTGTGAAAACAGAGCTTCAATTCGCACCGCACATGTGTGAACCCAGTATAAATTACATTTTTTCCTTTAGAAATGTCATTTTGCTGTGGTGCTGTTATAAACACGGGAAAGATGTGCTACATTACAGGCAGGCTAAGGAGACCCCCAGGCATGATATTTAAAGGAATATTTCATTTTTATTGTTTCACTTTAGGCATTATTAAAATCACTGCTCCTGAAAAAAACAGCCATTTTTAAAACTTTTTTTTGCATTGATACATGTTCCCTGGGGCAGGACCCGGGTCCCCAAACACTTTTTATGGCAATAACATGAATATAAGACTTTAAAATGAGTACTTTTGATTTTTCATGTTCGTGTCCCATAAAAAAATAACGGTGTTCGCACAAATTTTTTGCCTGTTCGCAAGTTCTGGTGCTAACCGAACCGGGGGGGTGTTCGGCTCATCCCTAGTGAGAAATAACTTGTTGATATGACATTTTTGTGAAAAAAAAAAGAATTAATTTCTTAAATTTCCAAAGAATTGTTGGAAAAAATTACAACATCAAAAAACTTGTCATGCCTCTTACTAAATACCCTGGACTGTCTACTTTCCAAAAAGGGGTAATTTGGCGTGTATTTGTACTGTCTTGAAATGTTAGGGCCTCAAGAAATTAGGTAGGCCATCAGGTGTGATCAATTTTCAATGATTGGTGCCATAGCTTGTAGACTCTATAACTTTCGCACAGACCAAATAATATATATACTGATATGGTGTGATATATGATGTGATAATATATATACTGATTTGGGTTATTTTTACTAGCGAAATGTAGCAGTAACTTAGAAAAACCTATTTTTTTTCAATATTTTTTATTTGTAGCGCAAAAAATAAAAACCCCAGTGGTGGTCCGCGTCAGGCAGACTTGCTGTTTCAATAGACTGTCGCAGCACTGATGAGCACTCTCGTAGTCCACTGTTTTATCAAGGTAAATTCAAACTGTATATAACATTTTATTAAATAATAACAGATAAAGATATAAAATGTAATAATATTGGAAAATGTAACAAGAATACTTAGATATAGATGCCTTTTTGCCAAGGAGTCCCTCACCTTTTTTCTGCTCTGCAACATGATCAAACCTGGTGCATGCATAAAGCAGCCCTGGGATGGGACTACCTTATTCCAGTTTTGGCTGTAGTATATGCAGGACTGATTGGTAGTAACAAACAATCATAACTCCTGGAAAACAGTATTACCTTTTAAGGAAGATAGCACATATTTCTGAAGGGGCTTGGTAATAACATTCCTATAGTATGAAGTCAGCAAAGGTAACCAAATATTGGTGAGCCAATAATAACGAATGAATCAATGAAGCAGTTGTTTGGGTGAAGCCACGCACAGCCGCACTGTTTCAAAAATGTGGCAGGGACCACCCCTCACCTTTCTTTGGGCAACTGAATAACTTCAAGGTTAACTATGATTAAACTGAAGCTCTCAACATCTCCCAGGCCCCTCTAGACCTTGCTTGAATCCAATCCCATTTTCCTTTAAAGCAGAGTTCCAGCCATTTCTGTGTTTATTAAAAGTCAGCAGCTACAAAAAGTGTAGCTGCTGACTTTTAATATACAGACACTCACCTGTCCCACAGTCCAGCAATAGGATGCCTCAGTTCTTTCCCTCTCCTCTCCATGGCGCTGGCATCACTACTGAGGGCATCTTACAGCTTCACAGCTGGGTGCACACTGCGCAATTTTCTGGGACCCGTGACGTGTCCCTGAAGTATGCAGGGAGAGAGGGGCCACCTGTGCGGCCCGAGCGGAAGTGGGAGCTGGGTACCTGTCAAATCTAGGTACCCACCCCCCCCCCCAAAAAAATGACATGCCAAATGTGGCATATTAGGGGGTCAGGATTCCTTAAAGCGGAAGTTCCACTTTTGGCAAAGACAGGCTATCAGATACTTGAGAATATGCCTTCCTATCATTGCAGATCTCAGTTATAAACCCCTCTTACACATGATTGATATGTAGTTTGCTACTGTCGTATGATAAACTATACTTCTCCTGGTTTGGGTGCTTGAACATAATAAAAATGGACATCCTTTAAAAATTGCTATAAGTGTTCCAAACAGCCCCTGCTTTCCCCCCCCACCCCACCAGGTTTTTGGCATAACATCAATGTTCGCTCCCTAACTCGTCTCTTTACCTGCATGCCACCACTCTGATTCGCATGGTGGATTGGTTCCATGGCAAATCTACTAAACTTTGGACAGTTCTTAAAGATTATTACTTTGGACTATTCCCGTGCATTAACCTCCCCTTGGACTTGTTACCCCTTCTGATATCACACACTATCAGAGTGTGAGACTTAACTCTTCATGAAAGTCTACTGTCCTCTAGACCTAGTCATGTAACACCACTGTTTAGGGACATGGCCTCCCCACTGGCCCTCTGTGTCTCTCCCTTCTCATCTTGGACTGAAGATACTAACACCTGTCTCTCACATACCTTGGCTCAGGGTTCCTTACCACCTCGCCATAACCCCTCTACAGCTTGGATGGAATACTCCCAACTAAGCCATTATCTATAAACTGTATTGCTACAAGATGCACTTCTCAGACCTCTCATGGACTTTGAATCTTTCCTTTCACAAGATGAAAGACCTGTCCATGAGAGTTCTGAGAAGTGCGCCTCGATTTATCAACTTCTCATGTGGGTAGCCTATCCTGCTAATCCTCAATTCCCAAGTGGCAGGAGGAACTTAACGCAATGGAGGATGAGCTATATTGGGACAAGATATTCACATTTACGCATAAAACATTCATAGCAACCAGGGCACAGGAACGGAACTACAAAATTGTATATAGATGGTATACAGTAGATGTCCTACCATCTTAAATGCCATTGACACTTTGATTCCTGATACTGATCCCTTCTGGGATAAAATCCTTTAGTTATATCATACATTTGTGGACGATAGGATTCCCTACACTTCTGCTATTAACGTCCATGCTACCTGGCTTTCTTAAACAGAACAAAAAGCGCTTACTCAGCCATTTTTGGAACGCAGCCCACACCATCATATCCAAAGGTTGGTGCAAACCAGGTACCTCTTCCCTACTTGACTGGGCTTGTGAGATGGACTTCCTTTGTCATCTTGAACAAATGGTCACTTGGGAGACTGACAGAACAGAATTCTACTCTATTACATGGACCACTTGGTCATACTTTAGATATTCCTCAGAATTTGCTACATATTTTGCCTAATACATATCCTTTTACAATGACGTACATTGATTCCAATTTGTACCGCTGACTTGAAACAGGTGTTAAGTTGCTATCCTTGCCCCACCCCCCGGGTGGTTTTATATAGATTTTTTTTTTTTTACTCCCTTCTCTCTCTCTCTTTTTTGTCTACCTACATTTTTTTTGTACTTTCTGTCAGAGTTTCATGCTAACTTACTTTTGGTTCCTATATTTCAGGATGCTACTCAGGATCTTTCTTACCTGGAGTATAGTATTGAGACTCTTACTGAGAGGTAAGGTTATATAAGCAGGTTTTCATATTGAATCCTAATATCATACTATTTTTGCCCTGAAGTCTAGATCTTGGGGTTGCTGATCTTTATGTTCAAGTTTATATTGTTTCTTGATATTCTCTCTCTCGTTGTACCTGTGATATCTTTCTCAGGTTTGGATTGGACAGCACAAGTCTGTTGTTACCTAAACCGTTGCGGTGATGTGCACTGCAAAAAAGTATGGTACTTTTTTCCATTGCAACACAGTGTGATCTATCCACCAACTCACACCAAGCTGTGATCCGGAGAACTTAATGAAATGCTGCTGTGTGACATTTCAAAAAAATTTGTTAAGAAATAGATAAACAGTGTGGCGTGTTAGTATTGGTGCATCAACGCTGCTGTTCCAACGCTGGTGTGAACCAGCCCTAAAACTAGCCATCTGTCTTCAATCACTGACCTGGAACAAGCATGCAGAATAGAAAGTCAGGGTAAAATCAGAACTCCAGAAATGTGTCTTTGTCCTGGTCAGTGGCTCAGTTCCAAATCCATTGTATGAGCATGAAAGCCAGGCAGCTAGCATTTTCAGAAGGAAAGCCCATCCATAGCAGCCTTTGTGTTTTCACAGCACAGGTTTGCTTTAATAATAGAAAACACTGGCTTGGTGTAACTTCTGCTCCAGTATCAAGGACGGGGCACCTCAATCATCTTCTTTTGACAAGTGACAAGTTTCTTCCTGATGAAATGGACAGTCAGGAGTTAGGAGATTGATCGCCACCTCTGGGGAGAAAGCTAATACTATACTAGCAATACAAACCCGAATGCTGAAAGAGATACGGCTGGGGGCCTAAACTATATTGATGAGCAAATCAAAACGTCCATCATTGAAGTGTAAATAAGAAGCCCCTGCCAGGCACGAAAAAGTAACAATCGTGCAGGGTAGGGATGAGCTTCGTGTTCGAGTCGAACCCATGTTCGACTCGAACATCGGCTGTTCGGTCGTTCGCCGAATTGCGAACGATATGGGCCGTTCGCGCCAAATTCGTGTGGCGCGTCACGGCCCATAATTCACTGCGGCATCGCAGTGCATTGCTGGCTGATGATTGGCCAAGCATGCACTATGACCCGCATGCTTGGCCAATCACAGCGCCGTCAGTAGAGAGAGCTGTAATTGGCCAAAGCCAGGGTGGCTTTGGCCAATTATGGCTCAGGGGATTTAGTACACACCCCACACTATATAAGGCCGCCTGCACGGCGGCCCTGTGTAGTGTGTGTTCCGGTGTGCTGAGAGATAGAGAGAGAGAGAGACAGTGTCATTTGATTTGAGTTAGATAGATTAGGCAGAACAGTCAGTCAGTTAGCTGCACTTACAGTGTATTGTGTATATATATGCATCCCAGGTGTTGCATATATATATATACACTGTATTCAGTTTAGCTAGATCCGTTCCTGTTATCTTCTATCTAGACTATTTACATTTAGTGCAGTGTGTCCTGCTCACAGTGTTCAGCTAGATCCGTTCCTGCTATTTACATTCAGTGCAGTGCGTCCTGCTCACAGTGTTCAGCTAGATCCGTTCCTGGTATTTACATTTAGTGCAGTGCGTCCTGCTCACAGTGTTCAGCTAGATCCGTTCCTGCTATTTACATTCAGTGCAGTGCGTCCTGCTCACAGTGTTCAGCTAGATCCGTTCCTGGTATTTACATTTAGTGCAGTGCGTCCTGCTCACAGTGTTCAGCTAGATCCGTTCCTGCTATTTACATTCAGTGCAGTGCGTCCTGCTCACAGTGTTCAGCTAGATCCGTTCCTGCTATTTACATTCAGTGCAGTGCGTCCTGCTCACAGTGTTCAGCTAGATCCGTTCCTGGTATTTACATTTAGTGCAGTGCGTCCTGCTCACAGTGTTCAGCTAGATCCGTTCCTGCTATTTACATTCAGTGCAGTGCGTCCTGCTCACAGTGTTCAGCTAGATCCGTTCCTGGTATTTACATTTAGTGCAGTGCGTCCTGCTCACAGTGTTCAGCTAGATCCGTTCCTGCTATTTACATTCAGTGCAGTGCGTCCTGCTCACAGTGTTCAGCTAGATCCGTTCCTGCTATTTACATTCAGTGCAGTGCGTCCTGCTCACAGTGTTCAGCTAGATCCGTTCCTGGTATTTACATTTAGTGCAGTGCGTCCTGCTCACAGTGTTCAGCTACATCCGTTCCTGCTATTTACATTCAGTGCAGTGCGTCCTGCTCACAGTGTTCAGCTAGATCCGTTCCTGGTATTTACATTTAGTGCAGTGCGTCCTGCTCACAGTGTTCAGCTAGATCCGTTCCTGCTATTTACATTCAGTGCAGTGCGTCCTGCTCACAGTGTTCAGCTAGATCCGTTCCTGCTATTTACATTCAGTGCAGTGCGTCCTGCTCACAGTGTTCAGCTACATCCGTTCCTGGTATTTACATTTAGTGCAGTGCGTCCTGCTCACAGTGTTCAGCTACATCCGTTCCTGCTATTTACATTCAGTGCAGTGCGTCCTGCTCACAGTGTTCAGCTAGATCCGTTCCTGCTATTTACATTCAGTGCAGTGCGTCCTGCTCACAGTGTTCAGCTAGATCCGTTCCTGGTATTTACATTTAGTGCAGTGCGTCCTGCTCACAGTGTTCAGCTACATCCGTTCCTGCTATTTACATTCAGTGCAGTGCGTCCTGCTCACAGTGTTCAGCTAGATCCGTTCCTGGTATTTACATTTAGTGCAGTGCGTCCTGCTCACAGTGTTCAGCTAGATCCGTTCCTGCTATTTACATTCAGTGCAGTGCGTCCTGCTCACAGTGTTCAGCTAGATCCGTTCCTGCTATTTACATTCAGTGCAGTGCGTCCTGCTCACAGTGTTCAGCTAGATCCGTTCCTGGTATTTACATTTAGTGCAGTGCGTCCTGCTCACAGTGTTCAGCTAGATCCGTTCCTGCTATTTACATTCAGTGCAGTGCGTCCTGCTCACAGTGTTCAGCTAGATCCGTTCCTGGTATTTACATTTAGTGCAGTGCGTCCTGCTCACAGTGTTCAGCTAGATCCGTTCCTGCTATTTACATTCAGTGCAGTGCGTCCTGCTCACAGTGTTCAGCTAGATCCGTTCCTGCTATTTACATTCAGTGCAGTGCGTCCTGCTCACAGTGTTCAGCTAGATCCGTTCCTGTTATCTTCCTACTGACAGGCAGGCTTGTCTGGTTACAGTATATAAAGCTACCTGAAGAAAATTACAGGTGTTCTTTTTGATCCTATTAGTACCACGGTCAGGCAGCTAGACTATTTACATTTAGTACAGTGCGTCCTGCTCACAGTGTTCAGCTAGATCCGTTCCTGTTATCTTCCTACTGACAGGCAGGCTTGTCTGGTTACAGTATATAAAGCTACCTGAAGAAAATTACAGGTGTTCTTTTTGATCCTATTAGTACCACGGTCAGGCAGCTAGACTATTTACATTTAGTACAGTGTGTCCTGCTCACAGTGTTCAGCTAGATCCGTTCCTGTTATCTTCCTACTGACAGGCAGGCTTGTCTGGTTACAGTATATAAAGCTACCTTAAGAAAATTACAGGTGTTCTTTTTGATCCTATTAGTACCACGGTCAGGCAGCTAGACTATTTACATTTAGTACAGTGCGTCCTGCTCACAGTGTTCAGCTAGATCCGTTCTTGCTATTTACATTCAGTGCAGTGCGTCCTGCTCACAGTGTTCAGCTAGATCCGTTCCTGGTATTTACATTTAGTGCAGTGGGTCCTGCTCACAGTGTTCAGCTATATCCGTTCCTGCTATTTACATTCAGTGCAGTGCGTCCTGCTCACAGTGTTCAGCTAGATCCGTTCCTGCTATATACATTTAGTGCAGTACGTCCTGCTCACAGTGTTCAGCTAGATCCGTTCCTGTTATCTTCCTACTGACAGGCAGGCTTGTCTGGTTACAGTATATAAAGCTACCTTAAGAAAATTACAGGTGTTCTTTTTGATCCTATTAGTACCACGGTCAGGCAGCTAGACTATTTACATTTAGTACAGTGCGTCCTGCTCACAGTGTTCAGCTAGATCCGTTCCTGTTATCTTCCTACTGACAGGCAGGCTTGTCTGGTTACAGTATATAAAGCTACCTTAAGAAAATTACAGGTGTTCTATCCCAGCTTAGTGCAGCTACAGGCCATTAGTATGTCTGGAAGGCCAAGAAGGAGAGGCAGACAGTCACAAGCCAATAAGAGAGGGCAAGCAGGCTCTGTGTCTAGTGCTGGTCGTGGAGACGGTGCATCCTCATCAGCACGTGGCCATGGGACACGCTTGGCCTTTTTTTCGGCAGCTGGCCGTGTTGAGCCGCAACATGCGGAAGACTTGGTCGAGTGGATGACCAAGCCGTCCTCATCCTCCTCATCCTCTCTCACCCATGCCCAGGGTGCTTTGTCTGGCAAAGCAGCGGCCTCTTCCCTCAGCTCAATGTCATCAGTGACTCCTTCCCTAGCTCCACCATGTCCTCATGAGGATTCCCTCGAACTGTTTGACCACAGTGTTGGGTACATGCTCCAGGAGGATGCCCAGCGTTTGGAAGGCTCTGATGATGATACTGAGCTCAATGAAGGCAGTAACATGAGCACGGACAGAGGGGGTGCCCAAGAAGGACAGCAATCTGGCAGTCATGCTCCCCCTGCTGCAGCATACTGCCAGGTTTGCTCCAGTGATGAGGAGGGAGGGGATGATGAGGTCACTGACTCAACGTGGGTGCCTGATAGGAGAGAGGAGGAGGAGGAGGAGGAGGAGGAGGTGGCACATCACCAACTAGGCAGGATGCCCTCCAGGGGCCAGCCTAAGGGCAGCACATTGACTGCATCACACCCCAAAGCTCCACATGTGCAGGGCGCTGCAGTCTCTGCGCGTTATTCAAAAAGTTCTTTGGTGTGGGCCTTTTTTGAGACGAGTGCATCAGATCGCACCGCTGCTATTTGCAACATATGTCTCAAGCGTATCTCGCGTGGCCAAAACATCTCCCGCTTGGGTACCACATGCTTGACCAGACATATGTTGACCTGCCATGCAGTTCGTTGGCAAGCGTATCTAAAAGACCCACACCAAAGAACAAAGACGATCTCTCCTTGCTCCTCATCAGCTGAGATTTCCAACCCCACTAGACCTTCAGTCCTCTCTGAGACCTGCAGTGAGAGGAATGAAGGTGTAGAATTAGGTGTGTCACAGCCAAGTACTTGTGGGCAATCTGCTTTTGGTACACCGACGTCAGATTGTACCAGGCAAATTTCCCTGCCCCAGCTGCTGCACCGCCGAAAGAAGTTTGCTCCCAGCCATCCACATGCCCAGCGGTTGAATGCTAGCTTGGCAAAATTGCTAGCACTTCAACTGCTGCCTTTTCAGTTGGTAGACTCTGCCCCCTTCCGTGAGTTTGTGGAATGTGCGGTTCCTCAGTGGCAGGTACCCAAACGCCACTTTTTCTCACGGAAGGCGATTCCGGCTCTCTACCGGCATGTGGAAGGCAATGTCCATGCCTCGCTGGACAGGGCGGTCAGCGGTAAGGTGCATATTACCGCTGACTCATGGTCCAGCAGGCATGGACAGGGACGTTACTTAAGTTTCACGGCGCATTGGGTGACTCTGCTGGCAGCTGGGAAGGATGCAGGACAAGGTGCAGTAGTGTTGGAGGTTGTTCCGCCACCACGCCTCCAAAATGCTGATTGTGACACACCTCTCTCCTCCACCCCCTCCTCTTCTTCTTCCTCCATGGCCTCTTCCTCGGAACCAGCGGTGCTCCGTAGGCGTTCAAGGGGCTACGCAAGTACGCAGGCCAAAAGATGCCATGCGGTGCTTGAGCTGGTGTGCTTGGGGGACAGGAGCCACACTGGGGCAGAGGTTCTGTCAGCTCTGCAGGGGCAGGTTCAGAGGTGGTTGACGCCACGCCAACTTAAGGCAGGAATGGTGGTTTGCGACAATGGCACCAACCTCCTCTCTGCCCTCCGACAGGGACAACTGACCCATGTGCCCTGTTTGGCTCACGTCCTTAACTTGGTGGTGCAGCGGTTCTTGGGCAGGTACCCGGGCTTACAGGATGTCCTGAGGCAGGCCAGGAAAGTCTCTGTGCATTTCCGCCGGTCATATAATGCCAGTGCTCGGCTGACGGACCTCCAAAAGGAGTTTAACCTGCCCAAGAACCGCCTAATCTGTGACATGCCCACCAGGTGGAACTCGACGTTGGCCATGCTGCAGCGGCTGCACACGCAGCAGAGGGCCATCAATGAGTACCTGTGCGACTATGGCACCAGGACAGGGTCAGGGGACCTTGGTTTTTTTTCCCCACGCCAGTGGGCCATGATCAGGGATGCATGCACTGTCCTGTCACCATTCGAGGAGGCCACGAGGATGGTGAGCACTGACAGTGCATGCATCAGTGACACTGTCCCCCTTGTCCACCTGTTGGAGCACACGCTGCGTGGAATAATGGACAGGGCACTTGAGGCAGAACAGAGGCAGGAAGAGGAGGACTTCCTTAGCTCTCAAGGCCCCCTTTATCCAGACAGTGTTCCTGCGTGCCCGCCGATCACACAGGAAGAGGACGAGGAGGAGGAGGAGGAGGAGGAGGAAGATTGTGTCAGTATGGAGGTGGAGCCTGGCACTCAGCATCAGCAGTCTTTAAGGGATCAGTCCCAAGGAACACATGGACTTGTACGTGGCTGGGAGGAGGTGGCTGCGGACGTTGTTGTCCTTAGTGACCCAGAGGACTCCGGACCGAATGCCTCAGCAAACCTACGCTGCATGGCCTCCCTGATCCTGCAAAGCCTGCGTAAGGATCCTCGTATTCGTGGTATCAAGGAGAAGGACCAATACTGGCTGGCAACCCTCCTTGATCCACGTTACAAGGGTAAGGTTGCGGACCTTATCTTGCCATCGCAGAGGGAGCAGAGGATGAAACATCTTCGGGAGGCCTTGCAGAAAGGTCTGTGCAACGCGTTCCCAGAGACTGGGAGGTTACAAACTCCTGTTTCTGGACAACGTGTTGCTGAGGCTTCGGTCAGTCAAAGAAGGAGCGGTGGAGAAGGTGGCCGTCTGACCGATGCGTTCAGACAATTTTTTGGTCCGCAGCCCCAAGGTATGATCGGTTCCAGCAACCATCGCCAGCGTCTGTTTTACATGGTGCAGGAATACCTAGGGGCAAGATCAGACTTGGACACCTTTCCCACCGAAAATCCTCTGGGTTACTGGGTCTTGAGGATGGATCACTGGCCAGAGCTTGCACAGTATGCAATTGAGCTACTGGCCTGTCCTGCATCCAGCGTTCTTTCGGAACGCACATTCAGTGCTGCTGGAGGCGTGGTAACCGATCACAGGGTGCGTCTGTCCACCGACTCGGTCGATCGGCTGACCTTCATAAAAATGAATCAGTCTTGGATCACCACCAGCTACCAAGCACCTGATGCAGATGTAACCGAATAATTTTTTTTGAAATCTCAGATCCCTTCAAAGACTGCCTATGCTGATGCTGAGTGACTATCCCTGAGTAATTATCCTCTTCCTCCTCAATCATCACGCTGATAGCTTGTAAGAACATTTTTGGTTCTGGGCGCCACCACCAGTGCCTAAGGCACAATTTTTCAGCCCCTGTTTAACAGGGGCGTGTAATTACAATTTTTGATGTAATACTTTGCAGCAGGGCTCGTTCCTGCATTCCAACTAGAGTGTCTGTGAGGGGTTGCAGTGTTGTGGCACCAGCACCAGTGCCTAAGACCCAATTTTTCAGCCCCTGTCTAACAGGGGCGTGTAATTACAATTTTTGATGCAATACTTTGCAGCAGGGCTTGTTTCTGCGTTTCAACTAGAGTGTCTGTGAGGGGTTGCAGTGTTGTGGCACCAGCACCAGTGCCTAAGACCCAATTTTTCTGCCCCTGTCTAACAGGGGCGTGTAATTACAATTTTTGATGCAATACTTTGCAGCAGGGCTCGTTCCTGCGTTCCAACTAGAGTGTCTGTGAGGGGTTGCAGTGTTGTGGCACCAGCACCAGTGCCTAAGGCCCAATTTTTCTGCCCCTGTCTAACAGGGGCGTGTAATTACAATTTTTGATGCAATACTTTGCAGCAGGGCTCGTTCCTGCGTTCCAACTAGAGTGTCTGTGAGGGGTTGCAGTGTTGTGGCACCAGCACCAGTGCCTAAGGCCTAATTTTTCAGCTCCTGTTCAACAGGGGCATGTAATTACAATTCTTGATCTAATATTTCACAGCAGGGCCCTGTGAGGGCTTACAGTGTTTTGGCCACAGCAACACCTAAGGCCCAAATTTCTGCTGAGTATATAGGGCAGGACCCTACTTTCAAACATCTAACTTACAAACGACTCCTACTTGCAAACGGAAGGAGACAACAGGAAGTGAGATGAAATCTACCCCTAAGGAAGGGAAATTCTCTCCTGTAAGAGTTAATATGGGAAAACAATTTCTCCTTTCCACTGATGCTTTCCAATCCTTGTTCCACAAAAAAACCCAAATTTTCAAAAAACATTTTTCATTGGGACAAAAAAGTGAGGTGAAATCTTCTGAAGAGGAGGAAAGACGCAAAACAAATGTCACAGGGGTGATAACCCTTCCCTATGTTTTCCAAAAAGCTTAGAAAAGATTTTTTGGCTGGAGCTAAACACATTAAAAATGTTCAAAATTACAAACAGATTCTACTTAACAACAAACCTACAGTCCCTGTCTTGTTTGCACCGCCTGAATACTGCTGTTCAGAGTATATAGGGACCTTTCCTTATTTTAATTTGGGTGCGGGGTTCCCCTTAATATCCATACAAGACCCAAAGGGCCTGGTAATGGACTGGGGGGTACCCATGCCGTTTGTCTCACTGATTTTCATCCATATTGCCATGACCCGACATGACATTAAACCCGCAAGCAGTTTTAAATGAGATTTTTTCCTTTAAAAATGACATTTGGTGCAGGGACTGTTCTAAACATGGGAAACACGCGTCACTTTACAGGCATACTATAGACACCCCCCAGGTACGATATTTAAAGGAATATTTCACTTTTTTTTTTTTACTTTAAGCATCATTAAAATCACTGCTCCCGAAAAAACGGCCGTTTTTAAAAGTTTTTTTTGCATTGATACATGTCCCCTGGGGTAGGACCCGGGTCCCCAAACCCTTTTTAGGACAATACCATGCAAATTAGCCTTTAAAATGAGCACTTTTGATTTCGAACGTTCGAGTCCCATAGACGTCAATGGGGTTCTAACGTTCGTGCGAACTTGCGGTCCGTTCGCGGGTTCTGGTGCGAACCGAACCGGGGGGTGTTCGGCTCATCCCTAGTGCAGGGAGACGCAGCCTACAATAATCCCTCATGTATTAGAAATAAGTGTATTTTACATGCCATCCCCACCATGAGGGATCATTCACACTTGTCTGTTTTCCTGCAAAAAATGACAGTGCAAGGGAAAATTCCATTCATTCCTAGGTAAACTCCAGAATAACGCATTTAAAGAGGCGCTGGAAACTTCCAACCTTGCACGTGTAGTTAGATAAATGAAAACGTTAGGCAGGCTCCATACCTCTGACGAGTCAGCTCACGCACAACAAGGTTGACAGTAGCTAAAACCATAGAAATGCAGAAGAAAGTGCCAGACCAAAAACATATTCAAGAGCCCAAGATCAATTTTGTTTTTAGAATTGGTCATATAAAAAATCCAAAGCATTTTGGGGGCAGCACCACTCCCCCTTCACCACGGCTCAATATAAAGCTTGGATGGGCTCAGAATAAACATTGATCTTGCATGTCTATATTAGGACCAGTATTAAAGCATACTATGCTTTAATACTATGTGTGTGTATCTGTGTGTCTGTGTGTGTGTGTGTTTGTGTATGTGTGTCTATGTGTGTGTGTGTGTCTTTGTGTGTGTGTGTGTGTGTATCTGTGTCTGTGTGTCTGTGTGTGTGTGTTTGTGTGTGTGTCTATGTGTGTGTGTGTGTGTGTGTCTATGTATGTGTGTGTGTGTATCTGTGTCTGTGTGTGTGTGTCTATGTGTGTGTGTGTGTGTTTGTGTGTGTGTGTCTTTGAGTGTGTGCGTGTATCTGTTTGTGTGTGTGTGTGTGTGTCTTTGTGTGTGTGCGTGTATCTGTGTGTGTGTGTGTGTCTTTGTGTGTGTGTGTGTGTGTGTATCTGTGTCTGTGTGTCTATGTGTGTGTGTCTATGTGTGTGTGTGTGTGTGTGTGTCTATGTATGTGTGTGTGTATCTGTGTCTGTGTGTGTGTCTCTGTGTGTGTGTGTCTATGTGTGTGTGTGTCTGTGTGTGTGTGTGTGTCTTTGTGTGTGTGTCTTTGTGTGTGTGTGTGTATCTGTGTCTGTGTGTCTCTGTGTGTGTGTGTTTGTGTGTGTCTATGTATGTGTGTGTGTATCTGTGTCTGTGTGTGTGTGTCTTTGTGTGTGTGTCTATGTGTGTGTGTGTGTCTATGTGTGTTACAGTTATATACAGTGAATGTACAGCAAAAAAAAAAAAACGCAAAACGCAAATCGTGTCAAAAACACAGTAAAAACGCGGTACTTGCATTTTGGATGCAGGTCAATTGAAGTCTATTGCATGCAAAATGCTGCATTTTGCGAGAAAACGCTGCATTTTGCGGGAAAAAAAGTCCACGACCCTATCCAAAAACACGGAGGCACAAAAATGCATTGATGTGAACTTCTTCCATAGAAACCCATGTTAAAAAATGGCCCTGCATTTCTGAAAAAATGCATCAAAAAATGCATTAGTGTGAATGGAGCCTTACAGGGAGCTCCTGAACAAAGACTTTCATAGCAGATTTACCAGGTTTTATTTTATTTTTTTTAAGTTTTTGATTTAGAAATATTCAAAATAACTATGGAAATTGCAAAATGATTATATGTGATTTTAGTGATTGGGTTCAAATGTAATATAACTATAAATATATAATATTTTATAAATGTTTGTACTCCCCAGAGCAACATGTCTTCTTTAGAAATGTTGGCAACTGTGATTTTTCACTGCGCTTGTATAACAATTTTCAAAACAGAATCAAGCTTGAATAATGATAAAACCAGTATGCGCCAGGTTTCAAGCATTTCAATTTTATTTCTACAACTGTGTTCCCCATAATGATACCTTAACAAGCATAAACACCCACACGTCATGTACATGGCACAACTACAAAATACTTTCCAATCATTGGCCAACAGCCAACACACACCAGACTGCCATCCTGCCCATCAACTTGTGTCATCATAGTTCTTTTATTCCAATTCTAACCCATAAAAAGGATTCAGCAGTAACAATTTACACAGACGTTATTTAATAGGATTAGAGCTCAGTCTATGAAGTGTATTCTCGAAAAAAAAAAAAAAAATGAACTAAAAAAAAAAAAAAAAAAAGAAGAAAAAAATCACCATTATGTCTTTGATGGCACAACACAAGATTTTCAGCTTTTATAAGCCATTTATCAACCTCGAAGTTGGTGATGAGTTGCTAAGTTTCCCAAAGATGTAAGAAGTGGCAGTTTTCAAGTCGCTAATCCAATAATAGTTGTTTCCTTCGCTTAAGATTTGTCAGAGGATTCTGATATTTTAAAGAATGTTGTCACTTTCTGAGATGAACAATAGCTAGGATGAAACAATGGAGAAAGTGCGATTAAATAGCTACTCGAGTCAAGAAAATAAGTATATCTTTTCCAGCAATCATTATTATAATGGCCTTTGCCTATCTGTAAATGTAATGTAATGTCTGTGCAGGTAGACTTTAGATCTTTTCCCATTACCTCCTCTGTATGGCTGTTTTAATCTGAAGAAGAGTTGGAGAACAGCCTTGCTGAAGCACTAAAATGAACAAGGTAGGGAGGGACTCCTAATTCCATAGGAAATTGATAAGGCAGGTAGTATAAGAAAAAATCTTGGTTGGGTTGTTGGTTGTTACTCAGATACAGTGCATCTGGAAAGTATTCACAGTGCTTCACTTTTTCCACATTGTGTTATGTTATAGCCTTTTTTCCAAAATGGATTAAATTCATTATTTTCCTTAAAATTCTACAAACAATACCCCATAATGACAACATGAAAGAAGTTTGTTTGAAATCTTTGTAAATTTATCAGAAATAAAAATGTACATACGTATTCACAGCCTTTGCTCAATACTTTGTTGAAGCACCTTTAACACCAATCACAGCCTCGAGTCTTTTTGAGTATGATGCTACAAGCTTGGCACACCTATCTTTAGGCAGTTTCTCCCTTTCTTCTTTGCAGGACCTTTCAAGCTCCATCAAGTTGGATGGGGAGCGTCGGTACACAGCCATTTTTAGATCTATCCAGAGATGTTCAATTGGGTTCAAGTCTGGTCTCTGGCTGGGACACTCAAGGACATTCACAGAGTTGTCCTGTAGCCATTCCTTTGTTATCTTGGTGTGATTAGGGTCGTTGTCCTGTTGGATGAACCTTTGCCCCAGTCTGAGGTCTAGAGCGCTCTGGCGCAAGTTTTCCCTCTATCCTGACTAGTCTCCCAGTTCCTGCCATTGAAAAACATCTCCTCAGCATGATGCTGCTACCGCCATGCTTTACTATAGGGATGGTACTGACCAGGTGTTGGGCCATGCCTGGTTTCCTCCAGACATGACGCTTGCCATTCAGGCCAAAGAGTTCAATCTTTGTTTCATCAGACCAGAGAACTTTGTTTCTCATGCTCTGAGAGTCCTTCAGGTGCCTTTTGGCCAGTCTACCATACAGGCCTAATTGGTGGAGTTCTACAGGGATGATTGATCTTCTGGAAGGTTCTCCTCTTTTCACAGAGAAACCCTGGAGCTTTATCAGAGTGACCATCGGGTTCTTGGTCACCTCCCTGACTAAGGCCCTTCTCCCCTGATCACTCAGTGTGGCCAGGCAGCCCACTGTAGGAAGAGACCTGGTGGATTCAAACTTCTTCCATTTACGATTGATGGAGGCCACTTTGCAGAAATGTTTCTGTACCATTCCCCAGATCTGTGCCTCCATAAAATCCTGTCTCAGAGGTCTTCAGACAATGCCTTGGCCTTCATGGCTTGGTTTGTGCTCTGACATGCACTAACTGTGGGATCTTATATAGACAGGTGTGTGCCTTTCCAAATCATGTCCAATCAACTGAATTTACTACAGGTGGACTCCAATCAAGTTGTAGAAACATCTCAAGAATGATTGGTGGAAACAGGGTGCACCTGAGCTCAATTTTGAGTGTGCTGGCAAAGGCTGTGAATACTCATGTATGTGTGATTTTTTTAGTTTTTTATTTTTAATAAATTTGCAAAGATTTCAAACAAACTTCTTTCATGTTCTCGTTATGGGGTATTGTTTGTAGAATTTTGAGGAAAACAATGAATTTAATCAATTTTGGAATAAGGCTGTAACATAGAAAAAAGTGTGGGAAAAGTGAAGCATTGTGAATACTTTCCGGATGCACTGTATGTGATGGAGAGTGTCTAGGGAGACATGTAGACCACATTGGTAAGATTTACAATAAGACCCCAAGTGAGCTACCAGTAATAGTTATACAGTATGCCATGGATCAGGCTGACCAAAGGATTTTCAAGGGGAAATGTCTTATATGAACAGTCCATCTGGAGTGAATGTTGTCAATCTAGAGACTGTGTTTGTACAATGTAAAAGTACAAAATGGAAGAATGAACAGGGGCACACATCCTCAGCAGCCAAATGACCTGATCCTAACTACCGTATATACAGTCTCAGACATAAATGTGCTCTTCTAGGAAGAGGATCGAGACCTTGGACCTGTCATGGCCCCTCTAGTGTACATGAAACATTTATGTCATATCTATGAGAGTCATCTCTGTCTGCTTTAGAGTAGACCTCTGACCCCCTTGGATGTTCCTGTATCTGCCGGAGGGGGGATCAGATTTGTTGCCCCAGCTGTGTGTATGGGGGTACTGCCTGCCTTCATATTGTTATACTTTTTACTTGTTTTAAAAACCTTTGTGTGCAAACCTACCTTTCACTTATCCCCTCAAGAAGCAACATTTCCGAGCTGTGAAATGCGTTGAGACCAGCCTTCCCCATCTTAGATGCAACATTGGAATGACATTTCTGACATGCCCTTATCACTGGATGTTATTAATTTTATTATTTTTATTTATTATACAGGTTTTATATAGTGCCAACAGTTTGTGCAGCTCTTAACAAAATAAAGACAGACATTACAGTTACATTACAATTTGGTACAAGAGGAATCAGAGGGCCCTGCTTATTAGAGCTTACAATCTAAAAAGGAAGGGTCAATTGATACAAAAGGTAATAGCTGTGGGGGATGAGCTGATGGAGGAAGTAGAACCGTGTTAGTTAGAAGCAGGATAGGCTTCTTTAGAGAGAAGGGTTTTCAGGGATCGTCTAAAGATGGATAGATTAGGAGACAATCGGATAGATTGGGGTAGGGAGTTCCAAAGGATGGGAGAAGCTCCGGAGAAATCCTGGAGGCGAGCATGGGAGGAGGTGACAAGGGAGCTAGAGAGTAGGAGGTCTTGGGAGGACCGAAGAGAGAGGCTTGGTTGGTACTTTGGACTAGTTAGTGATGTAGCTGGGGGCAGAGTTATCTGGATATCACTGAGATTATATGCTGTACATATGGGAATGCTGTAGTGGAGGATTTATAGTACAATACTCTATCAATGTAACTGATGTATGTGGCTTTGTTCTATAGATGAGCATTTTAATATATGTTTTTTTTAAGGGCAATATGGTTATTTTGATACATTTTTGGATTTATCTATATGGTGAATTAAAAATATGTTCTTGCACTTCTTTCTTTTGAATATACTGTACACTCTTGGATGTGGCACCTTCCCACCTTCAGATCTACTTTCTTATTAATTCTGTGTTTGTTCAATGGCAGCATGTCACTCCTATCCTATCGGATCTGTACTAAATTGGATGAGCCCCTGGTCTTCCCTCCCCCTTTTTTCAGCATGTCACTTCTGTAATTAAAGTTGATTTGCCTCATAGTAAAATTTGGGAGCAGTACATTGGGTTTTGTACCAGGCACCCCACCGTCTCCAAATAGATTTCAAAATGAAAGGATTAACAGGCATCTTTCTAAACTCTAACCTATCCCTAAAGCCTGGTACACAGTGCTATTTCTAGTCGGAGCCACTGTACTAACATTCGGGTGTTAGTACAGCGATCTCACCTGCTGAGCTATTGTGTTCTGACAGTGGGACGGCCCCCATGCCAAAACACTCCGGTCAGCGCTCTCAGCCACTGGTTACCAACCTGTCCATTCAGTCTATCCCTTTCACATTTACATTTATCTAAGCTTAAAAAAATTTTATCTCAATATATTCTTTTTAAAAATGAGCTCATCATTTTTTTATTTAAAATGTACGTGTTCTTAATGGAGATCTGCAAAAATTGCCTGGAGCTCCTAAGAAGCCAGACCAGGGGACGGCTGTGTCTCTGAAAGTGCATTTCGTCAGAAGATGAAAAATGTATTGTACAGAGCAGACTTACGGATTTTTGACTCATGAAAACTCATGTTTTAATTATAGAGAGATTATTTCATTGGCTTCAATGGATCAATAGTACAATTACCAGGAGGACTTTAGACGACGATCTGACACTTTAATGGATGTTTGAGAGATAAGAGAATTATCTATATTACATGTTTATGTATTACTGTGTATAAATATAGCATTATTTGGGAATGTGTTTGGAATGCTATTTTCAATCAAAAGGGTTTCTCCTTACCAACTTAAAAAAAAATAAAAAATCAACTCTTACATCCCAAGAATAAACTAGATTCTTCCCATGTGTATTTTATATAAACAAATATATAAAGAGCTCAGCTCAGATCCAGCTTGAGTGAAAAAAAATCAGTTGGGTCCTCCATCATTGCCTTAAAATAAGAAAAACAGCTCCTAGCTGCTATACTCTCCTGATCTCCAGGGCTGTCCACCACGGGCTCATCAATCAAGCATTGCATGGTTGAATGACACCCAATGTTATTCATCCCATTTTCTCCGAGCTAGTAAGCCAGGGCTTGGACCCACCTCTTTACCACTAGGTCATAATTAAGGTTACCAGTAGTAAGGTCCTGAGGAAGGAAAGAACAGGCCAGAGCTCAACCATAATAGTTTTGCTTGGTCTTTTCACGCTAATTCTAAGCAATGCAGGAGCAATTTAAACCCAAGTTAAAGTAACACAAATACATGTTGCATTTTACTTAATTCTGAGCCTGACACCTATGCACTTAAATCCCTATACTGACATATGACGAGTCAGCACATCTGTGCCAATTTGATCCAATTTATTATTTTTATTTGATGGTTTTCCCAAAATCTCTTTTGTCCATTTACCTTTTTTTTTTTCTTTTTTTTTTTTTGCCTCCCTGGCCAAATTTAGTTAAATAATTGGAGATCCAGTTTCACTTGGCTGCTCCTTTACAAACAGACCTGCATGTCTGCCCTTAGAAAATCACATTCAGTTGAACAAAGGGGGTGAGTTAATATAAAATATTGTTTCTTTTTTTTTTTTTAAGAATTGAGTATAGTTTTTGAACATTTTACAAAGTACAAGAATACATCTCCGGTATGAATTTGAGGTCAACATAAAAAAATGATTGCATATGTATGTGTTCATTGATCTAGGCTTCAAAAATTAGGAACGTATAATATATGCTTATAATGTTGTGTCAAGGAAAAAGAGGGAGAATATTCCCAAGATGAATACCAAATTATCAGATATCTATAACAATGGTGAATTAAAAGCATTCCTAACACTAAAGCACAATGCTACCTCTTAACCTTTCTTTTGCCTTGACCATTAAAGCAACTCAGAAAAAATAAAAGAAATAAAAAAAGCCTTTAAAAGTACAATACTTACAAGTCCCATCACCAGTGTCTATTTTGTTTTATTGTTCATTTATCTTCTTTTAGCCAAGTAAATATGAAATATGAAATATTCATATTATGTGGTCTTCTATTCAGGTACTAGATAGCATCGGAGACTCCTTTTATAAACAGTGGAAAAAATAGTGCGCTAATCCAATTTATACATACGGTATATCCAAAATTAGTAGAAAAAAAAAATCTGCCACTAACAGTAGAATGAGTAATATGTGTAATGAGACACCATGGTGAATAAATAATAAAATGATTCAACTATAAAAAACAACTATAAAAAACAATAAGTGTAAAAAACATCCCACACAATCATTTCAGGTCTAGGATCCTTCCTTAGACACTTTGCTTCAACATGTGCCCGCTAGTGAAAACAATTCAGTGATCTGTACCACCAGTGCCACCTCCAGGTGAATTGGCTGCTCACCTTAGGAATAGACCTCTTGGGTCTAATCACGCCTTTTGGTTTACTGGTCTTTAGTAATCCTCATGGGAACCACCGCTGTATACTTAAAGTGGGGTTCCACCCAAAAAAACAAAAATACCTGAAAAATTCTAAAAAAAAAAACAAAAAAACTTACCTCTAAATGCCTGTTGCTAGGTGGTCCCTCGTAGTCTGCCTCTTCCTTTGCCTGGGCTGGTGACATCACTTCCCCCTCGGCACAGGAAGGGCTCGGCTCTGCTCCCTCCCTCCTGTCAATCATCTGGGACCCATCACAGGTCCCAGGTGATTGAGCGGCCAATCACGGCGCGCGGCGCCGCTCGCGCATGCGCAGTGGGTGCCAGGCTGTGAAGCCTTTAAATGCCACATGTACACATAAGATAACATTGGGGAGAGTTCAGGGGCTGCTTAAAAAAAACGCCCAAATGCTCCTAAACGTCTATTGAACAGCTGAAGTGTAGATGAGGCCTTAGGAGGAACTTATCTTGAGTGCTCCAGGCGTGATCTGGGCCCCAACATGCTGCTCAGCAGGGATAGGGTTTAATACAGACTGAGAGACTGTTACTGTAACATTGTCCCTAAGGCAGGACCCTCCCTATTATAGTGTTTAGGGGTCATTTTCTGGGCTTTTGGCTTGCTATCAACTGTATACTCGCATTGCTACTGTGTATATGTTTGTTTGCCAACTGCATATCCTATTTTCTAATATCTTAATTTGAGGATTTGTCATTTCCATATCTATGGTTGCTGCATATATACATATAAATATATTGTTACAACAAATATCCCCTCTTCAGCCTGGGTGTGTCAAGGAGCATAGTGCTGCTTTAAGAGTTGCTGGCTTTGGGGTAAGTGCTACAATACAAAGTTACTCATTTTATTTAATTATATTCGTCATGTTAGAATGACTCGTTTTTGGAATTTGTTTTGTATATTTAGATTTGTTTCATATATTCATAAATGATTAGAAATTCAAAATTTGAATTTCGGAAGACAGCTATATTCATGCTATTTTATTTTATTCTATTCTATTTTTTATATTCTATTCCACTGTATTATTTTATATTCTTTTATTTTCTATTCTATTCTAGTCTATTCCTGTATTTTCTATTCTAATCTCTTCTATTCTTTTTATTCTATTCCATCATTTTATGTTCTATTCTATTTTATTTTATGCCATTCTATTCTATTCTATTCTATTCTATTCCATCCCCTTATTTTATATTCTATTCTATTTTAATCTATTATTTTCTATGAGCCCATTGACAGCAAAGGGACTGCCTGCACAGGGATGCACGGAACACCTGTACATCTCTGTGCGGGTAAACATGGCCCGAACACCACCCCATGTAATCGAGGCCTAAAGCAAAAAATGCAAACAAATGCAGCCACCACATCTAAGGGCTGGTAAATTACAATATATTGCAATATGTTAGATTAGATAAACTTTAACCAAACCCTTTTATTTATTCCTTAAATTTTAAAGTGAAAGTCCATTATAAAACTAAAATCCCTGCATCTATAGACACCCACAATCTAACACAAACTTATCTAGCCCTGTAAAGAAAAAATCCGTATGCTTACCTTTTTGAAGTCGATCCGGCCTGATCCCACGCTGAGCTGTCATCTGCGGCTTCACTGTGGAGGCGGGTGCAGAGGACACAGCTGACAACGGAAGCCCCATAGTAGCGTTATGGGTGACGTCACTCCCCATTCATTTCACAGACACTGTCACCTGTGTCCTCTGCAGAGCTTCCGCCATTGGAGATCGGGTCGGATTGGCATCAAAAAAGGTATGTATGCGGATTTTTATTTACAGGGCTAGATAGGTTAGTGTTAGATCATGGGTGTCTATAGATGCAGGGATTTTAGTTTTAGGATGGACTTCCACTTTAACCACTTGCCGACCAGCCACTGGAGTTCTACTGCGGCAGAATGGCGTGGCTGGGCGAAATGACGTTATGTTACATCGCTTCGCCCTGTGGTTGCTCGCCCCAGAAGCCGATGCGAGTGCCTGGCGGTCACGATCACCGCCTGGCTCCCGCGATCGCTGCTGACACACGGAGAACCGGGATCTGTGTGTGTAAACACACAGTTTCCGGTTCTCTGAGGGGAGAAGAGACAGATCGTCTGTTCATACTGAGTATGAACAGCATTCTGTCATCTCTCCTACACAGTCCGCTCCCGCTTCAGTTAGAACACACACTAGGGAACACAATTAACCCCTTGATCGCCCCCTAGTGTTAACCCCTTCCCTGACAGTGACATTTTTACAGTAATCAATGCATTATTATAGCACTGATCGCCGTATAAATTCCAATGGTCCCAAAAATGTGTCAAAATTGTCCGATGTGTCCATCCAGATAAAAATCGCAGATCGCCGCCATTACTAGTAAAAAAAAAAATTAATAATAAAGATGCCATAAAACTATCCCCTATTTTGTAGATGCTATAACTTTTGCACAAACCAATCAGTATACGCTTATTGCAATTTTTTTTTACCAAAAATATGTAGAAGAATACATCGGCCTAAACTGAGGAAAAAATTGTTTTTTATACATATTTTTGGGGGATATTTATTATAGCAAAAAGTAAAAAATATTGCGTTTTTTTCAAAATTTACGCTCTTTTTTTGTTTATAGCGCAAAAAATAACCGCAGAGGTGCTCAAATACCACCAAAAGAAAGCTCTATTTATGGGGGAAAAAGGACGTCAATTTTGTTTGGGTGCATTGTCACACGACTGCGCAATTGTCAGTTAACCACATCCCTACCAGGCCATAGCCGAAAGATGGCTGCAGCATGGTCGGTTTATTCTGGGAGGGCGTCCACGGACGTCCTCCCAGAATCTTGCTCCCACGCACCACCGGGAACATCCTTGACCGCCGGTGCATCACGGATCACGGTAAATGACAGCTGACAGCGGGCATTTACCACATGATCGCTCCGTCAAATGACGGAGTGATCACTTCTAAACAAACCGGCGTCACGTCCGGTTCCTCTCTCCCCTCCCCGTACCTATTGGTACAGTGTGAGGGGAGAGGGGAGAGATAAAGTGCTGCAGCACTGTGGGCTGGATGTGTAGTGCCCACAGAGCTGCTCTGTGCCCAATCCAGCCATCCATCCATTCATCCCATCCATGCTCACAGAAGTACTCATCCATCCCATCCATACTCATCCATGCTCAGAAGTACTCATCCATCCATCTCATCCATACTCATCCATGCTCACAGAAGTACTCATCCATACATCCCATCCATACTCATCCATGCTCAGAAGTACCCATCCATCCATCCCATCCATACTCATCCATGTTCAGAAGTACTCATCCATCCATCCCATCCATACTCATCCATGCTCAGAAATACTCATTCATCCATCCCATCCATGCTCAGCAATACTCATCCATTCATACTCAGCAATACTCAGCAATACTCAGCAATACTTATCCATCCATCCATGTATCCATCCATACTCGGCAATACTCAACCATCCTCAGCAATACTCATCCATCCATCCATACTCAGCCATACCCAGCCCTCCACATTCATGGCTCAACCATGCTTAGCCATCCCCATCCACAGCTTATCCATGTCACTACAGTGCCTCAAAGTGTAATAGGTAGTCAAATTAAATTTGATATTTATGCCCCCAGAACACCTGATGGTTCTCCCTGCATGTTGGTCCTCTCTATGTGGCCAGGCTGTGTAAAAGTCTCACACATGTGGTATCGCCGTACTCAGGAGGAGTAGGAGAATCTATTTTGGGGTGTAATTTTTGCCAAGTACATGCTATGTGTTAGAAATATAAATGGACAACTTTATGTAAAAAAAAAATGCGTTTTCATTTTCTTTCCACATTTTCCAAAAACTAGAAAAAAATGACATGTTCAAAAGACTCGATATGCCTCATAGATTATACGTTGGGTTGTTTTCTTTCCAAAATGGGGTCATTTTTGGGGCATTTCCATTGTCCTGGTGCCCCAGGACCTTCAAAAGTGTAAGAGGTAGTCAAGAAATTAGATGTGTAATTTATGCCCCTAGAACGCCTGATGGCGCTCCCTCAATGTTGGGCCTCTGTATGTGGCCACGCTGTGTAAAAGTCCCACACATGTGGTATCACCATACTCAGGAGGAGTAGTAGAATGTATTTTGGGGTGTAACTTGTGGTATGCATATGCTGTGTGTGAGAACTAACCTGATAATATGGCACTTTTGTGAAAAAAAAAAGAAAAGAAAAAAAAATCTTTATTTTGCAAAGAAATGTGGGAAAAATTTACAACTTCAAAAAACTCACCATGCCTCTTTCTAAATACCTTGGAGTGTCTACTTTCCAAAAAAAGGGTCATTTGGGGGGTATTTGTACTGTCCTGACTTGTTAGGGTCTCAAGAAATTAGATAGGCTGTCAGTACTTCAAGTGTGATCAATTTTCAGTGATTGGCACCATAGCTTGTAGACTCTATAACTTTCACAAAAACCAAATAATATACACTGATTTGGATTATTTTTACCAAAGATATGTAGCAGTATAAAATTTGGCCAAAATTTTTGAAGAAAAATTCTTAATTTGCTAAATTTTATAACAGAAACAAAGAAAAATGTATTTTTTTTTTTCAGAATTTTCGGTCTTTTTTTATTTATAGCGCAAAATATAAAAAACCCAGCAGTGATTAAATGCCACCAAAAGAAAGCTCTATTTGTGTGAAAAAAAGGACAAACATTTCATATGGGTACAGTGTTGCATGACTGAGTAATTGTCATTCAAAGTGTGAGAGCACTGAAAGCTGAAAATTGATCTGGTTAGGAAGGGGGTTTAAGTGCCTAGTTGTCAAGCGGTTAAAGCGACACAGTGCTGAATGGCAAAAAGCGCTCTGGTCAGGAAGGGGGTAAAATCTTCCGGGGCTAAAGCGGTTAATAATTAACTGAAAATGAAACCCCATAACCTTAAAACATACCTATGCTTTTCATATGTACGGTAAATCAGCAATTTTGTTGTGAGTTTGGTGTGATCTTGAATAGTAAAAAGTTTCTGGTTATTTACTGCGTTGTAATTATGAAACTACAGTATATAACAACCCTCTTAAAGCTGTTCTAACTATTAGAGAAATAGGTTATTGAGCAATAAAGAATGCAATTCAAGAGGAAGACTGAAGACTCACAGAGACACAATGTGGGTCCGCTCCGAGCCTTTACACTGCAATGAAATATCTTTGAGGTTAAGAAGTAATAAACGTTTTCCTTTGATCTGATTCTTAAAATTCCAACATGTTCACATTTTTCTGTATCATTATTATACAAAACTCATATAGCACCAACAATTTGCGCAGCACTTCTATATTGTTCTGATATCTCTCCAGCCTAGACAAAAGTAAACCACGATGTTGGTTAAGAAATAATACAAATTTTCCATGACCTGAATCTTAAAATCCAACCTGCTCACATTTTTTCTACATTGTTCCGGACTTGTTGAAAACATTTTCTTTTTTTTCCCTTTGTCGTCTGAATTCTTTCTGAACTGCTAGGTGTAGCTGTGACATCTAGTTCAAGGTAGAGTAAGAGGTTTTATGTAATGCGGGAAAATATGAATAAAAGACCAACATGTTTCCCCATCTGGACCCGCCATCCCAGTGATCAGCCGACTTTACTGGCTTTGGGGATTAAGTACGATGACACATCTGTCAGATCATTATGTAAAAAGGACTACCGTGCGCTGCAGACCTGATGCAAGCCTATGTGCCATTATTTAAACATCATTTTATGACATTGCATCAAAATGTCTTTATGTCGGTGTTGTGAGAGTCGTTAACCGTGCTTTTTAAGTCAGATTACAGCTATCCCCTTCTTGGCCGCCAAACTGATTTAAATGTCAGCCCCAGTAGAGTGAGGAAAAACTGCTTTTGTACCGATATAACAGCCACTGTATTCCTATAAAATCTTCTTTTTTCCCTACACTCTCTACAGCCAGTCATTGTTCCTAACAGCAACTCCGGTGTATATAATACTACTTGTATCTGATATGTGTTATAATATTTTATAAACCTACTGTTAAAAGAGCAGTATAGCCAAAGCTTTTATAGCTGCAGTGGCACTGCCCCTCTAATCCATGTGCCCGGCCTCCTAATCTCCATGCAGGGCGCAGGGACACATGGAGTTCCATGTGGGTTTTTTATGAAGCACATGATTAGAGCCGGAGTGCTGCGAGTGCATGTGGGCTGCGAGTGCGCGTGGTCTGTGAGTACACGTGGGCTGCGAGTGCAGGTGGGCTGCGAGTGCACGTGGGCTGCGAGTGCACTTAGACTGTATGAGGGCTGCGAGTGCACGTGGACTGTGAGTCACATGGGCTGCGAGTGTATGTGGGCTGCGAGTACACATGGGCTACGAGTACACGTGGGCTGCAAGTGCATGTGGGCTGCGAGTGCACATGGGCTGCGAGTGTGCGCAGTCAGCGAGTACACGTGGGCTGCGAGTACATGTGGGCTGTGAGTGCACATGGTCTGTGAATGCACATGGGCTGCGAGTGCATGTGGGCTGCGAGTGCGCGTGGTCTGCGAGTACACATGGGCTGTGAGTGCAGGTGGGCTGCGAGTGCACGTGGACTGCGAGTGCACATGGGCTGCGAGTGCACTTAGACTGTACGTGGGCTGCAAGTGCACGTGGACTGTGAGTCACATGGGCTGCGAGTGTATGTGGGCTGCGAGTACACGTGGGATGCGAGTACATGTGGGCTGCGAGTACACGTGGGCTGCAAATGCGTGTGGGCTGCAAGTACACATGGGCTGCGAGTACACATGGTCTGCGAGTGCACGTGGACTGTGAGTGCACATGGAGTTTTCTGGAGGTCACTATGAACCATCTCTGGCTATTTTTTTCTGCTTCTTCGGCTTACCCTAACGGTACTCTGAGGACCGTCACCACTTGTATCCCACTTTTCTTTTCTGGACATTTTCTACAAAATGCATTGGACTCAACTGGAGGCTAAACCAATTACAGCTCTAAGCCAACAAACACCAATCCTCATTAGACATGTGCGATTAGTATTAGAAATTCGTACGAATTTCCGGAAATTCGTACATTCGTGAGGATCCGAAATGACGAACTTCGGATAAATTTATCATAACGAACTTTCGTTATTGTTACGAAAAGTTAACGAACCTAAAAGTTAAAAACCCCAGGAAGTCAGCACAGCACAGGGATGGTGGGAGCCCCTCATAATGATAAATTTATCATAATGAACCTTCGTTATTGTTACCAAATGTTTAAGAACGAAAATTCGTATTTCGTCCGAATTGAATTTCGGACACGAATTACGAATCAATTTTAATACGGAACGGAATGAAACAAATTTATTGACGGTGGACATGTCTGCCCCTCATTATTAAACTCTTTCTTGCCACTATGGACACACAAGGGTGCAGATGCTGTGGTGGGAGGCAGCTGAAAGAAGTTGAGAAAAGGTTTGAATAACGCCACCTCTAAAAGTGATGCCTAAAGCAAACTCTCATAGAGCCCCAGTTAAAAATCTCGGCGATAGTGGTAATGGTAGTTTCATGGTAGTTAAAAAAGGAATGAAAAAAGCATTTATGTAGTAGAGTGTGAATGCTAGGACATATGAGACACAAGAACCTGAGCTAGATATGAATAAATAAGGAAAAGTGGGGGATTTTCCTGTCAGCAGGTCTAGTAAGGAAAGTAACCCCTTCACTTTTGCGCCATTACCAAAAGAATCAAGCCTGAACGGCGAGCAGAGAAGAGACGTGAGGTCCACAGGGCTGTAATAGAGAACAAAGATCTCCTAATAGGTTCCAGATTTCTCAAGAATAACAGCTCATGTGTAATAGCAAGCAGACAAATCCCAATAAATGTATTATACAGTGTGCTGCATAAACCTTTCGTAAGGAGAGAAGGAATGGAATAAAGTGAAAAGGAATCAGTGAAGCGCTCAGTAGGGATCTCACTAGATATACGAAACATCATTATTCACACAGATGAAAGGTCCTAAATAATCAGGATTTAAGCCAGCGTGCACACACACAGCTTCCAGGCTGTAAACCTGAATTATAACAAATCTGTCCACCCTTTGGGCTGCTGTACAACGCCCCCCCCCCCCCCCCCCGGTACAAAACACTAGAGCTTGTAGTTTGGGGACAGTTACCAGGCTTTTCATTTAAAGCCCTGAAGTTTGATCAGATAAATAAATCTAAGGTGCAGTAAAGGTGTGCAAATACACAGTAATACTGTTTATTCTCTCTGGAAAATAGCCACAGCCTGAGTAGAAAAGCCTGTCTTCTGCCAGCATAGTGCACAGAAGAACTACAGCTCCCCTGCTGAGTCAGAGCTAGAGCTGTCCAATCAGCAAGAAACATGAGCTTTTTCTGAGTGCAGAGTTATTAGTCCAACTCAATAGAGAGTGTGTCAAGCCTCATACACACGATCGGATTGTTGGCCAACGAAACCATGGACTTTTGTCCGAAGGGCGTTGGCCCAAACATGTCTTGCATACACACGGCACACAATTGTTGGCCAACAATTATAAACGTAGTGATGTACTACGTGGTTTTTCAGCTCTTTAGCGCCACCCTTTGGGCTCCTTCTGATAATTTTGTATTGGAAGAAGTTTGGTGAGTGTTGATTTGCGCTTTTCTTTTGTGTTTTTCATTTAGCGCTTTTCAGTTCGCGATTGTCATTTTGTGCTTTTCAGTTCGTTTCTCAGCCATGTTGCGGAATCAGAGGAGATAACGTGTTATTTATTATTGGCCTTGGAGTTATTGCTTTGACATTATTTTTTTGGTTGAATAATGATTTCATTTGTTATATTTTCTATATTTTTGGATGCATAGAATGCACTTTTTGGTTAAGTTCTATTGGCAGATATCATGTCTAATTTTATTTGTTTTCTTTTTTTAATGCACAATAAAAAAAATTATGGAGAATAAGGCTATTTTCACACTGAGGCGTATGTAAAAATAGCACCTGTGTAGCGCCTGTAAAGAGCCTCTCCTGTGTCTCCAGTGTGAAAGCCCGAGGGCCTTCACACTGGAGCGGTGCGGTTGCAGGACGGTCAAAAAAGCCCTGCAAGCCGCATCTTTGCAGCGCTGTAGGAGCGGTGTAGTCACCGATCCTAAAGCGCCCCTACCCATTGAAAACAATAGGTCAGCGCCGCCAAACCACCGGGAAAAGTGCCGCTGCAGAGGCGCTTTGTCGGCAGTTTTAACCCTGTTTCGGCCGCTAGCGGGGGTTAAAACCGCCTTGCTAGCGGCCGAATATCGCCACTAAAACGACGGTAAAGCGGCGCTAAAAATAGCGTCGCTTTACCGCCGACGCCCGCCCGTCCCAGTGTGAAAGTAACTATGTTGGAAGTAGGCAGTTACATTTAAAAAAATAGACAAGGGACACCGGCATAGTTGTATCTTTGATCTTAAAAACTACGAGATAATGGTATTAAGATGAATATACCTTCTTAGAAGAAGAAAGTATTAACAGCACATTCAAATTGTGTTATGTGTACCTACGACTAACCATTGATTGGAACCATATGGTTCATTAGAATAAAAGAGATAAAAATAAAAAATGGCTTAAGAAAATTACTCTAAAACCAAAACCACAATAAACCTTGGCAGGGTTCAATAATGATAAAATCCAAGGAAATTCGTAAAGTCATATACAATAATACCAAAATTCAAAATACTCAATATAGAAAAACACTCTGTTGTAGAGTTATCCTCTTGAAGTAAGTCCCCTGCATGCAAGTGAGAGCAGTAGTAAAATTACAGCTTAGAATCATGTCCATGCATGCAGGTAAGTGCAGTGGTAAAATCTCAGCTTCTAATTCACATAGAACTTGATGCTTTTTCGCAAGATGGAAAACCTTCACCAAAACACCGTGTGACTAGTCCCTTATGTGTGTATGCTTACCAGAGGTAAGAATCAAAAAAGCCTTTAATCTCCTTCACTGCACTGCTCAGCTCCTTAGCCATCACTGATCATAATCCTCCAGGTTATGATCGCCCTCTGAAGACGTAATGACGAAACGCATCAGGGCGTAACCACACGACTCACAGCTTCAGTCAGGCAGCGTCATCCCAGGACTCATCAAGGTAGGCGGGACGATTTGAAACTCCGACTCAGCGAGGCGACCTGCAAACGACTTCTGCGGCGACTTGCAAAACGACTTCTGTATAGAAGCCTATGCAAGTCGCCCCAAGTCGCCCCCAAAGTCATACAGGAACCTTTTGTACAGAACGGGAGGCGACTTGTCAGGCGACTAGGTCACCTGACAAGTCGTCCCTGTGTAAATGGGCTCTTAAGAACTAATGAAAATTAAGGTACCTAAAATATCAAAGTAAATGAATTAACATTTATTTTTATGTTAAAATTATAAGCCAAAAGAATCATTTTTTTCAGTGTACTGTCCTCTACTGTCAGCTGCTAGTATTACACTGTAATATATAATTATGTATGTTAGTTCCTGACCCTGGGGGGTTTGGAAAAGATCCTGGAAAGGAGGAAGTGGAGAGAGAGAAGGTCTCAGCTACATGCCCTATCCAGGCTACTAATACCAGATCAGAACAGAAGATTATTGCCAGATAACTAGGATTGCATTTCAGGCTGGTTGGGTAATGGCTGGAGGGTCTTCTCATCACCACAGATCGTGTCTTCAGGTCTCAGACACAAAGACAGATTCTGCATCATTCTCAGGGGCCCCTGCAACTGGACTTTGCTGTGACATTCATCTGGAAGTATCCCTATTATCTCTATCACCCCCATCAAATCATTCTCTGCAGCTATTACCTTTTGTACCACCACCCCCTCCCTTTAGAATGTAAGCTCTATGAGCAGGGCCCTCCTGTCCCTTTTGTATTGAACTGTACCGTAATTGTCTTGTCCCCCCTCTACATTGTAAAGCGCTGCGTAAACTGTTGGCACTATATAAATCGGGAATAATAATAATATTAACCACTTAAGCCCCAGACTATTTGGCTGGCCAAAGCCCAGAGCACTTTTTGCGATTTGGCACTGCGTCGCTTTAACTGACAATTGCGCGGTCGTGCGACGTGGCTCCCAAACAAAATTGATGTCCTTTTTTCCCACAAATAGAGCTTTCTTTTGGTGGCATTTGATCACCTCTGCGATTTTTATTTTTTGTGCTATAAACAAAAAAATAGCGCCAATTTTGAAAAAAACGCATTATTTTTTTATTTTTTGCTATAATAAATATCCCCAAAAAATATATAAAAAAAAAAATTTTTTCCTCAGTTTAGGCTGATACGTATTTTTCTACATATTTTTGGTAAAAAAAATCGCAATAAGCGTTTATTGATTGGTTTGCGCAAATGTTATAGCGTCTACAAAATAGGGGATAGTTTTGTGGCATTTTTGTTGATAATTTTTTTTTTTACTAGTAATGGCGGCGATCAGCGATTTATATTGTGACTGCAACATTATGGCGGACACGTCGGACAATTTTGGCGCTATTTTGGGACCATTCACATTTATACAACGATCAGTGCGATTAAAAATGCATTGATTACTGTGTAAATGTGACTGGCAGTGAAGGAGTTAACCACTAGGTGGCGCTGTAGGGGTTAAGTGTGTCCTAGGGAGTGATTCTAACTGTGGGGGGGAGGGGCTGTGTGTGACATGACACTGATCACCGCTCCCGATTACAGGGAGCAGAGATCAGTGAGAGAGTTATTAGGCAGAACGGGGAGATGCTTGTTTACATTAGCATCTCCCCGTTCTTCCTCACCGTGAAACGATCGCGGGTATCCCCGCGGACATCGAGTCCGCGGGACCCGCGATCACGGTCACGGAGCTCCCGGTAGGCAAGCGCGCGCGCCCCCGCAGGCCGCCTCTTAAAGGGCAATGTACAGGTACGTTAATCTGCCTGTACGTGCCCTTCTGCCGCAGTATATGTGCGTGAGGTGGTCGGGAAGCAGTTAATAACTATATACACCGGGTTTCCAGCAGGATTCCCATCAAGCCCTTTGCTGATAGTATCTGTTTGTACATTGAACCTATGTACTGTTATTAATGTCTTCTTATGTAAAGCTTGTATTATTTCTATACTGGTGTACATTTATATTACCTTATGGTTAATGGTATATGCTTGCTGCAGTAGTTCTTCTGCTTCCAATTACTTTGATTAGATTACTGGTTTCAGTAGGGAATGGGAATCCCCTCTGTTCACAGAAGCCCTGTCCTGGGTATAGGCACTGCCAACATTATTTTCAATCCCAATCTTCCACTTAGCGAAGGTTCATGTTTAGGTTTAGTGCAATATCCAGTTTGGGGAAGCATTTCTCATAACCCCCCAAAAAAGGGCTACATTAGTCTTGGAGTAGGGGAAGGTTGAATCCCTAGTCAGCTTATTTTTTTCTTGTTTTTGTCCTGTGAGGGAGATTTCACTTCACTTACTTTCCTGCAGAAGCAGCAGTAAGGAAATCTCTACGAAGTAGGGGAATTCCTCTCTTACACAGTTGCCACCAGGACAGATGTCCACATTGGAAGATTTTCCCTCATCTTCTGTCTTGGTGGCCACTGTACACTTTTGACTTAACATCACCTAATGTCTTTGACAAATAGAGAGGGTTAATCTCTCCAGTGGAGACACACAGTAATAAAAATCTGAAAGGGGTTCTAGCCCTTCTCTAATTCATTAAAAAGAAAAAAAAAAGAATGATTAGTGCTATTTAGTGCTATGAATACAATTTTAAGATCTGCGATTTACCATACCTGAAACTAAATAAACTAGCACGCATGGTTCCCAGTCTACAGAGGTACCTTGTTGTGGCAGTGTGGATCCACATATATTTGTGTAGGGTAGGGGCACAAAAGTACCTGGTATAGATCTCCAAATCGGTCACCAGATGTTATGATAGTTTGGGTTGGGTTTGGGAACCCTTTAGTGAAGAGTAGGCAGTGTACGTGCCTAGAAAGCCACTGGGAGTCCCAAGAGTAGTGAGTGGGGTGTACAGTAAAGAGTGCGGTAGTGGAAGCCCTACCATTGTCAGTATGGGGCATCTTGGGTGAAAGGCTCTGTATATATTGTCTGGCTAGAGTCCAACTGGGAGTTGGTCATGGGAAAAATGGCAAGGACCAAGGCATGGCAAAGATGTAATCTTTGAGGTTCCAGGCTTCTTGGCGTTTCCCCTTATAAGGAGGGAAGCAAGGAAGGAGAGTTGCAGGAATTTATAGGACTACTCACATCTCACTGGCTTGGTATGGACTACCCCTTGGCTCAGCTTTCATCTCTCATGTTCTCTACCTATTTGCAACTAAGTTATGTGCCATCACCACTGGGATGACTAAAAGGATATACAGTATATGTAAATCAACAGTAAAGAATTAAAAGGCTATTTGTATTGTGTTGTTTTGATCTATTGGGTGGCGCTAGTTTGGCCAGGCCAGGGTTTCCCAAGGTGCTTCTGATTGGTGCTCAGCGGAGAATACTGTGCCCATTGCTCAGAGTGTCTAAGAGGACCAATGCTACGCAGGAATGGGTTAAAAAGCACAGGTCCCCCAAAACATGGATGTACACGTGGAGGACATGCAGCTAAGACACATCACAGCATTTGTATCTTGATTGACACTGGGGAATTTTTTTTGTTTTACAACCGCTTGCTCTGAATTGCCCCATTAGATCACATGTCTAAGAACGCATGTAGAAACAATAATAATGCTACCACATCCATTTAATGTGCTCTGCATTTTAGTATGTTCACAGTATAGTATAAATGGATGGATGCAAAGTAAGGTGGGAGACAATTATCAAGGCTTACCTGTCCTGCACTGGCGATCTCTACTCTCTTCAAGAGTTGCAATGCCCAGAGATTCATCTTCATGCAACATGCCTCTGAAAGTGCCATAATCCAGGCCTTCCACCAGTTGCTGTGATTCCATCCAACGGCTCTTGCATCACGGCAGGACACAGTAGTGACGTAAGGGCCGGTAAATGGAAACAATAGCACTCATCGGGGGACTAGGAATCCCACACAACTGGAAGTACTGTATGTGGGATGATAAGGATTCTCAGAGCACTGTAATTCTTGAAGATAATGAAGATCACTTCTGTTGTTAGCAGGACAGGAGTCTGCATCCATGGTCAATTTCCTGTAGACTTTGAATATCTGTTAGGTTACATTCACACAGATGATGTAGGCTGGTGCAAATTGCAGTGGCAGAAATCTTCCTGATTCCTACTGCATCTGTGCTGCCACTGGCCCTCTTCACTATAATGACAGTTCACCAGTGGTGGCTCTCTGCACAGCCAGTGATTACTAGCGGTACACACAATGCGTCCAGCAGCCATCACCGCAGGTAATCGCTGACTGTCCAGACAGCTGCAAATAGCTGTAGCTGCTAGATAGATAAATGCCCAGAGAACCTCATCATCATGTGGGATGATAAGGGTTTCTGAGCTCAGTAACCCCGAAAGAGAGTGAAGATCCCTTCCAGGAGAGGAATCTGAGTCCATGGTCAATTTTATGTAGACCTTGAATATCTGATAGATAGACGGACGGACGGACGGACGGACGGACGGACGGACGGACGGACAGACAGACAGACCAGAGAATCCTCTAAAGCCAGCCATAGACGGTTCAAATCTAAGCTGGTTCCTCAGGAACCAGCCAAGATTCAAAGCATGTATGGGCAGGCTGAATGTACCCAAGCTGATCGATCAATCAACTTAGGTACAACCAGATTGTTCAGCCGATTATTGCCAGTGGCTATAGCTGGCGGCTATAGTGGATTGATTTACTAAAATTGAAGAGTGTAAAATCTGTTGCAGTTCTGCATAGAAACCAATCAGCTTCAAGGTTTTTTTTTTTTGGAAAAGCTTAATTCAACATGCTGAAATTAGATTGGCTACCATGCACAGCTGCACCATATTTTGCACTTTCTGGTTTTAGTAAATCAACCCCTATGAGTTTTCCGGCTCCCCCCCTCCCCAGGACAGGACACAGGGGTAAGGTATGGACTGGTGGGAGGAATTACAGCATTCAGTGTTGGACTAGGAATCCAACACAACAGGAAGTATGTGGGATTACAAAGATTCTCAGAGCACCGTAGCTTTTGAGGCAATAGGAGGTTGGACAAGAATCTGTCTGATTCCATGATCAGTTTCCGTTAATCATGAACATTTGTTACAGGATAGATAGATAGATAGATAGATAGATAGATAGATAGATAGATAGATAGATAGATAGATAGATAGATAGATAGATAGATAGATAGATAGATAGAGTACGAAGTTACATAGACAGTGCCCAGAGAACCTTCTTCATCCGATATACTTCTAGGAGTGTCATATTCCTGGTCCCCCACTGACTGCTGTGGTTCGATCCATAAATAGACAGATACATACATAGTCAGTGGCGGCCCGTTCATTAGCCCCTGATCTACATGGGGGGGGGGGGGATGCATGTATTCCAATGGGGGGGTTCGAAGCACGTGATTAGAGCCAGAGGCTCTAATAGGTTTCGAAATAGGGTGGGCTCAGGGCACTGAGCACTGCAGTCCGAGCACTAAGTTGTGTGACACTAGCGATGAATATTCGCTATTGCCACATTAATTCTCCTCCCGGCCAAACGGGAAGCAAGTCTGAGACCCGTTTCCCGATTGGCCAAATAGAGAAGCTACGAGGAGATGCAAGGAGAGGAGACGAGAAGCAGGAGAAGCTAGCCGGCCGCCCGTCCGTCGCCCGGAGGGAAGCCTGGGGTAAGTGTTGCGGCTGGGTGGCCGACCGACCGGGGAGAAGGGTAAGGTGCGGGTGGATGGCTGTGCACTGTTTGCCGCCCCCCCCCAAAAAAAAATACCACCGGCCGCCACTCTACATAGCATATCTTGTCTTCCATTTTAGCAGAGACATAGTTAGGAAGGTTTGCAACATGAGTGTTTTTCTTTGTGTTGCATAAGAACTCTTGGAACTGATATTTCTGTGACACAGGTGGAAACATTACTTTTTGTCAAGACCCCCTGTATTTTTTATCTTGACTTCTCCCTTGACTTTGACAACTGAGATAATAAAAAAAGCACTGGGGCTCGATGGCATACCAGTGGGGTACAGAAGATTTTTTTGCCCTCCTTGAACCCCAGTTTGCAGCATACTTGTCCTTATTATCATTCATGTTAAAGTGAATGTGACACTCATTGCTAATGTATTGACTCCTGCCCAGCAGGTCAATAACGGGGGATTAATAATGGTGTATCAGGTCGCTCAGTGAAAAAGCTGTCAGCTCAGAGAGATCATTCTCATACCAGTACAGACAGCTCGGAACAAACATGAACCAGAGGTGTTTCACCATTCCAGCTACATTTTAGGATCTGAGTTCTCATTCCAAAGCAATAGAATATTGTGTCTAATTCTAGTGCGTTCTGTGCTGTTCCCAGGAGGAAATCAATGATGGCACCTCTTGCTGGATTACCAAAGATAGAATCTCAAGCCGGTGCGTTAGGGAATCCATACACATATGCAGGAAAAAATACATAAATAAATATATATATATATATATATATATATATATATGAATGTATGTGTTCCTTAGTCCCTGGCAGACACATGTATAACTCTAAACGATAAGTATATTAAATTTATCAAGAACAAGACAGGCCAAAGAAAACACAGTGATCAGCAGGCCCAACGAACGCCAGTAATTTGGGAAAGACGCTATTCACATTCTACACGGGCTTATGTTGCCCCCTGTTGTCAAGAAGCCGTGGTAACAGTTTTGTATCCAAGTCATTGCACACAGCAACCCCTGCAAGAATGTAACCACATAATTAACACATCTAAGGTTTACATGGAAACAGTTCCCTATCACACACTGTGCACATTAAGAGATGATGTGGGGAGGTTAATGGAACAAATAGATACACAGAGAGATAGTAGCGAGATAAATAGATAGAGAGAGAAAAATAGATAGGTAGAGATAGATAGATAGATAGATAGATAGATAGATAGATAGATAGATAGATAGATAGATAGATAGATAGATAGATAGATAGATAGATAGATAGATAGATAGATAGATAGATAGATAGATAGAAATAGAGAGAGAAATATACAATAGAGAGATAGATACAAAAGTCAGAAGTCAGTGATTTTGACATTCTTTGTCTGTACAGTAAAAAAAGATACCAGAGAAAAAGTGAACTATTATAGATAGATAGATAGATAGATAGATAGATAGATAGATAGATAGATAGATAGATAGATAGATAGATAGATAGATAGATAGAAGGCTAGCAAGGCAGTAAGAAATATAAATATGAAAGAGAGATAGATACTAAAGGTCGGTCAGAAGTCAGTGATTTTGAAATTCTTTGTCTTTACAGTAAAAAAGATGCCATGGAAAATGTGAACTATATAACACGCACACCAACAATTCAGGCTCAGTCTAGGAAATGTCTTTTTAGTATTTACTGCTGAAGAACTGTAACAGGAGAAGAGGGGTTTGGGGTCACAGGATACTCCCAAACTATCAGTAACAGCAATAGGACGACAAACTTCTCACTAATCTGTCTGCCACCCAGCGTCCTCAGATAATGCCTTAGTGACGGACATTGCCAAGATTCATCTCCAGACCAGGACTTCAGTGCAGTGCCCTCCTGCAGATGTAATCCTCAGGCCCTCAACCCAGCAGCTGCTGAGGCCCAGACTGCAGCTGGAGCTGCCTCTAAAGAGAACCAAAACCCTCCCTGGAGGGAAAAGAACCCTGTGTTCAAGCCTCCTGTACATTTATCGTCTCCCCAGCCACCTTCTGCACATCTCCTTCCAGTGATTGTCTGGGACATAATAAATATTCAACTGATCATTTGAATCTCCCTGCCCTATGCTCTGGAAACTTCTTTCAGAGGCAGGCAGCCGTTATCAAACTCTCAGCTCAGGGGACCCCGAACAGAACACAGCAAACATTTACTGCTCTACTCTAGCAGAGGAGCCCAAAAACCAAATTTACCTAGCTAGCAGCCTTAATCTGGCCATACATTATACAATTTTCTTAATCAATCTCCTTTAGATTTGCCTTCAACTATGTAGTGCAAGGACCTGCCTGATTACATACAAGTTTAATGTGTTTAGGTTTGACCTCATATTATATGGTTTTGGTAAATCTAAAGAAAATTGTATAATGTATGGTATAGATAGATTTATCGATAGATACATTCATCACTTTTCTCTGCAGTGTTGGTTTCAACTAATTTGGAAATAATTGCACGGAGGGGATGTTAATTTTAGAGTTAGTTGTTTTAATCTATTTAGAGCTGAGTTTCCCCACTGACGCTTTGTATATATCTACACTACACCGCTCCTTGTGCATTTGGTAATCGGCAGAAGGAAAAGATTGAAATAGTTCATTTCTTTATGTATTTGGTAAAGTGAATATGACCAGATCCCCACTCCTACAAGTACAACGGTTGTTTGTCATGTACCTTTATTAGATCATGCCACACACATGTACATTTCTGTGACTCGAAGTGAAGCTGTCACATATGAAGGAAGATCACAGCTTTGTAGAGCCGGCTTACCCACTGCACAAATTCCGTTTTGTTTTTTTACATTTGTTCTGTCATTGCCAAGTGATTGGTAATGAGAAGTCAGTGATTTTGACATTCTTTGTCTCTACAGTAAAAAAAGATAAGAGAGAAAAAGAGAGCTATATAAGATAGATAGATAGATAGATAGATAGATAGATAGATAGATAGATAGATAGATAGATAGATAGATAGATAGATAGATAGATAGATAGATAGATAGATAGATAGAAATAGAGAGAGAAATATACAATAGAGAGATAGATACAAAAGTCAGAAGTCAGTGATTTTGACATTCTTTGTCTGTACAGTAAAAAAATATACCAGAGAAAAAGTGAACTATTATAGATAGATAGATAGATAGATAGATAGATAGATAGATAGATAGATAGATAGATAGATATAATAAATACACTAGGGGAGAAAGATGGAAGTCAGTGATTTTATCATTCTTTGTCTCTACAGTAAAAAAAATTTAAAAAAAAATAAAAAACAGAGAAAAAGTATTATAGATAGATAGATAGATAGATAGATAGATAGATAGATAGATAGATAGATAGATAGATAGATAGATAGATAGATAGAGAAACATGTTTTTTTTTGGTAAGTTTTATTTAAAGCCCCAATCAACCCAAGGACAGACATCCAACATACCCCTGAAGCAGTGTTGCCAACCGTCTGTATATTTACTGCCAGCCACTAATAAAGCGGGCACTTTTCTCCTGCTAGTAAATGCCAGTGACAGGAAAGGGTTGCCAGTAAAAAAACTATGGCTAGCCTGTGACACTCAACAGCCGGCAGAGACCAACTGAGTGCCGGTGTTCTGTCCACTTAGCCAATTCGTCAGAAAGCTCCAACCACATCACTTCCGGTTTCTTTAACCGCTTGCGGACCAGCCGCCGCAGTTTTACTGCGGCAGGTTGGCTCCGCTGCGCAAAATCACGTTATTGTGCGTGATCTTGCGAGGTCCAGCTCCGTGAGTCCGACCTCGGGTCCCACGGATTCGATGACCGCGGGTATACCCGCGATCGTCTCACGCAGAGGAAGAACGGGGAAATGTTGATGTAAACAAGCATTTCCCTGTTCTGCCTAGTGACCCTGACACTGATCACCGCTCCCTGTGGTCAGGAGTGGTGATCAGTGTCATGTCACACATAGCCCATCCCCCCCACAGTTAGAATACGTCCCTAGGACCATAGGTGTGCAGAGCCTATTGCATTAGGGTGTGCACCCCAACATGTGCGTGTGTATGTGTCTATATATATGGCCCTGGCACATTGATCCCCCTGCCGTCACAGTGAAAGCGAAGTGGGTAAGGACTTCTCTTATGACATAGCCGGTAAGAGGGAGATCTTTCCCATCTCCCCGCTGCTACACAGAGCAATAATGCTAATGCGCACTAGGTGATTAGGGTGTGCCCAGGCACATCCAGCACACCCTGTGCGCACGCCTATGCCTAAGACACACTTAACCCCGCCCCCTCCTGGTTAACCTCTTCACTGCCAGTCACATTTACACAGTAATCGGTGCATTTTTAATCACACTGATCGCTGTAAAAATGTCAATGGTCCCAAAAATGTGTCAAAATTGTCCGATGTGTCCGTCATAATGTCGCAGTCATGATAAAAATCGCTGATCGCCGCCATTACTAGTAAAAAAAAATGTATTAATAAAAATGCCATAAAACTATCCCCTATTTTGTAGACGCTATAACTTTTGCGCAAACCAATCAATAAACGCTTATTGCGTTTTTTTTTACCAAACATATGTAGAAGAATACGTATCGGCCTAAACTGAGGGAAAAAAATGTTTTTTATATATATTTTTGGGGGATATTTATTATAGTAAAAAAAATTGCTTTTTTTTTAAATTGTCGCTCTTTTTTTGTTTATAGCGCAAAAATAAAAACCGCAGAGGTGATCAAAAACCACCAAAAGAAAGCTCTATTTGTGGGGAAAAAAGGACATCAATTTTGTTTGGGAGAAATGGCGCACGACCGCGCAATTGGCAGTTAAAGCGACGCAGTGCCGAATTGCAAAAAGTGCTCTGGTCTTTGGCCAGCCCAACAGTCCGGGGCTGAAGTGGTTAAACCATCAGCAATTGGAGATTTCTATGAATTGCTGTTTGGACACAACACCAGCTACCGCATACAGTCCGGTACAGGAAGATTTAGCGACAGCACATCGGCTAACGAGGACAAATTTGTCGCCGCCTCAGAGGCGGCCATTTTGTTGACTAGTATCGGAGCGGAGTAACAATCATGGCTCATAATATCGTGCACTGGATTGTATTCGGTTGCCCGTGTTGTGTCCAAACAGCAATTCGTCAAAATCTCCAATTACTGATGGTTTAAAGAAACTGGAAGTTAAGTAGTTGGAGTTTCTGACTAGTTGCCTATTTGGACAGAGCACCTGCTACAGTGTGTTCAGCCAGCGCCAGTGGGGGGCGGGCCTGGTGGAGGCGGTGCCTGACCATGTCGTGTGATGTCATGGTGCAAGGGAGCAGAGTGGAGCGGGCAGAGCCTCGTGTGCAGGTCTGCAGGACAGGAACAAGGCGAGCCGGGAGTGGGACTGTCAGTGCTGTTTGGACCGGAGTGGACTGAAGGGACCATCTGGCATGGAGAGAGACTGTCACTGTGACTTAGGAGGGGACATGTCATGTCAGTGAGATGTCATCATTATTTGTGCTGCTGTCAGTGTCACTGTGAGAGTTCATTTCATGTGTGTGTGCCGCCCATTCTAATTTCTTGCCCTACCGAGTCCTGTCCCCGAGCTACTTACTTACTATATCGAAAATAACAAAAAAAATATTTTTTTTGCCTAAATATCTACCTTTAAATCATATTGCTATTTGCATATTGCACTTGTTTGTAGCCTAAATACTGACATTTGAACTGTAATTTTGTAACTTTTGGAAATGCAAGTAAAAACTTGGCTGTGCTGGTAAATTTTGGGTGTTGTGTCAGTAAATTGCTATATGGTAGGTTGGCAACACTGCCCTGAAGTATATGGGGTTCTAAAGCAGTAGGGCTTTTTACTATCAACTTTATTGATAGCAGCATGTGCTTAAAGTGGAACTGCACCACAAATCAAAAATGCTATTTCATTCATTTTTATTATTCAAAGCAAACTCCCCCATCCATGTCCCCATGCTTCATTTTGCTGAGAAATCATTTTGAAAAGCACCACCTGGCATTTCTGGCTGTGGCCATCATGTGTAAGGGCAGATAATTCATATAGCATTTACTTCCCGGACTCCATCTGCCCTTAGCTCAGGCATAGGCTTGAGGATTGAGGATCCTCCCTCGCCTCCTGAATACTGCTGGGATATATGACATAATTTGCCTAGGCATGGAAACCAAGAAGTAGTTGAAGAAATGTAAAAAAAAAAAAAAAAAGTTTAAAACCAATAAATATGATATAGGGGGTTATTTATGAAAGGCAAATCCACTTTGCACTACAAGCGCAAACTACAAGTGCAAAGTGCACTTGAAATTGCACTGAAAGGAAGTGCAGTCGCTGTAGATCTGAGGGGTAGATCTGAAATGAGGGGAAGCTCTGCTGATTTTATTATCCAATCATGTGCAAGTTAAAATGCTGTTTTTTTTTAAATTTTCCTTGCATGTCCCCCTCAGATCTACAGCAACTGCACTTCCAAGTGAACTTTCAGTGCACTTTCCAAGTGCATTTTTTGTAGTACAAAGTGGATTTGCCTTTCGTAAATAACCCCCATAGTTTACTATCTATTTACTAATGCTAGCAGCAGGAGGATTAAAAATAATCCATGTTGATTGAGAAAGTTTAATTTCCGCTTTAATATTTTATTTCTACATGGTATGGTATTTAACAATTGTAAAAACTGGTTACATGGATCCAAATACATGAGAAAAATATGACATGTCTTTGCCATGAGCTTTTGCCTGCAGGAATATTCTGACAATTCATTGACATGACTTTGTTTATAAACAAAGCCATATGACCACAATGTCAATGTTGATATTTGGATCACATGGTTATGTTGATAAACAAAGTCATGTGATCCCCAGGTCATCACTGTTTATCTACAACTGTTTTTACAAGGTTTTGTCTTAGGGTTAGGTTAAAGTGGTTGTAAGGGCTAAAGGTTTTTTTTACCTTAATGCATTCTCTGCATTAAAGTGTTACTAAACCCACAACAGTAAAATCAGTCTCTATATACAGTAAAGCATGTTTGTTATACACTCTGTGGAACCTAAGCGGTTAATCCCCTGCATTGTGTAAAAAAGGCTGTTTGATCCTGTCATCTCTGATCCTCCCCTTATTCCACGGTCCCCTGATAATTTCATGATAACATAAAGTTTATGTAGTCAGGCTGCACATGCTCAGTTTGGTGTGTATTGCTAGAGAGGTTTTTATTTTTCTTGGGAGGGTGCATGTGATCAGCACAGGGCCAATCAGCACTGTCCAGACAGAAGGTTGGGGGTGTTGCAGTCTCATAGGATAGTCAAAAAACTCCTCCTACAAGCTTTAACCAATGCTTGGCTGGACACAAAGACCCCTTTCACACTGAACCGCCCCGGGAGTCAGCGGTAAAGCGGTGCTATTTTTTACGCCACTTTAGCGTCGTTTTAGCTGCGTTATTCGGCCGCTAGCGGGGCAGTTTTAACCCTTGCTAGCGGCCGAAAAGGGGTTAAATCTGCATGCAAAACACCACTGCAGCGGTGCTTTGCAGGCGGTATAGCAGTGCTGCCCCATTGTTTTCAATGGGGAGGAGTGGTGGAGGAGCGGTGGAGGAGCAGTGGAGGAGCGGCGGAGGAGTGGTGGAGGAGCGGTGGAGGAGCGGTGGAGGAGCGGTGGAGGAGCGGTGTATTCACTGCTCCTCCACCGCTGTAAAGAAGCTGCTGGCAGGAATTTTTGTGACGTCCTGCCAGCGCAGCGCCCCAGTGAGAAAGCACTCAGCTTTCACACTGGGTTTGCAGCTGAGGCTTTTTTCAGGCGCTTTACAGGCGCTATTTTTAGCACTCTAGCGCCTGAAAAACGCCTCCAGTGTGAAAGGAGTCTAATAGAAGTCACAAGACTGCTCTAACTGCTGATGAGAAAAGGTGTTCATCATTTTATATTTACTAAAATAATTGCATTTCCCTGTTCTGTGTACTGTGGGAGACCAGATATAGTGAATACGGGGTCCTGGGTTTAGTAACACTTTAAGGTAAAAAAGTAAAAAATTAAAATAGTAAAGAAAAAAAAACCTTTTAGGTGTAGCGACGCTGCTCTCTCTCTCTCTCCCTCCTTAATTGACTCAGTGAGAGTAGAGGAAGCCATTGTTTCCTGCTGCTGCCAATTCAATCCAGTGATGAGGGATTGGGGGGCAGGGCCGAGCAGCACTGTGTGTATCAATAGACACACACAGTGCAGCTCAGGAGCAAGCCCACATGAGTACCCCTCCTTGCTATGTGGGGTACTTGAAGGCAGAAGGAGCCAGAAGCACCGGTAGGGAACCCTAGAAGAGGAGGATCGGGACTGCAGGTAAGTACACCATGCTTGTTTTGTTTTTTTTTTAATTAAAGAACAGACTTTAATATTCCTTTACGGTCCATCTCTGTTCCTAAAGTAGTACTAAATGATAATCAGTTTTTATATATAAATGCATGCTTAAATGCCTCAGTACCATTTTGTGCTCCCTGTCCCCAAACAGTTATGTTCATCTCTGCTGGATCTCCATGATCTGCTCCACTTCTCCAACGTTCCAGGTTGCAGAGAGGGTACTAAGAACAGGGAAGTAATAAGTTCCTACTGTTGACAAATTAGTGGGAGAAGGGAATGGGGACATGATTGTGTGTCTATGGATGCACACAGCATAACTCAGGACACACCCACATGGGTGTTTCCTTAGCATCCAGCTAGCTGAAAAGGCAACTGCAAACAGGTAGCGGTTAGGGGACAGGACAGAGGAGAAATAAAGGGACAGTTTTAAAAAAGGGGGACATTTAAAGTAAAACTACAGGCAAACCTTTTTTTTTCTTGGGATAGCGTAAGGAAGGGTTATAACCCCTGTTGATTTTTTTTTTTTTTTTGCCATCTGCATCCCACTGCAGAGATTTACCTTCACACCCTGTGCCATAGCCAAAACAGGAAGTTAGAGGAATTCCCTGCAAATTAAGTGAATCCCTTTGGGACGTCCAGGTCACTAGAACTAGTGTACCCATTGGAAGATTTCCCCTCTATTACTTTTCTCTGGACAGCCCACAATTTGGCATTTTCTTTTACTTTCACAGTCAATGATAATGGTAAACAGGATAAAAAAAATAGAGGGTGAATCTCCCTAAAGGGGACACAGACAACAATTAAACTGGCATTTGTTCTAATCCACCCCATTCTATCCAAAACGAAAGAAAACGTTTTACCTTAATGTTAATGTGGACCTCCTCAACTAAAAATAAATTAGGGTTTAATATTACTTATATCTAAGGTCATTTTTTTTGTCAAAAGAAACTTTAAAGGCCAATTCACCAATAAACCAGAAGCCATTTATAGCCTATTGAGCCTAATAACCATCAAAAAACACTTTAATTCCACCCTCCCCTTGACTTCAATGCTTTTTGCCGCATGGCAATTTTTTCCTGAATTGTTCCAAATTCACAGAAGCTTTGTAGAAGCAAAAACTTCCAAATTCATTCATCCCTAAGAAACGCTAGAGTATGAGTGAGTAAAGAATGAGAACAAATGCCCAATATGAATATAAGTATATGAGGGCAAAGGGAGAAAAAGTAAGGGGGTGAAGTATGTTGTGTATTTTTGTATCATCATCCTCTCCTTTGTTGTGTTCCCTTGCAAATTGTTAGCCTCTGTCCTAGCATGCGGTTCTCTGCACATGAAGGCTTGTATGTCAATTGCTTAGCACTTTTGCTATGGTGGGGTCACATAGGCAACACATAAGGTTCAAAGTGGAGACATCCGTGGATACCTTACAAGATGGGGGTGTGACCTATGAGCTTTTTTTAGGGTACCGCTTCAAAATGGAAAGACCTATGCGATAAAGTGGCCTGGAAAGTCATTTGCGGGCTTTGATAGTCAGTCTGAGCAGCCCACATCCTTTTGGAGTAAGCCTTCCTATAGGTAGGTTCCAGAGTTGCCTCTCATGATGACTGACCTTTGTAAAAAGACATTGGGGTTGATTTACTAAAGGAAAATAGACTGTGCATGTTGCAAGTGCAGTTTCTCCAGAGCTTAGTAAATGAGGTAAAGCTTCACTTTACAAGGAAGACCCAATCACATTCAAGAAAAAAAAAAACAGGATTTTTGCTTGCATATGATTGGATGGAGATCAGCAGAGCTCCTTCTCATTTACTAAGCTCTGGAGCAAATGCACTTGGAAGTGCACAGTCTATTTGCCTTTAGTAAATCAACCCCATAAATTGAGGGTTTGGTACACAAGTATGCAAGTCAATGGGAATACAAAACAACTTGAAGCAACTTAGTAGGAGCTTGGATTCAGGTCATAAGCACATATACATGAACTTAGAAAGAATTTAAAAGCACTGATCTTAAATACAAGCTGAATGCACCTGAAAGCATGCTGCATTTGCCCACCTACAGTGTTAAGGTCCCCAATGGTCTAAAAAGGTTGCCCCACCATGAATATGTGGGGGGCTGCGGCATCTGAGACCCCCAAAGACCAATACAGGAGCTGGAAGAGGCAATGGACTGCCTTCTGCAGCAAAGCATACAAGTCAATGAAAATGCAAAACTAACTTAGAAGGAACAGGTCAGGAGGTAATCATGGGCTCCTCCATAGAAAAAGTATGTTGACGGGTGCAGTCTGTTGGCTCCACTGCAGGTGGTGCTCATCCACAGTGACAGTACAGAGGGAGAGGAAGTTAAGAGCAACATGGCTCCTCTAAGGTTTCCTGAGCTACTGAGGCAGCGATCCAGTTGGAAGCTGGCCGCCCATGTGTCTCTGGCGGCCATCTTAGGTGTGACAGAGTCTATTTAGGGCCCTGGTTCCTGGGTTTGACACGCATTCAGCGTGTGGGTATTGTAGGGACAGGTCACCCGTCTGTCAGGGACAGTATTAGTGGTAGGGAAAGGTTCCAGACGAGTAGGGAAAGCTTAGGGCTCCGCCACTCTCCCTGGACACCTTCCCATTTGGGCTCAGACCAAGCAGGCATTTGAAAGCATACCTCATTTGTCTATCTACACGAGCCCCACCTTAAATATTCCAGGAGCTGCTTAGATTGTGTGAAGACCCCAGAGTCATGATGGGAGCTACAAGAGGCAATGGGCTAATCCTATATGCCTTCTGCAATACAGCAGCCATAGAAACAGGGAGGTGACACTGATTGCTCCCATGTTGGTCTAAGCTGTGAAGTACTGCCCTTATTGAAGTTCCCGAAGGGTGACAAACTGTTCAAATAAGTGAAGTAGCAATTCAGACTGTGAGAAACATTTATAGAAGTGATACTGCTCAAATCCTTTGAACAAGACCTATTATTCTGTGATAGTAGCAGACCAACTGCAGAGGCACCCAAATCCCGCAGTCTCTACATTGTAGTAGAAAAGCTGACTGTGATGCAGCCAGTGCAGCCTTTCAGTATTCTGAGAAATGGAGTCATATTAATTGTGGAGGCATCTGCTAAATAAAGGATTGACACATAAATTGTGATCATGCCGTAGTACCACTTGTAAAGCCATTAGCTGCAATATAGCTGATTGACCGAGGAATTTTAAAATCTACAGGTCATGTTCTAAAGGGTTAAGGTACCCAATTATGGTTAAAATCTGGTTGGACAACTTTGTCATTTCATATTCCACGATTTACTCTAAAGTCCTAATCACATACATGTATGCTACGCTGTATATAAATATCATGATTATTGCACCCTGAGGAAGGAATACATTTATCACATTAAAAAAGCCCCAGTCAATGTGTTTCGTGGCTGACTCAGCTTCTTCAGGACAGGGCCAAAGCACAGTGTGGTGCAAAGTAATTCAAGGGTCAATTCCTAGGGTTTATAGGGCTTGTTCAGACATGTGGTGCTCTCTGTGGGACCCACATTCAGATCACTCTTCAGAGAGCATTCAAACCCCACCCCAGCACACTGAAGCACGTGCATTGTGGGGTGGTGGTGGGAAACCCCCATTCATTTAAATGGGTTGCGCTTGACTGTTCCTAGCCCTAGCCCTGACTGTCCTTAGCCTTCCATTTTCATCTACTGGATTCCATTTCTTTCAATCATGGAAGCTCAGCATAGCATGTGGGCATTAGATACAGCCTGCTTAGGAAAGCCCAATCCTCCTGACTGACACCCACCTAGCAGGCCATTTTTAAAAGTACATAACTGCTTCCAAGACCCAGTCCAATGCTAGTAAGAGGGCTGAGGGCTCCTGAGACAGGGTCTTGTGATGTTTTCAGAAAGCTATGTACAGCACCCTGCCAGCCCTTCCCACCAACCGCAACCTCCCTGCATTGTGTAGAGTAGCACGGAAACCCAGTGGCGATGTCATTGGGTCTCAAAGAAGGTATTTAATGAAAATGTATTGGTTTTATTTTTTTAAATGTATTAGCATGCTGAGTGAAAGGGGTGCAAGGAAAGCAGATTATAAACAGATTAGGTTTCAGCTTTAAATCCACTGTGCATCTTGCAGTGAGCGAGTGTAAGAAAAATCATTTGTCCGCTTTACCCATCTCAAAGGATTTTACATCTGGGGATCTTCTTAACTAATTTAAATGAAATTTATGTAGAGCGTAAACAAAGTGGTAGGAGAGCTGTAACTGTGGTTAAACTTGGCAGAAGAAACTAAACAATCCCAGCATCGAATCTTCAATTTCTAGGCCCCCGATGGAGGAACCTTTCAGGCTGTGAAGGTACTTTGAACACTAAGATATACATCTACATATCATAGCTTGTTTTACAACACAAATGATACAACATGATACTGTAAACAGAGTCGCGTATTTAAACTAAATGGTCTGTAACGAAAACCTCTTGTTCCGTGAATCATTTTCTATAAGAACAAAGATGTGAGTCCGGAACGGCTCCCATAATCCAAGTTTTATGTTACCAGCCCTTTCCCTGGCAAACACCATAGCATAACAATAAGGCATTCAATCAGAAATTGCAGCTTTGGAAACACAACCAAATTACAGTACGGAGGATGAGTGGCATTTCGGGCCTTCCCCACAAGCTATGATTTTAAATTAGAGCGAATACTTGCTCTGAAATGTCTTATGACGGGATGGAATGTTCAAGGTCAAATCGGCAGATCAGAAAGATAATATTACCGAGGTCTGCTCTATGGAATCATTATTTGTCATTTCACTAACATTTTGGGGAATGGAAATTGGGACTTAATGCTATCCTGTACAGGGTCCTGAAACAGAAGTGAAGCTTAAAGATGAAATATTGTTTTTTTACTGTTTTATTGAAGAAATACACCATATTACCAAAAGTATTGGGGTGCCTGCCTTTACATGCACATGAACTTTAATGGCATCCCAGTCTTAGTCCGTAGGGTTTAATATTGAGTTGGCCCACCCTTTGCAGCTATAACAGCTTCAACTCTTTTGGCAAGACTGTTCACAAGGTTTAGGAGTATATCTATGGGCATGATTGATCATTCCTCCAGAAGCGCATTTGTGAGGTCAGGCAATGATGTGGACAAGAAGGCCTGGCTCGCAGTCTCCGCTCCAATTCATCCCAAAGGTGTTCTATAGGGTTGGGGTCAGGATTCTGTGCTGGCCAGTTCCTCCACCCCAAACTCACTCATCCATGTATTTATGGATATTGCTTTGTGCACTGGTCCAAATCATTTGGTGGAGGGGGGAATTATGGTTTGGGGTTGTGTTTCAGGGGTTGGGCTTGGCCCCTTAGTTCCAGTGAAGGGAACTCTTAAGATGTCAGCATACCAAGACATTTTGGACAATTTCGTGCTCCCGACTTTGTGGGAACAGTTTGGGGATGGCCCCTTCCTGTTCCAACATGACTGCGCACTAGTGCACAAAGCAATGTCCATAAAGACATGGATGAGCGAGCTTGGGGTGGAGGAGCTTTATTTATTTATTTTAGATATATACATGTGGACAGCTTCATTTGAATAAACTTGTCAGTAAGTTCTGCTACTCTGTTACTTCCTCCTGTCTTATAGAGAAGTCTAGAATCATAGTGGGAGGAATATTTATGGTACTCCATTCAATCCCTGGGGAGGTGTGCCCTGTAGGTAGTGAGAGAGCCCATAAAAGCCTGAGGCCTGGGCAGCAGGGTGCAGAGTTCCTTGGTTCAGTCCTGCAGTAGAAGACCTCTTTACAGGATCCTAGAGGAAGTCTTTAGGAAGACACAGAGGACCCATCTAGGCTTAACTGGGGGGCCTATTTGCAAATCCACTTCTGGGGATCAAGTTGGGTCTGGAGAAGCTCATTGGAGAAAGCCAAGAGAAAGTTGGTGGGAAATAGTCCAGCTGTCCTATGGTGGAGTGAGTCTACATCTCCCTCAGAAGGAAGAGTCTGGTAGATGTCGGCAGGAGGCAACCGATGATCCTGTGAGTAAGCAACCCCATTGCTGAGGAGTTAGTGACTGTGTGTAGCTGTTAAACTCTGGACGCAGTTCTGGCTTACAGATCTGGGACTTTTCTTTTTTTGTACTTTGCAGCCGGAAAGTGAGGAGTTTCCAAGTTATTCAGTTCTATAGTTTTCTGGGGTATCACATGCTTCCTCTCCCCATCCAAGTTCATTGTTCCCAATAACAATCCAAAAAGAAACTTCTAGACTGTTCTTTGGAGCCAGTGGAAGAGTGCAGGAAATGATGTGTGTGCTGTAAGGGGGAAACAGGACCAAAATTCACCAGTGGCTCTTTAGGGGGTGTGCTACACTTAGTAGTGATGAGCTTGGGTTTAGTTTGTATCTGAAAGGCAACTGTCAGTGTTGGGCCAATGAACTCTAGGCCAGGGATTCATTGCCCCACAGATGCATGTACACAAAGAGATGAGGATGCTAATGACATCATGGATCTAGTATGGCTACGTGCCAATTTAAGTCAATGTCATTGATCTAATAAAGCTATGTGGCCATTCTAGATCAATTATATCAACAACCACCCCTGCCCCTTTGTGTAAAAGCAGCTGCAGGACAGGGAAACCTGTAAAATAAACTAAATTGCGCTAGCAAAAAACAACAAACTTATTCTTTAGTAAAAAATAAATTAGAAGTGCTTAGAAAACACAATATGTATAAACAATGAGTGCATAAAGTGCTTATACAAAGGTGGAGAAAATATGTTAAAAATCGGTGATCATAAATAAAAAGCCACTCATAATCCGTCCATAATAATATGAATCATTTTGACCAGAAAGTCCACTTCATGTATTTCGTCACCATACACTAAGGATTGGTACACCAAGATACTTCAAATCAGATGTGCATTGATAGCGATGGAGGAAGTAATAGATGTACGCTTACCCCAAAAGATGGACCTCCCCTGTGGCAAGGTCTTATTAGCTTGCAGATTTCGCCCTCTGCAGGGACCAGCTGTTAGTCTCCTGGTCTTGGCAGCGTGTACCGCCGACTTCCGTATGGTCGGGATGGTCCAACTGTCCCAATCTCAAAGGGGGAACTCAGAAATGGAAAAGTCCACATACAGGAAAAAACGGCATAAGGAGAAAAAAACTCCAATAGTGTAATAACGTTTGAAATGTTTATTGGTTAAAGCAAACCACAAGTGAACATAAAAATCCAGATATAAAATTCTATTAAAAAAGCCGGCATAATCAAAGGCAGAACGCCCGTGCAAATAAACTTTCCAGAACACGTGATGGCTAGCACTGCGAGGCCACGCCCTACATGTTTCGTCATACGTGACGTCTACGGGGGCACGGGCGACGCAATGAACCATCACAATATATATCTCTAAACAATTGTAACCACGCCCTCGTCTCCGCCCATGTCCGTCATTCGACAGGGCATATGTAGAGATTCGACGGGGCCACCATTCGAAACCGCCCACAAGGCGGAACATACATGAATGGTGAAAGAACAAAACAGGAAATTGTGTACCTCCAGGGTCCTTATCATGTACATTCAGGTAATGTTTGGATACTGGATGTCCTATAAATCCTCTCCTGATGTTGCTAATGTGTTCGTTTAACCTGACCTGACCTAACGGTTTTTAGTAATATTTTTATAATTTAGGACCGGAAGTTTCGTGTATATCACGGGCGTCTACCCGTAGAATTTATCTGGGGTACACGCGGTATCCCTTCCGGCTTCTAATTAGTCCGCCTCTATAGGAGTGTTTTTCACTGTTAGCCAGATCGAGGCTTGGCTTATCCTCGCGCATGCCTATGAGTATGCCGGGCGGGCGCCAAAACGAGGTTTGGTTAAGACTTCCTGTTTTGTTCTTTCACCATTCATGTATGTTCCGCCTTGTGGGCGGTTTCGAATGGTGGCCCCGTCGAATCTCTACATATGCCCTGTCGAATGACGGACATGGGCGGAGACGAGGGCGTGGTTACAATTGTTTAGAGATATATATGGTGATGGTTCATTGCGTCGCCCGTGCCCCCGTAGACGTCACGTATGACGAAACATGTAGGGCGTGGCCTCGCAGTGCTAGCCATCACGTGTTCTGGAAAGTTTATTTGCACGGGCGTTCTGCCTTTGATTATGCCGGCTTTTTTAATAGAATTTTATATCTGGATTTTTATGTTCACTTGTGGTTTGCTTTAACCAATAAACATTTCAAACGTTATTACACTATTGGAGTTTTTTTCTCCTTATGCCGTTTTTTCCTGTATGTGGACTTTTCCATTTCTGAGTTCCCCCTTTGAGATTGGGACAGTTGGACCATCCCGACCATACGGAAGTCGGCGGTACACGCTGCCAAGACCAGGAGACTAACAGCTGGTCCCTGCAGAGGGCGAAATCTGCAAGCTAATAAGACCTTGCCACAGGGGAGGTCCATCTTTTGGGGTAAGCGTACATCTATTACTTCCTCCATCGCTATCAATGCACATCTGATTTGAAGTATCTTGGTGTACCAATCCTTAGTGTATGGTGACGAAATACATGAAGTGGACTTTCTGGTCAAAATGATTCATATTATTATGGACGGATTATGAGTGGCTTTTTATTTATGATCACCGATTTTTAACATATTTTCTCCACCTTTGTATAAGCACTTTATGCACTCATTGTTTATACATATTGTGTTTTCTAAGCACTTCTAATTTATTTTTTACTAAAGAATAAGTTTGTTGTTTTTTGCTAGCGCAATTTAGTTTATTTTACATGTTTGTCACTTCATAGATATTTGGAGTTTTTTTTGCAGCTGCACCTTTTTATATATATATATTTTCTTATCACACATTGCTCATTAGCGCAGGTTGTTTTCACCATATTCTTAGGACAGGGAAACCGCCAAGTGCAGTTCATCACCCCGGTACTGACAGTTTCCTTCCAGTTTGAACCAAACCCAAGCCCATCCCTAGTGCTTAGTAAAACTGGGTAAGCAGTGTGATTCCCTAATTATTTATTAGTTCAGATCTGTGGATTGGGTGTAACTTGACTGAAAGTAATAGACTCTCAGTAAAGCTAACTCAGTGTAGCAGTCCTTACAGCCCAACCAAACCTTCTGTTAAAATAAGATAAATACTTTCCAGATGCATCAAAACAAATAGTGTTCAATGTCTTCCTGTTCAATTTCTTTCTAAAACAGATACAGCTTAGAAAGTAGAGTAGAAAAGCCTGTTCCCTGTCAACTTGCTGCAGAGTGGTACCTTTGCTCTTTGTGAGTAAGCAGTAGTCTCCCTGCAGAGGTCTGCTACACCTTCTGCTGTGCCAGAACCCGCTAACCATTCAGCAGGGAGCACAAGCTTTGCTGATTGCAATGCTCTACATCTGGCTCAGTAGGGGGTGTGTCAGACCTCTGAAATAAGACCGCTGCTTTTCCCCAGGATAGCAAGGGTCCCACTCTGCAGCTGCTGGCTGGGGACAGGCTGTTTTTACTTAGGCTGTAACCTCTTAAAAAATAAAATAAACAGTAAGACATTGAACACAGTTGATTCAATGTCCCTGGAATGTATCTAGCTGATTTAAACCAAAAGTTCAGCTGGTCTTGTAAATGTAGGCAGGTAGGGTGCTGGGTATTAGTTGTTTGTCATGTTCTACATGTTTCTTGCCTTGTTGGGGACCAAGCAAGGGTCACATGAGAGGCTTACCCCTCATGAGTTCTTCTGGGCTGCATTAGGCACTTAGTTACAGAGTCACTTTACTACACACATATGGAATACCTTTGCTTTGTGCCATCTTCATTAATGCCTTGGGACCAGGCTGAGGCTGTTGTGGGGAAATACTCAACCTTTCGGCAGGCCTCTACTCTTAGAGATGAACGTACACCACATACATTGACACTGTAACTGTTCCCAAGTTAACTCTGAGTTCCCCGTGACAATGTACACCTTCACAGTAACTTGCATTTTGGAGGGACACACTGAGACAATGTCCACAACCACCTGTCCAATGTTTTCCACTACTAATCCCCAGCAGCGGAGTGGGACCTGCCGTGTGCTCTGCGCAGCCACCACGGGTGCACTCATTTAACTCTTGAACTTCCATACCTCATACAGGAAAACCTCTATAGTGCAATCCGCTCCCGTTGTTATAGGAGGCAGACCGCAGGCAGAAAGAGGGCAGACAAAATCTTGCTCGCTGCTAGAGGCCGTTCCACCTATAACAGGTCAACGCTACTGACAGGCTGCTTGTTACACTTCCGCTACTCTTGGAAACCACTTATGTCTTCACATTACTCCACTCTACACTGATGTCTTCACACCCCAATTTGTTGAGACCCACTTGTTACCTGTATGAATGCCGGTTACTTGCGATACACCTCTTTAGTAACTTCAGACTAGGCAGGGACAATGTTTCATTACTTTACTTAGAAAAGTGCAAAAATAGACATTTCATGGTCCAACAGGCCAGACATTATTATTCCTAATTCCTAAACTATAATTACAGGCTTGCCTGCTGCCCCGGCATACCTGCAAAAGTGCATTCCAGTAATCATAGTCCTTCCAATGGGCTCTGACGCAAGTGTAAATCCTTATGAGGCACATTCCAGCACTGGTGTCTTCAGGGTGAACCCCTAGTTTCAATAGCTTCACATCCCGACACTGATAAGCAGCATCAATCTGGCTCTGTGGAGAACCTTCACACGCACTGACGAATCATGGGCCGCACACGCTGGGGTCAGGTCCCTTTTATATGCCACAAGACCAGTGGGTCGGACCCAACAAAATTACCTGCTTACAGGCTCTAAACAGACACTATCACTTTTGGTTATGCAGGGCAAACCAAGAACTATTTATCTATCTAGTTGTTTAATGGATCACATATTCTTAGCTGGACATTAAATAATACTATTTCTATTTTATACTACCATTATCTTTATGCTGCTATGTAATTGTAAGTGAAGTTGCTTTTATTAGTTAAATGTTGCAGCCCTCTAATTGTTAATTGCATTCTCAATTAAAATATCATTTAAAAAAAAATAAACTCCAAGAAAATATTTTAAACACCAATGATTACAGTTAGATATTTTTTTTAAAATACCTGATAAATACTTAATTTCGGCCTTTTGTAATCTCCTCTACAATAGCCCTCAGATTGATATAAGGACAGGCATCAGCCACTAGAGCCTTGGTTCTCAACTCCTGTCCTCGGGACCCACTAACAGGCCAGGTTTGCAAGATAACTTAAATACATCACAAGTGATACCATTTGCTGCTCAGTAATTGCAGTATTCTAGTCTGCATCTCCCCAAGGTAATGCTTAAAATCTGGCCTGTTAGTGGGTCCTGAGGATGGGATGGGAGTTGAGAACCACTGCACTAGAGTAAACAATATGCACAAAAAAAAAGAACCTACAGCTTCAAATCATATTACTTATTTGTAATGAGGGATGCCCTACATTGTGCAGGCAGACAGATCCTGGATCAATATTACTCTTCATGTCCTCTGAACATCTGGTGCTGCAATGTTTAGCAGCTTCATCTTTAGGCAGAACAGCAGCAGATATATTCCGACGGGGGCACACCCTCTCCTTCCTCCTCCACCACTGGGAAAAGTTCTATCATTGATTACATTACATTACATTAGATGATCCAGAATCCTGTGACTGATCAGACTCTCCCTAATTCACAGATTGTGTTACAAGCAATGTAATCAATAATAGAACTTTTGCCAATGGTGGAGGAGGAAGGAGAGGGTGTATCCCTGTCGGACCATCCCTACTGCTGTTCTGCCTAAAAACGAAGCTGCTAACCATTGCAGCACTAGAACTTTGCCTTCACATGTTGCCTTCACAACATGGAACATAATTCACTACAGGTACGTGTTGTGAATAAATCTGAATTTTTTTATAGCTAAACTTCAGATTTAAACAACATGATGACAGGAAGAGTGGATATTGAGATGACTTCATCAGTTTGTCACTGCATCTTCACTGTGCAGCAGTGGCGGGCTGTCCATAGGGGGCGCACGGGCGACAGGCGCCGCCCCCCCAGCAGTAAAAAAAAATAAATACATTTAAAAAAGAAAAAAAGACCCTTTAAAAAAAATAGAAAAAAATTTCCTTTAAGTGCACTGTGTTCGGGCACCGGACACGAGATTGCAGATGAGGCGCTTCATTTGCAGTATTTTTACCTGCTTTGTGGCGCATTCCATTGCGCCGAACAACTTCGGCCTGTAGTATCTCTATGGGCGGGTGCTTTGTTCTTCGATTCAAAAGGTTACCACCGGTTTCCCTGTGGCAGAGGGAAACAGGAAGTGACGTCAGAAGCTCAGTGGAACGCACGGCCCGAGCGGAGCTGGTAAGTAAGTCTCTAAGGCTGCAAAATAGGTGAACTGCAAGCGCCATGCCTATTCGCTTTCCTAACACTTAACCGCCTCTCTGCCAATCAGGTGCTCGGGGCTGTTACCTGTCACCTGATTGGCTGAAACGACAGGCGCCGCTATTGGATGCCTATCAGGAAGAGAGGACAGGAGATGAGGCAGGAGAGGAGACACATGAAGGACCCCGCTCATCGCGGTCACCCCCTGCCCCACAGACACAGGGTAAGTGCCGAGCGTGCGGGGGGCACACTGGCAGCATTTAATGGGCACACTGGCAGCATTTGATGGGCACACTTGCAGCGTTTGATGGACACACTGCCACCATATGATGGGCCTCTGAACACACTGGCAGCCTTTGATGGGCAGTTGGGCACACTGGCAGCGTTTTATTGGCACACTGGCAGCATATGATAGGCACACTGGCAGCATTTGATGGGCACAGTGGCAGCGTTTGGCACAGTAGCTGCGTTTGACGGCACAGTGGCTGCGCTTGATGGCACAGAGGCAGCGTTTAATAGCACAGTGGCTGAGTTTGATGGCACAGTGGCAGCATTTGATGGGCACAGTGGCTGCGTTGATGGCACAGTGGCTGCATTTGATGGGCACAGTGGCTGCATTTGATGGGCACAGTGGCTGCGTTTGATGGCACAATGGCTGCAATTGATGTTTTGTTTTTTTTCAAAATGTTTTCAGTTTGTTTGCGCCCCACCCCCCAGCCGCCACTGCTGTGCAGTCATAGTGTGACCAAATGATGTTACTCAACTGCAGCAGGGTTGGTGACCAGGCTAGATGTATTGTCTGGTGGTGTTGTGTTAAATCAACAATTTGAGTATTTGGCAGGTAAGACAACTCCTATATATGCATTTCACCTCCTTTATTAAGTGCCTTCAAAATTATTTTCAAGTAAATGTTACAAAACTAATTCAAAAAGTGTAACCACAAAAAAATACAATACAAAGCAAAATAAGGATTTTTAACCTAGGTGGTCAATAGACAAAAGTGTCCAAAAACAAACCTTCAATGCCTAGGGTTGTCGATAGTTATGATAGGACCAGGCCTCTTGGAAGTTTGACCAGGTACCACTAAAAAAAATAATAGTGCAGACTGTTGTTATAGAAGCAGCTTCTGGAGCTTGTACCCTCCACTGACATCCTGGATCTAATACAGAGCTTCCTGTCAAGAAGGTGAGGGGAAGGTTACAATAATTTACACAGGAAATGATGGATGATAGTAATTTAGAATATTACAGGATTTCTTTGGACTTTGTCACATCTGGTATAAAAATTTAAGGAAAAAGAAAATAGCTAAAACCTTAGATTCATTTTTGGAAAAGAAACAAAATCTTACAATCCTTAAAGCATACTTAAAACATTCAGAACATTTTATATCTGTTTATACTAACAAATATCTTTAAAACAGCAAAGACTACTTGTCACCATAAGCTGCCTGTCTGTACCCCGCTGGCCACAGAAGTTCCTAGGCAAATTCTGATTTTACGAATATTAGTATTTACATAGGCTTAGGCACCTCCCTTGCTTTTGGCTGCACCCGACCCAATGTGGCAATGCTCAACATGGGTGATTGGTTGTTTAGACAGAGGTAACTGTATTGTGGTACAGGACAGAGGAAGTTCCATTCCTTTGTGGTGTTTGGCACACCCGGCATATCTGGTATGTGAATTTGTGTTATATCAGCAGTACAGTCATGTAGGTCATGGTGCCAATCTCTCAGCTCCATGGTTATCTTGAAATATTTGTTAGTAATAGTTATTTACTTTAAAACTTAAAGGGGCATTCTACTTCCCACTGACAACCAATGTAGGAGGACATCCTTTCTTTCACTGACCATGAATGTAAGTGGGTATTGTTCTTTCCATTGGTTACCAATGCAAGGGGTATGTTTCTTCCTATTAACCAAAAATATGAAGGGATATTTTTTTCTCTCCAGCCACCAATGTAAGGAGTCATTCTTCCTTCCACTGGCAACCAATGTAAGGAGATATTATTCCTTTTGTAATTCACCAATGTAAGGGGGGGAAACTTCTTTCCAATGACCACCAATGAAAGGAGACATTCTCCTCCTTTTAACCACCAATGTAAAGGGGCTTCCTTCTTTTCAGTGACCACCAATGCAAGAGGATATTCTTCCTCCTACGGGCCACCAATGTAAGCAACTATTCTTTTTTCCACTGACCACCAATTCAAGATGATATTCTTCCTCCTAGGGCCACCAATGCAAGAGACTATTGTTTTTTCCATTGACCGTGAATGTAAGTGAATATTGTTCTTTCCACCATCAAGATAAGGAGGTGTTCTTCCCACTGACTATTAACACAAAGGGGCATTTTTTTCTCCTACCAACAAGAAATGGAAAGGGCAAATTTCTTTCCCATTGACCACCAGTGCAAGCAGGTATTGTTGTTTCCATTCAGCACCAATGTAAGATGCATTTTATCTTCTACTAACCAACAATGTGAAGGGACATTTTCTTTCTTCTCACCACTAATGTAAGAGGTCATTCTTCTCCCAACTGACGACCAATGAAAAAATATCTTCTCTTCCCATATGGACTACCAGTGTAGAGGGAAATTGTTCTTCCCACTGACCACCAGCGTAAGAGGATATTCTTGCTCCAATGGACCACCAGTGTAAGAGAGTATTGTTCCTCCCTCTGACCATTAATGTAAGGTGGCAATCTTCCCACTGACCATTTTCAAAAAAGGGCATTATTCCTCCTACTAACCATCAATATTAAAGCTTACCAGACCTTAGTTGTGGTATTTTTTCTTTTTTTCTCTGGCTTTTTCCTTTATTTTCGCCTGGTAAACCTATTTGTAAAAAATTTCCTGTATTAGGTGACAATGCTTACTCACCGCACTGTATTGTTACCCTGGGCAGCTTGCTTCTGATTTTAACTACAGAACACCCCCCTCTCTCCTCATCCCCATAACATAGTGGAGAGATGTTGTCGTCCAGGGCTGATATTACTGTTTGATATTTCAGTGCAGCAGAGCTGATTGCACAGGAAGTTTAGATCTCCTTGGATTTTTGACAGGACCAACAGGTATTATTCTTCAAGTCTATAAACAGATGTGGTCAAATGTACATGTTATGAAGAATATGTTTTTTTGCCAAGACATGGCTTTCATTTAGTAAATAAGTGGTGCAAGAGAGATGTTACTGAATGTACAATCTGTTTTCTATTACACCTTTCTGGCTTTGTATACATTGCATTCGCTATATGGCTTTACTTGTTTCCAACAAGTGACCGTGTCATTGGAATCAGCCAGTAATACGAAGTCTTGTTTATGTCAGGGCACTAATTAGAAATAATAAGGGCATATGGAAAACTAAAATGAAAAATCCACGGTCGGCATTTGTTTTCAAACAAGTGACCAGCAAGGCCTTTGATAATATACCTTGGCTGTCAATGTAAAATGGCCCGAACACTATAATGTACAGTACATTAGTGAGATGGAATGCTCACCCAGTACAGCTACCATTAACACTGACCTTTGAGTCTCTACGCAGCCTCCTGCCCATTATATAATTCATTTTATTAGAGGCGTACTAATAATAGGGTGTTATTAAACCCGCTGTATTAATTGCCCTATCAAGGGCCCGCTCTTGTATGCGGCTATAACATTACTTAGGGAAATTATGAGTTTATTGAATGAAGGAATGCAGTACTTGGTAAAAGGAATCATTTATATTGCAAACACAATGTTTCCTGGCTGGAGATTAAAGGTGAAGTATATTTTTTTTTAGGGAGCATTTTTTCATTATTGCAGTGTTTTATGTGAATTCACATTTTTAAAGGATCAGCCCACAACAAGTTTTGGTTGATGCTGGAGAGTTAAAGCTGAATTGCATTAAAAAAAAAAAAGCTCCAAAAACCACAATTTTAATTTCTATCTGTTGCTATCTCCTTCCTTACCTGTGCAGTTAATCCATATTGTTTTCTTTACTACATTCAGCATACTGAATTGTTATTTTTGTTAGTACAGCTTGCACTGTACTTCTGGCCCCCTACTGACACCAGCGGGGCAGCAATGATTAACACCAGCACTGATGATGTTGTATCTCCATTTCTGTGTTTACTTTCCCATTCACAAAAGATGAAAAAAAAATTATAATAGGGATACCTCCCTACTTTCTGTGTTGGGAAAGAGGTGCACATTATAACACATAGGGGTTGATTTACTAAAGGAAAAATTACTGTGCACTTTGCAAAGTGCAGTTGCACTCTGCAAGTGCACTTGCTCCAGAGCTTAGTAAATGAGCAGAAGCTCTGCTGACTTCCATCATCCAATCATGTGCAAGCAAAAATGCATTTTTTTTTTATTTTCCTTGCATGTGATTGGGTACTCTTTGCAAAGTGAAGCCTTGCCTCATTTACTAAGCTCTGGAGCAACTGCACATGCAGAGGGCAACTGCACTTTGCAAAGTGCACAGTCTATTTGCCTTTAGTAAATCAACACTATAGTATACCCCAGTCAGCCATAACATTATCATACCTCCCAACGATTGAACTTCAGAATGAGGAACACTGGAAGAGGGGCAATACCTGCGGTGCACTACGCACGCCGTGGCAAATTGTGGGTGTGGCCAAGCGCTTAGCAGTGGGAGTAGCTTAAGGGATGTGGTTAATTTCTCGGATGGTGCCGACAAATCAGGGACAGTTGGGAGGTATGCACTTGACACTGAGCCCACACAATGATAGGTGGACAAGGATGCCTGAGCTGTCCGCTGTCCAGGTGTGGAATGTGCGGTGTGGCGCTCCCCTTCTTGGAGGTGAAGGAATGAGCCAAGAGTCATTCATGGGGCCCCCAACTGGTCCCATGCCCTTAGGCAGTGCCCGAGACCCGAATGGTCAGTCTGCCCCTGATGTAAAGTAATAACCATGTACTCTTGGTGTGAAGTGGAGTTTGGTGTTGTACCTTGTACTGTATGTGCTGGTTCATGACACTCTCCAGGCACTCCAGCCTCTTGATAATCCTCATGGTGTCTCTCTTGTCCTCAGGCCTCAGTTTGGTGCTGTTGGGGGGGGACGGTCACATAGAAGCTGGCCATGTAGTTTGTCACCCAGGCCACATAAAGCAGGCACAGGATGCTACTCAACTCGCTCAGGATGACACAGGTGGACACCAGCGGTTTGGTTTTCCTACGCACCATCCTCAGCTTCCTCCATAGAGCCGGGCACCACCGCAACCCCCTCCACTTCTCATTACACTGAGCGGACAGACACAGCACAGCGTGCTGCTCCAAAACAGTGCTGCCTCTTTCTTGTTGAATTAGAACAGATCTGTTGCACCCAGGGGCATTGCTAGGTCTACAAAAGATCTGGGGCTAGAGCCCATAGCAGCGTAGTAAAGAAAGTCATACGCTTGGGCGGGCATACACATGTATATACAGTAATATACGTGCCCCCCGCTTACATCAGGGTCCCCAGAGAGCCCCCCCCTTACATCACCTTACATCAGGGTCCCCAGAGAGCCTACTCCTGACATCAGAGTCCTCAGAGAGCCTCCCCCTTCCATCAGGGTACCCAGAGGGCCCCCCCCACTTACATCAGGGTTCCCAGAAAGGCCCCCTTACATTAGGGTCCCCAGAGAGCCTCCCCCTTAAATCTGGGTCCCTAGAGAGCCTAGGCCTTAAAATCAGGGTCCCCAGAGAGCCTCTCCCTTACATCAGGGTCCCCAGAGAGCCCCCCCACTTACATAAGGGTCCCCAGAGAGCCTCCCCTCCCCTTGGGGACCCCTGCAGAGACTCGGGGCTATTGGTCTCAGATTCAGGGCTATAGCCCCAAAAGCCACCCCCTAGCAACGCCCCTGGTTGCACCCATCACCACCACCACTGTTGAAGGGATCCTCCCCTGGTGTGGCTCCATCAGAGAGGACATTTAAGCCTGCAGCGCCACTAACTTTACCTGAGATCATTACTACAGTGACCAGAGTTGCTGCCATCACTATCGGATCTTACAGGAAGCAGCCTTTCTAGTGCTCTGGGTTCCAGACACCCATGTGAGGGAAGTGGCTACATGATGTACTGTTAAATGGCTCTTCCGTTGTTCAGGACATTCAGGAGGTGTGGATTTTACTCTGTTGAGTTGTATTTACTAATGCTCACTTTACAAGGGTACTACAGGGGGTAATCACTACATATACCTCACTTCCCCATGGTACACATTGAGCTTACCTACAACACAACTATTCAGACTGAATGGAACATTATTGCTGGCAGGCATAAATGACAGATACAGCACAGCGCGTTGCCCCGAGCCCACAGAGAAGAGCGGCATAGGAAGCACGCTGTACCGAATAGCCGCTTGGGGGCACTGTAGCTAGGCTGCGCTAAATGCAGAAAACTTTTGGAACTTCTCAACCACTTCCTTACCTGCAATTCCCATGAGCATTGCCATCCTTGTGATCACTGCACAATGACCCTGGTCTTCTCTCTGCCAGGAGCCTCTCATGGGGTCCCCTACTGCTCCATTGATTACAGAGAAGCCCAAAAGAGCTACATTTACCTAACAAAACAGCAACCTAACTAGGAGGGTGTTACACAATTCTTGAACCATTTTTGCAGTGTGATTGGGTGCATTATCCTGCTGAAAGAGGTATCTGTCATCAGGGAATACTGTTTCAATTAATTGGTGTACTTGGTCAGCAACAGTGTTTAGGTAGGTGGTACGTGTCAATGTAAAATCCACATGAATGGCAGACGCAAGATTTCCCAGCAGAACATTGCCCAAAGCATCACACTGCACACGCCGGCTGACCTTCTTCCCATACTGCATCCTGGTGCCATCAATGTATCAATGATATTCATTTTACCTGTCAGTTCTCTTAATTGTATGGCTAATGAGTGTATAATCAGAGGACAAACAACTTGCCATACCCATGATTATGAAGACCATAAAAAAACAATGCACAAAAAAAAGATGGCTAAACCTAAAAGTACTTTTTTCACCATTGCGTTTCCTGTATGCTGACTCTTTTTGTTAAGTTTGTCTATGCAGTTACCTGACCGCAAAGCTGCAGCTCTATCCCCTTTCTGAGTGGATGGTGGATGTGAAATCTCTCCTGGCTGACAACATCTTAGGGCTATAAATACATGACACCAGTGCTCTATGGGATTCAAAAGCTTGTTGGCTGTCCACAGACACACAGACTAGTCGGAGCTTTGTGGAAACGCAACTCCAGATACATGAAAAAAGAAACAAAAGTACCTCCTCAGAGTTTAATAGCACATGGGGGGGTTGATTTACTAAAGGCAAATCCGCTTTTCACTACAAGTGCACTTGTTAGTGCAGTCGGTTTAGATCTGAGGGGAAGATCTGAAATGAGGAGAAGCTCTGCTGATTTTATCATCCAATCACGTACAAGCAAAAATGCTGTTTTTTATTTCCCTTGCATATCCCTCTCAGATCTACAGCAACTGCACTTCCAAGTGTACTTGTAGTGCAAAGTGTATTTGCCTTTAGTAAATAAACCTCATGGTACCAATGGGTTCCGAATCTCAGAGAAGCTTCAGCTAGAAAATGGGAAAAAAAAATGGTTGCTGTTGGCCAATTTTGTCCTTTTTTCTTTATTTAAAAAAAAGCAGCAACATACAAGGAGAACTTTTGCATATGGTTAAGAGCTACCCTTTGGTGGTTAAATTGTATGTTTATTTATACAAATCTGTAAATCAAACCCAAGAGGGACAGTTATGGAGAAAAAGAGTGACAGAGGGCACTTGCCAGCTTTGAGTTTTTTTATATTGCAGGAACATCGCCTGAATTAATGCATATGAAATGCAGCCATAATCTAGCATGTCCTATACAAGACAGTGGCAGAAACATTTTTCTAGCCTTCCTTCGCTTCAGAAAATTTATTTCTGCTCTCCTTTATTCCATTTCAACCACCCTACAGCACTGTGCAGTGATGTGATTGAATTTAGGGAGCTTAACCCCCTCCTACCAGTGCTTTATAACCCAGGTGCCAGGTTGATTCACAAATTGTTCTACGCAAGCTCCTATTGTGCCAATTGATAAGACTGTGGCATCAGTGGATGTCTCCTGAGCCAGTCATACCATATACACAGAGCGGAGTCTGATCTAAAGCTGCTAGCCTAGGCACAGTGCAGCGGTATGAATATTTCAAGGAAAATGTAAATATGTTCTGCCGTGACATACTATATGAAATATGTGTCTTGTGATGAATATTAAACAGGCCTGCACTCACATCTGTACTCGAGGTATATGTTCCCTGCCGCCAATCCATATTGCTGCTTTATTTAATAGCATGCTTTGTTTTCCTGCTTCTGATAAGTAAATTATAATACGAAATGCAAACGGGGCCACAGCGCAACAAGGGATGAGGAACAATCGGCTTCAACTCGGCAGCAAACGCAATAAAGTATCGGGGGGCTTTGTGTTTACGCTTCCAGTGACCGCTAATACGTCATGGGGAAAATGTTGCAGGCTGGGTTGATAAAATGTTGTTTTCATTAGTGGTACAACTGAAAAAAGGATTATTTCTCAGCAGGGTCAGATTTAACCTCTTGAGGGCCTTAAACACCTTGTCGCTAGCACTATCAAGCAGTCATGGTGTGCCGCTGCACTCTTTCACCCTTCCTACATTCTATCCACCCAAATGGACCAGGAGGAATCATGAATCATGCCCCCCCCAAACTGTACAAGATATCATACATTTTTCCAGTACCACCACCACCTTGAACCACACCAGCTATCAAAAATGTCCCCAGTTCTACCACCATCTTGAACCACACAAGCCATCAAATATTGCTCCAGTATCACAACCACCCCAAACCACACAAGCCATTAAACCTTTCTTCAGCACTACCACATCCCCAAACCACAAAAGTCATCAACAGCTTGTCCAGTTCCCCCTCCACCCTGAACCACACAAGCCATTAAACATTTCTCTAGTTCCAACATCAGCCCAATCAATACAAGCCATCTCTCTAGTACCTCTACCATCCTAAGGACAGACAAGATATCAAACATTTCTCCAGCACCATTACCACCCTGATCCACACAAGCCATCAACCATTTTTCCTGAAACAGCAACATCCTGAACCATACAAGTCATTAACGTCATTAAATTTCTCTAGTACCACCACCACCTTAGGAACACACAAGCCATCAACTATTTCTTCAGAGCCACCACCACCCCAAACCACACAAGGCATCCAAACATTTCTCCATTTCTACCATCCCAGGGACAGACAAGTTATCAAACATTTCTCCAGTACTACCATCACCCAATCTACACAAGCCATCAACCATTTCTCCTAAACCACCAACACCCTGAACCACACAAACAATCAACTATTTCTACAGTATCACCATCCCAAACAAGCCAGTAAACATTTTTCCAGTACCACCACCACCGCAAACACACAAGCCATTAAACATTTCCCCAGTATCACCACCACCCCAGAATCACACAAGCCAATGGTCATGTCCTCCTCCATTTCATTTATTTTAACAGACTTAAGCTGACAGAAGCTCCCTACTCCTCTTCACTAATGTATTTTGGTGCACAATCATGCTGTGGACAGAAAATGTCCATGGCTGCAGACTCTTCCAGCCATTTTGGGGGAACACAGTGCATAGCATGATTTAAGAATGAGCTACAGATATATACAGTTTATATCTACATCTCCAATTCTTATAAAGACCCCCGCAGTGAACTGGTAAGGGTTCCAGAAGACTGAGTGCATCCCAACCTAGAATTATAATCTTCAGCCCTGAACCAGCAATCCTTATTACAATATGGTCCTGGCTGGCTGCTCTTCATTCTGCACATGCAGAAAGGTGCAGTTGTCCTTTAAGTCAAGGCTACAATCACATGATCTCCACGGAGCAGCATTATAGGTATTACATCTTTTCAGAGACTGCAAAGGGTCTGTTGTTTTGAATCCAACAGACCTTAACTGGCAGACTTTCAATGAGATTAGAGGGTCGCAACACAACATTGTACTGCACTAGTTAACTGGAAGCTGGTGCAATTACATTTGTATAGCTGGGCCAGCAGGTTCAGTCATCCTCTGTTCCCTTCGCTGCCCCCCGCCACTAGAAGCTGCATACACTATGCAGCTCTGTGTGTGTACTGCGACTCTGCCTCCTCCTGGGATTCCAGGAAGAAGAGGCTCAGATTAGCGCCAAGACCAAGAAACCCAACACTCCCAAGAAGCATGTGCAAGGTGGCAGTTCTCGTGTCTTGCATGTTAATAGGTCCTTGACCAGTGTAGTCCAAATGTCACCTCCATTCCAATTGCAATTCCCCCTTTACATACCAAAACCCCATAATTTAACAACCCCACCTAAAATGATGGGACCACACCTTTATTTATGGAGTAAAATGGCCACAACAGCCTCTTTTATTAAAACAACTCCAAATAAATACTCCAAATAAATAACCAATAAAATAACCAATAAAACCCACCTTTTCCAAATATATATAAATATATATATAACTATATAACCACGGATAACCAACGCACTGCGGGACTTTTACCAAACAAATAGGCCTCCAGCTGTAGCCGCTCGGAGACAACCGCTTCCCGCAGCACCACCAAACCCAGTATTCCCTCCAACGTTCAGGAATACACCGGAGGGGAACATGCAAATGATGAGCCCCCACCCCTTTTAATCCATCCGTTTACCGCCCCCGTCAAAGACCACCAGAATAAAACAGCCCCCAACCAAACTGACCACCTCTGCTGTCATGACGACCCGTTCAGTTCCTGTAAAAGAGAAAAAACACCACAACAACTACACGCATATCTATATAACATTATAGGGAGGGAGGGTGGGAAAACTGCCTCCTCTGATGCACTCTCCTCACACTGCCCTCTTTACTCCTCCCCCCCTTTAAATACTACCACTCCCCTTTCTCACAAAGTTTCCTAACTTACCTCCCCTTTCTCCCATACTACCTTTCTCTTTATTTTGTTAACCCTTCCCGTGTCTCCCTTGGGCACACTGTCATGCCCGGCCCTACACTATCCCTCCTTTCAGTCCTTCTTGTTCCGTGCCTCACTTTCCCTGTGGTAACTGTGTGAGTGGACTTGACTCAGGTGCTCAAGTGACCTTACTGAGCAGAGATTTCTATAGCAAGCACTGGAAGTACTGTATATGCCTCTGCAAAAGTTGGAAGACTTAGATGACCAGGGCATTGTAGCAGAGAAGTACCTTTGTGATGGCTAACTGGAGATCAAGTTGTCCCTTAACCCACCAACTGTTGGACAATCTGTAACTTTTGACACACTGACCATTGTGTGTTCTTGGCTATGGGGATCCAAGAAAAGTCCCTTGTTCGTAGAGACGAACACACGTTTCATGAGGCAGCTATTGGCCCCTGTTTCTCCCAGAAGTGGCCCCCTGGCAGAGCATAGACAGGAAGATGTGGCAGCCTCACTGCATCCCAATGAAACAGCGACTGTTCAATCACCTTCAAAGTTAGAAAAAGAATCAGCTAGAGAAGGGTCATCGGCCCAAAAAGCAGAGGTTCAAGAGGTCGATCCACCATCCAAGAGACTGCTCCTTTACCCACTGGGTTTTAGTCCTAAGGAAGTTGTCCTTACCAATTATCACCCAAGGGGCACAAACAGTGTCAACCCTCACCACTTCAGCTTCTGTGGAGGGTGACTCTAGTTCAACCCCTGATAGACTTTGGTGGGCCATACCAATTTCAGCAACCTTTGGTCAAGGCAACCCACTTCTCTCTACCAAATGGTGGGAGGTTCCCTTACCAAATCCTGGTGTATATGTTGATTGTTGAATTCATACACTCACTAACCTGATTTTGCCTCTGCTTGTATATTCAAAGCATGTACCAGGGTATGGCCTTTTTTATACGCTACTGGTCTCTCTCCTCGGGGACCAAAGCTTTGTTGGTGCTGGGAGTGTGCAGCCAGGTCAGCAGGCTTGGTTATACTCTGTCTCCTGTCTCCCCCGCTGCCCCCACCACCACTACTAGAAGCTATGCACAGAGGGATACTCTGGAGCTGTGTTTGTGTACTCAAACCCCTCCCCCCCCGCAGGGGTGCTGGTCTCTGCAGTTGCCAGCTGTGTGAAGGGGGGAAGCTGCTGGTATCTGTGAAGGCTCCCCCCACTCCGCTACTGACCCTTATACTGTGAAAGTGAGCTTTGCATATTTCCACCCTCACTCCCCTGCTCTCCCCCCTTCCCCCTGGCTGTGCAGGATCCAATCAGAGGACAGGAGGGGGAGAGCTAATAGGAAAACTCAGAAAAGGACTTTCTGTGCTGCAGAGTCTAATGGGAGTTACTAATAGAAGCTATGATCACTGGACCTCAGTTCCTATAGATTCCTGCTCTTGGAGAAGGGGAAATTTCATAATTTCCCAGGCAAATCTGCTGTGAGCTAATCAGTCCAGGGGAGAGAGTAACAAGAAGAGACCTGCTGTCAGGGCCTGTGCCTCACATCTGAGAAACACTGGGAGTCTCTCGTCAGGAGAAGCCAAACCGAGAGGACCTGATGCAGGACATGCTACCACTGCATAAGAGAAAGAGTGCTGCATAGACATGTCCTGCTGCTGGTGCCTAACTGTCTACATCAGAGGGAGAATGGACCTGCTGCTAAGGCTGCCAGAGACTGCACATGTGGGATCCAGCATTGAGAGACTGAGCCTCCGGGATCTAACAGCTGGATCCGCTAACTGCCAAGCAGAGGCGGCTGTAGGCTTTGTGAGGCCTTAGGCAAAACTTATACATGAGGCCCCACTCATAAAAATAAAAATAATTCAAGCAGTAAAAATGAATACATTGAATTGTACAGTGTACAATGAAATGGCAATTCACCCATGGCCAGTCCTCAAGGATTCCAGCATGTCATTGGATCATATCACACCAGGATATGCACTGTAACACAAGCTCCCTCTGTATAGTGAACGGCACTTACTAGACAGCTCTACGTTATGCCCAAATTTCACATTAGGTAACAAAGGCCATGGATCCATTATCTATTTTCCTAAAAATATGCCCCATACCTGCTGTGGACACAGCCCCTGCATTTACTATGGTCAGTGAACCTGAATACAGAAAAACACTAGCTGAATTTCTTTGTACTGCAGTGTCAGGAAAAGAGAGGAGAGAAAGAGGGAAGTAGGAAAATATGTGAGAGAGTAGGGGGGAAGGGGGGAAGGGAGAGAGGTGGGGAGAAAGAGAGAAAAGGGGAGCAAAATAGTGTGGGGGTGAGAGACAAAGAGAGGGATGAGTGAGGAGTGGAAAGAGAGGTAAGAGAAAGGGGAGAAGAAAGGGAGGGGAGGAGCGAGAGGTGGGGAGAGAGACAGAGAGATAGTGGGGAGAGAGAGGGGGGAAGAGAGGGGATAGTCGAGAGAGAGGAGAGAGAGGGGAGTGAGAGGGGTGAAGAGGGAGGGGGGAGAGAGGGGAGAGAGAGGAGGGGGGCGAGGGGAGTGAGAGGGAAGAGGATGAAGAGGGAGGGGGAGAGAATGGGGGAGGGGGTGAGAGGAGAGAGAGAAGATTGGGGAGAGAGAGAGGGGAAGAGGAGGAGAGGGGGAGAGAGAGGAGGGGGGGAGAGGAGGGGGAGAGAGAGTGGGGAGAGAGAGGGGGTGAGAGGGGGGAAAAGAGATGGGGACAGAGAGAGGGGGGAAGAGAGAGGGGAGTGAGAGGGATGAGGATGAAGAGGGAGGGGGAGAGAGGGGAGTGAGAGGGATGAGGATGAAGAGGGAGGGGGGAGAGAATGGGGGAGGGGTGAGAGAGGAGAGAGAGAAGATTGGGGAGAGAGGGGAAGAGGAGGAGAGGGGAAGAGGAGAGGGGGAGAGAGGAGAGACAGTGTGGAGAGGGGAGGAGCGAGAGGTGGGGAGAGAGAGAGAGCGATAGTGGGGGAGAGAGGGGGGAATGGAGGGGATAGGGGGAAGAGAGAGGGGGACAGAGAGAGGGGGAAGAGAGAGGAGAGGGGGGAGAGAGGAGAAAGAGGGGAGTGAGAGGGATGAGGATGAAGAGGGAGGGGGGAGAGAGGGGAGGGGGGAGTGAGAGGGATGAGGATGAAGAGGGAGGGGGAGAAAATTGGTGAGGGGTGAGAGGAGGAGAGGGGATAGAGGAGGGAGAGAATGGGGGAGGGGTCAGAGGAGGAGAGGGGAGAGAGGAGAGAGAGAAGATTGGGGAGAGAGAGAGGGGAAGAGGAGGAGAGGGGGAGAGAGGAGAGAGATTGGGTAGAGGGAGAGGGGAAGAGTAGGAGAGGGGGAGAGAGAAGAGAGATTGGGGAGAGGGAGAGGGGGAGAAAGGCGGGAGGGAGAAGGGGGGAGGGAGATGGGGATGAAGAGAGGGGAGGAGGGAGAGAGTGGCGGAAGAGGAGGGAAGAGAGAGAGAGGGATGGGGATGGAGGGGGGGAGAGAGGAGGGGGGAGAATAGGGGGGGTGGAGAGGAGGGGGAGAAAGGCAGGAGATAGGGATGAAGAGGGGGGGAGAGAGAGGCGGAAGAGGAGGGAAGGGGGAAGAGAGGGATGGGGATGAAGAGGGGGTCACATGGAAGAGCAGTGGTTTGCTGGGTGATGAACAGATCGGTCATGTATCAGTGTGCAGAAAAACGGATCGTCCATGTCATCGGACTCACCCCAATCACTGAACTCATCAGACTACCGGCACTCTGAGCAGCCTCTGCGTTGCTGGGGTGAATCCACCACACACGTGGGGGGCGGGGCTTCACCCAGCAGTCAACCCCGCGGTCTGCAGATCATTGGTCCCTGGACCGAGCATGGCGAGCAGTGAGATGTTTTGCCTCCGCTGGCCACGTCCACCTGTCAGCGCTCCAGCACACCTATCTGCAGGATGTGCAGGACAGAGCGGGCGGTGTGTGAGCTGATTCCAGCATCCTCATAGGCAATCATAGAGGACCTGTACAGAACAGGCTGAGTTGACACTGCTCACCTCCCCTGTGATCACTGGTGCGGCTTTTTTTCTTACAGGAATCATAGCGGCACGGGGGCCAGTGACTCACCCCGTACAGCGCTGCCCGAGACCGTAAAAGATGAGAAGGCGGCAGGGGAGAGTCTTAGCAGACAGTGCAGTCCCGGTGTTCTAGATCGGTCCCGCCCATCCGTAGGCAGCGCAATCCTTTTCCGATGCTGGGCTCTCCTCCTCTCCCATTGTCAGGCAAATTAGACGGTCCCGAGGCCCCTGTGAGCGTGAGGCCTTAGGCGACCGCCTAATTTGCCTAATTAGAGAGCCGCCTCTGCTGCCAAGTGTGTAAAACCAGAACTGTTGCACACCAGGAGTGGTGAGAGGAGATACAGCTTTAATCCCTTACTACACTTAGTTGCATATACACTGCCCTTCACTTAGTAGCCTTGCACCTTTACATTACTTACTCTTAAAGGGGCGGACTCTTGCACGCCATCGACAGAAGGGCCCCGCGACAAAAAACAATGCTAACTTTTTTTTTTTGGGCACCGGTCCTGGAGGTACTGCAATACCAGGTCGATGCGTGGAGTGGACAGAGCAATCTTCATGTTCTAAAAATCCATTTAATATATGGTCCCCAGATAGGGGACGTATCAGATATTAAACTGATAAGGAACATTTACAGGTACATGTATTTTGGGTATCTCTACAGACTGCACTCAAGAACATTATTATTGAGATATTTTGGGTCTGACTTTGCTCCATAATGGTTACCTCAGTAAAGTTTGGACTAACATGGACACAAGTTAGGTTAGGTTCGGCCTGTGATAAAGAATTCAAGAATTCAAGGCAAGAATTCAATATATTTCTTATACAACCTTAAAGCGTTATATTGTTTGATGCTAAGTTCTGAACTGTTTACCTGCTTTAACACAATATATTCACCTAACCACCTATTTGATAATCCATGGGCTAATTCATTATTTTATCGTGACTTATTAACCCTTAAGTTATCCAGGTGTAAGTGGTCCTTCACCTCTAACCAGGTGTGTCAGTGGGGACTGAGTTGTTTTAAGAGTTGTGGCAGAACAGAGGACCCTTCATTACTAGTGGCTCCTTTGGGAATAAGCACTACATTTATATGGTAGCTCAGCTGGTACTCGGTAGTCCATCTAATGAGGGATATCTTTTTGGAACGGTGACAGGTGAGTGCTATACTGGAATCGGGGATAACGCCAGAAGAAGGTGAGCCTACCATATAAATGCAATTTCTGTGTCAAAGAGACTGACAGAGGCTAGACATGTGCACACTGAAATATTTCGTTTCGGAATTTCGTTTTCGTCCGAAAAATAAATTTATTGAGTTACTCCCGAAATTCGTTTTTATTTATTTCGTTTTTCGTTAAAAATTGCATTCGTCCGAAAATCCAAATTATGGTCGAATCTGTCATTGAAGGCTTGTGGTGTCTGTCGAGTGTTCGGAGAAGATTCGACAGGGCAGCTAAACTGTACGACGCCGTGTAGTTTGCCTGCTCCGTCGAGTCTTCTTGGGGCTTTCGACAGACACCATAAGCCAAACTACGTGTGTTCTTAGTTCTAGCTATTTTACTGCTCCTCCTCTTTGGTTACAATCAGCCAATAACATTCATCATCATTATTTTTATTTATCTTTTCTCCCCTACGTCGAATCTTTTCTCCCCTACGTCGAATCTTTTCTCCCCTACGTCGAATCTTTTCACCCCTACGTCGAATCTTTTCTCCCCTACGTCGAATCTTTTCTCCCCTCCGTCGAATCTTTTCTCCCCTCCGTCGAATCTTTTCTCCCCTACGTCGAATCTTTCCTCCCCTACGTCGAATCTTTCCTCCCCTACGTCGAATCTTTTCTCTCTGTGTCAAATCTTTTCTCTCTACGTCGAATCTTTTCTCTCTATGTAGAATAATCTTGGACTAATAGAGTTAAGGTTAGGTACATTCGACCACAGGTTTGATGGACACAGATTGTTATTGTCATCATCATGTCGAATCTCCTATCTATATCGAACTGTAGCAACGAAAACGAAAATAAAGCATTTGTTTATGTCGGATCTTTCGTTTTTCGGACTCTGCACTTTCGTTATCGTTTGTTAAAACGATAACGAAAATACCTGAAATTCGGACGAAAATGCATTCGGACGAAAACGAATGCACATGTCTAACAGAGGCTGCAGTGATCCAATAGAGGAAAGATAGGACACCTGGGCACCAAAGAGGTGAGCATATTACTTTTTCTATTGAAGGATAGTGCTGTTTTTTTGTTTAGCATCTTTGTCAGGGTCCCTTTATCTTTTAAAGCAGATTTTCAGAGATATGTCTAAGCCTCATGAACACGGGACTTTATATTATTATTATTTCAGGTACTTACCGTATATAGCGCCGTCAATTTACGCAGCGCTTTTACATGTACATTATACATTCACATCAGTTCCTGCCCTCAAGGAGCTTACAATCTAAGGTCCCTAACACACATTCATACATACTAGGGGCCAATTTAGACAGGATCCGATTAACCTACCAGCATGTCTTTAGAATGTAGGAGGAAACCAGAGTACCCAGAGGAAGCTACCGCAGGCAGAGGGAGAACATGCAAACTCCAAGCAGATGGTGTCGTGATCAGGATTCAAACCAGCAACCCTTTTTGCTGCTAGGTGAAAGTGCTAAGCACTACATCACTGTTATAAAAATGTTAAAAAAACGCTAGTAGCTTAGCAGTGAGTTTTTGGAAGTTTTTGCAATACCGTCTTTTAGCATTTTTCAGCTTAGTTTTTTTTTTTTAAATGGATCAAAAACATTAAAAAACGCTGGTGAGCCATGTTTTAGAGCATTTGCCTGTGTTTTTATGAGTTTTTTGTTTTTTTTGACATTAGAGCGTTTTTACAGCTGAAAAACGCCTCTAATGCCGCGTACACATGAACGGACTTTACTGCAGACTTGGTCCGGCGGACCGGAGTCCATCGGACAATTTGATCGTGTGTGGGCTCCAGCGGACTTTCTTTTCCCAAAAGTTGGACGGAACTAGAAATGAAACATGTTTCATATCTTTCCAACGGACTCGAGTCCGGTCGAAAAGTCCGCTCGTCTGTATGCTAGTCTGACGGACAAAAACCGACGCTAGGGCAGCTATTGGCTACTGGCTATCAACTTCCTTATTTTAGTCCGGTCGTACGTCATCACGTACGAATCCATCGGACTTTGGTTGATCATGTGTAGGCAAGTCCGTTCATTCGGAAAGTCCATCGGAAAGTCCGTTGAAAAGTTTGGTGGACCAAGTCTACCGTAAAGTCCGCTCGTGTGTACGCTGCATCAGAACACACTAGTTTTGGGGGGTTTTTTACAGCTAAAAAATGCCCCAGCCAAAAACAGTTGATAACAGTCTATGTGTGCATGGACACATAGGATACCATACTGGAGAGTTTATTTACTGTATAAAAAACAACGTCTGAAGCCAAAAACAGCAGCTGTAAAAATGTCCAAAAACGTCCAGTGTGCATGAGGCCTAAGAATAGAGGGGAGAAGTTTTCACTCTCAGATTAGGTATTGAACTTAAGAACTGTCATATTTCTAAAATCAGAAACTGTTTAAAGCTCAACTCTGGGCCTTGAAAAAGTATTCATACCCCTTGAAATTTTCCACATATTGTCATGTTACAACCAAAAATATAAATGTATTTTATTGGGGTTTTATGTAATAGACAAACACAAAGTGACACATAATTGTAAAGTGGAAGAAAAATGATAAATTGTTTTCAAATTTTTTTACAAATAAATATGTGAAAAGTGTGGTGTACATTTTGTATTCAGCCCCCCGGAGTCAATACTTTGTAGAACCTCCTTTCACTGCAATTACAGCTGCAAGTCTTTTTGGGGATGTCTCTACCAGCTTTGCACATCTAGAGAGGGACATTGTTGCCCATTCTTCTTTGCCAAATAGCTCAATCTCTGTCAGATTGGATGGAGAGCGTCTGTGAACAGCAATTTTCAAGTCTTGCCACAGATTCTCGATTGGATTTAGGTCTGGACTTTGACTGGGCCATTCTAACACATGAATATGCTTTGATCTAAACCATTCCATTGTAGCTCTGGCTGTATGTTTAGGGTCGTTGTCCTGATGGAAGGTGAAACTCCACCCCAGTCTCAAGTCTTTTGCTCTGTATTTGGCTCCATCCATCTTCCCATCAACTCTGACCAGCTTCCCTGTCCCTGCTGAAGAAAAGCATTCCCACAACATGATGCTGCCACCACCATGTTTCACAGTGGGGATGGTGTGTTCAGGGTGATGTGCAGTGTTAGTTTTCCAACACACATAGCATTTTGCTTTTAGGCCAAAAAGTTTAATTTAATTTTGGTCTCATCTGATCAGAGCACCTTCTTCCACATGTTTGCTGTGTCCCCCACATGGCTTCTTGCTAACTGCAAACTGGACTTCTTATGGCTTTTTTTTAACAATGGCTTTCTTCTTGCCACTCTTCCATAAAGGCCAGATTTGGACAGATTCTCACACCTGAGCTGTGGATCTCTGCAGCTCTTCCAGAGTTACCATGGGCCTCTTGGCTGCTTCTCTGATTAATGTTCTCTTTGACCGGCCTGTCAGTTTAGGCGGACGGTCATGTCTTTGTAGGTTTGCAGTTGTGCCATACTCTTTCCATTTTTGAATCATGTACTGAACAGTGTTCCGTGAGATGTTCAAAGCTTGGGATATTATTTTATAACCTAACCCTACTTTAAACTTCTCCACAACTTTATCCCTGACCTGTCTGGTGTGTTCCTTGGCCTTCATGATGCTGTTTGTTCACTAGGGATGAGCCAAACAACCCCCGGTTCGGTTCGCAGCAGAACATGCGAACAGGCAAAGTCTATGGGACCGTTAAAGTCTATGGGACACGAACATGAAAAATCGAAAGTGCTCATTTTAAAGGCTTACAGTGCCTTGCAAAAATATTCACTCCCCTTGGCTTTATACCTACTTTGTTACATTACAGCCTTTAGTTCAAAGTTCAATGTATAGATAAAACACCACCAAATGCACTGTAGATATAGGCTACACTGGATGCAGAGTATATATATATATATATACACCGCCTGAAGTGTATTAGAAACAGTACACCACAGAATGCACTGTAGATATAGGCTACACTGGATGCAGAGTATATACTGTATATATACAAGACTATATATATATATATATATATATATATATATATATATATTAATACACTGCCTGCACTGATTGAATATCAAGTAAACACTAAATATATAGTCTACGCTAAATGCAGAGTGTATATATATATATATATATATGTATATATATATATAAAAATATATATATAAGACTGACTGTATATATATATATATATCAAATACACTGCCACTAACTGAAAAACCTGCCTGCTTAATCTAACTCAAGCTATCTCTCTGTCCACGCCAACAACACTACACACGGCCGCTCTTAGTCCCTCTGAGCCATGATTGGCCAAAGGCTCCCTGCCTTTGGCCAATTATGGCTCTCTCAGCAGAGCGCGCTTTGATTGGCCAAAGCATGCAGGTCAGGTGCATGCTTTGGCCAATCATACAGCAATGCACTGTGATCTCGCAGTGCATTATGGGGCATTCCGTGGCGCTTAAATGCCCCATATGTTCGTTTAGTTATAGAACAAACGAACACCCGATGTTCCAGTCAAACTTACGTTCGACTCGAACCGTGGGCTCTTCCCTATTGTTCACTAAGGTTCTGTAAAAAACCTCTGAGGGCTTCATAGAACAGCTATATTTATACTGAGATTACGGTAAATTACACACAGGTGGACTCTTTACTAATTAGGTGACGTCTGAAGGCAATTGGTTCCATTTTAGTTAGGGGTATCAGAGTAAAGGGGGCTGAATACAAATGCATGCCACACTTTTCACATATTTATAAAAAATATTGAAAATCATTTATTATTTTCCTTCTACTTCACAATTATGTGCCACTTTGTGTTGGTCTATCACATACAATCCAAATAAAATAAATGTACGTTTTTGGTTACAACATGACAAAATTTGGAAAAATGTCAAGGGGTATGAATACTTTTTAAGGCACTGAATACTCAGGGTTTTTTTTTTCTTAGAGAATAGGTGCAGGTACTCCTCCCTTCTGAGTCATCCCTTGTCTCTGTTCCCTACCCACCTCCGAGCACAATCCTCTGCAGCCAACAATAATAGATCTCCCCAGCAACAATAGATGCCCCATAGGAACAATAGATTCCCCCAAAGCAACAATAGACCCACCCCACAAGAAAATACCACCCCAACAACAATAGACCCCCAATGTAACAATACAGTAGATCTCCCTGGAGCTAGCATCAAAGGACACTCCAGCAGCCATCAACAACAGACCCCTCCCTCAACAGTAAGTCCCTTCCAGCAAAAATTTACCCCCTAGCAACATAAGATCCCCCAATAAAAATAAATCCCCCACCAGCAACAATAGACCTCCCTAGCAACAAATGATCCCATCCCCCAGCGGCAATAGATCCCCCCCACCAACCAGAATCAATAGCCCCTTCAGCATACCCCAGCACCTCATTCAGTGCTGAAGGTGGAAGAACTGCGTTCCCCCACGTACCCACAGAAAAAAAGTCCTGCACATACTTAATTGGTGTGCTTTTGTGTATTTCTTCCAGACCATGCAGTAATCCAGTGTGAAACTGCTTCCTGTAATAAAGACTGGTTACTGCTGCTTTCTCTCCTTGTGCGGGATAACTGGTCTTGTCTCCGCCCCCTCCTGTAGTTTTCTGCAGGTAGCCTGTAGTGGGTGGGGCCTGCTGAGCACCTCCCACAGCTCTGCTCTCTGCACAGGCTATGTAAAGTACAATGATGATGTCACTGATACTTTTTATTGGGTTTTAAAGAAATGTGTGACCCCAAAGAGTTTATATCCTTTGTGTTTATTGAAGAAAATATTTAAATAAAAGTTTTTATGCCTGGAGTTCAACTTTAGGTACAAATAATCTTGCTTGGTGGCTGTAATAATCACGTAGTAAACTAAAAAATGCAGGAATGTACGTTATATTTAATACATGTGCTTCCTGGGAAATACGAAACATTTAATATTGTTTTCCAGGCAGGTATACATCAATTTTAGAATATTTTTATTTTAAATTCTGTATTTCTAAGATTGTATGTACCTGGGAATGCTACCGATAAATGCTGGATGATTGTTGATACTTTGATTGAAAAGCAAGGTTAGTCCTATGTCCATCTATTTGACGTCATGGTAATTTGACTACTGGAGATATTTACGAATGCTGTCATTGCAATCATTTTATATTTACCAAAAGGAGAAAGCGAGTTTGTGGTTAATATTCGCCCGCATGCTATTATTTCTAAATAAAAATCATCTTTTAGGTATAGATAAATCCTTAACTATGACACCCCCTCACCACCAGTTTTACATCCACTTACATCCAGGTTGACACCCTGTGATACTATGACAAATAAGGACAGAACAGGAAGTTAAAGGAAAAGTACAGCCAAAGCTCGTTTGTATCATTCTGCACTTCTGTGACTCGTTTTCAGAAGACATCGGGCTGAAACCTGCTGTAGGCTGAGGTCACAGAGCCAGTTCAGGCTGGAGCAAGATCGTGACAATGAAGTCGGGATCCACCGCCATACCTGAACCGGCACCCGGCTTAGCCTCTCAGCAAACCGCTAAGAGCCTGAGCAGGCGACTCCCACCCCCTCCACAGCCCAGTGCTCCAGTGAGAGCTGGGGACAGAGCAGAGGGCTGTTGACTGACAGTCACCAGCTCTCTTCTCAGGGAGCTCTGGGAACCGAGTGATCGGTGGTGTTTGATCACTCGGTTCTCAGTGTTAGAGGCGCAGGGGGACAGATGCAGCATCCACCTAGGTAAGTATGATTCTTAAAATAAAAACCCCATACATCTCTTTTAAGGTGGTTCTAAAGCCTTGGTTTTTTTCTCTTTAAAATAATAAAAACATCATACTTACATGCTCTGTGTAATGGTTTTGCACAGAGCAGCCCAGATCCTCCTCCTCCTGGTTCCCTGCCAGCGTTTCTGGCCCCTCCCCCTTTGCCAGGCATGAGTAAATATTAGGAGGGGCTGGCGGGGGGCTGCAAACTGAACATTTTTACCTTCATGCATAGAATGCATGAAGGTAAAAAATCTTCAGTCTTTACAACCATTTTAAGAGTAGTCTTCCCTGCAGGCACAGCAATAGAAACCTGGCAGAGCTTAAAATTTCTTTTCTTCCACTATAAGATATGTTTTTTTTTATATTTCTGATGGTGATTCCCTGTGATAGGAACAGGAAGTGAGGAGAAATCTTCCTAATGAAGCAATGAAGGCATAGCAGCAAGACCTAGGAAGGAGTGGAGTGTGGTCATAGCAACCAGTAAACCTATCTTGCCAACCAACTGGTCCTGTAAATGGGACTGGGATTGGTCACTATGGGTTACTGCACATTGCACTGCCTTTTTACACATTGAATGTACTCATTCATCATGAGGAAGTCATATGGTGCTGTAACTTATACAACAGATGGTAAACAAGCTTAGCCTGTTTAAACTGTCTACATACATTACAATTATCTTTAATACTTCCTCCTCTGCAGCCAGCGCCTTGACGAATTTTATGGTGGGTTATTTTCCATATTAGAAGTTTCTTCTTTTATTTTTCCATGCGATCTCACAAATCATTTAGCACAGGGCTTGTGAAATAATCCCCATCTGTTTTTTCTTTAGAAGGATTCCTTCTAATGACAGGACAGACAGCAATTCTTAAGACGCGCATGAAAACGATAATAGAGGCGGCTGGGAGCTGGAGGACAGCAAGTGTGTGGCCTCCCAATAATGCAATTGTTGGCAACTTGGCCACCAACAGCGCCTGAAGCAAGTCCAAATCATCTGGTACATAAAATTATACTGAACAGATTTTAAAGCGAACTTGTCATTGACACAAAATTGAGCCAGCCATTTTGTTACCCGAAAGCTTATCCAATTGTTTGGAACCAGTGACTTTACTTTAGTCTTAGTATGTGTATCAGGGGTTCTACATAACCTGGCAAGCTCAGTAGCTCATAAAATTGTAGTCACCACTGTGTTTTAGAGGTTGACATAAAATCCCTTTAAAGAGGAAGAACTCTGTCTAAAATGTTTGTTTGCAGTTTTTGACATAATGGGGATTTGTTAGAACCCCTTATGTTAACGGAATTTCAACTCTCCATAGGATTGAATGGAGATTGCAGTGCAGGAGAGCTTGAATCCAATGGTGATATTGAGAAGAGACGTAGGGCAGACCATACAGCAAAGATCTCATGACAGTGCCTGAATCTGACTTTACATCAGCCTCCTATCATCCCAGGAAAGATAGATTTACCTCCTGTGATGGAGCAGGATCCTCTCCAATTCTGTTACACTTATGTTAGTAGCTCAACCCCTTGCAGGTAAAATGGGTGAAAATGTTAACCCAGTTTGTGATTGTTAAGCAACACTTAGAGGTCTTGTTCCTTCCCCAGCCTCACTTATGCCCCGTACACACGGTCGGATTCTCCGATGAAAAATGTTCGATGGGAGCTTGTTGTCGGAAATTCCGACCGTGTGTAGGCTCCATCAGACATTTTCAATCGGAATTTCCGTCACACAAAATTTGAGATCTGGATCTCAAATTTTCTGCCAACAAAATCCATTGTCGTAAATTCCGATCATGTGTACACAATTCCGACACACAAAGCTCCACGCATGCTTGGAATCAAGCAGAAGAGCTGCACTGGCTATCAGGAACTTCCTTTTTCTCGGCTCATTGTATGTATTGTACGTCACCGCGTTCTTGACTTTCGGAATTTCCGACAAGATTTGTGTGACCGTGTGTATGCAAGAAAAGTTTGAGCCAACATCCTTCGGAAAAAATCCATGGATTTTATTGTTGGAATGTCCGATCGTTTGTACAGGGCATTACAGTCCTTGACCTTCCTCTAGCCTAACTTACAAGTTTTGACCCTCCTCCAGCCTCACTTACAGGTCTTGACTGTCCCCTAGCCTCACGTACAGGTCCTGACCCTCCCCAGCCTCACTTACAAGTATTGACCCTCCCCCATCCTCCATTACAGGTCTCGATTTTCCCCTAGACTCACTTACAGTTCTTGACCCTTCCCCCAGCCTGACTTATAAATCTTGACCCTCCCTTAGCCTTTCTTGCAAGTCTTGACTCTCTCCATCCACATGTACAAGTATTGATTCTTTCCTAGTCCCACTTGCAGGTCTTGACCCTTCCACCAGCCTCGCTTACAGGTCTTGACCCTACCTTAGCCTCACTTACAGGTCTTGACCCTCTCCAGCCTCATTTACAGGTATTGACCCTCCACTAGTCTCACTTACAGGTCTTGACCCTTCCCCCAGCTTGACTTACAGGTTCTGACCCTCCCGTAGCCTCATTTACAGGTCTTGACCACACCCCAGCCTGTGATTGGACAGTGATGGTGGAAGCAGCAGACTGATAAGCTTACACAAGTTACTGGCTTCTTGCTCTGCTTTTCCCTCTCTCAATCTGAGCTCTGCTGATGCCAGGGCAAATTCAGATACCTTCACCACTTGCAAGGAGAAAAAAAAATTATGTATTATTGATTACAGAGCTGCATTACAACCCAACTCCAATTAGACAAAGTGTACCCTTGAAGCAGGGGTCCCACACAAGGGTTAACTGTTCGTTCAGCCTAGGGGTGCACAAATAAGAAGTAATACTTACCTTACTCTTTGCTCTAGCAGAGTCCCTCAAACAGTATGGCCAGTCCTGTCAAGCTTCCTCTGAAAGGCCCTTCTGGCCATTGTGACACTCCTGCCTTCTGCATGACCAGGTAATAACCCTGCATTTTATGTAATGACTCAGAGGGACCATCCACAGACTGGAGCAACAGAGAAAGATGAGGAGAGCACTGGAGCAGGCAGGAGCAGGGGTATAGTAAGTAATGCAGCCTCTTCGTCTACCCCTAAACCTAATGAGCATTTAACCCTTGCAGTTCGGGGGGGGGGGGGGTACTACAAGGGTACATTTGGTCTAATTCCTGGAGTCAGGCTTTAAAATGTGTCTTTTATATGTGCCTGGAGTTGAACTTTAAAACAATACCCTGGTTTTCAATAAGACCAGTGTTCATCTTGACTATTGGATAACAGATGCTTATTAACCCATACCAAAAAACCTTTATACTCCTATTCCCAATAACTGAGACCACACCAGATTCTGGAGTATAACAAAGGCCGTAGCAGCCTACTTTATTTTATTTAATAAACTTTATATCAAAATATATAAAAAACTCTGTCAGCTATAAAAAACGGTAAACAACAAAAACATCTGTTATGCAACCTGTTAACAAAAAGAACGTTGGTCTGAGCAATAGTTTTTTCAAATCCATCTGATGGCCATAACCACTATAGCACTGCAGCCCTAAACCAAAAACTCTCCAATAGGCCTCAAGCCGACAAGCTGGCTCAGAGACTGCCGTGACTGCAGTGCCCCATATCACTTCCCGGCTAACCTCCGTTAACCGGGAACCAAAAAACCTCCGGACCCAAATCAACGTTGGATCCCCACTCTTACTTTTTCCGCCATCTTCCTTCCCTTGCCCAGACCAACGCCCGCCGCTGCCACGACAATTTCTCTTCCTTCACCTGTGGACACAAAAGAAAAACCACAAGCCCTACGACAATCATATATCTTATACCTAGGGAGGGTGGGCGGGAACTTTCCAGGATCTTCTGTTGTCCCTCCCAGAGCGGGAACCCCTTTTAACTGTCCCCTCCCCTAATCCTCCCTCCCCCTCGGCTCCACTGTAGCACAAAACAATTAACCCTTACCCTGTTCCCACTGTCATGTGCGCCCTTTGCACACAGCATTGCATGCTGTTGCTCCAGGCTTTTCTTGACTATTGGATAACAGATGCTTATTAACCCATACCAAAAAACCTTTATACTCCTATTCCCAATAACTGAGACCACACCAGATTCTGGAGTATAACAAAGGCCGTAGCAGCCTACTTTATTTTATTTAATAAACTTTATATCAAAATATATAAAAAACTCTGTCAGCTATAAAAAACGGTAAACAACAAAAACATCTGTTATGCAACCTGTTAACAAAAAGAACGTTGGTCTGAGCAATAGTTTTTTCAAATCCATCTGATGGCCATAACCACTATAGCACTGCAGCCCTAAACCAAAAACTCTCCAATAGGCCTCAAGCCGACAAGCTGGCTCAGAGACTGCCGTGACTGCAGTGCCCCATATCACTTCCCGGCTAACCTCCGTTAACCGGGAACCAAAAAACCTCCGGACCCAAATCAACGTTGGATCCCCACTCTTACTTTTTCCGCCATCTTCCTTCCCTTGCCCAGACCAACGCCCGCCACAGCATCCCAATAGTAATACCTTACTCTTGGGTGCTCCTCCACACCCGAATAGCTCGTTCTATCCCATCCTGTACTCCCAAAGTCCACAAATCCGTCCCCACCTCGTTAAGATGAACCCCATCACGTCTTAGGTACCTCCATGTCTCAAATTCCAATTCCCTATGTCTGACTGCCAACCCCCCACAACTAACCATGAATTTACTCACTTCCCTATTGATCTTCCTCCTTGCTCTATTCACCCCCTCCACTGACCTGGCCATTCTCCAACACATGCGGGCAACCATGTCCGACCAGACCATGATCATTTTTGGAAATTCCTTCGTTAATCGCCAGACGTCAAATTTAATGTCTCGCGTGATGTCTATCATTGAGCGAATGCCAAGATCATTGCCGCCCACATGTATTACCAGCACGTCCGGAGGGCCCTCCCTATTGGCATAGCGTTGTACCTCCTGAAACAACCTGCCCCACAACATCCCTGGTATACCGAACCATTTTATACACACTTCCCGTCTATCAAAGCCTAACTGCCTACCCTCAGGTCGAGCGTCTCCCCTTCGTGCCCCCCAACATACATAAGAGTGGCCCATAATCCAGACCACACTGGGCGCCGCACCTGAAATTAGAAGAAAACAAAACCATGCTCAACATTGACTACTTAACTAATGTCCCACCGGTCATAAAACACTACCTCCCGTATCCGTACAATAAACTCCAAACAACCCTGACCCCTTACAATGTTACAGCCAGGTGCGGCCGCACATAAGATTGGAATCTGTTAGATTCCCACCGCCCAATCCGTTTTATTATTTCCACATCCATACCCAATCTGGCTGCCTCTGTTGCGGCTCCTATCCGAAAGGAATGTGATGAAAAATCCCGCTCCTCCAGTCCCAGCCCCCTCAAACATTTCCTAAAAACCGCTATGAACTGAAAACGTGATAACATATCTCCGTTGGAATGTACTAACAAGGGGCCCTGACGGTCTGGCCTAACTTTAAAAAATTCCCTGACTGCGCCCGCTGGGCACTGGGGGGATCCCTTGATGGAATAAATTCGCACCACCCTACCTCTCCCCACTTGATCCGTCTTCGACTTCCTTAGGAATATTGATACCCCGTCATCCTCCAATATAACCTCCTTGAAGCCGACTCCCCCTTGCACTGTTTTTGAAGGGCTAACCAACTCCCCTATCCTGAATGCCCCAAAAAATGCCAACACAAAAGCTACTTTAAACAAACTAATTTCGTATGCTGACGAACAAATCCCCTTCAATTGTTCCAAAATACCCCCCAGTATTTCAAAAGTTACTGGCCGCCTTGAATCGCGCTGAACCGCTGCCCTCCGATAACCCTTCAACGCCTGTCTCACCCAAAAATCCTTGGTGACGTCGGGTTGTCCTTGCAGCTTAAAAAGGAAAGCCAAACCCGCTAGCTGTGTATTGATCACTGATACTGATGCACCCTCATTCAGTTTTTTTGCCAGATAATATAGTAACAGTGAACGTACTCCCTGTCCTATCAGCTCCTCCCCCAATACTCGCACGAAGGACATCCACTCCTGCCATACCTTAGTGTATGCTACCCAAGTAGCCCCACTTACCGACCGTTTTATCCATCCCTCGACGATGCCAGTGCAATCTCCCACAGCCAGTCTGGACAAGGTACGCCCTGTTGCTCCGCTTCCGGCGCCAACACTCTGAACCTGTCCCACTGGAAGCGAGACAGCGCATCAGCAATCACGTTCTCCACCCCCGGTAAGTGAACAGCATGAATGAAAACATTCAGTTGTAAGCATCTTAACACTAAGTGCTGCAGCATCCTAATTACCGGCGGAGATGACGCTGTGACCCTATTTATTACTTGCACCACCCCCATGTTGTCCCCGTGAAATCGCACTTTCAAATCCCTGAATGATGCACCCCATAATTCCACCGCCAGCACAACTGGAAACAATTCCAGCAGCACCAGATTCTTCGTGAAGCCTTCTTTTACCCACGATGATGGCCATGGACCTGCGCTCCATTGCCCCTGAAAGTACGCCCCAAAACCTGTTGATCCAGCAGCGTCGGTAAACAGTTCCAAGTCAAAATTACTGACTGGTCCTGACATCCACATTGCCCTACCGTTAAAGGATTCCAGAAATGTATGCCAAACCCTGAGATCATCCCTATGTGTTTTAACTAAACGTACAAAGTGTTTTGGGGATTTTATCCCACTCGTGCTGGCCGCCAGCCGGCGACTAAACACTCTCCCCATCGGTAATATGCGGCAAGCAAAATTCAGCTTGCCCAAAACCGACTGTAGCCTTCGCAGTTGAACCTTTTTTAGTCCTATCAAACCTGCCACTTCATTTTTTAAATCCTCCAATTTTTCCCCCGGCAACCTGCATTCCATCGCATCCGAATCTAATACTATACCCAAAAACGTGATGACCGAGCAGGGTCCCTCCGTCTTTTCATCCGCCAAAGGGATGCCAAATCTTTCTGCTATGTGCTGCAGGGACGCTAGAAGCACTGCACAAATTCTAGAATCGGCCGGGCCTATGCATAAGAAATCATCCAAGTAGTGAATTATCGAATTCACTCCGGATACATCCCTTACTACCCATTCCACGAAGGAGCTGAATTGTTCGAAAAGCGCACACGATATCGAACAACCCATTGGTAGGCATTGGTCAATGTAGAATCCACCACTCCAATGACACCCTAGCAACCGAAAACTCTCCGGGTGCACCGGCAACAGTCGAAAAGCTGATTCCACATCTGCCTTTGCCATCAATGCTCCTTTCCCATAGTGTCGCACCCACCTTACAGCGGCATCGAACGACGTATACGTCACTGAGCACGCATCCTGGTCTATGGCATCGTTCACGGATCCCCCTTTTGGGAAGGATAAGTGATGAATAAGCCTGAATTTATTGGGCTCTTTTTTGGGCACTACTCCCAAAGGTGAAACCACCAAGTCTGCCATTGGCGCCACCTGAAAAGGGCCGCTCATTCTACCCAATGCAACCTCCTTCTGTAGTTTTTCCGAAACCACTTCCGGATATTGCAGGGCTGACTTTAAATTTTTGGGTACTGGGGGTATGGTCGATAAATTGCACGGAATCCTAAATCCCACCGTAAAACCTTCTTCTAGTAACCGCGCTGCTTGTTTGTCAGGGTACTTACCGAGAAACGGTCGCATCCTTTCCACCATCACCGGAGTCCTCCCTTTTGTTTCCAGCTTCTCCCTGACGACCTTTTCCTTGTTTAAAACACCTGGATGACGGATGTGTTCCCCCGCAGCCTGAGCACTCGTGTTTAAACTTACATGATCCTCCGAACTTACAGGCCCCCGAGTTATACTGCCAACAAACCCCTTTTTTGTTTCCAGCCGAATGTCCCTGGGTTGACGATCCACCGGCTCCCCCCTGAAAAAACTGATTCGGTGTTCTCGCCGTCGTCATCAAACGCATCCACAGGCTGATGTCTTTATGGTCCCAACGTAGTTCCGGGCGTACTGCTCTCCGCTGCCTGAACTGTTCATCGTACCTCAACCATGCCGTACCCCCGTATACTCTATACGCTTCTCCTATCGCGTCCTGATAGCAGAAAAGCGCCGAACAGTGTTCCGGCTGTTTCTCTCCTATCACACTAGCCATAATTGCAAATGCTTGCAACCAATTCGTAAATGTCCTAGGTATCAGCCTATACCTCCTCTTCTCCTCATCCTCCTTTTTGGAATCATCCGGCTTAACTCTATCCAGATTGAATTTTTCCAAGGGCAATAATGAAAATATTTCTACGTACTCACCCTTCCACAATTTTTCCCGAACCTCCTGTTTCAGGTGAGCCCCCAACGGTCCTTCGTAGCACACGTACACCTCGCAGCGAGCTGCGTCCGCCAGCCTCACAATATCTTTTCTCCCCGCGGCCTCCCCTGACGTCGCCGCTTTGTCCTTCCCCTGCGCCGCCCCACTAGCCACGGCCTCTTGTGCAGGCACCGTGACCTCCGCTGTAACTGCAGGTGTGGTGGCCCCCCGCCCTGCGTTATCCCCTTCCTTCCCAGTCTGCGGTACCCAGGCGGCTATTGGCCCCCCCGCCGGCTTCTCTGCCGCCTCCAGCCTCTGCACTAGCTCCTTAATTCCTGTCAAAAACCCCAGAAAACCAGAAGCACCTCCTCCCATGTCAGTTCCTAGCCCCCTTCCTGCCGACCCTCTAGCCCCAGTTCCTGACATTGTTGCATTATTTAAAATAGCATTTTCAATATCTTGTGGTAACTCACCGGGCTGCATAGGTGTCGCCCCATCAGCCGACCGTCTGCTTTCTCCTGGCCCCATCCTCCTGGGCAGCTGGGCCGTCTCCTCTTCCGATCCGGACATCTCTTCTCTCCCGCTCCGACCCGATTCTTCTCCCGCATCCGATGCTGGCCCGCCCGGGATGTTGACCGCGGCTGCCGCACTACCCGCAATCCTGTCCTTCCTCCGCGCAGCGAATCCACCCGTTGATTTCCGGACAGCCTTACCAGGACCGGTGTGGGCTACCACAGTCCTGTCAGCCTCCGCTCTTGTTACTGGCATGCCTGACTTGCTCCTCCCTCTGGTCTGTCTGTCCCTTGCCGCCGAAACAGAAGGCCCAGGGACCCCTCCTGGCATGGCAGCGCCAGCGATGGCGGAGTTCTTCCTGGGGGCGGGGCTCGCGCTCTCCGCATGTCTCCTCCAGGTAGGCCTCTCTCCCGTCCTCTCTGCTGCTGGGCTCTTCTCCTGACCTGTCGGGGCCGCCCGCCCGCTGACCCGCTCTCTTCCTGCCGCTCTCTTTGCTGGGGGGCCTCCCTGGACACTGGCCGCCATGCCACCCGGGTGCCGCTGTGACTGCGGAACGCGGTCCGGTGAGAACCGCTCAGGCGGTCGGGAACGGCGCGCTCTGGTGTTGCCTCTCTCCCCCTCACTAGCCTGTATATTGGTGCCCCGGACCGCGGAGGCGATCGTCTCCTGCAGCCACCCCGCACCCCGAACCGATGCTTCCTCCCTTAACTGGGCCATAAGCCTATCTAGCTCAGACATGCTGTGGGGCACAACCTACTCACTGAACTTTCCAGGATCTTCTGTTGTCCCTCCCAGAGCGGGAACCCCTTTTAACTGTCCCCTCCCCTAATCCTCCCTCCCCCTCGGCTCCACTGTAGCACAAAACAATTAACCCTTACCCTGTTCCCACTGTCATGTGCGCCCTTTGCACACAGCATTGCATGCTGTTGCTCCAGGCTTTTCTATAGAGCTTAAATGGTTTTTGCATTTTTAAGCCAGTTGGCAAAAAGAAACCACAACTAATACACAAGTTGGATAATGCCAGGCCAAGCTTTCCGTCCAAGACAATAAACGTGGAGTACAGAGGTTAATATCCAGTGGAAATATATATGTATTTTACGAATTGTTACATTCATCGCCAATGCTTCCAGGTTTCATAGCAGCTTAATTGGTCAATGGGGATTCATCAAACAGTCAGATAATAGCCAAGTGCAGAGTGTATGTGTGGGTGGCCCCTAAAATCCCCATGCAAAATAAAACACTTCTTAGCGATGTTTTACAATCGCCTATGTGTAAATACTCAGAAACTCCAAGCCTGAGCTATATATTTGTGGTGGTAACAGCACAAATACTACTTAAGCTTCTGTTCACGTCATATATAAATTCACAGCAAAGACAGTTTTTGTAAAGGGGAACATAGAGCATGCATGACACAGACAACCAATTCCTATCAAATAAAAGAAATAGAGCAGGCAGTGTTCCGTCAACTGCAAAACAAACTCTTAAAGGAGAAGTATAGGAATGGAAAAAATAAACATTAATACTCACCTCCATGCTGCAGCATTGGTCTGATACTTCAGCTGTCCCCTGCCAGCTCTAAGCCCAAGAATTGAGCAATCACATGACTCACTCAGTCGCTCCCGGCCCCCTGCTGCCTGGCGGTCCAGTTCTCAGGTCTGATCGGAGCAGAGAGCGGTGACTCACAGTCACCGCTCTCTGCTCTGCCCCTCCAGTGCTCACTGGAGCACTGGGCGGGAGAGTGGGCGGGAACGGCTGTCTTAGCCTCTCGGCAGACTCTGCCTCCTTGAATGATCCTCATGTCCACCATCAGACCAGCATCTAAACATTAGACTGCATGCAGCCTTTATGCAGCTGTAAAGCTGCTCCAAGCAAAAGTGTTGGCGATTTAAATAAATAGGGTAAAAAATATCTATGTTTCCACTGCTGATTACATGGCAATGGCAGAGTGATTTTACAAAGTAAAAGTAATTTTTGCTCTGTCTTGCTTTGTTCTACAAAGCTGCAATCTTGCCAAACATGTGGAGGATTCCTTTCAATAGATTTTGCAGGCAAGAAAAAAATCATTTTAAATTGCTAAGGAATATTATCCTGACTGCCTACAAACAATAGACAGTGATTGCTGGGTCTATCTAACAACAGATCTTTCCACAAACATATATATTTGCATCAGGCAAATATGTAAGTTTGTAGCTATGGAGAAGGGAGATAGGCTATCTTCCAGCAAATAATTGTGATCAGTCATGAATAATCTATCTTGGCCAATCAACTTTTCTCTGCGCAAGCTCAACCAAGAAGAAAATGTTCCCTATTTCGACCGTAAATGGCTTGCCTGGTCAAATGTTCTGTAATATACCTGCATTTTCTTTGTGCCAAGAAATTCCCAAGGCACGGCTCACTTGCTCTGGGCTGCCACCTGTTTGTAGGCAGGGGCAGTCTTTATTGTTCATTGCAGGTGGTGGTCATCCACAGCAGCAATGCAGATGGGAGAGGAAGTTGAGAGAAGCTACGTTTCTCTATGTGATAAAAGTAAATGGTGCGCTTGCTCAATTATCTATCTAAATATAGATAGTGTAACATAGATTACAAAAAATATGAGTCCAAGTAAAGGATAAAAAATAAAGTCCAAGTGCAAAAGATGATATATAAAACTGCTCATTCCATATCGTGAATAAAGTGGAAACATATCCAGTGGAACAGAAGGTAAAAACAGCAACCATCGCCACCAATAGATGAAATGGCCGCTCACTTCAGGGAATGACCTTAAGGTCAAACAAAACTTTATATCTCAAAGGATAGCTGCTAGGATCCACGCTGTAGAACTCCAAAACGCCTGCTTAAACACTCAAGTTCCCCGCCTCTTGAACGATAATTACTCAGAGAGAGCAAAAATTGTGGCGTGGACACCCAGATTTGAGCCCTTCCTTTTTTTTTTGCTCTTTGTAAGTCCTCTTTACTATTGATTTACCGATTGATTTACTTATTTACTTTATTTATTTATTTATTTGCTAGTTGGACCTGTTTATTATTTTTTATTATTTATTATTCCCCTAGATTCTAGGGGTCTGTATACAATGGTGGAGCCCTTTGGGATTTGGTGTCCTTGTTGAGTGTTTTACTCTTGGGCCCCTTAATGCGGTGGAGGGCCTATACTGATTTTGGTGGAGTGCCTAAAGATGGAGGAGCCTTCCTTTCTAGGATGAATATTGTGAAATGTAAGTGTTTTCCAATAGGCGTCTTGGACATGCTGAATAATGTTTTTGAGTATGTCTGTTTTTCATATATTGACATCAACTCTGTATTTTCAGAAAGTGGTTTTCTGTCCCTGATGAACAATTTATATGTACTTTTTCGAAACACGTCGGTAACAATGGTGGAGCCCTTTAGTTGGACCTGTTTATTATTTTTTTATTATTTATTATTCCTCTAGATTCTGGGGGTCTGTATACAATGGTGGAGCCCTTTGGTTTGATGTCCTTGTTGAGTGTTTAACTCTTAGGCCCCTTAATGCGGTGGAGGGCCTATACTGATTTTGGTGGAGTGCCTAAAGATGGAGGAGCCTTCCTTTCTAGGATCAATATTGTGACATGTAAGTGTTTTCCAATAGGCGTCTTGGACATGCTGAATAATGTTTTTGAGTATGTCTCTTTTTCATATATTGACATCAACTCTGTATTTTCAGAAAGTGGTTTTCTGTCCCTGATGAAGAATTTATATGCACTTTTTCGAAACGCATCGGACTCTTCAACTACCTACCACCTAGAGCTATGGTATTGGTCTCTTTGTTTGAATTGTAGTTGAAATTTGCCACTTTCTAGTGTCATATCTATGTGAATTCATGTATCCAATTTCTATTACCTTTTGTTTTTTGTTTGATTACTGTTTTTAGGAATTTTTTGTATCAATAAATTATATATTTTTATACATAAAAGAAATTTTCTTTGTTTATATTGCCTTTAAAATCCCAACTTTTGAGGTCCTATTTTGTTCAGAGAGAGCAAAAATAACCATAGCGCAATATTACCAGTATACTGTAGAACATTTATTCAATATGGGTGTAGAACCAGAAGAGTGGACTGTGGGAAGGGCAGTGGAGAGAGGTTGTTGTAGCCAGGCTGGCTGGCAGGGCCTGAAAGAGCTACCTGGGATCAGTAGCTGGGTAGAAGACAGTTAGCACCTGAACTATTTCTACATCATAGGGGCCCGAGGTCCCTGCCCGCAAAAGGCAATTCACTGAGGCCTGGCTGAGTTAGTATCAGGCCCAACCATGTGGTTCTAGCTGGTCTCACAATCTGCAGCAAGTGAAGTGCTGGAGGAGAAAGGGAAATAGGTCTTAAGCAAGAGTTGTGCTGGAGAGAAGACTGGCGTGTATATAAAGGAGTGTATATAGAAGTCCCGAGTTGCATTGAATCTTTCTGGGCATCCCATAATTTCCCATTCCCATCCAAGTTAAATCCCCTCAATAAAAAAAAACAAAGCTTATGGACTGTTCTATGTCTCTCAGTGCCTGAGAGATGAAAGCTGGGCTGTGCAGGGTGACAGGTGAACCACAATATTCAGCAAGCCCTATGGGGGTATGGCTACAGCTGGAACACACAAAGGTTGGTGGTAACAACCAAAACTCCACACAGGAATAGAAGTTAAGACTTATAGTAGGAAATATTACTGTAAGAGTATACAAGATGTATAAGAAGTCAGGGGCTGATTCAGCCCACCTGTCTCTACCGATAACTAAAATATCACAAATTTTCTGTGTGCCCCAATAATGTTTTTAAAAATAGCTTACTTTAAAGACCAATTCCACCTTTCACGACACCTTTAATGTTACACCCATATTTGTTATGTAACATATAACAGCCTCCCACCCCAAACCACCCACACACACTTTTTTTTTAATTTCTTACTTCTTTATTGTAAATTTTTCATCATTACAAACCAAAATACATTATTATTGGATATAGTACTTGTCACTTATACAGTTTGTACATAAATTCCTTATTTCTAATACCTTACATATGGCCAGTCCACAGAAAATTCTGAATTTTTCTTTCTTTTTCTTACATACATTCTCTAAATCTCATAACTAGTATTTAACCACAAATAATAACAACATATTCATAAACATACAACAACAAAAAAAAAAAAAAGAAAAAGAAAAAAAACCCCACCACAAGCAAATCAGATGACTGTTCCATATCCTGCCCACTATAGTATTCTGTGTATCTGTACCTATGTATCAGCTCTCTGCCAGCTGCTTAAAGGGGTTGTAAAGGTAAACGTTTTTTCACTTTAATGCATTCTATGCATTAAGGTGAAAAAACATCCGACAATACCGCCCCCCCCCCCCCCCCCGTTTTACTTACCTGACCCCTCGAAAGTCCCGCGCTCGCCCCCGACATCCTCTTCACCGCTCAGCCTGGCCGTTGATTGGTTACAGTGGATGGATTGAAAGCAGCACAGCCATTGGCTTGCGCTGCTGTCAATCACATCCAATGACGCGGCGCGCTGGGGGGCGGGGCTGAGTGATACAGCGAGCGGCTATGGCCGCCAGCTGTATCACGGGAGCGCACCCGCAAGCACTCAACACCATGCGAGGGAGCTCGCATGAAGGTGTTGAGTGATTGCGGGGGGGAGCTGAGACAGCCGCCGAGGGACCCCAGAAGACCAGGTTCGGGGCCCCACTGTGCAAAACGAGCTGCACAGTGGAGGTAAGTATAACATGTTTGTTTATTTAATTAAAAAAAAAATATCTTTAGTTATCCTTTAAGTCAGTAGTTTCTTCTCTACCCACTGATTTTAACCCTCTACCTCCATTTTCCTTCTGGTACCTTATTTACTATCCATAACTACTCTTGCCCACCCTTCTAAAGATCAGCGAAAGCCAGTGAGGATGGGGCTAACCGTGGAACCGAAATCCATGGTTTCCACAGTTTGTATGGCTAATTGGGTATGCCTCTGTTACAATAGATCTGTTGTTCCTTCTAAATATTGTCGTTTACCTGAAGGCGTCATTCCTCAAAAGAAGGTGCACTCGGAGATATCCACCTGAGGGCAATTAGCTTTCGTGCCATAAACAGTAATCTGCTCACTGGTATCAGAATCTCATGGGGAATAAGTTCTTCATCAAGGTAGCCCAACAGGCAAATTTTAGGGTCCTTATGGATATACAGTATGTATTAAAGGTTTCATTATTGTATTCACCACCTCTCGCCAATATTTAGCCAGTTTAGAACAATTCCACAGCATATGTATTAAATCAGCAGGTGATTTTTGGCACCGTGGACAGTCCGGGGAATCACGCCTACCCCACTTAAATAATTTGGCCGGTGTTCTATATACCCTGTATATTATAAATAATTGGGTCAGACATTGTGCTGGTGATAATGAAACTAGGGGTACCCTTTCTAATATTATTTGCCAAGTATCATCTGAAATTTCCCCTATATCTAGCTCCCACCCTCTTCTGCCCAGGCTGACACCATCATCTCGATATGATCTTGTAAGTTGACCATATAGAGATGAGATCAAGCCCTTTTTTTCAGTCATCCGTGCTAATAAAGTTATAAGTGGCATTGGTTTTATCACTTTCTTTTCCCCTTTAAACTGAGATTGGACCACATGTCGTACTTGTAAGTATTTAAAAAAAACTATGATGGGGTAAATGAAAAGATTCTTGCAAATCCTGAAAGGAGCATAGAACATTATGTGAATACAACTGTGTATACACACACACACTTACCTGAGTCACAGAGTATTTTTACAGCAAGCTTGTTTCAATTTGAATTTCGCACAGCTGTACGTGGCTCTGCTCATACAGCCGCATCATCCATTCACAGAAATCTGTGATTGGGGAGTCCCATCTGCAACTGCAGCAGAGAAAATCATAGTTTTCAATAGCGTGGAAGTTCAGTGAAGTCACCACACTCTTATGCCGCGTACACACGAGCGGACTTTTCGACGGACTAGGTCAGACAGTCTTTCCGAAGGACTTTGCAGCATAGGTCCACCGGACTTTCAAACAAATGGACTTGCCTACACACGATCACACCAAAGTCCGACGGATTCGTACGTGATGACGTACGACCGGACTAAAATAAGGAAGTTGATAGCCAGTAGCCAATAGCTGCCCTAGCGTCGGTTTTAGTCTGTTAGACTACCATACAGGCAATCAGATTTTTCAACCGGACTCGAGTCCGTCGGAAAGATTTGAAATATGTTTTATTTCTAGGTCCGTCAGACTTTTGGAGAAAAAAAGTCCGCTGGAGCCCACACACGATCGAAAAGTCCGACGGAGTCCGGTCCTCCGGACCAAGTCTGCCGGAAAGTCCACTCGTGTGTACGTGGCATGAGTCAATTGATACTTCCACCATCTCCATAGTCCGAACATCTAAATGGACCTGGGGCTAGATGCATAGTCTACAGGATTATGCACTGCACCAGTAATCCATTGATCCTGGTTGCAATGTTTTGCAGGTTCAAATGCAAAACATTAAAGCTGATGTTTAGATATGGCAACTTATACATAATAGTTACATTGGTCCAGCTTGGACCTTCCTGACCAAGCCCTGTGGGCAGGGCAAAACACGTTGGGGGTCATGGCCTGGATGGAGCCATGCTGAAGATGTGTCTGTTGACCTCACACTTCAGGCTGGGTTGGTCTGCCACAACTTCGCTTTCTTTACCCCAGAGTGTGTTCAAAGAGCTAGGATGGGCTCTTCATTTGCCTGCACCCGTAACTAGGAGTCACCAGAGCTCTGGATGGTTTTCTGGAGCAGCATCCCAAGCTTTCCATGGTCATATTGTATGCATGTGCCATACCTATAGGATCCCTGTGGAAGCTGGAAATTACTGTAATAGGCACCGCTACTACAGTGGTTTCCACTAGCTTTTGGGTGCTTCCTTGTGGTGACAGAAGTACCATACAGGGAACACTACGCATTTTCTCGATGAATGCAAAGTGTTCTCTGATTGGACAAGGTAGAGAAGGGGTGTGTTGATATCATGATCTCCTCCTGTCCCAATCAGAAAAGACTTTGCATTCATTTAGAAAATGCAAAGTGTTTTCTGAATGGTGCCTGTGCTGGACATGCAACCTCTTATGTTCAGAAAGCAGTAGGGCAGGGCCTTGAAGCTAGTAACAACCACTGTAGTAGCAGTTACCACTACAGTGATTTTCAGCTTTTTGAGGATCCCACAGGTATGGAACATATTTACTTACGTTGGACCAATCTAACTACACTATATTGTCAAAAGTATTGGTACGCCTGCCTTTACACGCACATGAACATGATGTCACGCGGCTTTGGCCAGTCACATAGCCATAGTCCGCGGCCCCGGAAGGAAGAGGGGCAAACATGGATGAAGCCTGCAGCGGGGATGGCGCGGGCTTCGCTTGCAGGTAAGTGTCACATAATGTGTTAGTATACAATGCATACTAGCACATTATGCCTTTACTTTGCAGGGAAGGGGAAACCTTTTTCTTTCCCCTCTTTAAAGAGGAGCTCCACCCAGGCGGGCCATTAAAAAAAAAAATAATTAAAAGTCAGCAGCTACAAATACTGCAGCTGCTGACTTTTAATTGGACACTTACCTGTCTCTGGGTCCAGCGATGCAGGGGATCGAAGCCCCGCTCGTCCCCCCCCTCCGCTCGTCGGCGCCGGCATTTCAACTGTGGGTGCCGGGCTGTGGCTTCACAGCCTGGCACCCACTGCGCATGCGCGAGCGGCGCCGCGCGCCGTGATTGGCCGCTCAATCACCTGGGACCTGTAATGGGTCCCAGATGATTGACAGGAGGGAGCGAGAAGAGCCGAGCCCTTCCTGTGCTGAGGGGGAAGTGATGTCACCAGCCCAGGCAGAGGAAGGGGCAGACTACGAGGGACCACCTAGCAACAGGCATTTAGAGGTAAGTAAAAAAAAAAAAAATATCCAAATGTTTTTTAGTTTTTTTTTTTTAATTTTTTAGATATGTTTGTTTTTTTGGGTGGAACCCCACTTTAAATGTTTTAACTGCTTGCCAACCAGCTGCCACAGTTGTACTGCGGCAACATGGCTCGGCTGCGTGAATCGCCGTTATGTTACGTCGGTAACATAAACGGCCACTAGGGGGCGCTTGCGAGGCTCCCGCAATCACTCGGGGCACATGGAGAACCGGGAGCTGTGTGTATAAACTCTCTGAGGAGTGAACTGACAGATCGTCTGTTCATACAGAGTATGAACAGCGATCTGCTAGTTTCCCTGCACAGTCCCCATCCCCCCTTCAGTTAGAACACAAACTAGGAACACATTAGCCTCTTCACCGCCCCCTAGTTTTAACCCCTTCACTGCCAGTGACATTTTTACAGTAATCAATGCGATTTTAATCGCACTGATCGCTGTATTAATGCCAATGGTCCCAAAAATGTGTCAAAATTGTCCGACTTGTCCGCCATAATGTTGCAGTCACGATAAAAATTGCTGATCGCCGGCATTACTCGTAAAAAAAAAAAAATATATTAATAAAAATGCCATAAAACTATCCTCTATTTTGTAGACGTTATAACTTTTGCGCAAACCAATCAATATACGCTTTTTTACCAATAATATGTAGAAGAATACGCATCGGCCTAAACTGAGGAAAAAAAATTCCTCAGTTTTTTTATATATTTTGGGGGATGTTTATTGTAGCTAAAAGTAAAAAATAATGTGTTTTTTTTTCAAAATTGTCGCTTTTTTTGTTTATAGCGCAAAAAATAAAAACCGCAGGAGGTGATCAAATACCACCAAAAGAAAGCTCTATTTGTAGGGAAAAGAGGACTTCAATTTTGTTTGGGAGTTACGTCTCACGACCGCGCAATTGTCAGTTAAAGCAATGCCGAATCGCAAAAAGTGGTCTGGTCTTTGGCCAGCCAAATGGTCCGGGGCTTAAGCGGTTAATCAACGATAACAAACATTCCTATCTCAGAACGTTGGGATACAGTGATGTTTTCAATTCCACTAAACTAAAATCTATAGTGTTAAATGTCTTGGTGCACTTTATTTGAAACCTAATAAGTAAAATAGGTGCTAGGGGTTGCACTTCTTTCTTACAGCTGTCCTTGGCTATTCCTTTTAACCCCCGTCTTTGTTTGTCGCATACAGGCCGCACACTATCATCGCTATTTACTCACAGCCCACAGTCTGGAGTAACCTTGCATGAGGGAGCCCTGCTGTGTTCACCAATAAACGTTGTGTCCGATGATTAAAGCCGCACAGAACAGCAGTTCACACCAATGAGAGAAGGAGCTTTTCAATAACCGTCCAACTTTCTTCCCTACCGAGTCTCATTGTTGCCCATAGAAAGTTGTCAATCATCTCAGTTATCTGAGGCTGCCAGTTCTTCATGGGTCTAATGTATTTGGTTGAATTAATAGAGGGAAAGCAGTACTCTCCCGGAATAAGTTATTCTCCACCAGAGAAAATTGAAATCAACCAAACCGGAGTTACTAAGAGTGTTTCACTCGATTGATGGACAAAAACATTTCAGTTGTCTTCATGTCTTTCAGACTCGGCTCTTGAATATTTTCATTATTCCCAAAGCAAGCTATGAGCAGACTGAAAATACAAATATATTCACTTGTTGGAGGTGTTCAGGTATATTGCCTGATTTTCATTCAAAGTCTTCCCTATAAAGAAACATTCACATTTACAGCAGGATGCCTAATGTATAGTATGCAAAATACATTTTCTATAAAGTCTCAAACATTTTGTTTATGCAAAACATAAACTCACTTGCTACATAAGACTACATATAGAGCCATGTACCTCCTTCAATAAAATATTGGTGTAATAAATGCGTTTGAAGGAACTACCAGTTTTGGTTATAAAGTTTATTATAGCCACATGACTGTGCCTGGGCATTACAAATCACACTTCTCATACTATATATTGTAGTGGTGTTTCAAATAACTGATTATTCCAAAGCAGGGGTCTCCAAACTTTCCAAACAAAGAGACAGTTTACTGTATTTCAGAACTTAGGGGGGCTGGACTGTGGACGGCGCGCAACAAAAATGCCCCAGTATCAGTCAGGGGCGGATCCAAAGTCTAGTCTCGGGAGAGGCACTGCCAGGAAATATATTTTTTTGGGGTACATCTATCAGGGAAATGGCTGGTGTTGGCGCTTCAATCGTCACGGCACCATGGTTGTTATGGTGTCAGGATTATTGAAGCGCATTATTACTATTATTACATTGTTATAAAAAATTAAATAGTTTAACTCTCCATAATGCAGAATCAGTGGGAGCCCCGAGTGTGTCACTTGCCACGTCACCTGCCGCCAGATGCAGATTGTCACTTGCCACGTTGCCTGCCACATGTTGCGGATTGTCACTTGCCACGTCGTCTGTCACCAGATGCAGATTGTCACTTGCCACGTTGCCTGCCACACGTTGCGGATTGTCACTTGCCACGTCGCCTGTCACCAGATGCAGATTGTCACTTGCCACGTCGCCTCCCACATGTTGTGGATTGTCACTTGCCACGTCGCCTGTCACCAGATGCAGATTGTCACTTGCCACGTTGCCTGCCACATGTTGCAGATTGTCGCTTGCCAGGTCGCCTGTCACCAGATGAAGATTGTCACTTGCCACCTGCTGAGGTGGTCTCTTGTGTCCCAGAGACAGGCAACAGAGAGATGATGTAATTTCTCTGCTGCCACAGCTGCCTGCATGGTGAGGGGGGAACTGCAGGGATGCAGGGCGGGCGCCAGGCGGTGAGAGATGATGTCATCTCTCTGCTCCCCCGCCCGCCGGCTCCCTGATTGGCCAGCAGCCAACAAACACATCGAGCGGCGCCCTGGCACATTTCACCAACTGAGCCGCCGGGCCAGCCCGCTGCCTCTCACCTGCGGAGCCGCCCGGCGGCTCTCTCACCTATGGAGCCGCCCGGCGGCTCTCTCACTTACGAAGCCGCTCGCCGGCTCTGTCACCTATGGAGCCGCCCGGCGGCTCTCTCACTTACGGAGCCGCCCGCCGGCTCTCTGCCTCATCCGCATTTCTCGGAGGGGGCAATTGCCTCGTTGCCCCCCCCCCTGGATCCGCCCCTGGTATCAGTGGGAGTAGAGGAAGTCTAATGCCCCGTACACACGATCGGATTTCCCGACAACAAATGTTGGATGTGAAAAGGAAAAAAGATATACAGCGCTGTGTAGGTGGAAGGTAAAAATAGCAGCCAACACATCTATAGACCAAAAGCGATATGTGTAAGTGTAAAAAGTGTAGCGCTAAAAAACCTTGTGAATAATTTGTTACATATAACCATTAAAGTGTTAGTAACATCAAGTGCATAAAATCTCAAAAATCTAGAAATACAAATATATACTGTATCTAAGATCTGTGTATAAATATTGTATTTGTACATCAAATATCAATAGTGCAAAAGTTATCTTAATAACCCAAAATGCAAATATATACTATATCTGAGATATGTACACAAAAAAAATGTGTTGAATATACCACAATATTACGTTTACAAAAAAATAATGTGAAAAGAATTACACTTACACATAAATGTTGGATGTGAGCTTGTTGGCGGAAAGTCCGACTTTCATTACCAAGCCCTGTGGGCAGGGCAAAACACGTTGGGGGTCATGGCCTGGATGGAGCCAGGCTGAAGACGTGTTTGTTGACCTCACACTTCAGGCTGGGTTGGTCTGCCACAACTTTGCTTTCTTTAGTGTGTTCAAAGAACCAGGATGGGCTTTTCATTTGCCTGCACCCGTAACTAGTAGTCACCAGAGCTCTGGATGGTTTTCTGGAGCGGAACCCCAAGCTTTCCATGGTCATATTGTATGCATGTGCCACACCTGTAGGATCCCTGTGGAAGCTGGAAATTACTGTAGTAGGCATCACTACTACAGTGGTTTCCATTAGCTTCTGGGTGCTTCCATGTGCTGATAGAAGTACCGTATACAGGGAACACTATGCATTTTCTCGATGAATGCAAAATCTAGAAATACAAATATATACTGTATCTAAGATCTGTGTATAAATATTGTATTTGTACATCAAATATCAATAGTGCAAAAGTTATCTTAATAACCCAAAATGCAAATATATACTATATCTGAGATATGTACACAAAAAAAATGTGTTGAATATACCACAATATTACGTTTACAAAAAAATAATGTGAAAAGAATTACACTTACACATAAATGTTGGATGTGAGCTTGTTGACGGAAAGTCCGACCGTGTGTTCGCTCCATAGAACATTTGTTATCGGACTTTCCGCCAACAAAGGTTGGCTAGCAGGTTCTCAAATTTTCCGCCAACAAATATTTGTTGTCGGACTTTCCGAACATGTGTACACAAGTCCGTCGGACAAAAGGCCACGCATGCTCGGAATCAAGTACGAGCCGGAGATATAACTAGCGTTCGTAATGGAGATATCACGTACGTCTTGTATGTCACTACTACTAATTGTTGGCCAACATTTGTGTGACCGTGTGTATGCAAGACAAGTTGGAGGCAACATCCTTCGAACAAAAATCCACGGTTTTGTTGTCGGAAAGTCCGATCGTGTGTACGGGGCATAAGGCTTGGTGGCTAGTGGAATTAAAGTGGTGATAAACCCTTTTCTGCCATTTTTACCTACAGGTAAGCTTACAATAAGGCTGCACTGTTTAGAAGATATTCTAGCGAGCAGCACCCGGTGATCCAGGGATCCATTGTAAAGGTAAGTCTAATATAATGTGCAGTGCATACTAGAACATTATGGCTTAAACCTGCAGGGGGACCCTTTTTTTTTTTTTGGTTACCTTTACTACCGCTTTAAATAAATTACATAGCACTTGTAGTCAGTTAGAGGAGGAATAGTGCTCCATTGTTGGTGTCGGTGGAAGGAATAGTACCTCACTCTTGGTTTCAAGGGAAGGAATGGCACCTCATTGTTGTCAGAGGAAGGAATAGTGCTCCACTGTTGGTTTTAGTTGAAGGAATGGTGTCAATGGGAGGAATAGTGCCCCATTATTGGTATTGGTGAAAAGAATAGTGCCCCATTGTTGGTGTTTGTGAAAGGTATAGTGCACGACTATTGGTTTCCGGGGAAGGAATGGTGTCTCATTATTGTCAGTGAAACGAATAGTGCTCCACTGTTGGTTTTAGTGGAAGGAATGGTGCCTCATTGCTGGTGTCAATGGGAGGAATAGTTCTCCAGTGTTGGTATTGGTGGAAAGAATAGTGCTCCACCATTGTTGATGTCAGTGGAAGAAGTAGTGCCTCATCGTTGCTGTCAGTGGGAAGAATTTCCTTTATTTTGACATATTGATCCTGCCAGTATGTCTGTCATTTTTCAACTTCCTTTAACCACTTCCCTACCGCTCTATTGTCATATGACGCCCACAGGAACCCTTCGTCCCTCCGGGCGGGCGTCATATGACGTCCTGGGACTCCCTGCATTGTGGAGAGCGCATGCACGCCGCCGGCAAGCGCACGCTCCCGCAGCATCACAGGGGGCCCGATGCGCGTGCCCGGCGGCCACGATGTCCGCCGGGCACCCGCGATTGCCTGGTAACAGCAGGACCGTGGATCTGTGTGTGTAAACAGGAGACCAAGGAGACCGATCCGTGTGTTCCCATTACAGAGGAACACCGATCAGTCTCCTCCCCTTGTGAGTCCCCTCCCCCTACAGTTAGAATCACCTCCCTAGGACACACAGTTAACCCTTTGATCGCCCCCTAGTGTTAACCCCTTTCCTGCCAGTCACGTTTACACAGTAATCAATGCATTTTATAGCACTGATCGCTGTATAAATGTCACTGGTCCCAAAATAGTGTCAAAAGTGTCCAATATGTACACCGCAATATCGCAGTCACGATAAAAATCGCAGATCGCCGCCATTACTAGTAAAAAAAAAAAATAAATAAATAAAAATGCCATAATTCTATTCCCTATTTTGTAGATGCTATAACTTTTGCGCAATCCAATTAATAAACACTTTTTGCGATTTTTTTTTTTTAACCAAAAATATGTAGAAGAATACACATTGGCCTAAACTGAGGAAAAAAAATTGGGATATTTATTATAAGAAAAAGTAATAAATATTGTGTTTTTTTTCAAAATTGTCACTCTTTTTTTGTTCATAGCGCAAAAAATAAAAACCGCAGAGGTGATCAAATACCATCAAAAGAAAGCTCTATTTGTGGGGAAAAAATGATCAAAATTAATTTGGGCACAACGTCGCATGACCTCACAATTCTCATTCAAAGTGTGACAGCGCTGAAAGCTGAAAATTGGCCTGGGCAGGAAGGGGGTGAAAAATGCCCTGTATGGAAGTGGTTAACAGACCAAGCTGGCCAGCAAATGTGGCAGTTAGAGGGTTGAGACAAACCATTGCATACTGACAGTAATTATATTACTTACAATGCTTTTTAAAATATACTAGCACAATTTATGCTGCACTTTTATTTAAAAGTAAGGTATCTTTTTTATTGTTTTTAGATATACTGTGTATGTAAAATGAATCTAAATAATGTTACAGATGTGTATACATTTTGAAAACCTTTTGTATTTTTTACTTTACAGGCAAATGAGATGCAAACACACTGTAAACCTGTCGCAGACTTTTGATGAACGAAAGGCAGTCTGATTTGCTATGCCTCTTCTGGAATCAAACCCTCTTACCTACCTGTATGAAGGCGGGGCCCGCAACAGTGACTGAGTTACCCAAGTGCATGGGCGTCCGCAGAACTTTTTTTTAGGGGGGGGCATCATTTTAGGGTCACCCATGCTCCACCCCTTTTCAACAATGTCATGAAGGGGAAAAGCTTAGTCATTATCACATACAAGGTGTGTCTATTAAATAACAAGACTGATTAAATAACTCCCCTTTATTTATATGTATTACAAATGTACTGCTTGTCCCCTTCAATATATTCCTCATTTTCACTACTACATTGCTGCAGTGATGTTTTCCACTAGTCGAAGGCATGGAGAAAATCAATTTCTGTCAGCTGTTTCAACAGCATCAACTGACTCAAAACATGTCCCTTTAAGCACTGATTTAACTTTTGGGAATTCATTCTCACGTCCCTCGCTGAATCTTTTGTGTTACTCAAACACAAGCGCACGAGACAGACCGCCATTCCCATAAGCTGTAATAAGCATTTGAAAACATTATGTTGGTGTTTTGTGCAATTTTACTAAAAATTTCAAATTGACACATTGTTTAACTTAGCATTTTTTTGGCACACTACAGAAAACACAACCAAAGTAAATGGCGACTCACAATCAACTGAACGTCATAGAGTGTTGCTGCTTGTCATGTAGGTTCAAACATGTTAATGGTCACCACGCATGCAGTTACAACTGGTTCTGACTGCTTTGTTTACTAGGTGGGATCAGAGTCTCGTTATTTAATAGACACACCTCGTAAAGCGCAGACATACAAAGGTTTGAGAAACCTGATGCAAAAGCTTAATAGAAGGATCAAGCTGCCATTGTCTGATTAGCAATTTTTAATCTGTTTTTATGTTTACAGAGGTTTCCACTACTGAGTTTTCTTTCTGAAAATGCCAGCACCATGGCTCTGTTGTTCCAATATTTATATTCATTAACCTGAAGGAGGTATGCAGATAAGAATTTTTAACTTTCCTTAAACTTTTCTGACGTGCTTTCAGGCTCTGGCTTAGAAAGCATTCAGACCCATGGGTCAGCATTACAGCCAGGTAAAGAGCATTTTTAGAAGGTTAGCAATTATATCTCCTGCGTATCTATCATGACCAAATAGGGAGTGAGTACAGCGCTGCTCCAATGGTGTTATAAAGGTAGTTACACAATAAGCGGCTAACACACCTCTAAGACAAAGACAGAAATAAGTAGATCAACAAATATATATATATAGTGTAGCGCTATGTGTATAAATAAATGAGAACAAAGAATTAGGTTCGAGCCATCTTTCAATGGCCAGAAAATAAACAAAAAATACTTCAAAAATTGGATGAAAAGTGACTCAATACAAAAAGTGCGCTATATATTACAAAATGACATGTAAAACATAATATTAATAACAATACACCAGTGAAATGTGAGAACAGGACCAAATTATAAATGGATAAGAAATCAGCCAAAAAAAGTCCATAAATATTTAAAAATGTGTTCCTGACGAAAATCAAAAACCACCACCAACAGTCTCTGAGGATTAACTGATGAAGACAGCAACGGAATATCACTGGTGGGTGAGAAGGTAAGACACCAAATGAAATGTGACGTCTAAGTATGTAACAGGACCATCACCATAGCATCTGAGGAGGCTTACCGGAAGCAGGGGACTTGAAAAGACATACGTCTTACAAGTCTCAAAAAGCTTGTTTAGCCGCCAGGGCTGGCAGGATAAAACATCGGGTATCCACAACTTCGAATAGGGGAGGAGGGAAGATCTGTCAACAGCTTCAACCGTCCAGACGTATCAGCAGGCCAACCGGATGTTTATTTAAAAGCCATGAGAGAAAAAAGACTCACATGGCATAATATCGTTTAAAAAGCATACATTTATTGGAACAATAAAAAAGGAACACTCACATGATATAAGATCGTAAATAGCTCAAATAGTATCAAACGCGGTGATCATAGGGAGTCCACCCAACATGTTTCGGCTAACAAGCCTTCATCTGGGGTGTCTATGTGTTTATACACATAGCGCTACACTATATATATATTTGTGTATCTATCATGACACAATAATTTAACACCTTGACCGCAATTATACGAGTAGTGCTGTTAGATGACATGGACACAGGCTGCCTCACCTCAGGCAGGTGCTGGTGCAGGTGGACAGCTCACACTCAGCTCTTCAGGCGTGCTCCCTTCCTTCCCTCAGGCTCTGAGCCACGCTGCCTAGAGAAGATGAAGGAGGTGGGGGGAGCCAAAATTGACCAGGTGCGAAGGAGGAAGAAGTTCCTCCTCCACTCTGAATGCTGGGGCCTCGATTCAGCCTCATGACGTGATGTCACTGGTTTCTAGATGCCAGGTGATAGGCAAGTCTAGCAGCCAGTGCAGCGGGCAGCAGAGAGGCCAGCGGATGGTGCAATAAGAGAGTCTAGGGAGTCGGGGCAGCACTGCTGCATGTAACAGTAAGTGACTGCCACAGCTTCGGCGCCTCCCCCTTTGCGGCAGCTTGCGGCGCCTGAGTGTGGTGCACCTTGGGCACCCACCCAGGGTCAGCCCTAACAGTAAGTGACTGCCACAGCTTCGGCGCCCCCCCTTTGCGGCAGCTTGCGGCGCTTGAGTGTGGTGCACCTTGGGCACCCACCCAGGATCAGCCCTGAGTGTCAAAGTGCAGCTCTCTTGCTCTAGGGGGGGCACTTCCCCCCTTGCCCCCCCATGCCTACGTGTCCTCCACCTGCACCTGCCAAATACAGGTCAGAATAAAGCCTACCTCCAGGCCGCGCATAATCCTTAGCCCTCTAAGCTCTCTTCTTCTTCTTTACACTTGCACATACAGGGTGTTCCCAATGCACACACTTACCATATTCCCTTGACAGTCCCACCACTCTGACTGAGGATACCTCTTAGGCCAGGCCCAGCATCTTCACATAATTTTAGGACAGGCTTTCAATTCATTAACTTCTAGCCCAACCAGGTTTGTGCACATTTGGGTACACCGGGATCCCTCTTCAACAAGTGCAGAGAAATATTCCAAATGCACAGTTGGAAATCGGAAACACTCAGAACCAAGAATATGTTACCAGCACACCAAGGATCTCCAAAAAAGAGTCCAAAGCTTCATTTGACAATCACATCATAGTTAAAATAGCAACATTTCGGGGCCATGCATGACACCTTCATCAGGCATGTGGCATGGTCACTATGTATGTTACAATGTCAGTACAATTTTTTTGTGTCTTCTGCCTACAATACCCATCTTATCACTGAGGGCCAAATTGATATATTATTTTATTTTGGGACCAAGGGCTAGATTATTATGTCTGGTGGGCCACAAATAGGCTGCTCAGTTTAAAATGCCCAGGACTGTTTTTTTGTCCCAGTCCAAGCTTGGTTTTAATGTACAGAGAGGAAGAGGTGGAGCTGTAAGCGGAAAAGGTGGAGCCTAAAGAGGAAGTGGTGTGGTTTACAGATGACAGTGCGGGTCTTAAACAGGAAGGGATGTGTCCTTGACAGGAAGAGGTGGGTCATATTTAAATTGGGCGGTGGGACAGGTTTAGTCAGGCCTAGGGCTGCACAAAACCTAAACACACCACTGTTGGTGGATTTCATTCTGGAGTAGTGGGCATGTAGTGTATTTGTATGCAGGCTGCCCTAGATAACACCCACATGTCTCATCAAAACCCTCTCATCCAAACCTCGTCAACTCTTTTCTACCCTTAATTCCTTAATTCACCCCCCACTGCCCCCTCCCACCAACTTGCTTACCGCTCAATATATTGCCAACCACTTCAATAGCAAAATAAACACAATTCGCAAGGAGATATCCAGCATTAAAATTCCTCCTCTACCCAACATATCAGGTCCAACACCACACTCAATACTCTCCTCCTTTTGCCCAGTTACCACAGAAGAAGTTGATAAACTCCTCTCCATGGCACACCTCACTACATGTCCCCTGGACCCTGTCCCCTCTCAATTGCTGCGACCACCTTCCCACTCTATCCTCAACTCCCTAACCCACATCTTCAACCTCTCCCTCTCCTCCGGCACCTTTCCTTCCCCGTTCAAACATGCACTGGTTACCCCCATACTCAAAAAACCCTCACTAGACCCCACCTGTTTGAATAACTTAAGACCTATCTCCCTTCTCCCGTTTGCCTCCAAGCTCATCGAACGCCTTGTTCATGACCAAATGAGTCGCTACCTCACGGACAACAACCTTCTCGACCCCCTACAGTCTGGCTTCCGCCTACAACATTCGACTGAAACTGCCCTACTAAAAATCACCAATGACCTAATAACTGCCAAAACCAATGGCCACTACTCCATACTCATACTTTTAGACCTCTCTGCTGCCTTTGACACAGTTGACCACCTGCTGCTCCTCAGCAAATTACACTCCCTTGGCCTCCGTGATTCTGCATTATCCTGGTTCTCCTCCTACCTATCTCAGCGCACTTTCAGCGTCACTTACAACTCCACCTCCTCCGCTCCCCTTCCTCTTTCTGTTGGGGTACCCCAAGGCTCTGTCCTTGGGCCTCTCCTTTTCTCACTCTATACCTCTTCCCTGGGCCAGTTGATCACCTCCCATGGCTTCCAATACCATCTCTATGCCGATGACACACAGATCTATCTCTCCACTCCCCAAATCACCCCCACTATCTCCTCACGGATCTCAAACTTGCTGAATGACATATCGGTATGGATGTCACGCCACTTCCTCAAACTTAATCTTTCTAAAACTGAGCTTGTTATATTTCCTCCTTCACGGTCCCCCTCCTGTGACTTCACCATTAATATCAACAACACAACCATTGGTCCCTCCACACATGCCAGAGTCCTGGGTGTAATCCTTGACTCTGACCTCTCCTTTAGCCCCCATATCCAATCACTGGCTAAATCCTGCCGCCTTAACCTCCGCAACATCTCCAAAATTCGACCCTTTCTGACTAATGACACTACAAAACAACTTATTCACTCTTTGATTATTTCCCGCCTCGACTATTGCAACTCTCTCCTTAATGGCCTACCCTTAAGCAGGCTATCCCCCCTTCAGTCTATTATGAATGCTGCTGCTAGACTAATACACCTCACTAATCGATCCGTGACTGCTGCTCCTCTCTGCCAATCCCTTCACTGGCTTCCCCTACCCCACCGTGTAAAATTCAAAATGCTAACCATAACATACAAGGCCATTCACAACATCGCCCCCATCTACATCACCAACCTCATCTGCAGATATCGCCCAAATCGCCCCCTCCGCTCCTCCCAGGACCTCCTGCTCTCTAGCTCCCTTGTTACCTCCTCCCATGCTCGCCTTCAGGACTTCTCCAGAGCCTCTCCCATCCTCTGGAATTCCCTGCCCCAGTATGTCCGATCAGCCTCTACCCTGTCCACCTTTAGGAGATCCTTGAAAACTCATTTATTCAGGGAAGCCTATCCCACACCCACATAACTGTCCCTGAGCCACCCCCATCAAATCATTCTTTGCAGCTATTACCTTTTGTACCACCACCCCCTCCCTTTTAGAATGTAAGCTCTACGAGCAGGGCCCTCCTGTACCTTTTGTATTGTACTGTAATTGTGTTGTCCCCCTTATACATTGTAAAGCACTGAGTAAACTGTTGGCGCTTTATAAATCTCGTATAATAATAATAATAATAATGTCATGTTGACCCTCCATAATTAAAATCCAATGACTGAAATGACCAGGAACAGTAAAGCTGAGAAGGAAAGGTATAGTTGATGCTGAATATCCTCCACCTAGGAAATGAGGTGGGCTCTTTCTGAGGTGCTGCAGCTTCTAATACACACTGTGAGATACTCACAGTGTGCAGTGAAATCAGGCTAAGCATTTTCAGTTCAGGAGAGGAGCCTGTACTAATGTCCAAGACTGAACGGAAGACCATAGTGCAGCTTTAAGAATCGTTTGATAGCAGTACAACACGGATTATGACATACAGGGTATCAGGTGTTTACCTTTAAGCATTTTTCTGGAGCACTCAGTAGACACACATTCCGTCCCATTGACTCTACGTCATCTTTCAGTGAAAATAAAACAGGCTGCTGGTCTATTGATTGCCTCTCATACATTTTTCATATGGAAACAAAGTTCTCTCGGATGATCGTCAGCGAAGAGTTTAAGGACATAGATGCTGATTTTCTGCATGGACGAAATTAAGCGGATTGAGAAGGAATTAAACTGCTAATAAAAAACCTTGGATCAGTGAAATGGATATTGTATGAGTGGCCGACTACGGAGCGGAGAGGGATGTTTTCATATTGATTGTTGCTAAGGTATATTTAAAGTGTTGGGCGCGCGGTGTGTGCTTGGCTCTGCCTTCTGCATGCGGATTTCAGACACTGAGCCGGAAAATGTGAAAGCAATTTATTCTTAATTCTTGCTTCAGTCTTTTTCTTAAAGTTTTCGGTCTTGTAAAGCCTTGGAAAGCAATGGGGTCTGATGCTCATAGCAACCAGCTGTTATCTGTTTAGCACAGACAAGAGATTAAAACCGGATTGGTTGCTATAGGCAACACAGAGACCTTTTTTTTCTACTAGTGTCTGAATTGTTGCTATTGGTTACAAGAACACTTTCCTATATTATGGCTGCATCCCCACTTTTTTAAGTGACAATAAACTCTAAAAAATTAATTATATTCAAGTATGTATTCTTATAACTCAAAAGAGTCCCTTCTATTGTTCTCGGCTTTGCCTGTTCACTCAAATCAGGGCGAGAAGACGAACCTGAATGTGAGCATGCCAGAGCTGCCTACAGAGGTTGAGCCTAAGAGAGAGAGAGAGAGAGAGTAGCTGCATCTTCGGGATCAGAGCCAAGAGACTGCACCCCATATGAGGATCCAAGACAAGAGATTAAGCCAACAGGACCTGATCGCTGAGACCTGCTGATCACCAAGCTGTAGGGACCAGACCAGCTGTTTGTCAGGAGTGACAAGATGAACTATGAGTCCTTTACGCCCACTATAGATTGCTAGCACAATAGAGACTGCTCCTACTTAGCAGCGTATTTGCCATCCTATACTCATCCTCATAGAGGGACAGTTTATGTGCACCACTTAAGGAAGGGCCCCACCACAAGCCATCCAACATTGAATATCAGACGCCAGGTACTTTCAGCCACGTTTAGGGATTCCCCCACACACTAGAGACGCATATGTGTGTGTACAAGGATAGATTACCTTCTGAGTTAGTTGATTCTATTATAGAGAATCTAGTTGCACCTGTTGTAGTTTAGTTCAACCTTGCTATAGCTTTTTTGAGTACACGTTAGTGAGCCCATTGACCATTTATCTATCATAGAGCCCTTAAGTCTGTGAAGATCTGTCATTTACACATTGTTTAATTGCATTGCCATAATATATTTAATTCATTTACCACCAAGTTGTGCATGTGATCAACACAGCGCGAATCGGGATTGTCCAGACAGAGGATCAGTGGTCATGCAGCCACATAGGACAGTCAGAGGTGAATGAAAACTCCTCCTACAAACTTTAACCAGTGCTCAGCCAGACACTCATAGAAATCACAAGACTACCATATACTGCAGTTTATATTTACTAAAATAATTGCATTTCCATGTTCTGTGAGAGATCAGATATAGTGAATGCAGGGTCCTGGGTTTAGTAACAATTTACAGCCACAGATGTAAACAGCTTGTAGCCTATGGCCAAGTGTGTCAGTGGGGCTGAGCAGTTAAGAGAGTCGTGAAAGAACAGGGAACCCATCATCACCAGCAGCTCCTGTGGGGGCAAATGCTACAAAATGTTTTTTTTTTTAATTCTAAAGAAGAACTAGTAGAAGTTAGTTTCATTCTGCTGGGCCTGCTCAGTAAAGATGAAGATGTTTTGTAGCTTCTCCAAACAACTTCTAATGAGTGTCAGGGAAATAAATACCCCAGCATTTACTGTATATCCACGCACATAGCATAGGCACCTTAATTCAGTCAGTAGGTGTTGATTGTCCAAGAACATGATGGGAGGTTGGGAAAGTTGCAGAACTACCCTGTTCTAGTTATATAATTCAATGTTTGGTGCCAGGAAGTCTGCATAAGTGTTATTTAGACAATGTTCATCTGCACATTCCATGGTGATTAGTAAAGGTTTTTGTGCAACCTGCGTGGTTATAATGGCTGGAGCGTCTTCCTGACACACATTGGAACTGAAGACATTGTAGTAGCTAGAAAACATCTTCAACATTACAGAACCGGTCCGGTTGAATGTGATTACCTACTACTAGACATTACCTACTACCAGATATACTGTATAATGACCTGAATAAATGAAGATCTTTTATAGCCATCTATCGCCCCATCTGTTCCCCAAGTCTTTGCTCTGTTCAAGAGCTACAGCCTCCAGAAGAATCTCCACATCCACATTTCAATGATGATGAACACTTCAATGACATCAACCTGAGCAAAACATTGTTTTTTCTGAAACTAGATAACAGAAGATTCTTCCCATACCAAGCTTCGCTCTGATATGTTTCACCCAAAAAGGGGCGTGGTCTGGGCAGATTCATTAGATGTCATTGCAGCACGGCCACCTTGTTTGCTCCTCTGACCAAAAGTGTAATTCGTAGAGATTATGCTGGAGGCCGTACCTCCTGAACAGTCCTTTTTGGGTGAAACATGACAGAGTGAGGTTTGGTTTGGGCAGGATCTTCTGTGATCTGGTCCTGAAGTAATAAAACTTTGTGAAGACTGATGACAATGTTTAGGCAGGTGCAGTCTACTTTCTCCACTGCAGGTGGCGCTCTTCTGCAGTGGCACCGCAGCTGAAGAGGATATCAAGGGAAACACTGTTCTTCTATGGTTTCCTGGGTCACTGGGGAAGTACCCGATTGGATGCTACTACCACCCTAGCAGCCATCTTGGGTCAGGCAGAACCTACTTAAGGCCCTGGCTCTCAGGTTTGGCGCACTTTCTTGAGTTGGTAGGGTGGGAACAGGTTCTTTGCCTGATAAGGAGGGAAAGCGTAGGGTCGTAACTCCTTTGGACATTTTCCCGCTTGGGCACTGGACAGCCAGGCCGCATTCTGCTCTCTTAACAGACGCTGTCAATCCGGCTGATACCTGTCATCTTCACATCATTGGAATTCATTAATGTACCTGGTTGGGCAGGCATACCTCCAGGTAGTTGTGAACTGTCGTTGTTTTAATTCAATACACGTTTTCTATTGCACCTGCCTGTGTCAGTTAGTGCCGAAGCACACGCTGCATTCTACCTACAAATGGAATGCAGCCGATTTTTTTGTCCATTGCATGTGATGAGCATCAATGAGGTCCATCAGATGGCACCTGATACCACAGAGATGGGTGGATTGTGAGCTTTGAGTGGCAGTTCTCTTTGGTACTTCCGGTCAGATGCCTGCATCCCCTGCCACTCACTGTGGTTCCATCCACTGGTGCCTATGGCACTACTGTGTCCAATTGCAGGAGCCAATGGGTGGAATCACAGCATGAGCCATGGTACCAGGCTTGAAAATATGCCAGAGATATGGATTCTACCTGAGGCTGTAGCTTTTGAAAAGTGGAGGAATCTGATGAATGGGTAACGGACAGGTGAGCATAAAAGTTCTTCCTCTGTTTTTTATTTTTTCTGTAATTTCTAAAATGCAACTGGGTTGCTTTAAACATCAGGTAAATACCCGAACAGTAAACAAACCCTCAAACAAAAAGACAAATTCCATTTCCAAACGTACACACCTTGTTTTCCCCTTCAATTTGTTCTTATTTCTGCCCTGTCCAAAGCAGTAATAAGATATATTCTTTTTTCTCATGTTCCTGTCATGTTCACAATAGCGAACTTCACTTCCATTCCTCACAGGCTGGGAATGATATTGACATTTCAATGTCTACAGGCTTCTCAGTCTGAGATATAATCTTTTTTTTTTTTTTTTTTTCTTTTCTAATATTAGTAAGTCCTCATCCTTCAGAATAGAATTGCGGCCTAATGTGAGCTGCCTAGGCTTGATCTGAGATGTGTGATAGATGTGTAGTGGCAGCTTTCTTCACATCGCCTATCAACTTGGTTCTGTCTGCATTAAACCCATTCACACCTCTCTTTCTCTCTCTCTCTCCCTCTCTCCATAGCTTAGCCAGCCGGAGCTTTTCAAGCCCAGCAAAGCTCTTGAAGACGTGACATCATGGAGTGACAGTTTAGCTTCCTATACGTGTGAAGGCTCCGGGGACTTGGAAGTAAGAGACGGCCTGTCCTCTGGGAGCAAGTTATCAGTGGCGGCTTTGAAAAGAAACCTTTAAGCTTGAAAGCTGAACCGTTATGTATTACTTTTCATCCTGATAAATAAATTACTCCCCTATGCTGTATGGAATTCAGTTCTCCCCAGAGGCGAGAGGAGAAAAATATGAAATAGACATGTGGGTACTTAAAGGGGCATCCTGGTCTGGTTAATAAAGAGGAAGTGATTTCAAAGGTGGGACAAATATTACCAAGTAAAGGTAAATGATAGTCTTTTCCATGTTGCTTGAAAATATGATCAGCTTTAGGCCTCAAAAAGGCAAATAGACTGCTGCATTTTGATGTGGCAAAATGCCGCATCTGGACCCAGCAGCACTCTATGCTATGGCACCATTAACACTGGCGGATCAGCTGTGTCTAGTTTGTATGAGGCCAAAAAACACTAGACCTGGACACAAACTGTCTACGGCCGCTCAGAAGCCCCAATCAGTGCCATTGGTTTGTACAGGATATAATTCTGTTCGTGGCTGTTTGCACACAAAGCGGAAATTGTTTCAAAGTGGCAGGATCATTATGTTTGAAGGATGCTGCACTCTCAGCATCACCGGACTATATCTATGGGTATACAATGGCCTCAGACAGGTCTGCTCCACAAACCATGCCTCTGTGTGGTTTGTGGAGCAGAGCTATCTGAGGCCATCCTATACTGATAGATATACTCCGGTTGGACCGGGAGTGCATTTTTCTTCAAACATAATAATTCTGTAACTCTTGGATAAGTAAGCTCTAATGCCGGCACCCCCATCTCTGAGGACCAGGATTATTGGATTCCAGACATCCCAACCTGCAAAAACTAATTTCAGGGAGGTTGTAAACTCATTTCAGGGAGGTGGTGCCCCCCCCCCCCCGCCCCCACGGCAAAATATTTTTAAAATAGGCGCAAGCACGGACTCTCTGGAGGAAGACGGAGGCCGGCCTGGGTGGTGTAAACGTGTGTCTGACTAAACCACATGGCCGGGTGTTCAAGCCGCTACAAACTCGTGAATGAGAGGTTGAGCATCTATGACCACTGTGATTGACTGGGCCAGGATCATGTGCAGAGTTTCTTCTGCTATAGGAGCTTAACTGCTAGCAACTAAAGAAAAAAATCACTGTGTGACTGTATCTACTGATCAGTCTCTCTTCTTTCTGAGCCTATCCCATCTCCAGTATGGCTATCAATCAAGGAGACGCTTAGGGGGTTGCCATCACTAGGTCCATTTCCTGTGTGTGTCCAGCAGCCATCCATGGAAGATAAAGGCCGTGGCTGGACTATAGAGAAACGCCTCTTTCTGCTTACTATCTGATAAGCAGGCAACTTATACGGTGGTCGGGCACTCTTTCATATGTGTGGAGTCACTGTGGTGTTATTCAACAATTGAGTTTATAGGCTATTCTTATCATTAATGATTTACTTGTTCTTATGGGCGCAACTCTCCTCCATTTTTAACTTTTTAAATCACCTTTTTAATATTTTTCCACAGTTCTTCTAGGAAAGGGGATGGGTGGTATTTGGCAGTGGAAGGTGTCAGTAGTTTTGTTTATTTTTAATAACTGATTTTTTTACAATTAAATTTGTTTCTTAATTTTTTTTCAGAATTATTTTTGGGGGGAGGGGGTTGGGGCAGTGGACAGTGTTGGTAGGGCAGGGGAGAGTGGTGTCAGTAGTTTTTTATTTATTTATTTTTTACACTTTTAAAATTTTTAGAATTTTTTTTATATTTTTTTTATATTTTTCAAGGGGCTTTGGTGAGATATATATATATACACTTGTTAATTTTTTAACTACAACAGTGTTGAGAATTCTCCCATTAAAATCAATGCAATTTGGTCCACCACAAAATGGCCACCAACCGGAGCCCTAATTACAAGGACAGATTGTTTAGTGTTGATGGGGGTGCTGGGAGCAGAAGTTGTTTGCAGAGACGTCTACGGGGACAGAGTCTGTCTTCACAGCTGTTCCCCGCCGCACCGATTATTCCCGGGAGATCGGTAGGCGCTTGCAGGTATGCGGGAGCTGCCGCAGAAATGCGGGAGTCTCCTGCACCTCGCGGGAGATTTGAGATGTCTGGGATTCTCCCTTTGCGACGAGCAACGCTTCAAATTTCTTCCATGGTCACAATTGTTTAAGAGTGTTTGAAATGACACTCATCTTTTACATATTTTTAATTGTGAAAATCTCTATTGTTGAGGCGTGGAAGTCATCTGTGGTTGATATTGCCACAACAAAATAACAATCTTAGATGATGCTTTGTGAAAAAAATGTTTTTGAAAGTGTATGGAACCAATGGATAAAATATATACAGTCTACCACTCAACCACCTCTAATCCAAGCCTTTCTGGCACTTTTTTTTTCACGTGGAACAATCAGTATTTTTTGCTAGAAAATTACTTAAAACCCCCACACATTATATATTTTATAAAGCAGAGACCCTAGAGAAAAAAATGCTGGGTTTTGCAATTTTTTATGTCTCACAGTATTTGCGCAATGTAATTTTAAAATGTAATTTTTTGGGGGGAAAAATACACTTTTTTGAATTTTGATGCAAAAAAAAAAAAAAAAAAAACAATACATAACCGAATGTTTTTGTAAAATATGAAAGATGATGTTACGCGGAGTAAATAGATACCAAACATGTCAAGCATTAAAATTGCGCACGCCTATGCAATGGTGACAGCAACATAAATCTTACTATCCATAGTCGACACTTTAAAAGCCTTTACAGGTTACCACTTTAGATTTACAGAGGAGGTCTGGTGGTAGAATTACTGCCCCTGATCTGTCTAATGTATGCAAATACGAAGTGCAGTTTTTTTTTTTTTTAATATTTACAAAAAAACCACATACATACACATAAATTCAACGTGAGTCAGACATATTTTTTTTATTTCTAAGTGCTCAGATACTTTAGCTCTTAAGGCTCAAAAGAAAGTTTACAGCTGTTTTTAATAACACAAGTTCACTTGTAGATTCAATTATTTTGCTTTCAATGTTCTTTACTTTCTCTCCCAGAAAATTAGCTGACAATAATATAAATGCATGAGCTCACATGTACGGAAACAGTAGGGAGCTAGCAAGCCAAGGCAGACTGTCCGGCAGGATCAGTTCTAACAGAAGATGACAACAGGATTGTAGTACTTGTACTCGTACGCAGTGAGGATAAAGCAGATGCCACACAAGAACTTTAAAGGGGAAGGATAGTGTATTTTCAGTGCATAAATCGTTTGAGTCATTATTGTAGTGTCTACAGGGCCGGATCTAGCTACTGTATCTATCAGATCTGGGGGTGCAGTAAAAAAAAAAAAAAAGTCAGGGGTCACAATGCTGACATTGTGTGAGAGTCACTGACAGTCTGTCATGACCTGGGAAACGCTAGTATGTATTATGCCCCGTACATCGGACATTGATCGGACATTCCGACAGCAAAGTCCATGGATTTTTTCTGACGGATGTTGGCTCAAACTTGTCTTGCATACACACACGGTCACACAAATCTTGTCGAAAATTCCGAACGTCAAGAACGCTGTGACGTACAACACGTACGACGAGCCGAGAAAAAGGAAGTTCAACAGCCAGTGCGGCTCTTCTGCTTGATTCTGAGCATGCGTGGCACTTGGTGCGTCGGAATTGTGCACACACAATCAGAATTTACGCAAACGGATTTTGTTGTCGGAAAATTTGAGAACCAGATCTCAAATGTGTGCGACGGAAATTCCGATGGAAACTGTCCGATGGAGCCTACACACGGATGGAATTTCCAACAACAGGCTTCGATCGCACATTTTACGTCGGAAAGTCCGACCGTGTGTACGCGGCATTAGATTAGAGTGATTAAACAGAACTTATGCCCCCTTATAGGTGACCCTATCAGAGCCCCACTTTACATCAGAAGTGCTCATTAGAGTCCCTCTTTACAACATGAGTATTGATCAAAGTGCCCTCTTACATTAGGTTTCCCCATCAGAGTGCCCCCTTACATTAGGGCCTCCATCAGAGTGCCCCTTTACATCCGGGTCCCCATCAGAGTGTCTCCTTGCATCAGAGTGCCCCGTACATATGATCAGTTATCCCCATCAGAGTGTCCCCTTGCACCAGGTGTCCCCATTAGAGTGTCCTCTTTCATCAGATATCCCCATCAGAGTTCTCCCTTACATCAGAGTCTCCATCAGAATGCCCCTTACATATGATCAGTTATCCCCATCAAAGTGCCCCCTTGTAACAGGTGTCTCCATCGGGATGCCCCTTACAACAGGTGCCCCCATATGCGTGCTCCCTTACTTGGATTGTCTCCATCAGTGTACCACCTCCTTACATCATTTGCCCAATCAGACTGGCTAATGGATGAGTGGATGCACCCTCAGCAATCTCCTAGATCTGGCCTTAAGTGCTTACCTTTAAAGCTGAAGTTTAGTTACATTTTGACCTGTAATGATGTATGTCCCATGCCCTTCAGGCTGATGGTTCCTGTAGAAATCTACTCTGCAGTTGTGCTAGGCCCTCTTCACAGTGCTAACCTTTTGGTGCTGCGGGGGTCAATAGCTTCAGGTCTAACATTGAAGAAAGTCCCTATGGGCGTCCATCTCTTTCTGTCCTCTTTTCCATGGACAAAAATCTTTGCATTGTTTTCACAGAATTCAACATGTTCTCTGAATGGAGGAGAGGATCCTGTCATTTGTCCACCTCTCTGCTATCCAGAGAACATGCTGCATTCTGTGAAAGAAATGCAAGAACCTTTGTTTATGGAGTTAAAAACAGAAAGGCACTGGCATCTGTCAGGACCCTCCTCAATGTACTTCAATATCAAACCTGAAGCCCTGTGAGAAGAACCAGACATCACTGAAGAGGAGATTTCTACAGGAACCTTCAGCCTGCAGTACATGAGACATTCCTACACACATAGAACAGCAAAAGGTTTACTTTAAACCTCCCCCACAGCAGCACATAGTCACCTTTCCTTTTCCCTCTGCTTCCACCTTCACCTGCTGGAAGAACCCAACCTTAGAGAACATATAGTTGCTTAGTTTGCTATGGGCTCTCCCCATGTGACAGCCCTGATACTTGGTTATAGGCAGTGTCACACTAAATAAGTCACATGCTTCTCTATTCCAGGAAGTTCACAGGTAGAGAAGGCATAAAAGTGTTGTTAAAGTGATACCTTGGGCTTGGGGCAGGAGGAGTTCTGTAGTCCAGGTTGACAATGGTGGTTGGGATTTCAATGCTGCAAAGGCTCTGTGTTGTCGGCCCAAACATGAAATTGGGAACTAGATTTTTGACAGATTAACAGATATTTTTGTACTTGTAGTACTTTTAAATAAATAAAGTATGGGTACATATGCATGAATTGCAGAGATGTACTGAATATGTCAGGCATATACTTTAAGTCACATAGACCCAGGCAACTAGTATTTTCTTTAGAGGGCCCTTAAAGATGAATTCCAGGTATGGCAAGCAGAATAGTCAGATTGGACTAATGTAAGTTTGTATATACCATACCTGGCCAATCCCCCTGGAAGCTGGAAATCACTGCAGTAAACGCCGCTACTTCAAGAGATCTCCACTTGCATCCGGGTTCTGTGAGGAGCGGCCAGCCTCCTGCACTCTGAACACAGGAGATTGGCCGCTTAGCATGGGCACCATTTAGAGAATGCTTTACATTTTCTGAATGAATACAAAGTGTTCTCTGATTGAATGAGGTGGGGAGACAGGGCAGTGATGTCACAATGTGTTTAGAATGCCCCAGCCATCGAGCACAAGAAGCAAATTGAGATCACTGGGGTAACAGTGTTTCCATTTTCCAAGGGCATCGGCCAGGTATAGTGTATGTAAGGTTACATTGGTCCAAGCTGGACTGATAGAAGTATATAAAAATATACCATACCTAGAATTCATCTTTAATAGCAGACTTCCACTTCCTTTAGATTAGGTTTAAAAGTTTTAACACGCAATGTGGCTTCTTGGGACTTTATTTTAACAATGAACTAAAAAGGGCATAAGTACATGCCGATTATCTGCCAAGAAGGGTCATCCTTGACTTTTATTGCCGCTAGCCTGAGCAAGACTTATGAGACTAATGCCCCGTACACACGGTCGGATTTTCCGATGGAAAATGTCCGATCGGAGCGTGTTGTCAGAAATTCCGACCGTGTGTGGGCTCCATCGGACATTTTCCATCGGATTTTCTGACACACAAAGTTGGAGAGCAGGAGATAAAATTTTCCGACAACAAAATCCGTTGTCGGAAATTCCGATCGTGTGTACACAAATCCGACGGACAAAGTGCCACGCATGCTCAGAATAAATAAAGAGATGAAAGCTAATGGCCACTGCCCCGTTTATAGTCCCGACGTACGCGTTTTACGTCACCGCGTTCAGAACGATCGGATTTTCCGACAACTTTGTGCGACCGTGTGTAGACAAAAAAAGTTTGAGCCAACATCCGTCGGAAAAAATCCTAGGATTTTGTTGTCGGAATGTCCGAACAAAGTCCGACCGTGTGTACGCCCTATAAGAGTTATCGGCTGAGAAACTGAAGAGCTGAGATGGAAGGTGCATCCATTTAAGGACTGCACCAGTCATGTATGCAGCTATTGAGCAGTTATTCTTATCGTACCCCGAGCAATCATCTGGACAGCACCCTCCCTGACTGACTGTCGCATTGGTCCATCACCATGAAGCTACCACAAGTTGGGCAACCAGAGAATAAAGAAGCCGCAAGCAACTTGATCTGGACGTCTATGAACAATTTTATTACTTTTCTCTGAACTATTCAATGTTGTCATGGCATAGGAGTTTCATATTGCAGACGTTTGTTTCGGAAGGATGATATATCTTTTTCTCCCCAGAACAAGGTGTTCAGATGGATGATCCCTGGATCTGTATGCAGAAAATACCATGCCTGTGAAAACAATCTAATCCAATTTTACTGTTTTCAAACAATAGGAACTTAATCAATAACACATTGTACAGTTCAGCAGATGTCCAGAATTTCGAGTCAACCGCTAGCCACCAAGGCAGTAAATGAATGTCATAGGCTATTCATCATCAGCGAGTACAAATGAACCATGTCAGCGTTTTCCAACCTAATGACTGTTTTAAACTATGCTTTGAAGAGCGGATTAAATACCGAAATGGTGAGTCAGTTGCTCGGAGAAGATTTCAATGATTCACTGTCAATTGCTGTGTTGCCTTTTCCTATTTACCATCAAATCTTGGAGAGAAATCACCGAGATCAAGTGCCTTGTGCAGATCAGGATAATAATGAAGTGAATTGCAGTTCACTTAGGTGAACTGTGTTCCCAGCATGCCCCAGCTCCACGCGTCTCCATATGTTCCCCTAGACCGTGCCGCTGAAATCATTAACTTGGAATGTGAAATTTCAACTTCCAGATGCAAATTGAAGGGAGTTGCCCTAAAGGGATTTATGGCCGTTGAAGCAGAGTTAAACTTGAAAAAATGAAACATCTGATTTAGTTTTTAAATGTAGTTAAATGCAAGTTTAATGTGTAGTGGATTAAGCTATGTAAGCCACTACATGCTGGAAGTTTTTCTTTGGTAGCTGTTGATCTACGATGGTGGTGGTCAACTTACTTGATAAAGGGGGCCTCAAGTGTGGCTCTTGACATCACCAAAGGGCTGCACATAATGTTCAGTGTTTGTAATGCTACATAAATTGATCAGAAACTGAACATACTATAGTGCACATTTGTCAAACACAAGGCCCGGGGGCCGAATCCGGCCCACCAGGCCATTTCATGTGGCCCTCAACCTCTGCAGCTACAGATACCCCCCCCCCCCCCCCAGTCACGCCCCACCTTATCTTAGCAGTCGGTAGCAGTGAGGAAAACAGAACTCCTCCTACAGATCCTGCACTTCTCTATGCAGCCACAGAGAGGCTCACCTCTGCCATCCTCCCTCCTCCCCATCTCAAGAGTCAGCAGCAGAGAGGAGGACAGAACTCTTCCTGCAAATCCTGTACCTCTCTGTGCAGCTGCAGCACCCCCTCGTCTCCGCCTTCCCTGGTCTCAGCATTCAGTAGACTCTGGCAGCTGAGTGCAGCCCTCCTCTGGTCCTTCTCCAGACCCTGCACTTTCTGCTTCCCAGCTCCGCCTCCAGCTTCTTCCCGGCAGCCATACAAGCTAAGGGGGGGGGGTGCACTGTGATGTAAGGAAGGGTGGGGGACTCTTGACTTCTGATGGTGGGGGGGTCTTGACATCTGATGTATGGGGCAGTGCTTTGGGCATATAGTCTCATAGATACAACCAGCCCTTTGAGGGCAACCATAATACTGATATGGCTCATGCTGAAATTGAGTTTGACACCCCTGTTGTAGTGGATAGTCAGAAACTATGGGCATACTACAGGAGATGAAATGAAAAATATAAGTGCAGCGCTATTAATCTATCAAGTGAAATATCCAGTGATATCAAATTATATTCAAATAAATAAATAAATATATATAATAATGTGTTCAATTAAAGTTCATTTGCTGGAACTTTTCTGCATTGAATTATTGTGACTTCCTCTCAATTCATATATCATCCACCACTGTGCAAATCGTGTCTTCAGCAGATTATGCGCACACTTCACCAGCCGTTATACCTGCTCACCTCATACATGAGTCAGAAAGACTCAAAACAATTCCTTTCTTTCTTTCAGCTATGGTCTCATCTCCTCCACATCCGACCAGCTACTCTGTATCAACTTTTCAATCAGTAGCCTCACAGGGGGATCCCAAGAAAGATCTCTTATATATACTGCCCCACTGCTTTTCTTCTTCCTCCACACCAGCGTTCTTACTCTGTATTCCTGATAGGATATGGCTCCACATTCATGCAACAATAAATAGAGGATACATAGTGCTCTCCGTTTGCAACATTTGCTAAAATGCCCCATTTAAAAAACACTTACAAGATATTCAGTTAAAACCAGCTCTATATAGTCCTGCTCACCACTGTGGCTGCGTGACCTTACGGGCTCGGCTCCTCCCCTCTACACGCGTATCGCCCTCTGATTGGGCTTTCTCAATCTTGCGATTCCCCTGGGAGGCATTATGATCAAGGCTCCTCTAAGTACCCCCAACTGTCTTAAGCTGCCTTCCTCCTATCTCAGTTGACTGGTTAGTCTTATGCCGCATACACACGAGCGGACCAGAGTCTGCCGGACAATCCGCCCGTGTGTAGGCTCTGGCGGACTTTTCCGGCTGACTTTTTCCCAAAAGCCCGCCGGACCTAGATTTGAAACAAGTTTTAAATCTTTCCGTCGGACTCAGTTTCTAGCGGAAAGTCCGCTCGTCTGTGTGCTGGTCCGACGGAAAGCCAGCTCGTGTGTATGCTGGTCCAACGGACCAGATACGACGCGAGGGCAGGGTATTGCATTTCGCGCTCGCTGCAATAGGAAAAACGAATTTTCCTATTGCGGCGAGCGTGGGGCATACCAGGTCTGGTATGGATTATAAAGGGAAACCCCTACGCCGAAAAAACGGCGTGGGGTCCCCCCTAAAATCCATACCAGACCCCGATCCGAGCACGCAGCACGGCCGGTCAGGAAAGGGGGTGGGGACAAGCGAGCCCCCCTACCCTAAAGCACCTTGTCCCCATGTTGATGAGGACAAGGGCCTCTTCCTGACAACCCTGGCCGTTGGTTGGCGGGGTCTGCGGACGGGGGGCTTATCGGAATCCGGGAGCCCCCTATAAGAGGGCCCCCAGATCCCGGCCCCCCCACCCTATGTGAATGAGTATGGGGTACCCATTCACCTAGTGAAAAAGTGTCAGTAATAAAACACACTACACAGGTTTTTAAAATAATTTATTAAACAGCTCCGGGGGGATCTTCCTCCGGCTTCGGGGGTCTTCTTCCGGCTTCGGGGGTCTTCTTCCGGCTTCGGGGGTCCCTCCGGTTCATCTTCTCCCGGCGTCCGGTTGGTTCTTCTCCGCTCTTTCCGGCCTCTTCTCCCGGTGTTCCAGTTCTTCGGCCGGCTCCACCGCTGTCTTCAGGTAGCTCTCTTGCCAGCGGAGGTCCGGACTTCTGGACTTCTGGGCTTCTGGGCTTCTCTTCTCCAGATGTTGACACAACGCTCTCTCCGGCTGGACTGCTCTCTGAGGGCTCCGTTGTGACTTATATAGGCGGAGACCCCGCCCCCTTATGATGTCACAGTTCCTGGGCATGCTGGGACTGTGACGTTTTAGGGGGCGTGGTCAACATCACCCAGTGACCACGCCCCCTAAACCGTCACAGTCCCAGCATGCCCAGGAACTGTGACATCATAAGGGGGCGGGGTCTCCGCCTATATAAGTCACAACGGAGCCCTCAGAGAGCAGTCCAGCCGGAGAGAGCGTTGTGTCAACATCTGGAGAAGAGAAGCCCAGAAGTCCGGACCTCCGCTGGCAAGAGAGCTACCTGAAGACAGCGGTGGAGCCGGCCGAAGAACTGGAACACCGGGAGAAGAGGCTGGAGAGAGCGGAGAAGAACCAACCGGACGCCGGGAGAAGATGAACAGGAGGGACCCCCGAAGCCGGAAGAAGACCCCCGAAGCTGGAAGAAGACCCCCGAAGCCGGAGGAAGATCCCCCCGGAGCTGTTTAATAAATTATTTTAAAAACCTGTGTAATGTGTTTTATTATTGACACTTTTTCCCTAGGTGAATGGGTAGGGATACCATGTACCCCATACTCATTCACATAGGGTGGGGGGGCCGGGATCTGGGGGCCCTCTTATAGGGGGCTCCCGGATTCCGGTAAGCCCCCCGCCCGCAGACCCCGACAACCAACGGCCAGGGTTGTCGGGAAGAGGCCCTTGTCCTCATCAACATGGGGACAAGGTGCTTTGGGGTGGGGGGGCCCGCAGGGCGCCCCCCTCCCCCAAAGCACCCACCCCCCATGTTGAGGGCATGCGGCCTGGTACGGTTCAGAAGGGGGGGCGCTCGCTCGCCCCCACCCCCTTTCCTGACCGGCCGGGCTGCGTGCTCAGATCGGGGTCTGGTATGGATCTTAGGGGGGACCCCACGCCGTTTTTTCGGTGTAGGGGCTTTCCTTTATAATCCATACCAGACCTAAGGGCCTGGTATGCACCATGACGGGGCTCGCAAGGTGTCAATCTTGCCGATAAAAGCAAGATTGACTTCCTTTTCTAGTCCCGTCGCACCTGAGTCACGTTCAAAATGAACGGACTTGTCCGTGTGTGGGCAAGTTCGTTCATTCTGAAAGTCCGCCGTAACTCCGGCGAAAGTCCGTCGGAAAGACGGGCGGACTTAGCCCGCCGGAAAGTCCGGTCGTGTGTGGGCAAGTCCATCCGTTTTAAAGTCCGGTGCACCTGGCGGACAAAGTCCGTCAGAAAGTGTGCCGGACCAAGTATACCAGAAAGTCCGACCGTGTGTACGCGGCATTAGTAGAAAATCCCAAAGTTCATTAGGCTGGGTGTGGAGATGCTAAAAAAGACTATTTGACTACTTTGGATTAGATCAGGGTTTCTCAACTAGGTTCCTCCAGAGGTTGCTAGGGGTTCCCTGAGCAATGAGCAATTTTTGCCTCTCAGATAAAGTCCCACTGGCACCATTGATCTTTTCATCTATCTGTAAGTGGGTAATTCTTCCCACTGCCCATAAGTGTATGGAACATTCTTCCCACTGCCCATAAGTGTATGGAACATTCTTCCCACTGACCATCACACTAATGTATTATGAGTTGTAGATATAGTCAATTTTAGCAGGGGTTCCCTGAGATTGGAAAGTTATTTCAAGGGTTCCTCTGTGTTGAAAATGTTGTGAAAGGCTGCATTCGATCATGAAGAACCTATGATTGTATTTAATTGGGTTGAGATCAGAACACTATGTAGGCCACTCAAGTTCCTCCACAGCAGACTCATCAAACCATGTCTTTATTGATTTTTCTTTATGCACTTGAATGCAATAATTTAGAGGGGTGTCCACTTATCAATTTAGAGCTGAGCAAAATATTACAGCGCACACGTGCAAAAAAGACATTTACCTCCAGCAGGGCTAGTTTAAAACACCTAGACAATTTAAAAAAATATTATCAAAAAATACGGGGGTTTGGTCACACCATATTGCTATATGGTGCTAAGCCCACTTACTGCGACAAAGTACCCCATGATTTAATGCATCTTTTAGGGTGTGCCCCCCAAATTTCTTGTTTGTCTTTTGTATGGATTCTGACCAAATCCTTTTGGGTGAGGAGCACCCCACTCTCTCATTAAGTACCTCTCATCAGTGTCCACTTGTGTCATGGGTGGAGACCTCAAAGTTCTCCCAGATAGAAGAGTGTATTGCTCTCATGGTTTAGAGAAGCAGGATCTCCCAATCTATGGATAGTGTAAGACCCACTAATCATGGGGTACTTTGTCGCAGTAAGTGGGCTTAGCACCATATAGCAATATGGTGTGACCAAACCCCCGTATTTTTTGATAATATTTTTTGAAATTGTCTAGGTGTTTTAATCTAGCCCTGCTGGAGGTAAATGTCTTTTTTGCATGTGTGCGCTGTAATATTTTGCTCTGCTGTATGGTCTTATGGCTGCACCAGCTTTAATGTATCTTTTAGTTGTGCCCCCCAAATATCTTGTTTTTCACTTACCAATTTATTCTCATTAGTGATTAGGTTGCCATAAGCTGCTATGGCCCTGGGTTGAATTCCCACCAGGGTAAGTATCTGTTTGGAATTTTCACTGTGTGGGTTTCCCAGTGCTGGGACAAGGTCATCTAGCTCCCAGGGCGAGGAAGCCAAATGGCACCTCCTTCCAAATTGTATGAGCATAATATGTCACTAAAAATCCCCCCCCCCCAAAAAAGCACTAAATTTCACACTTACCTCTTAAGCATAAATTCCCTTTGCAAGCCAAAGTTCTTCACCGAAAATAATTTCCCCCCCTTCCAGTACAAATCCCCCTCCCAGCTCAAGACCTTTCCCTCCCAAAATCCCCCCTAAATCTCCTCTCCTAGCACTTATTCCCCCCCCCCCAAAATACATTTCCCCTGCTAGCACAAATCCCCCCAAACATCCCTACTAGCACAAATCCTCCTCTCCAAATCCCCCTATCTAACAGACAACCACTCCCCCTCAAATCTCCCCTCTGACCATAAATCTTGCCACCCCCCTCAAATCCCCCTCTCCTAGCACAAATGCCCCCCAAATTCACTCTCCTAGAACTTATCCTCCCCATTGCCCCTACTAGCACAAATGTTCTCCTCCCAAACCCCCTTTTTCTAACAGAAATCCACCCCCCCTCAAATTTCCCATCTGAGAGTAAATCCCCCCCCCCACAACCCCCCCTCTCTAAATTCCCTTTTCTAGCGCTAATGCTCACCCCCAAATTTTCCCTCCTAGCACAAATCCCTTCAATCAGCCCTACTAGCAAAAACCATCCCCCTCAAATCCCCCCTTCCTAACAGAAATTCACTCCCCTAGTACAAATTTACTCCCCCAATAACCCATTCTACCTCAACCCCCCACAATCCCCACCGTGCCAAAGGCAGCCACCTCTCCTGCCCACCCCTTGTCCCGGCCCTGGGTTTCCCCCAAACACATACAAGGTCATTTTGATCAGCATATCCCTAAATGTGACCTATTGTTTCCCTAGGACTGCGGTAAGGTAGACACTGCACGCTCCCTCATGGGTAGATGAGTTGTAAGATCTATATTAAAGAATCATAAATAAATAATAAAATTGGACAAGCTAATCAGGTCCTGCCACCGAAATGTAAGTTTAGCTTTTAAAGGCATTTTCTGAGCAGGCTAAAGAATAGTATGGAACACTTTTGCAGTTCAATATTACATAGTGTCTTTTCCATTTGTATTCATTATTCATATCAAGATATCAAATCTACATTGACACTGTTCTCATTGCGACGACAGCTGAGGAAAGAGAAATTACATTAAACTGCAGCTCTGTTCATAATTTTGCCGATGAAATTATATTGTTCTCCTGGATGCTTCATGTATAATAATTGAGAACCATTGTACTATGCATTTAAAATGCAACACAGTTCAATTTGCGCTTAATGTGTTATTCACTGAAAACATTCTTGAATAAAATCTATGTAATCACAAAACAATGATGGATAATGTTGCCGCTTTTCCTCAAAAGAGACGATTGCAGCAATGGGAACGCAAGAAAAGGCTGTAAACTGTCATATTTTTTGAGAGGTCTATTAAGATATTAAATAATCCGTTTAAATGTGTACCCAGAGTATTAACGGATATCTAAACCCATGAACAAAAAATGTGATATATTGCAGCTTACCAGCCCTTAGATGTCAGCTGCATTTGTTTTCTTTTTTTTTTTCAGGCTAAGTACATTTTATGTAAGTACAGAAAAATACTCGTCGAAGAATTCTGCTGTCCGTGTAATTTCCTGTGCACTTGACTGACAGCTCAAACCAGGTTATCAGCCTTCCCATCTATCTTCTGTGAACTACTACACACCTCCATCCTATGTATTGGGGATGACGAGAGGGAGAGGTGTCTGTGAAATTCAAATCAGGTAAGCAGCCTAGGGTGACAATACTGCTTCTCCGTTTATCCAGGACAGTGAGTGAACATTGGGGGTTATTTACGAAAATCAAATCCACTTTTCACTGCAAGTGCACTTGGAAGTGCAGTCACTCTAAATCGAAGGGGTAGATCTGAAATGAGTGGAAGCTCTGCTGATTTTATCATCCAATCATGTACAAGCTAAAATGCTGTTTTATATTTTCCTTGCATGTCCCCCTCAGATCTACAGCGACTTTACTTCCAAGTCCACTTGCAGTGCAAAGTGGATTTTCCTTTAATAAATAACCCCCATTGTTACTCTAGATAAGGGTTTCTCAACCAGGGTTCCTCCAGAGGTTGCAGGGGGTTCCCTGAGCAATGAGCAATTTTTGCCTCTCAAACATAGGCGTGCGCAGGGGGTGTGCCAGGTGTGCCTGGGCACACCCTAATCACCCCAAGTGCATTAGCATTATCACTCTGTGTGTCGGCGGGGAGATGGGAAATATCTCCCTCTGACCAGTTCTGCCATTAATAAAGTGCTACCACACCTCTCCTTCACTGCATTGGCTCTGCCATAAGAGTGTGTGTGTGTAATATACATATACACATACATACATACACGCACATGTGTGTTTGAGCTTTGGGGTGCACACCCTAATGCAACAGGCTGAGCACACCTATGCTCTCAAATAAGCTTCCACTGACACCACTGATCGTTTTAGCTATCTACAAGGGGGTAATTCTTACCAATGAACACAAGTGTAATGCCGTGTACACACCAGCAGACTTTTCGACAGCAAGAGTCCGACAGAACGAATCCGCCGGACAATTCGATCGCGTGCGGGCTTCATCGGACGTTTGCTGTTGAAAAATCAGACGGACTTTAGAAATAGAACATATTTCAAATCTTTCCGACGGACTCGAGTCTGGTCGAAAAGTCCGCTCGTCTGTATGCTAGTCCAACGGACAAAAAGGGACGCCAGGGCAGCTATTGGCTACCGGCTATGAACTGCCTTATTCTAGTCCGGTCGTACGTCATCACATTCAAATCCGTCGGACTTTGGTGTGATCATGTGTAGGCAAGTCCGTTTCGTCGGAACTCCGTCGTAAGACCATCAAAAAGTCCTTCGGAGTTCAGTCCGTCGAACGTCCGCTCGTGTGTACACGGCATAAGGAGCATTCCTCCCAGTGACCATCACACTAATGCAGGGATTTTTTTCAGCAGGAAAGCAGTTCCGGCACCTCCAGCAAAATGTATGCAATGGCTGGTGGGGGTTCTATGGTCGCTGGAGGGATCTATTGTGGGGGGGTCTAGTGTTACTGAGGAGGTTTATTGTCGCTGGTGGAAGATCTATTGTTGCTGGAGGGGGAAGGCAGGCCAATTGTTGCTGGGAGGCATTTACTTTTAAGGGAGGGGTCTATTGTTGCTGGCTGCTGGAGGGTCTATTTATGCTGGCTGCTGGAAGATCTATTGTTGCTAGTGGGGGGTAATTGTGGTGGCTTTATTGTTGCTGGGGGGTCTATTGTTGCTGGGTGTATCTTTTGTTGCTGGGGGGTCTATTGTTGATGTGGGGTGGGTCTATTGTTGGCTGCAGGAGATATATTTTATTGCTTTTCCTGTTATTAGTGTGAAATTCCATACAAATTACTTCCATACAAATTACTTTGTTCTGTGTTCCTTAAAAGGGGTGTTACTGGGAGGTGGGTAGGAGGTGGAACCAGTGGGTAGGCAGAGACAAGGGGTGATTTGGAAGGGGGGAGTACCTGCACCTATTCCCTGAGAAAAAAAAAAGCCCTGCAATAATGTATCATGAGTTGTAGATATAGTAATTTTTAGCAGGGGTTCCCCGACACCTGAAAGTTATTCTAAGGGTTCCTCTGTGTTGAAAGGGTTGAGAAAGGCTGCTCTAGAACAAAAATTGTTCTTGGCAGGGTCACCAGGTTAAAATAAGTATGGAAAAAGGAAACAAAGTATGAAAAAATAACATGAGTGCAGCCACCACTTCTAAGGACTGGTAAACTGCAACATATTAAAATTTTGTGCAGCTCTGGCTGGCCGCCCCTTTAAAGTGGTTGTAAACCCTTTTTAGTGACTTTTACCTATAGGTAAGCCTAGAATAAGGCTTACCTATAGGTAGTGGAAATATCTCCTAAACGTGCGGCGTTTAGGTGATATTTCATTTGTAGTGCGCCAATGTCATGCGCTGTGAAGAAACGGACCACCGTGCTATTTCTTCCCCCATGCGCGGGAGTGACGTCACGCGACTCTGGCCAGTCACAGAGATGGAGTCCGTGGCCCCGGAAGGAAGAGGGGGATGAAGATGGACGCGGCCTGCTCAGGGGACAGCGCGGGCTTCGTTTGCAGGTAAGTGTCATATAATGGGCTAGTATGCGATGCATACTAGCCCATTATGCTTTTCATTTGCAGGCCTTGCGGGGACCAAAAGAGGAAGTAAAACCCATTGGGGTTTACTTTCTCTTTAAGGGGTAAAAGAAACACAGCCCAAGAATTCTTGGCCCCACTTATTCCTTTGTCTCCCACCAACACACTGGACAGTGGGGTGAAGAAGTGCTGAGAGAGAGGAGGACTTTGATTGGTCACACTTTGGCACAATCCACCAGACCAGCAGGAAGCAGAGAGAGCCATGAGGGGAGACAGGAAAGGGCTGTTAGGAGAACAGTGCGGCTTGACTTAAAATCGATGTAAACCCTCACATATACCCAGTGAAGTGAACAGCCTCAGATGATACACAGAGATGAAACAAATCTCCCTACATAAGTTTTACATGTATATCTGCTGTCTTTCCCTTTCTATATTTTTTAGAATTCTTACCTCGTGCTAGGAGATTTTCTCTCCCTGTTTAGCACTGAGTGTGAAGCCTGGGCATACAGCCAAGACAGCTGATTGGAGGAAAGGCACACACCCCCTCTTCCACATAGGCAAAGACTCTCAGAGCTGTTCTGTGAATCGGGCAGCTCTGTGCTAATCTATTTATAGCAACCTCCCACGACACAAATTTCAGGCTGCTTTTATCTCCTGTCGGAGAACTTGTCAGAAGCTACGGAGCAGGAGAAATCCACTGGACTTAGTGCTTTGGAGAAAGATAAGAAAATACTACAGATAGATGTGTCCAGCTCAAATTTCATGAATCGGGTTTACATCCACTTTAAGGAGGAAAGATTGCAGTGCCTGAAAGTCCAGCGGCAAAGTGACACAGGCTGCAGTGTACAAAGCATGGAGAGTATGGAGAGATTGTACTGTTGGCTGAGTTGCCAGTACTGAGGGCCAGGGAATGCAGAAAAAGAAAAGTAGAGATGCAGAGAGCCCAGAAAGGGAACCAGTGCTACTGGGATGAGTCCGAGGAACCCAGCAGGCACTAGATACAGGTACAGATTTGAGAGGAGAGCCCCAGAGTGTGGTATGACCTCTCACCTGGCCTCAGGGGGTCAGGCTGCTGACCTAAGGACACCTACACCTAAAACCTTTTTGGGTTGAACTTGTTTATCTGCAGTTGAAATCACTTATGCTACCACCAGGAGAGTCTATTTAGGACACAATTCCAGCATTCCCTGTGGATTGCAAATACTCTCAGTTTGAGAGTGAGTGCTCCAATGAGTGATTAGGGCTCCTTGAATGGCAGACGGTATGCTTGTACTTCCACTGACCAGTGGATTAGACAGGGCCTAAGAATAGTAGACAGTCCATACTGCATATCATATTGATGTCAGTTGGGTCTTTCTGCTCATGTCCCAGATCATTTGGCAATTCCTTTTTTAGGCAATAAGAGGAAATAAGAGTTATAGATCCCATCTTAATGTTTGTTCCTGTTCTGGATGTCAAGTTAACCCTATTAAGTTTAAATCAAACTTTCTTTTGCAGGGCTTGTTCTGGCCCGAAAAAAGCCTTTTTATACCACCACTGGTGTCTTGGTGACTTGTTGGATCTAGTTAAGTGTGGGTCACCACTGGGAATGGAATAATTACCCAACAATCCAGCAGCTCCCTAGGGATTCAGTGCTAAAATGTGTTCTAGGGTTTAGATACACTTTAACGTGGGGTGGGTTCAGACACAAAACTGGTACCACATCTGCAAAGTTTTGTTTTAGATGGACTGCAGCTTATTTTACATGTGTACAGAAATATGGTCGGTATCTCTTCTATAATGTCAATCATTTTCAAGTCTCAGGGAACCCCCACTATTATATCTATAGCTTACAGTACATTATTGTGTACAACAAGTTGTAGATTTATTAATCAGTGAAAGAATAAAGAATATGAAATACCTAAACCTAGAGCATTTGATACCCAAGGTGGATCATTTTATAACCACACCACCCCTTGCTGCATGCAACATAATTATTTTCAGAAATAATCATAAAATTAAAATGAAGCAAAAAATAAAGTTGGTCAGAAAATAAAAGTTGACATGTTCCCTTTGACTGGCGGTCAGTGAAGTGAAGAAGTGCCCCCTTATATTGATATTCAATGAAAAAAGTGGATCCTTTATTTTGGTGGACGATGGAAAAGTGCCCCTCACATTGGTGGTCAGTGAAGAAGTTCCCCTTACATTTGTTGTCAGTGGAGAAGGTCACCTTATATTATTGTGTGGAGAATTTTTCTCTTACATTGGTGAGTGTCTCATTATGTTAGCGTTCAGTGGAGAAGTGCGCCTCTCATTGGTGTTCAGTGAAAACGTGTCCCCTTACATTCGTAATTAGTGGAGAAGTGCCCCCTTCTATTTTTGTTGAATTGAGAATTTTCCCCTGACATTGGTGCTCAGTGGAGAAGTGTCCCCTTACACTGATAATCAGCAGACAAATATTTAGTGAGGAGCACTGTTCCCTTGAATTGGTGATCAGTGTTGAGGTGCCCTTTTATATTAGTGTACAGTAGAGAAGCACCCCCTTAAATTGGTGATCAATGAAGAAGTGTCCCCTAAATTGGTGATCAGTGAAGAAGTGTCCCCTAAATTGGTGATCAGTGGAGAAGTGTCCCCTAAATTGGTGATCAGTGGAGAAGTGTCCCAAAAATTGGTGATCAATGAAGAAGTGTCCCCTAAATTGGTGATCAGTGGAGAAGTGTCCCAAAAATTGGTGATCGGTGGAGAAGTGGCTGCTTACATAACCTGTTTCCCCGAAAATAAGACCTAGCGTGATTGTCGGTGATGGCTGCAGTATAAGCCCTACCCCCCAAATAAGCCCTAGTTAAAGTCCTTGTAGGTCTTCTTTTCAGGGTAGGGCTTATTTTTGGGGAAACAGGGTAGGGCTTATTTTGGGGGTAGGGCTTTTATTGCAGCCATCACTGACAATCACGCTAGGTCTTATTTTCGGGGAAACAGGGTAGTGCTCCTTTCCCAGCACGGTATCCTCCTTCAGTCTCTTTGGCATTGAACACTTCTGGAAGTGTCGGATGTTGGTGTCCCCTGACACACCATAGTTCCATTCTTCGACCCCTATGACACTACAGGACTGGACATTGATGTGTTGAAAGAAGGTTACCAGCACATGGCAGGAGACACAGGCATCTGACACTCCCGGAAGTACTAAATGCAGACGTGAAAAGGTTGTAGCGCTGGAATGAGGGGCAGGCAGAAGACAAGGGCTGCAGAGAACTGGATGTTTGATTCGTCTAGAGACCTAGCAGAGTCTTTTTGGGTCTTGATTATTACTGAACACATAACCATATGAATTGCTGTTTTTAATATCTGCTTGGACTTCAGCTTTAAGCTGATCGCATTCACCTATATTTCTAAGAACTCATTAACATTTGTGTGTGCATTAATGCTTATTGCCTTGAGCATGGCCTTTAAAATTAGTTCTAAAAATCTGCCTGCCTATTTTTTTGCAGTACACTGCAAGGTAACATGTAATCCTTATTACATGAATTTCTGTGCACTTAGGGGCAGGTGACTTAGTTTGGGTCATGTATGTGCATTGGGCCAGCACACAACAATGGGTGTGCAAAAGTGTAAATGGGCCCTAAAACAAACTGTAACAGGATGAGCGTTTCCCTTTAAATACAAACAGAGCCTTTACAAAATGTATAGTGCATGTGATGTATGACAGTGAGGGGACATTATGGATTAGACAGGCACAGCCCTTGAAGTACTTTTATCCGAAGTCTCAACTACCAGGTGAGCACATAAAAATGAACATAAATTTATGAGGGTATAAATGTATAATTAAGTTTTCACAGCATGCTTGTAGTAGCCAGATGTCCCGGGGAGATTATTTTAAATGGACTCACATATAAAATAAATCATAGATAACTTGCATACCTCACTCCCTGAGGACAAAAAAAACGTGTTGCAACCAAGTCAGTGATTCATATTCCCAATTTTATATTCTATATGTAGCTTTAAAGATATACTGTAAAATGTTATGGAAAAGCCATGGGGCTCTTATATTCCTGCTTTACCCTTTATATTTAAAGGAAACAAAAAGGCGTTTAACCTTTTTTAGGTAAACACAATACAATAAAATACAAGAGGGTTAAGAAGGCCCCTCATGAAGGCTTACAATCTAGGTGATGGAACTGATAAAAGATTAGTTGTAGGTGTGATATGCTTCCTTGAAGAGGGGAGCTTTCAGGGATCTCCTAAAGGCAACCAGAGTAGGAGATAACCAGACAAATTGAGGTAGACAGTTCCAGAGGTAGGGAGAGGCTCTGGAGAAGTCCTGGAGTCGAACATGGGTGGAGGAGACAAGGGAGCTTGAGAGCAGGTCTCCAGAGGAGCAGAGAGGACGGTTTGGGCGATATTTGGAGACAAGATTGGTGATGTCGCTCGGGGCAGAGTTGTGAATGTCTGTCAGGGAAGAAACCGGAGAAGAACTGGCAGATATGCCAATATCCATTATGGCCGTGTGAATCCGCGCATGCGCATTAGCAATCAGGGCGTAACGGCGAACGTATGTTAGCAACGGCTAACATGCGTATGCAAAACTTGCTAATTGCCAGTGTTTTGCTGGCCTATATAAGGACTCCAATTGCTCTCATAAATTGCTGGATTATCGTCAGCTCTGTATCCTGTGTTCCTTGTTCCTGTTTGATTACCTGTTACCGACCCGGCTTACCCTGACCTGCTCTGGCTTCTCTCCTGGCTCTGAACCCGGTTTGTTTCACGGACCTGCTCTTACCTGTTCCTGATTGACTTCCTGTGTTTGACTCTGGCTTGATCACAACCACACCTTCTGCCTCTGCTTCTGACTGCCTTCCTGTGTTTGACCCCCAGCCTGGCTTCTGACGACGTCTCTGCTTTTCCACCTGTTAAGATCCGCCAGTATCTCCAGGGAATCATTGGCTGTGACCACCTTCTCTGCTCCTGGGTGTCCGCTTCTGGAACCATCAGACAGCTTCACCGGCAGGCAACCCGTTCATCTCTGGGCATAGCACCCTCTGTCTCCAACTCCAGGGGTACTCTGCACTCAGCCGCAAGGGGAGCCCTCTCGTCACCTCAGCCTCCAGCCTGGTAGGTGACAATGGCTTTGCATGTTGTAGTTAGTGTTTTCAATTTAATTCGCTGGGCGATCGGAAGCCAGTGTAAGGATTGGCAGAGAGGGGTAGCAGGCACTGAGCAGTTGGTAAGGTAGATGAGTCTGGCAGCAGCATTCATGATAGACTGAGGAGGGGATAGCCTATGGAGAGGTAGGGCTAAGAGAAGGGAGTTTCAATACTAGTCAAGGTGAGAGTCAACAAGGGAGTGTATGAGTAGCTTGGTGGTTTCGTTCGTTAAAAAGGGGCGAATTTTAGAGATGTTACAGAGGTAAAGTCAAAGAAATTACACTCAAAACAAAGATCAGACTTGTCTATGCACTCATTTTCTCAGTTGTTGATTACAGCTGTAAAAGCTACGGAAACAGGATAGAAAGAAGATCGACTCACTTGAGCTTTGGTTCTAGTAAAGGATTTAACGCCTGATGTGGACAGCCCGTAGAACCGAGAGACAGATTTTAGAGGAGATCTAACTAAAAGTTTGGACTGTGATATTTTGGTCAACCTGTCAAGAGAGAGAGATCACTGGAGAAGAAAGTAATGTTTGGTGGTTGGACACATTGACTACAGTTGTGGGGGTGACACTGGAGGATCGCACCAGACTAGCACAAAGGCAACTTCTTTTTAGAGCTTTCATTCATCAAGTCGCTAGCACTCGGACTCAACTTGATAGCACATAATAATAATGATAATATTAATAATAAAATGCCAGCGAAAAAATAATAACATAATTATCAGCAAATTTGTTACTAATCAGGTTATTATTAATATTTTTTTTTAGTAAAATATTTGTGACATTTGTTTATGTATTTGTTACCCCCGTGTTTGCAATTGTGGGCCGCCAATTTTCTAAAGATTTTCAACAAATTTTATTACAGTGTTACAATTGAACAACAGAAGGAGAAATGTAAAAAAAAGAAATAAAAAAATTTACATTACATTATAATTGTAATATTACATATTGTAAATCTGTCTCACAGGTGTTTAATGATTTGTCTCTCTAGTACCTAGTGTGGAATAGAACTTGTGAGCCTCGGTACACCCTGGGACGACTTGTCAGGCGACCTAGTCGCCTGACAAGTAGCGTCCCGTTCTGTGCAATGGAACCGTTCTAATCGGAGTGACGCAAGTCGCTTCGACTTAGAAAAAGGTTCCTGTACTACTTTGGGGGCGACTTGCATTGACTTCTATACAGAAGTCGTTTTGCAAGTCGCCGCTGAGTCGTGTCCTGGGTCGCCTGAGGCAGTCGCGCTGCAAGTCGTGCTGCCTCAGTGTGAACCGACCCTAAATCTCCCTGTCTTCCTGGTCTCTAAACTAGTTTCTAATCAGAATTGATGGTAATGGACATCCTTCCTGCCCTATTTAGGACAATAATTAGGCTAGCCATGCACCACTTACATTTCAACAGATTAAGCACGAAATTCTAACTGTGGGTGGCCTTATCAGCCCCATTTTTTGCTCTACAAAAGTTGATTTAAAAATCTGCCAAGTCAGGTGGAAAATTATTGGCTGAACAGGGACTGCAGCCAATCAGATGTAGTCACCATTCAGGTATTCAGGCAGTTGCAAGTGTCTGAATGTATTAGCCAGCAGTGCGGATTCTTCCATCCAATGGGGATTGGGACATCTTTTGATTTTCTCTCATTTAGCCTGTATGGCCTGAGGCTGCATGGAGCAGGGCAATTATTAATCATTCCTTACAGGCAAGGACTTTCCTGTTCTTCTATTCAGATGATGACACAATATTTTGCTGAGCGTATCAATATCTCACAAATTGAAGTCAAAATGAAGCAACATTTTAAAGACTTCTATTTTTTATTGGAACCCATAAAAACCTCTTTCATAATAATGTGTATAGCTATGTTCTTTTTAATGTGTTCCCTTTCCTTTTTCCACTTTCCTTTTTCTCATTACCCTTTTCGTTTTTATTTTTCTTATTCCTTTTCTTACCTATTTCTTTCTCCTTTTCTTCCCATCCCTTAGCTTTACTGTTTATGTTTTCATTTCATTTTAATCATTTGTTCCTTTCCTTTCCTTTCCTTTCCTTTCCTTTCCTTTCCTTTCCTTTCCTTTCCTTTCCTGTTCTTTCCTTTCCTTTCCTTTCTTCCTGTTAGAGGTGGTGCAATGTGCTTTTCCAATGTTTTCTTTTTTAATGTACCTTTATTTGAAGTGTCATAAAATGACATTTCATTCAAGTTTTCACATAGCACCGCATTGTGACACTGTACTGTAATATGGTGTATCACACAATATGCTGTGAAAAAACTGAGCCCTTATGCCGCGTACACACGAGCGGACTTTTCAGCATCAAAGGTCCGACAGACTTTCGGACGACCGGACTTGCCCACACACGAACAGATTAAAGTCCGTTCGCAAGTCTGTTGGTTTCAACGTGATGACGTATGAAGGGACTAGAATAAGGAAGTTGATAGCTAGTAGCCAATAGCTGCCCTTGCGCCCTTTTTTGTCCGTCGGACTAGCATACAGACTAACGGATTTTTTCGACCGGACTCGAGTCCGTCGAAAAGATTTGAAACATGTTCCAAATCTAAAGTCTGTTTGATTTTCGACAGAAAAAGGCCGCTGCAGGTCCGATGAAGCCCACACACGGTCGGATTGTCCGACGGATTCGTTCCATCGGACCAGTCCGGTCGAAAAGTCCTCCCGTGTGTAAGCGGCTTTAGTCATGTCAATGACAAAAAAAATACTTCCATTTTTTATTATTAAAAAATCATCCCTTAACTCCAGTGACTTTGCCTAGGCTGAAATTGCATCATGTAAAGTAAAGGTGTGTGAGGAGAGAGGGAGCCTACTACTAAAGCCGGGTACACACTACCGTTTTTTTTTTTTTGTGCAACCCCGCAAAAAAAAACTGACAGCTCCGTTTTGGAGCCGCTGTACTAACCATGCGAGGTTAGTTCAGCAATCTCCCTTGCTGAGCTGTTGTGTTCTGATAGGGGGACGGCCCGATGCCAGAACACTCCGATCAGCGCTCTCTGCCATTGGCTGAGAGTGCTGATCAGGAGTCGGTCGGCTGCTGGTTTTCCAGCATGTATGTCCGATCAGAAGCCGGCCGTCTTCTCTCAGACAGCCCGGCATACACACGGGCCGAATGTCGGCCGGTATTTTTTGTACCGGTAAATGTCTGTCGACATTCTGCCGGGGTGTGTACGGGGCTTAAGCGTAGTAGTCGTGAGGACACCAGTAAATGATATAAAAGGGTAGGTATTGCACTCACATACAAATGAATAACCATAGCATGTCAATACATATTCTATAGCAGCATCAGCTAGTAGTGGCTTGTTGGATTCTCCAATGGGTATGAAACCATAAAGAAGAAGAAGAGAGAACACCACTGTCTAAGCATAGTGATGATGGGAAATCTCCAAGTTCCATATCCACTAGAGAACTTAAGACGCTATTTGATTACCTTTTGAGATGCCATGTACATTCATTCATTCTCACCTAAGTGCAATGCCTACCTTTTTCTCATTGCCCAAGGGTTTTCCTATCATCACTACACTTAGACAATGGTGTTCTCTCCTCTTCCTCTTTATCGTTTAATACCCCCTGGAGAATTCAAGAAGCCGCTACTGTCAAACACAAGGCCCCTGGGTCAAATCCAGCCAACCAGGCCATTTTATGTGGCCCTCACACCTCTCCTTCAGCTGCAGCACCTCTCCAATCTCCACCCCACCTTGTCTCAGCAGCAGAAAGGAGGACAAAACATCCCTACTGTGCTTCTCCATGCAGCCGTAGAGAGACTTGTCTCTAACCTCCCCCTTCTCAGCAGTCGGCAGCAGAGAGGAGGACAGAATTCCTTCTACAGATCCTGCACCTCTCTGTGCAGCTTCAGCACTCCCTCCTCTCTGCCTCCTCTGGTCTCTACATTCAGCAGACTCCAGCAGCTGACTCCAGCCCTCTTCTTGTCCTCCGCCAGACCCTGTCTCTTTCTGCTACCCAGTTCCACCCCCAGCTTCTTGCAGCACAAGGTAAGGGGGGTGCACCGTGATGTGGGAGGGGGACTCACAATCTCAGACCAAGAAGTAGATGATGACCAAGGATGATGCCTAAACAAAGACGGTGTTGTCCTTCTTAAGAGGAATGCAAATTAAGGTATTGTCAGCAGAGTATTGTGATCTCTACGGGAGGTAATGAATGCGGTACATACCTACACATCACATATCATTTAATAATTTCCCTTTGGGATTATTAAAGTATTCTGAATCTGAATTATGTATGCAGTTAACATGGAAACATATCTGATGCTAGATCTGCACCCAGTTTTATGGACATACAAATACAAATAAATATAAGATACTCAACAACTCAAGAAATTTCCCTTGAAATGTAATCAGGTTTGATGACAAATTTATTTAAATGTGGCAATGGCTTGGTCACAGCAAGGACAGAATGTATTGGTGTCCCTGCACTCTTCTATGGGAGTGCATGTACAGAAGCAACCTCAGCTATCTAATATCTAGAAAGCCAGTCCACAGGCTCTGACCCATTACTAGCAGCAATATAGCAGCAGTTTAATTGATTGACTTTTGACATTGTCTGTGAATTTTTGCTGCGAATTCAGACATTTCCAAGCCTCCACCAGACTGTGGACTTCATCTTCCAGTAATGGCCTGGCTTCCCCAAAAAAAAGCAATTTCCTTGTTTGTATTACCTTCTCCGCCAATCAGTAAAAAAAATAGACCTACAGTCTTTTTAAGAAAATAATTAAAGTTGCCCTACTGCAATTACATTGGAGGGGGGTCCTGCAAATATGAATACGCTAGTTAATGGCTTTGACATTCCCAGAAAGGAATAGTAAAGCAAACAGCTTTAGGGCACACGGTGTAGTAAACTGTAAATGATTGATAACGCAAACACAACAAGTCAAAGGGTCCGATTAATCATTTTTGGCTAAACCGGCAACAAGATCTGAGTGGTGGCCAGCCGGTCACTAAATGGCCCATGTAAACACGCTGTCAATCAGTCAGTAAATTGGTTAAGGAGGTATGAAAAATATTTTGCTAGACCATGTTGTATGTTTTGTTCATTTTTTCCCCTTTAAAACTGAAGGTTTTCATCATGTTTCATTTTCTTTCTTCTTTTTTTTCATTTCTTTATGACCATGCCAACATGTCCAAAGTTTGCTGGTTGCTGTAACTGATCTTTACATATACACAGCCTTCTGCATACAAAAAAATGTGCATTTGAAATCCCTAAGCTAATTGTAACTGTCAGTATATAAATGCAAGGAGATTTTATTCTTAAGTAAAGGTTTAGCTCACCTTTTGCAGAAAATAGTAAATGCAGCAACTTCGATCTAATGATCAAAGGTCATGGTCTACTTTTTTGCAATCAGTGCATTGTGGGTGCGATCAGGGTCACCATTAGAAATCATGGGACCCTATACAACCTACCTGGTAGGGCTCCACACCCCTTTTCCTCACCCCCCATTCATTTTTACTAAAGGGTTTCTACCAATTTTATACATTTTTAACTGGTTTCTCTGATCGACTATTACTCCTTTTTTACTGGTTTCTCTCTATTTCCATTACTTAAAGTGGTTGTAAACCCTTATGCCGTGTACACACGACCGGTTTTGCCGTCGGAATAAACTCAGAAGTTTTCTCAGACGGAACTCCGATGGAATTCCATTCTAGCGGTCTTGCCTAAACACGGTCAAACCAAAGTCCAACCAAAGTGACGTACAGCACGTATGACGGGACTAGAAAAAGGAAGTTCAATAGCCAGTAGCCAATAGCTTTTGTCTCGTACTTGCTGCAGAGCATGCGTTATTTTTGATCCGTCAGAACAGCATACAGACGAGCGGTTTTCCCAACAGGAATTGGTTCTGTCGGAAATATTTAGAACATGTTCTATTTCTAGGTCCGTCAGAATTTTCGAAAAAAAAAAGTCTGATGAGGCATACACACGATCGGAATATACGATGAAAAGCTTTCGTCTGACTTTTTCTGACGGACATTCCGCTTGTGTGTATGCAGCTTTAGAGCCCTTTCACACTGGGGCACCGGCGGTAAAACAGCACTATTTTTAGCGCTGCTTTACCGTCGTTTTAGCTGCACTATTCGGCTGCTGGTGGGGCAGATTAAATCCAAAGATGCTGCTTGCAGAAGTTTTTTTAACGTCCTGCAAGCGTACTGCTCCAGTGTGAAAGCCGGAGACAGGAGAGGCTCTTTACAGGTGCTTTGCAGGCACTATTTTTAGCTCTGTAGCGCCTGTAAAGCGCCTCAGTGTGAAAGGGGTCTTACACACAACTTTTACCTACAGGTAAGCCTATATTAAGGCTTACCTATAGGTACTGGAAATATCTCCTAAACCTGTACGGTTTAGGAGATATTAACTATATACGCTTGCGCCGACGTCATTGGTGCATGCGCATTGAAGAAAGATCGTGCTGTTTCTCTTGTGCCCGCGCCGTGACCGTCGGCTCCCGCGCGCATGCACGGGAGTGATGTCATGCAACTGCGGCCAGTAACAGAGCTGGAGTCCATGGCCCCGGAAGGAAGAGGGGTGAAGATGGACGCAGCCAGCAGCGGGGACATCTCAGGCTTTGTTTGCAGGTAAGTGCAACATAGTAGGCTAGTATGCGATGCATACTAGCCCATTATGCTTTTACTTTGCAGGCAACAAAGAGGAAGTAAAACCCATCAGGGTTTACTTCCTCTTTAAGCCCAAAGAACACTTGAAAAAACATTTTTATACCTTTTATTTTTAGATATGTTTATTATACAGTACACTACACCTTTGTAACTAGCAAATGTTTCACTACTTTTAGATTTTTCTATTGATATTGCTTACGTTGGTTTTTTCTCTTAGGCTCCATGCACACTGGCTTAAAAAACATTGCATCTATAGGAGTTTTATGTTCTGCTTGTAGAAGCTACTCAATGTTATCCTATGGGCCCATGAACATTAGGACAATTAGAGGCATATTTTGAGCTCAACATTAAAAGGGAAAGAAAAAAGTACTAGCATACCAGTTTCTACGAGAACTTAGTAGACTCGTCCCTTCTTAACTCCTTTCCTTTCTGGACATACCGACAGATTCAACATTTTCTTTCAACTCAGGCAACGACAACGACATGGACAAGACAATTAACACCCTTTGAAGAATCTGATCTACAGGTATCTCTTACGGAGGAGGATTGGACTCGCATTAACGAATACGTACACAAGGGTTCTCTTAATGTGGCCATTCAGGAAAACTGTTATAAAATTCAGACACGCTGGTACAGGACCCCATCACGTTTACATAAATTTTCCCCAGCCATCCCAGATACATGCTGGCAATGTGGGAAAGCGAAAGGTACCATGCTCCACATCTGGTGGGACTGTGACTCCATACAACCATTCTGGAAGGAGGTACATGAACTTATTACACATATCACAACATACTCCTTAGATTACTCTCCTGCTCAGTATCTCTTACACCATACACATCTCACCAAAAATGAGTACTCTAAATCATTGGCTATGCACCTGGTGAACGCGGCGAGGCTATGCATCCCGACACATTGGCGATCCACTTGCGCTCCTACGATTGGAGAGTAGTTTCGGAAGATCTCTAAAATAGAGGAGATGGAAGAGCTGGTTCATATCTCACAAGAACGAATCCAAAAATTCACGACCACATGGGCCTGTTGGACGCATTTCATATTGTCTCAACGCTATAGTACATATAGTTCCTAAATTATAACGGCCACCCTCCCAATAGCAGGAGGTAAGGAGAACCACGCCGTAGCGGTGGCACCACATGGGGGCGGTTGTGCGGGCTTCACCCCTCCCTTCTTCCTCTCCCCCCCCACTCCGTCCCCCCATCTCCTTCCTTATTAATCCCCTACCCCCTCTTTTCCTCTCTTTCTCCCCACCATTCTATCGCTCATGTTCTTTATATTCCTCCCTTGCTTTTCTCCTTTTCCCCTTCTCTCTCTGATTCTTCCTTCCCCTCCTGGTTCTATTTCTCTCTTTTCCTTTGTTTGTTTCTCTAAATATCACTCCTACCTTTTTAATGGAACAAATTTGTTCCCTTCGTATTCTTTTAGAAGGTTTAACTGAAACATTAAGCTAACACTACGCTAATTTGAAGATTTGGAATCGAGTTTCAGTTTGCTGTGATGACAATTCCATACCTATGTTCTGTACCTGTGACCTAGAACTTTGTTCCAAAAATACTATGTAATGTCCCTTCTATTGTATTTGCTTTTCTATGCATTTGTTAAAAAATAAAAAAAACCCTTCTGGTTTGTGTTTCTGATTGGAGCTTACTGGCAGAAAAAAAAAACGTAAAACTCTCCTAAATTCGTCTAAACTTTGCACAAAAAACATTCCATATGAGCGTTTTTTTCTGCCAAATGAACTGGAGTTTTTTTAAGCCCAATGTACATGGAGCCTTAGTCCTGATGAAGGGGGAGTTGTAAGCCCCTGAAATGTGTTGACTTTACCTACTGATCTTTATCAAAAATAATATTTTTATAATGGGTCTACCATAAACTTGTGGCCCTCTCTTCCTTTAACCACTTCAGCCCCGGAAGATTTGGCTGCTGAATGACCAGGCCATTTTTTGCGATACGGCACTGCATCGCTTTAATTGACAATTGCGAGGTCGTGCGACGCTGTACCCAAAAAAATTGATGTCTTTTTTCCCCACAAATATAGTTTTCCTTTGGTGGTATTTGGTATTTTTTGCACTATAAACAAAAAAAGCGTCAATTTTGAAAAAAAACACAATATCTTTTACTTTTTACTATAATGAATATCCCAACTTAAAAAAAAAAAACATTTTGTCCTCAGTTTAGGCCGAGATGTATTCTTCTACGTTTTTGGTAAAAAAATTGCAATAAGCATATATTGATTGGTGTGCGCAAAAGTTATAACGTCTACAAAATAGGTGATAGATTTAAGGCATTTTTATTTTTTACTAGTAATGGAGGTGATCAATTATACAGAGATCAGTGCTATAAAAATGCACGGGATTATTGTATAAATGTCACTGGCAGGGAAGGGGTTAACACTAGGGGGCGATCAAGGGTTCCCTAGGTGTGTTCTAACTGTGGAGGGGATGGGACTGACTAGGAGGAGAGAGAGATCGGTGTTCATACTTAGTATGAACACACTGTCTCCTCTCCCCTGAGAGAACCGGAATCTGTGTGTTTACACACATAGATCCCAGTTCTCGCTCTGTCACGAGCCGCCAGCGCATGCACGCTCCCTAGTGGTTAAAAGGGAAGCGGACCTAAGGTAACGTCGTTTCAACCAGGGGAGCCAACCTGCCGCAGTACAACTGCGGCGGCTGGTCAGGAAGGGATTAAACTATTTTTTTTACGGCTCCAGGGAGCTGTAGAAATACCCCATATGGTAGAGATCTACCTCTTAAGACTGGAAATTACACCAGATTATATTTGTCTTTTGGCCCAGCACTCCACCAACACTCATTTCCTACTCATGTATGACTGTTACTATAAATACTTGTCTATTCTTGCTGCTAAAAAGCCCAGTGGGGAATTTTTCCATGTTTTCAGTCTTATGGGGTGTGCAGCTTCCCTGACTCTCACATATGTGTTTTTGTATGCTACAGACAATTCCTTGGACTTCATGGCTTGGTTTGTGCTCTGACATGCACTGCTAACTGTGGGACCTTATATAGACAGATGTGCGCCTTTCCAAATCATGTCCAATCAACTGAATTTACCACAGGTGGACTCCAATTAAGTTGTAGAAACATAGGCAGGCCATACATGATTCATTGGTGATTGAACAAAAAAAATGCACTGATTCCCCCATCCACACATTTAATATGGATGGGGGAATCACTCCTGCTGAGCTTTTGTACTCTGACAGCGTGGAGCCTTACCGACCAGAAGAACACAATGATCAGTGTTGCCAACTATAGCCGACGGCACTAATCATTTGGGAAAAACCTGACAGGTTGGTTATACACAAGTCGATAGATAGATAGATAGATACAGTAGATAGATAGATAGATAGATAGATAGATAGATAGATAGATAGATAGATAGATAGATAGATAGATAGATAGATAGATAGATAGATAGATAGATAGATAGATAGATAGATAGATACTTGTGTACAACCAACTAGCCCATACATGTCCATATATATATATATATATATATATATATATATATATATATATATATATATATAGTATCTCACAAAAGTGAGTACGCCCCTCACATTTTTGTAAATACTTTATTATATCTTTTCATGTGACAACACTGAAGAAATGACACTTTGCTACAATGTAAAGTAGTGAGTTTACAGCTTGTATAACAGTGTAAATTTGCTGTCCCCTCAAAATAACTCAACACACAGCCATTAATGTGTAAGTCGCTGGCAACAAAAGTGAGTACACCCCTAAGTGAAAATGTCCAAATTGGGCCCAAAGTGTCAATATTTTGTGTGGCCACCATTATTTTCCAGCAGTGCCCTAGCCCTCTTGGGCATGGAGTTCACCAGAGCTTCACAGGTTGCCACTGGAGTCCTCTTCCACTCCTCCGTGACGAAATCACGAAGCTGTGGATGTTAGAGACCTTGTGCTCCTCCACCTTCCATTTGAGGATGCCCCACAAATGCTCAATGGGGTTTACGTCTGGAGACATGCTTGACCAGTCCATCACCTTTACCCTCAGATTCTTTAGCAAGGCAGTGGTCGTCTTGGAGGTGTGTTTGGGGTTGTTATCATGTTGAAATACTGCCCTGCGGCCCAGTCTCTGAAGGGAGGGGATCATGCTCTGCTTCAGTATGTCATAGTACATGTTGGCATTCATGGTTCTCTCAATGAACTGTAGCTCCCCAGTGCAGGCAGCACTCATGCAGCCCCAGACCATGACACTCCCACCACCATGCTTGATTGTAGGCAATACTCACTTCTGTTTGTACTCCTCACCTGGCTGCCGCCACACACACTTGACACCATCTGAACCAAATAAGTTTACCTTGGTCTCATCAGACCACAGGACATGGTTCCAGTAATCCATGTCCTTAGTCTGCTTGTCTTTAGCAAACTGTTTGCAGACTTTCCTGTGCATCATCTTTAGAAGAGGCTTCCTTCTGGGATGACAGCCATGGAGACCAATTAGATGTAGTGTGCGGCGTATGGTCTGAACACTGACAGGCTGACCCCCCACCCCTTCAACCTCTGCAGCAATGCTGGCAGCACTCATACATCTATTTCCCAAAGACAACCTCTGGATATGACGCTGAGCACATGCACTCAACTTCTTTGGTCGACCATGGCGAGGCCTGTTCTGAGTGGAACCTGTCCTGTTATACCGCTGTATGGTCTTGGCCACCAAGCTGCAGCTCAGTTTCAGGGTCTTGGCAATCTTCTTATAGCCTAGGTTATCTTTATGTAGAGCAACAATTCTTTTTTTCAGATCCTCAGAGAGTTCTTTGCCATGAGGTGCCATGTTGAACTTCCAGTGACCAATATGAGAGAGTGAGAGCGATAACACCAAATTTAACACACCTGCTCCCCATTCACACCTGAGACCTTGTAACACTAATGAGTCACATGACACCGGGGAGGGTAAATGGCTAATTGGGCCCAATTTGGACATTTTCACTTAGGGGTTTACTCACTTTTGTTGCCAGCGGTTTAGACATTAATGGCTGTGTGTTGAGTTATTTTGAGGGGACAGCAAATTTACACTGTTAAACAAGCTGTACACTCACTACTTTACATTGTAGAAAAGTGTCATTTCTTCAGTGTTGTCACATGAAAAGATCTAATAAAATATTTACAACAATGTGAGGGGTGTACTCACTTTTGTGAGATACTGTATATATATATATATATATAAATATATATATATATATATTATATTTGATTTCTGTTCAAGCCATATTGTAATTTACTGTTATTAAAAATTTTCTTTTCTTTTCAATCTACAGACATTAACATCATAGGTGTGTGCAGCCTATTGCATTAGGGTGTGCACCCTTGAGCTCAAACACACATGCGTGTATGGGTGTCTACATATATATGACCCCGGCACATTGAGCTCCCTTCTGGCACAGTGAAAGAGAAGAGCATAAACACTTCTCTTATGGCAGAGACGGTAAGAGGGAGATCTTTCCCCTATTTCTGCTGCTACACAGAGTGATAACACTAATGTGCACGGGGTGATTAGGGTGTGCCTGGGCACACCCGGCACACCCTGTGCGCACGCCTATGATTAACATTTTGTTTAAAATTCGATGCAATGTGGCAACTTGGAGGAGTTCTGCACACATCTACATGTTCTCTTTGTGTAATTGGCTCACTGATTCTCTCAGAAGTCTGCAGTAAGATAAAAGTCACATTTTAGGCAAAAGAATAGGTGAGACCTACAGCTATTTCCTCAGTGAAAAAGGGTGGAATCTGCTACAAAATGTGTTAAATCCCTGCATTCTACATTTATCACGCAGAGGGATTATTTTTTTAACAAAAGTTGATTGATTAGGTTAAGTTTGTAGCTGCTGAGTCTTATTTTTTTTCATTTTTTGTTCATAGGGTAAAGAACTGCTTTAACAGTTTACATGTAGCGCTCAGTGTTCTACTTTGAAAACAGCTTATCACTTTGTCCTTGACACCCCTTTAACAACCCCCCCCCCCAATGCTTTGATTGTGTTGCAAGAGCCCTCTGAAATACCCAGTGCTCCAAGAAATGGAGGCTAGAGCCTCCTTCCCTTTTTCCTAGGATGAAGTGCTCAGGCCTGAGTGTCCAATTGCCTGGTCATTGCTACACGGGGTCATTAAACCTGTGTAATCCCCCCAAAACAGATTGACGCAGAGATTACATGGAACCAGCTGCTGAATATATACCATATTTTCCGGCGTATAAAATGACCTTTTACACAAAAAAAAAAAAACGGCCAAAAAGCGGGGGTCGTCTTATATGCCGGGTATAAAGTGGGGGTCGTCTTATATGCCGGGTATAAAGTGGGGGTCGTCTTACACGCCAGCTTGCTGAATGTGCGGTAATATTGGCTTTGAGAGTCAGAAGCACGGGCTGATGATGCTGCCAATCCGAGCAGGTTTTGTATTCATTGCTAGAATACATCGCTCGCCGTGATTGGCTCAGCACGGTATACTGCATGTATACTGTGAGACAGTATGTTACCGAAGCTACTGAACATATTTTATTACCGCACATCAGGCAGGCTGACAGACTAGTCGGAAGGGGCTCGATTTATACGGCAAGTATGGCACAAAACCAATGTTTTAAATGGAAAATTAGGGGGTCATCTTATACGCCCAGTCACCTTATACGCCGGCAAATACGGTAGGTGTCCTAACACTCAGGCACCTGTTAGGACACCTATATATTCATGGATTTTTTAATCCGCATACGTTGTTTCTTTGTTCTTTCCAGCCCCGACAAAGGGGGTAAAGTATATTTTCTATAAAATGTGTTGGCTTTTAAATAACTAGCCTTTAGAATAAACATATGTGGATTTGAGCATTACTGTGTGGCACTTCAATTTTAGGCTTACTAAATAGAGAAAGGGACAGATTAACTTTAAAGTGTCACTAAACAATAACCTTATTCCCCAAAATAATCCATACCCATCCACTACTTAATGGCCCTGTAATCTATTTTTTATTAAATTGTTCCTAATGCACCGTACACACAGTCGGATTTTCCGACGGAAAATGTTCGATGGGAGCTTTTTGTCGGAAACTCCGACTGTATGTAGGCTCCATCGGACATTTTCCATCGGAATTTCCGTCACACAAAATTGGAGAGCTGGTTCTCAAATTTTCCGACAACAAAATCCGTTGTCGGAAATTCCGATCATGTACACAAGTCCGACACACAAAGTTCCACGCATGCTCAGAATCAAGCAGAAGAGCCGCACTGGCTATTGAACTTCATTTTCCTCGGCTCGTCGTACGGGTTGTACGTCACCGCGTTCTTGACGTTCTGAATTTTCGACAAGATTTGTGTGACCGCGTGTATGCAAGACAAGTTTGAGCCAACATCCGTCAAAAAAAAAACCATGGATTTTGTTGTTGGAAAATCCTATTGTGTGTACAGGGCATTACTGTGTTTTTTGCCTCCTTGTAATGTCCTCCATTAGCTCCTGGACCTCTCCAGTTGGTTGGAATGACCACTTTAGTTGCAGTCATATGCACTGCTTTATGCACACTACAACTTTGTCAGGAAAAGCCCTCTTGCAGTTTTAAACGAATGCCTGTGCATAGAAGCGCCATCCGGCGCTCGCGGGCGCGCAATAGCGCCAATGGCGCTAATAGTGCTAACAAACGTACGCACATGCGCAATAGCGCCACTTGGCGCCAAAGATAGGCTATTTAAAGAAGACTGTTTCAATGCTGCCTTGCTGTCCGGTCTACAGCGTTTCCTGAGACCCCTGCTACCTTGTTACCAGTTTTCCTGTATCCAGTATTTACTTGGCTTGTTCCTGACTTACCTGCTTGCTGCCCGCCCCGATCTTGGCTTGGACTCTGACTATTCTCTTGGTTTGCCCTTCTGTACCTGATCTGCCCGCCAGTACCTTGACCCGGCTTGTCTGCACCTCCCTGCTGTCTGCAACCTGCTACGGGACTACAGTGCACCTCCCTGCTGTCTGCAACCTGCTACGGGACTACAGTGCACCTCCCTGCTGTCTGCAACCTGCTACGGGACTACAGTGCACCTCCCTGCTGTCTGCAACCTGCTACGGGACTACAGTGCACCTCCCTGCTGTCTGCAACCTGCTACGGGACTACAGGATCCTGCCTTCTGCTTCAGCGTTCCAGTCAGGCACTTGTGCCCCTCTGTACTTTCGAGTCCCTGTTCACACCTTCAGGGGTTCTTAAGTCAGAGGTATACGAGAGGCCGTTCTCTGCATTCCCGGCTCCACCTACCAGGTACGTGACAAACTTACATAATTCATAGTTTATCCCAGGAGCAAGCATAAGAGGGTGGCTACATTCCTACATACAGTGGGACCATGGAAGATGAACGTGACCACCCTCTAACAGGAAATTGGATCACAGCAGGAAAAAAATGGAATTTGGAGATTCGGAAGAGGCTTAGAGCAATAGAAAGTGTTTTGAGTTAAGAATACATATGTGAGTCTAAACATGCACCCTCGATTAGTCACTGGATCAATGCAGTAAACTAAATATGGACCATGGAAGATCTCACCATGTCCTTATGAAAACAAAAGGAACGCTTTAGAAAGATGTGTTTTTATTGTATTCAGTTCCAATTTTCAACATCGGACAGTGTCACATCGGTGCACAAATGCGTCGGTTCGCGAACAGAAAAGTTCATAAAAATTTGCTTTGGTACGCAAACTCCATTTTGGTTCACGAACACCAGCTGCAGCCATTTTTACTGCTCTTCCCTGCTCTGACATGTGGTTGAGACTTCCTGTAGGTGGATCGCGGTCACAGAGAAGAGTACTGTGAGTGTACTGTAAGACACTTACAGTATTTTGAAGTTTTTGGTATGCTTTTTAGCAAATGCTGTACAGTACTGTACTGTACACATCCCCGTGCACACTTGCTTTTACAGTTTTGTGTGCTTTTTAGCACATACTGTACTGTACTGTACCTGTACTGGATGGGTCCAAAGAAAATTAAGAGCAAGCATGTTGGTAAGAAGAAGTGCTGAGCAGTAAAGAAGGTGACAAGAAAGTGCAGAGCGGTAATGAAGGTGACAAGAAGAAAGTGCGGAGCAGTAATGAAGGTGACAAGAAGAAAGTGCAGCGCAGTAAAGAAGGTGACAAGAATGTGCAGAGCGGTAAAGAAGGTGGCGGAAATGCAGGTGACAAGAATGTGCAGAGTAGAAATGCAGGTGACAAGAATGTGCAGAGTGGAAATGCAGATGACAAAAATGTGCAGAGCAAGCATGGTGGTAAAAAGAAAGTACAGAGCAGTAATAAAGGTGACAAGAATGTGCAGAGCAAGAATTCTAAGAATAAGGTTGTGAAGAAAATAACCATTGAGTTGAAGAAGGAATTTATAGAAAAGCATGACCGTGGTATTCATGTGACTGATCTGGCCTCGGAGTACAAGATGACGAGGTTCACAAACTCAACTATTTTAAAGAATAAAGCTGCCATCAAAGGAGCTGATGTGGCAAAAGGAGTAACGATGTTAACCAAGAAGAGGACACAAGTGCTGGAAGAAGTGGAAAAACTTTTGTAAGGCCTCATGCACACGAGACGCTGTTAAACTCGCGTTCAGAGGCAGTTGGACACTTTTTTCAACTGCCCCTGAACCCATTCAAAGTTATCCTATGTGTCCATGTACACAGTATCGTTTTTTGGCGTTTTTAGGCAGTTGCGTTTAACCTCGTTTTTTCAGAAGCAAAAAAAATGGGTTCAGACGCAAACGTTTTCCACGTTTCAGACGCCAAACATGGCTAAACGCCGGTACCGCGTTTAGCCGCGTTTGCGTTTATAAGTGTTTTTTACAGCCCGACTTTGGGGCCACATATCTCGGGGCCACTTGGATCTAGGAACCCCAAATTTAGTGTGCTAACACAGTTGGGCTAACACTATTTGGAGTTCCTAGCAAAGTGGCCCTGAGATATGGGGCCCCAAAGTCGGGTCATAAAATGTCATTCTCTGCTGCAGAAAAGTGCTTGACGTTTTGCGCCCCGAATTTGGGGCCCCATATCTCAGGGCCACTTGGTGCTAGAAACCCCAAGTTTGGTGAGCTAACACAGTTGGACTAACACTATAAAATATCCAAATTTGAGGTTCCTAGCACTAAGTGGCCCTGAGATATGATATGGTCCCCAAATCGGGTCACAAAATGTCATTCTCTGCTGCAGGTTCTTGACATTTTGTGACACGACTTTGAGGCCCGTATCTCGGGGCCACTTACTAGGAACCCCAAATTTGGATATGTTGTAAGGCTAGTTCCACTGTGTTAGCACACCAAATTTGGGGTTTCTAGCATCAAGTGGCCCCGAGATATGGGGCCCCAAACTTGGGTCGCAAAATGTAATTTTCTGCTCTGCAGACGCTTCTAGACGCAAACACGGCTAAACGCGGCATGCAAACGCCGCAAAACGGGCATTTCTAAACGCCGGTTTCAGCTTTTAAAAACATGTGTTCAGCAGATTTTGCACTGGCATCTCCTGTGCATGAGGCCTTAGTGTGGTTGAATGAGAAACAAGTGGCAGGTGATAGCGTTAGTGAAGCTATTATCTGTGAAAAAGCCAGGAAATTGCACAGTGATTTACTGCAAACAAACCCCTCTACAAGTGCAGCAAGTGAAGAATTTAAAGCCAGTAGAGGGTGGTTTGAAAATTTCTGCAAGAGAAGTGGCATGCACAGTGTGACAAGACATGGTGAGACTTCCAGTTCTGACAAGGCTGGTGCAGAAGCCTACAAGAAAGAATTTGCGGAATTCATGAAGACAGAAGGATACATCGCTCAACAAGTGTTCAACTGTGATGAAACAGGATTATTTTAGAAAAAGATGCCGAACAGAACTTATATCACGCAGGAAGAAACAAGACCCATGAAGGACAGATTGACCCTTTTGCTGTGTGTGAACGCAAGCGCCGATCTGAAGATTAAGCCACTACTGGTGTACCATTCCCAGACCCCTCGGGCATTCAGGGAACAGAATGTGAACCAGGCCAGACTGCCTGTCATGTGGAGGGGCCAATGCGATTCACAAGGCAATAGTTCATGGAATGTCTGCACGAGGTGCTTGCACCCACTGTAAAAAATATTTTTATGACAACTAACTGCCTGAAAGGTGCCTTCTTCTGATGGACAATGCCCCGGCACACCCTCCACGCTTGGTGGATGATATGGACGCTGAGTATGACTTCATAAAGGTCAAATTCCCCCCGCCCAACACGACACCTCTTCTGCAGCCCATGGACCAGCAAGTGATCTGCAACTTCAGGAAGCTGTACACAAAGGCACTCTTCACTAGGTGTTTTAATGTCACTGAAGGGACATCCTTGACTCTGAAGGAATTCTGCAAGAGACATTTCAATGTTCTTCATTGCATTAACCTCCTTGGCAAAGCCTGGGAAGAGGTCACTCACCGAAACTTAAACTGGAGGAAACTGTGGCCAGAATGTGTCACTGAATGTGACTTTGAAAGGTCTAATGCAGAGGTAGTGGAGGAGATCGTGTCCATGGGCAAGAGTATGGGACTGGACGTCGATGTTGCAGACATAGAGGAGCTTGTTGAAAAACATAGGGAGGAGCTGGACACGGAAGAACTTTCTGAACTCCACAGTGAGCAGCAGCAGCAGGCGCTTTTTGAGGAGCATTCCATTGAGGAAGGGGAAGACAGGGAGGAGGTTAGCAGTAATGCCATAAAATCCATTATGGAAAAATGGAATGAGTGCCATGAATTTTTTGAGAAGCATCACCCCAACATAACAGAGTGTTTATTCTGATGAATGATAATGTGGTCCCTCATTTCCGGAGGGTTATGCAGCGCAGAAAATAACAAGTGACATTGGACAGATTTTTCAGCAAAACTGAGCCTGCGGCTAAGAGACAAAGAAACGAGGAAACTCCTGAAGGAGATCTCCCCAATGTCCTTATGGAGGGGGTCTCTCTCTCCAAACAATAACCTCCTCCCACCCGCCTTCCTCCACGCCAGAAGTCATCTCAAGCAAGGTTAGTGTTTTCGCTCTTCATACTGTACTGTACTTTGTTTCATATTTTTGTACTTTCCCACCCTTCCCCCCCCTCTCTTCCTTTCCCTCATTTTCTCCTTTGGCTTCTCTTATCTTGGTGTTATACTCATTGCTCTGAAAATCTTAAACTTGGTTGGGTTGATCCTTTTTTGACACCCCCATAGGCAACTTCTTTAAATATTTGTACTTTTATCAGCAGTACTATTGTCTTTGAGCATCTTAATGATACAGCCAACTAAAACAGATTAGGGTTTTTTGTGAAAATAAGCCTTTCCGAAGCATCTATATATGTATAAGAAGTCTGGTTTTTCATTGATTTGCCTACTGAAAATGTTGAAAAATGTTTGGATGTCTTGTTTGTTAAAAGAATAAAAAAAATGCATATGTCAATATATTTTTATTTTTAAACCAGAGTTCAATGTCACATTAACTGCAACGTAGTAGGACTGCTCCAAATGTGGCCTTATGGTTAAGATCTTTACGATAAGGCTACATTAACATTTCAGCATATTCAAGTGATTTTAAAGTGGAACTTCACTTTCTCAATCAACATAAACTATTTTGAATCCTTATGCGGTGGCTCTTAAGGGGGATGACTTACCCATACGTCGTTTTGCGGGAATGTGCCACTTTACCGACATAAATCGCCATGAGCCGGTTGGCAAGTAGTTAAAGACGTTTTGAACATTTTGCATTTTAGTAGTGATTTGCTGTACAGGAGCTTCTTCTGGGCAGGATTATGTGGTTTTGGCACAATAGACTTTTATTTCCAGCCACTGCTTTCAGGCACTCCTAGTGAAGCCTTTGGGACTAAAAACACCCACATTTTTTTTTTTTAGAACTATTGTAGTGCATATATTAATAGCGGCAAGACTAAATATAACCAGCTTATGGAAATCCATTGACGCACCTAATCTATCAAATGTCATTGCTGGAGTAAACATCCAAGCACAATATGAACTGATGTTAGCCTATAAGAACTACTCCATCATCACCTTTAAAAAAAAATGGCAAGCCTGTCTATCTCACCCTTGAGCCTCTAAATACTTAAAAGAATTTAACCCTTAACAGCTCTCTTAAATCTGAGTTTTCGGTGTGGTTCATTACCTATCACTACATTCTTTGTAAAATTTGTTATTTGATAATCAACTCCTGCTTACAGCTTGAACCCAATTGGGGTAGGCAGGATTTGATTATCAAGTATTATATCAACATCTGTTTACCCTTCCTTTTGTTGCAAACGGTTATTACTATGTGTTAATTTTACCACTACGACCAATCTTTTATAGTCATAACTTATGTTACAGAATATTGATGTACATTATAAACAAATAAAAATGTATTGTTTAAATAAAAAATTAAAAAAAACACCCAAATTTTCCTGTTCCAGCAACAAATGTCTAGCGTCAGGCGCCTGAGCGCTCAGAACTGAACAGGCACCATTTAAAACAATTACATTTTGATGTTTGGTTTCAAACGACAAAATGTTGAGGTGTGAATGCTGCCTACATCCCAAAATGTGATTTTTTTTTGGAATTAATGGATACAGTGAAAGGACCCCTTCCTTCTTTACTTTGGGAAAAGGAAATAATAAGTCTTTATTTTTAGAAATAAACACATTTCTAGACAAACATCAAGTAGCACTAACAGTTTATTCTGAAGTTCAAAATAATTATCTGTTTCTGTACTGAATACAGTGGTTATGTCTCATGTTATAAAAGTTCAGCGTTTATATCCTGAGAATGTTCGGTCTACTCTAGAATGGCGTCTTCTTCATTCAGAATCATTTTGGCAAGAATGATCATCAGGACATTTTGTGGAATACAATTATTACAGTTCCATAAAGTATAATATAGATTATGGCAGTCAACTTCCAGCAGTTCAGTCGCATCTGTAAAAAAAGGTGATTTCTGATTGGCTGCAACGGGTAACTGCATTTCGCACATTGCTGATTTACAGGGGTAACACAGCTTTCCTTCTCCTGACAACATGAAACAACATGTGATATGTGTTTTGATTTTGGACATGTCATTGACTTATACTAAAAAATGTATGGCTGGTCCACATTTATACATGTGGAGTAATGTGCCTATAATGTGCATTTTACATTGTTTTGTGTGTCTGTATAAAAGGTAATATTAATTGTGTAAAAGCTGTAAAGCATGATAACTCACATTATGGTATATCTAAAGCCAAAGATTTTTTTTTTTGTTTTGGATAGAATGTAAAAGGGTTTGAACCACAGTCAGGTTTTTATTGCTATCAATATTGGCTCTATGAAGACAGTTTCCCTCATCATTCTTTGGACATAGAAGAAAGTATAACAAAAGAGATCAGCTACAAATGAAAACTGGGATAGAAATTGAAAAAAAAAGTAATTGTTTTCTTTTATTCCAAAATATAGTAAAATTAAAATAGACATTTTTTATATTTCCAGATCACAAATTCCAATCAAACGTACAAATGCTAAAAGGATTCAGCCTTCTAGATCAACCTTTCTCAACCAGGGTTCTGTGGAACCTTAGGGTTCCTCCAGAAGGTCCTAGCAGTTCTTTGAACAATGACAGTTTCTTCCTCTCAGATAAGTAACCATGGACCCCAACAATGTTTTCAGCTATCTGTAAGGGGACATTCTTCCCACTGACCACCAATGTAAGGAGCATTCTTTCCGCTAACCGTCAATGTAAGGAGAATCCTTTTCACTGACCATCAAAGTAAGGGCAGTCTTCCCACTGACCACCAATATAAGGGGCAGTTTTCCCATTGAGCACCAATTTAAGGGGCATTATTCCCAAAAACCACCAACATAGGGAGTATTCTTCCCACTGACCACATATTTAAGGAGCCTTGTTCCCAATGACCAGCAGTGTAAGGTGCATTGTTCCCATTGACCATGAGCGTAAGGTGCATTGTTCCTATTGACCACCAGTGTAAAGTGCATTCTTCCGACTATCAATGTAAAGAGTATTCTTCTGACTGACCATCAAGGTAAAGAACATTTATCCCGCTGATCATCAATGTAAGGAGCATTTTTCCCACTGACCCTACAGTATATGTAAGCAGCATTCTTCCCACTAACCACCAGAGTAAGGTGTGTTCTTCCCACTGACCACCAATGCAAGCAACATTCCTCTCAATGAACACCAGTGTGGGGAGCATTCTTCCCACTGACTGCTAGTGTATGGGGAACCTTCTGCCATTAACTACCAATGTAAGGAGGTACTTACCCTACTGATCTCTGATTTTATTTATTCTTATAACTTAATTTATGCTTCATGCCAATGCACCCTGGATTGTATTATATACTAAATATTAGAAGGGTTTCCCTGATTTTAAGGGTTCCTCCATGTTAAACAGTTTGAGAAAGGCTACTCTAGACCAGGGATCTCTAAACTATGGGCAACATCTGGCCCACTACAAGATTTTATCCAGCCCGTAGCTTTGGTCAGTGGCGTACCCTCAATATGCACTAATTGTGGATTAAGGTCAGCAGAAACTGCCTATGGTATTCGCTTCTGATGCAAGGAGGAGCTCTTTATGAGAACCCTGATGTAAAGGGGGACTCTGATTTGGTCCCTGATGTAAGGGGGGGCCATGATGAAGGGGGGAATCTATAGGGGACCCTGGCATAGGAGGAACTCTGGTGGGGACCCTGATGTAAGAGGGACTCTGATGGGTACCATGATGTAAGGGGGCTCTATAAAATATACGATGTGACCCTCATACTGAAAAATTTGAAGACCCCTGCTCTAGACTATCAAAATATCTGACAATAAAGCAGCACTTTAGAGCACCGTGCTCAGTGCTTTAGGGCTGGTTCACATCAGATGCAGTCCAGTGCGTTTTTATTATGCATCAGAAGTGTATGCACAGAGTTTTCTGTGTATTCCATTGGCCCTAGTTCACACCAGTGCAGTCTGTTCAGGTGCAGTCAACAAAAGTAGAAACAGGCTGCATTTTTTCTGTATGGAACACATCTGAAACGCAGCAAAACGTGTAAAAATGCAGCTAAATGCACCAAAAATGTGTGTAAACGCACATGCAGAAATTGTGCTGTGGACCGGGGCAGCAGAATAACACACTCAGTCCCAGTGCAGCGAAAGAGCTTGTATTGAAATAATGCACAAATAACCAGGTGGGAAGGCAGCCCAACTGGGAACACTCACAGTTCCAACGTGTGGAGAGCAGACTGTAGCGAGTCTGCAGGGAGGGGAAGATTGCAGCCTGGCCGTCCTGTGCCCAACAGGCAGGTATCCAAAGAGGTTGCAAACCCTACCCTTTCACTCCTCATCAGGAACCTTTCCCTACCACTAGTGCTGTCCCTAACAGACGGGGTACCTGTCCCTACTCTACCAACTCGCAAATGTACGCCAAACCTGGGATCCAGGGCCTTAAATAGGCTCTGCCTGACCCAAGATGGCTGCCAGAGTCACATGGGGCAGCAGCATTAGATTGGATGCTTCCCCAGTGACCCAGGAAACCATAGAGGAACTACACTGCCTTGCAAAAGTATTCACCCCCTTGGCTTTTTACCTATTTTGTTACATTACAGCCTTTAGTTCAATGTTTTTTTAATCTGAATTATATGTGATGGATCAGAACACAATAGTCTAAGTTGGTTAGGTAAAATTAGAAAAATATATACATAAAACTATTTTTCAGAAATAGAAAAATGATAATTGGCATGTGCGTATGTATTCACCCCCTTTGTTATGAAGCCCATAAAAAGCTCTGGTGCAACCAATTACCTTCAGAAGTCACATAATTAGTGAAATGATGTCCATCTGTGTGCAATCTAAGTGTCACATGATCTGTCATTACATACACAAACACTTTTTTGAAAGGCCCCAGAGGCTGCAACACCTAAGCAAGAGGCACCACTAACCAAACACTGCCATGAAGACCAAGGAACTCTCCAAACAAGTAAGGGACAATGTTGTTGAGAAGTACAAGTCAGGGTTAGGTTATAAAAGATATCCAAATCTTTAATGATCCCTAGGAGCACCATCAAATCTATCATAACCAAATGGAAAGAACATGGCACAACAGCAAACCTGCCAAGAGACGGCCGTACACCAAGACTTATGGATCGGGCAAGAAGGACATTAATCAGAGAGACAGCACAGAGACCTAAGGTAACCCTGGAGGAGCTGCAGAGTTCCACAGCAGAGACTGGAGTATCTGTACATAGGAGAACAATAAGCCGTACACTCCATAGAGTTGGGCTTTATGGCAGAGTGGCCAGAAGAAAGCCATTACTTTCAGCAAAAAACAAAATGGCCCATTTTGAGTTTGGGAGACTCCCAAAATGTATGGAGGAAGGTGCTCTGGTTTGATGAGACTAAAATTGAACTTTTTGGCCATCAAAGAAAACGCTATGTCTGGCGCAAACCCAACACATCACATCACCCAAAGAACACCATCCCTACAGTGAAACATGGTGGTGGCAGCATCATGCTGTGGGGATGTTTTTCAGCAGTCGGGACTGGGAAACTGGTCAGGGCTGAGGGAAAGATGGATGGTGCTAAATACAGGGATATTCTTGAGCAAAACCTGTACCACTCTGTGTGTGATTTGAGGCTAGGACGGAGGTTTACCTTCCAGCAGGACAATGACCCCAAACACACAGCTAAAGCAACACTTGAGTGGTTTAAGGGGAAACATGTAAATGTGTTGGAATGGCCTAGTCAAAGCCCAGACTTCAATCCAATAGAAAATCTGTGGTCAGACTTAAAGATTGCTGTTCACAAGCGCAAACCATCCAACTTGAAGGAGCTGGGGCAGTTTAGCAAGGAGGAAAGGGCAAAAATCCCAGTGGTAAGATGTGGCAAGCTCATAGAGACTTATCCAAAGCGACTTGGAGCTGTGATAGCCGCAAAAGGTGGCTCTACAAAGTATTGACTTTAGGGGGGGTGAATAGTTATTCACATTGACTTTTTCTGTTATTTTGTCCTATTTGTTGTTTGCTTCACAACTAAAAAAAAAAAATACCAAGGGGGGTGAATACTTTTACAAGGCACTGTATGTTCCTCTTGACCTACTCTCCACCTACAGTGCTGCTGCAAAGAGCCCCACCTACAGTGGAGAAAGTAGACTGCACCTGCCTACAGGCACTAAATTCTCAAATGTCACCCAGCACAAGTCTATTGCTCTAGATAGGCACTCTATATTCTGTATAATACTATTTGCAGCATTTACCCACGGAGGTGAAAACACAGAGCATTGTTCTCATAAATGGTGTTTTCCGTGTAAGTTTGGATATTTCTATATGACAAATACACTGATATGTGTATGATGTATGCTATTTTCCGTCATTTGAAATGAATATCCACACAAGCAATAAATATTCTTTGCTGTTTGGAACAATCAGTCAGAAGTATTTTGATACTCGCTATTGGAAACTATTCAGAAGCCTAACTACATATGAGGCAATTTACCATCTCAGAGTTTACAATATGTGGTTTCTGAACACTAAAAATCTGGCCTTTGGAGAGAAGTTTTTCAACCAATACTTCATTACAACTACCTGCATGGTGATATCTGAGAATTTAAACATTTTAAAGCTGAAAGCGCTGTGCTTTATATTGGTGCTTTATACTTAGATTTGTAGGTTAAGCTTAAAGCGGAATTTCACTCAAAAAGTGAAGTCCCGTTGGTTCGATCCCGCTCCCAGCCCATAACTAGGTTACAGGTTTTTTTGGGGAAGGAGGGGGGGACCGAGTACCAACTTTTATTACTTCTTAACATTACTTGTCCCTTGCCCCATCCCTCCCCTCCTGCAGGTTCCTGGGGCATGTTCCAGGAGCCTGCAAGACCATTCACAAACGACTGTGAGAGCTTGCGCATGTGCGGTGGGAAGCTGGCTGCAGGGCTGGACTGGGACAGAAATTTGGCCCTGGACTTCATCCAGACCGGCGCACTTTAATTGTGTAAACAAGCACAAAAACAGTATATATACTGTACGCAATTGTGCAAAAAAACATAAGTAGCATAACATAAGGAGTCCTCACTAACCTCTTTTATTATTTCACTTATTCTCCTCTGTATTTTTCTCATCTTTCTCACATCACTGCGTGAAGTTGAGGGTGAACCAAGAAAGCCATTACTTTGACAGGCTTTCACTGAAACCGGCCCACTGAGCCATCGGCCCACCGGGAAACTCCCTGTAGTCCCGATGGCCAGCACATGCCTGTCTGGCTGTGATTCTCCAGAAAGCCACCGCTGTCTCCTGTATCCAAGATGGCAGCGCTGAAAACCCACAGTGGTAAGAAGAAATGACTTTGGGAAGACTGCAATGGACCCCAGGCACTGGTAAGTACCTGATTTTTAAAAGGCAGCTAAAAAAATAAAATCAAGCTGAAGTTCTTTAGGAATTGACCATTATATTGTCTATATTGGGTCATCTCAACAACCTTTCCAATTAATAGATTATGTATAACATACAATGTTTTCATTGGATTAATATATTTAGAAAGATATGTTATAATGTACAGTAAGTCCCCTACATACAAACGAGTTCCGAGAGCACATTTGTAAGTCCAATTTGTTTGTAAGTTCAACAAAGTTAGCCTAGGTACCCAAACAATACACCTTTCGGCCCAATAAATTACTGTAATTGCTTTTTTAACACATTTCACAAAAATAATACATGGAAAAAATGGTTGAAATAAAGGTACAGTACTGTATGCAGTAAAGTACACAGAAGCACAACCACTTGTAGAGCATGCATGCATATCAATGTGAGCTAGAAATGTGAACTAAGGCCGGCCATATATGGTTCGAATCTCAGCTGGTTCCTGCTGATTTGAACCATTAATGGACAGGCTGAATGTACAAAGTTGATTGATCGATCAACTTGGGTACAACCAGCCTACTGGGTTTGCTTCCGATTATTGCAAATGGCTGCTATAGCCGCTAGCGATAATAACTGCCTTCTCCTGGCAGGGACGGCTTTCCCGTCCCCCTGTCGGGAGAAGACAAATGCTTGACAGTAGGGATTCCTCTGTCAGCACTGTCTGTGTTGATGGAGGAATCATGCAAATTTCTTTTCTTTTGCAAAATAAATAAATAAAATAAATTTGCACCGTCTATTGGCTGCCTAACTCGCATGATTGGACATGCAAACGCCTGCCTTTACACGCACATGAACTTTAATGGAATCCCAGTATTAGTCCGTACGGCTCAATATTGAGTTGGCCCATCCTTTGCAGCTATAACAACTTCAACTCTTCTGGGAAAGCTGTCCACAAGGTTTAGGAGTGTGTCTATGGGAATGTTTGACCATTCTTCCAGAAGCGCATTTGTGAGGTCAGGCGAGAAGGACGAGAAGGCCTGGCTCGCAGTCTCCACACTAATTCATCCCAAAGGTGTTCTATCAGGTTGAGGTCAGGACTCTATGCAGGCCAGTCAAGTTCCTCCACCCCAAACTCGCTCATCCATGCCTTTATGGACTTTGTTTGTGCACTGGTGCGCAGTCATGTTGGAACAGGAAGGGGTCATCCGCAAACTGTTCCCACAAAATTGGGAGCATTAAATTGTCCAAAATGTCTTGGCATGCTGAAGCCTATAAGCCAGGGGTAGGCACCCTCGGCACTCCAGCTGTGGTGAAACTACAAATCCCATTATGCCTCTGCCTCTAGGAGTCATGCCGGTGATTGTCAGGGTCTTGCAATGTCTCATGGGACTTGTAGTTTCACCACAGCTGGAGTGCGGAGGTTGCCTACCCCTGCTCTAAGCCACTGTGCTGTCACTGTTCCATTATATCTGTCTAATAAGGGATGTCTCTTCACTTTGCAGAAATGTCCTATTATTCCCTGTTTAGCCTCCAAAACAGAAAGTGAAAGGAAATTTAAAGAAATTTAAAAAAAGAAAAAACAAAACCCAGACAGGTGTTGTAACCGCTACCCACTCTATCCAAGGCTAAGAAAAAGACTGTATTATGTATAGGGGTTCTTAAAGGCTAAGTTTACCTTTTGAAAAAAAAAAATAATAATATTAAATGCCCATTTTTTTGTAGGTAAAAAAAAGTGCATCTATTATTTTTTTTCTAAGGAGCCTGCAGAGCATTGCACCCACAACCAGCAGATTGTGGGTGCAATCTCAGGCTCCTGCAGCAGTAGGAAAGTCAATGAACTACATGCACCGTTTAGGAGATATAGTTACTTTAGCATTCCCGGTGATGTCACCGGCTCATGCACACTGCTCTCTCAATGGATGGCGTACTGTCCATAGAAAAAAGAGCTGTGCCGTGGCCATGACTCCTGCGTGCATGCGCGGGAGTGACATCATTGCGGCTCCGCCAATAAAACGATGGCTGCCCATGAACCCAGAAGGAAGACTGGGTGAAGATGGAAGCCCTGTCAGCGGTGACGCCATGCCGCTGGAGGGCTTCGTTTAGGTAAGTCTTTCATAATGCAATGCAGTTTAGCACATTATGACATTAATTTTCAGGCGGAAGATTTTGTTGTGTTTTTTTTTTTTGTAATTTACTATAACTAAATCCTAACAATGAACTTCCTTATTTGGCCCTTTTTGGTCTGTTAAATATATAATTGAAAGCATTTTGTTATATCTGCTCAGTACATTAAACACATGTTGATCTTAACAAAAATGTCCTGTTCTGACTGTTATCATTGTTCTCTGAGGAAGACTGAACAATGTTCCTCTATGTAGGAGAATGTCTGGCATCTGTAGTCTTAATTTGTTTCTGTTGTCTTGAAACAGAAGGCTGGATAAGCATTGTCATTCTAGGTCTGGAAGTACGTTACTGGCAGGATCACCAGGTGAAAGTAAAGGAAAAAAGGTTGAAAAAAGAAAACCAATGCAGCCACCACATCTAAGTACCGGCAAGCCGAAATAAAATAGGATTTTTGTACTCACCATAAAATCCTTTCCTTGGTGTCCACTGAGATACACGGAACGTTATTAGATATTGCCACCTGCAGGAGGATTGAAGACGTCCCACGTCCCTCAATGGATGAGAAAGGCAAGAGAATTGTTGTACTCACTGCAAAATGCTTTTCTTGGTGTCCATTGAGGGACACAGGAAGTCTTTAAATACCGCTGTCTGCAGGAGGATTGGAGACATCACATGTCCTTCACTGTCGTGAAAGTAAGGAGGGTCTTTGTTCTCACCATAAAACATTTTTCTTGGACTCCACTGAGGCGCACAGGAAGTCTTTAAATACTACCAACTGCAGGAGGATTTCCAGTGTCCCTCAATGAAGGAAAAAGGAAAAAAGATTTTTGTATTCGCCATGAAACTTTTTTTAGGAGTTCATTGAGGGACACAGGACATCTTTATAGTGGTAAAAATAACTATGTGATCCTCTGCAGATTTTGTAAGTTTGCCCACTTACAAAGAAATGTAGGGTCTATAATTGCTATCATAGGTGTATTTTAAATGATAGTGACAAAATATCAACCAAACATACAGAAAAAAACACATGATACAAATGTTATAAAATGAGTTGCAGTTCAGTGAGTAAAATAGGCATTTAATCCCGTAGCAACCAACAATAATTCTGGCTTCCACAGACTGGCTACAGTATGTGCTCAAGTGGTAGACAAATTAGTCCTGTTAATTTAAGAAGTTGCTCCTAACGACAACCCGTTCTTTCTTTCATTCAAACGTCACCATCATGGGCAAAACCAATGAGCTGTCAAAGGATGTCAGGGCAAAGATTGTAGACCTGCACAAGGCTGGAATGGGCTACAAGACCATCAGCAAGAAGCTTAGTGAGAAGGAGACAACTGTTGGAGTAATTATTCGCAAATGGAAGAAATACAAAATAACCATCAATTGCCCTCGGTCTGAAGCTCCATGCAAAATTTCGCCTCATGGGGTAAGATTGATCACGAGAAAAGTGAGGGAACACCTCAGAACTATATGGGAGGACCTTGTGAATGATCTCAAGGTAGTTGGGCTCACAGTCACCAAATGAACCATTGGTGACACAATACGCCGCCATGGATTGAAACCCTGCAGCGCCTGCAAGGTCCCCCTCCTTAAGAAGGCACATGTACAGGCCCATCTGAAGTTTGCCAATTAACATCTAAATGATTCAGAGAAGGTTTGGGAGAATGTGCTGTGGTCAGATGAGAACAAAATAATGCTCTTTGACATTAACTCGACTCACTGTGTTTCGAGGAAGAAAAATGCTGGCTATAACCCTAAGAATACCATCCCTACGGTCAAGCATGGAGATGGAAACATTATGTTTTGGGGCGGTTTCTCTGCTAAAGATACAGGCCGACTTTGCCCCATTAAGGGGCCAATGGACGGGGCCATTTATTGAAAATCTTGGATGAAAACCTTCTTCCCTCAGCCAGAAACACTGAAGATGGGTCATGGATAGGTCTTCCAGCATAACAATAACCCAAAACATACCGCCAAGGCAACAAAGGAGTGGCTCAAAAAGAAGCACATTAAGGTCATGGAGTGGCCTATCCAGTCTCCAGACCTTAATCCTATAGAAAATGTATAGAGGGAGCTTAAACTTCGAGTTGACAAACGACAGCCAAGAAAACTTAAGGATTTAGAGAAGCTATGGAAAGAAGAGTGGACCAAAATCCCTCCTGCGATGTGTGCAAACCTGGTAACCAACTACAAGAAGCATCTTACCTCTGTGCTTGCCAACAAGAGTTTCTCACCCAAGTACTAAGTTATGTTTTGCTTGTGTCACGAATGTCATGTCTACCCCAATGCAGGTGGTCAGACACTATAGCCAGCTACTGTGTGCTTCACCTATAGCAGCCCCCTTTCCCTTAAGAGAAGCAGGTCTACCGTTACTTGGTTGCCCCCAGGACTAATACACAATGCTATTGTGTCTGGCCACCACGCCAAGGCAGATGCGAACTGAGCAAAGCGAACGGGTACTTGCAGTTTAGCAGACAGACAGCGTGGTTCTAAGATAATCCAAGTAATAAGGCAGGCTGAGTTCCGGGAATAGTCCGTTATCTGATCCGGGTCATACACAAGGAAATCTAACAGCAAGCAGGGCAGAAAAACGGGAGGCTTGATCAGAACAACGCAAGTAAGTCTGTCTCTATCACAAGCAAGGGATAGAGTGTTTATATCAGGTGACTGATCAGATCAATCATCTTCCAGGTGAACGCAGACAGGGAAAAAGCAACAGCCAACACCCGGTGCTGGAATGAGGAACAGGGGCACTAAGTGATCATGGCAGCTTGGGGATCAAATGCTTATTTTACTCACTGAACTGCAACTCAATTTATAACATTTGTATCATGTGTTTTTTTTTCTGGATTTTTGGTTGATACTCTCTATCATTTAAAATACACCTATGATAAAAATTATTCACCCCACTTTGAATAAAACGGTGTTAAACGTGAAAAATACTGTGCGGGATGCAGAGACTTCCTAGACCCTGAAGTCCACTGCCTAGTTTTCAATTATTTGTGTTTATCGTTAACAACATTGTGATGTCTGTGCATGTGGTCTTGTTCGCGGAGGTGATCCACTGTATGTACACTAATGTTGAGGTTTCTGTATTACTGTATGCCTTATCTAACTAAAGAATTGGAAAAGTAAAAAATTATAGACCCTTCATTTCTTTGTACGTGGGCAAACTTACAAAATCTGCAGGGGATGAAATAATTCTTTTCCCCACTGTAAATACTGCTATCTGCAGGAGCACTGGAGACACCCCATGTCCTTCGTTGTCATGAAACAAAGAAGGGTTTTTGTACTTATCGTAACATCCTTTTCTTGGTGTCCACTGAGGGAAACAGGAAGTCTTTAAATACTGCCATCTGCAGGAGGATTAGAGACTTTCTGTATCCCTCAAAAAATGAGACAGAAAATAAGATTTCTGTATTCGCCATAAAAACCCTTTCTTGGAGTCCAATGAAGGACACAGAAAGTCTTTAAAAACTCTGTCATCTGCTAGAGGATTAGAGATGTCCTGTGATCCTCAATAAACAAGAAAGAAAGGAAGATTTTTCAAATCACTGTAAAATCCTCTCCTTGGAGTACATTGAAGGACACCCCAATCCTCCTGTAGGCAGTGGTATACCCCCAAAGGTTAAAGACTTCCTGTGACCCTCAATGAACAAAAAAGAAATTGCATTTGTGTTTTTGGGTTTAGATATACTTTAATGTTTTTTGTTTTTTTTAACAAATACATAATTGGATTAAAGTGTTTGCCTAGAGTTCAGCTGTAATATCACTACAAATATGTATTGTCTATATAGCCTTTGACTTTCATTTTTGCCCAGGCCATTATGTGCTTCTATTATTCTGTGCAAAATGCAGCCATGATCTCTGCGACATGAGAACTCCTTCCCTCACTAAGGTACCAAAATGTTACAATTTACATTTCAATGTTACAACAACAGGAAAATGGTTACAGCAATTACCACACTTCTCAATTAAAAATGCCTTAAGAAACAAATACAAAATGCAAATGAGACATTAGGTGCATTAACTCATCTACAGACAAGAAAACGCATCGTACAGAATTAAACTGAATTACAAACGTAAACAAACGAGAAAGGTTTGTGATTTCTACAGCGCCTGCAGATATTGACTTCATAATGGCACTTTGTCGTAGTTTGCCACTGAACAAATGGGAAAATCAGTTAAAAACAAACAAATATTGGAGTATGTGATTTTAATAAATAAAGAACATTGAAAGGAAAAGACGTTTGGTGGATAAGATGTAAATCAAAGTGAAACTCCAGGTTTGTTAAGTTAAAAAAAAACCTTCTTAACAAATTACAAGAATCATAGCAAACATTATAATGAATTCCAGTCTGCCATGGTTGCTCAGTACTGAGTATTCCTTTCCAGTGCACTTGCTGTAGTAACTTAAAGATACATTCCAGGTATGGATATTTTTACACAGTTACATTGGTCTAGTTCAGCCTTTCTTAACCAGGGTGCCTTGAGGTTTCTTCAGTGGTGCCTTGGCATAATGCCTAAAATTTACCCAGAAAAAAGGTATACAAGCTGGTGGTGGGTGAAACATGCCTTTTTAGTTAAACTAAGTCACAGGTTTTCATTGTGCACCATTACAACTTTTTAGCTTCTGGCATCCTAACCACCAATGGCATCATAAGTTCATGAGGAGGATGTCAGTCGCCTACATAGCATTCTTGTTTGACCCACCCCTTTCCCTTTCCATCAGCATTGGGGTCACATTAGCTGAGTGATGGAATACTAATCAGGACCAGTTTTCAAAAGTGTATTGGCTTTGGAAGAATAAATCACCTATAACGTTGGGTGCCCTACTTGGACTTGTGGATGTTGCTGCATGATCTAAAACTATTAAAATAGCTTTTACATTTTAGAATGGGGTGCCTCAAGACTGTCCATAATTTTTAAAGGGTGCCTTGACTGAAAAAAGGTTGAGAAAAACTGGTCTAGCTACAACCAATAAAACTATGTGTATAGTATACTTATGGTATCCCTCTAGAACAGGGTTCTTAGCCTGGGGTCCACGAACCCCGAAGAGGTCCATGGATTGGTTTCAGTGGTCTGTGAGGGTCAGATAAAAATATAATTTACATCACTATACAGCCTTCCCCCTTGTCCAAATCAATGGTTTTCAATTGAAAGACATGAAAGAAAATAAACTCTGCCACTGCTTATAGTGCCGACCGCTAAATGGCCTTGTTGGCCTATGCTTACAATTTAAATTTGTATCATCATGGGGGTCCAAAGCTTTCATCATATTCTTAAAGGGGTCCGTAACTCAAAAAAGATTAAAAACTACTGCTCTAGAAGCTGGAAATTACTGTAGTAGGCACTGCTACTATAGTGATCTCCACTAGCTTCCGGGTTTCATGCCAAATGGCTGCCCTGCTACTTACAACACAGGAGTTTGCCTGTTTGGCATTCAGAGAATGCTTTACATTTTCTCAATAAATGCAAATCACTCTCTAATTGGATGAGGTGGAGATTGTGACATCACTGTCCCACCTCTCCACCCAGTTCAATCAGCAAATACTTTGCATTCATTGAGAAAATGCAAAGTGTTACCTCGGTGGTACCTGTGCCGTGCAGGCAACATCCTTTGCTCAGAATGCAGTAGGGCAGCTGCTCAGCACCGGACCTGGAAGCAAGTGCAGATCACTGGAAAAGTGGTACCTACTACAGTGATTTCCAGTTTCCAGGGGAATAGGCCAGGTATGGTATATGCATAGTTAAACTCATCCAAGCTGGACCAATGTAACTATGTAAAATATCCATACCTGGAATTCTTCTTTCAAGCCCAATGGAACCCTCGTTATTTATTTCTGCATGTACTGTCAATAATCAATATGGGACTACGTGCTACGTGCTGCAGCAAGGGGTAAAATACTCTGCACTGCCAGCACATAGGAGAGACAGACTACCTCTGTCTCACAAAAAGCAGCAGCTAATATGGGGTTAGATGTTCAGCATGTAGTAGCAATATGTTTTTAATTCTGGTTTCCTATGAAATACTACTTCTCCTTACCCCCTTAGATGTTCTTAATCTGAACAAGTATGTTATCTGAGATTAATTTCTTAATGCAATAAGATTTTCTAAGCAACACAGCTAACCAATAAAGACATAACAGGGTTACCATTAGGAGACTTATAGGCTTACTATCAGCCACATTTAATTTTAAAAAGTGTTAAAGTGGTCTTGACACACCTCTAGCACTTTGCAATGGTCACTCATATCAGCAGATGGTGCTCTATGTGTGAACCTTGTGGTTAGTGGATATGCTGCACAACAGTGACATGACAACCATAGAGACACAGCTAACCATGATTTAAAGCTGAACTCTGAGCAAGTTTTTTTTTTTACAGAGTTTCACAGTGCAGTTCTTGTGAACAAAAAAGTGAACTGAAATCACAGCACACAAAAGAGTGCACAAGGGTACAGTAATGGTCAAACCTCAATCCCTGATCCTCCAAGGTGCATGACACCTGACGGTGGAAAGGCACTCCATGGTCTACGTTGGCTCAGGCCAGGTGGACCCTGCACCTTAGGGACCTGCTGAAGCCTGTCCTCCAAGTATTTGGTGGAAGATTCTCCCAAAGGGATACTCCCCAGGTTGGAAAGAGAAAAAAGACCTAAAGGCCACAGATCCTCTTCCCGACATCAGAGCAGGCCCTGATATCCTGCACCCTCCATCTCTGTAAGAAAAAAAAAACGAAAAAAACACACACATATGCAGAGCTAGTACCCATGATAAAAATTGAAAAAAATATACAAAAAGTGCCAAGTGCATTAACACGTGGCAGGCCTTATGGTCAATATAGAAATCTCCCTTGGGCTAGCCATAAGTCCTGCCCAAGAGGTGTGTTAAAGAAAAGCAATAAGTGATGTGACCAAGTGCCAGTGAAATTCCGTGAGGTCACAAACCCAAAGTGTTTTTCTGGAATCCTTGGGACACCATTTCCAGGGGGCACATTACCGGGAGCTCCTTGTGCCTCCCAGCCCCTGGACAGACAAATACAACCAAATTTCTACCAGAAAGCCATTAGCATTTATGGGGAGTTCTGGCTACAACCAGGGACAAGCCTGGAAAATCAGGCTAGGTCCAACTCGGGAGTAAAAGGATCCCTCACACCATACCCACCCACCTGCATTGTATGTGAGAATGTCAGTGAGAGGGGCCCCAACACGACCACAGAAGAATGGTGGCTTTGGTGTACTAGTCATCGCCACTGAAACTGATAGGGAGGAAGGCTTCAGCATCATGGATTAGTGTAAGTATTACTCTCTATTGGATTACCTCTAAACAAACTAAATAACGTATCCTGTATAAACCATGGGGGGAAGGGGGTATTATTTTTAGTTATTACAGGTACTTATACAGCACTGTAAATTTTAAGCAGTGCTTTACATATATATCGTACATTCACATCAGTTAAGCCCTCAAGTAGCTTACAATCTAAGGTCCCTCACTCACAAACTAAGGCTAATTTAGAAACGAGCCAATAAACCTACCAGCATGTCTTTGGAGTATGGGAAGAACCCGGAATATGCAGAAAAAACCCTTGCAGACAAAAGGAGAACATGCAGACTCTGCGCACGTAATGCCGGGGTTGGGATTCCAACCGATGACCTAGTGCTGCTAGGCAGAATTGCTAACCACTTAGCCACCCTGCTTCCCCCATGTACATTAAAAGATGACACATTTAATAATTTGGTCCAAGCCAGAGTTGTGATTTAAAGCTTAATGGCAGTAGAAATGTAAACACTGAAATGCATACATGTAAACTTTGCCATCTACCAAAGCTGTTCAATTGGTCCTTTGAATCAGACATCCCTACCAGACAGCCTTGCCAGCTGCCTCTTTGACCTCAATGTAGGCTGATCTAGAACTCAGCCCTGCCTGTGACTGGACAATAAAGGAGAAGCAGGGTGCTAATGAGGTTACCACTCTACTTTCTTTCCTGTCTGGAAGCATGCAGTGTTAGATGGACAGAGCAGAACAGCAGATTCTGTTGCATTCAATTACAGTAGGCTAATACTCGGAGTAAATCAGGTACTTTTAGCAGCTGTTTGCAAAAGTACATTTAATTATATTTTATTGAATCTACAACTTGAGCATGTGGAAGTGTTTATATAAGCCTGGCAGCATTTAACATAAATTCCTTCATGTAAAGTCTTTACCACTTTTGGTTACAGTACATTAACTCATAGCAACCATTCCACTTCCAGATTTCCAGATTAAATCAATCTTATTGCACAGAGTTTCTCCCTTTTGTGCAAAGTCAAACCCACTTTGTACTATATTAAAGCAGAACTAAACCTTTCTATTCTTTACAGTTAATGAAGCTGCCATCTTAGCATCTGTTTGATCTGCAGTTGCCATAGTGCTGTGCATGTGATCTGTTTATCGCCAGCCATTTTATGGTTTGACAGTTCAGTTGACAGCATAAGCAACTGTGACAGGTATTCACAGCATGCCTTTAATATAACTGTTTTGGAAAAGTTACATTGGTGGGTTTAGTTCCACTTTAATAAATATGCTGGCTGTCAGTTCCTTGGAAAGCTTTATAATATTGGGGCCATTAACTTCTAATCCCATCTAGGAGGGTGCTAGGGATACCATATTACATACAATGGTCTGCATGTAATATGACTGCAGATTGCATAGGACGTAAATCAGTTACAACAGCAAGTGACAAGAATTCTGATATCTTGACTACAACTGATGTCTGCTGACATATTGTAAAGCGAATTTTGAATTCCATTTGGCAGTTACAGCAAATCATCAAACATTGCAGACCAGAAGGAAAATACATTGAAGCACTGCTTGCACAGCTCCCATATGCAGTATATTATTTTAAAACAAATCTGGAGTTAGGGCTGATTCACACCAGGAATCCCACAGGAACATGCTCAATTTGAGTGCAGTGCGTTTTGAGCCCCATTAACTTGAATACTCTGAAATCGCACTGCGCCGCACCAAAAGTAGTGCATGCATTACTTTAAAAAACGCAAGGCAACCGGATTGCATGGTACTTCTGTAGCATGCCATCAGGTACAGGTAAATGCACTGTGTTTGCGACCTGCATTTGGAGTGTCATTAGTATTGCATTGACATCCGCTGCAGATCACAAGCGCAGTTCGTTTTGCGGGAATAGAGCACAGAACTTTTTTTCCCTTTTGAACAGAGTAAGGGAGAGTTATAACTGGTAATGTTTTTGTCATCTGTTACTCCCATGGGAAGATTTCCCTTCACTTCCTGTCCTAAAGCCAAATAAAGTAAAAAGAAATTTCTCCAAAGTGACGGAATCCCTGACTAGTGTCTCCATTGGAGGACTTCCCCTTTAATCCTGTTCCAGTGACAACCTAAAATTACAGATTCTTTCAATTTCACTTTCGATGATAGCAGTAAATGGGACACATAGAGAGGGTGAATCTCCCAAATGGGGCACAGACAGCAATACAAACTGACAGGTGTTCAGAGTTTTGCCTTTACATATATACTTTAACTGGCTTATTCATAGAGCACTGCAATGAGCAATAAGATTTTGTGATGTGTACTAACCCATAATAATCAGATTTTAGTCTACAATGGATTCCATGGTTTACTGTGCTTAGCGTATTACCTTTGCACTACCTTAAGCCTTGTTCAAAAAGGCATACTACAGTGTACATCCATGCAAAGGGCAGTGTTTTACGCTATGCGATGTACAGATTTTCTGTGTATCCGCATTCAGGCAGTCCAATTCATTCAAATCTGGCACACAGCGGCTGGACGGACACAGCCGTAACTCCCAATTTGAAATCCGTGAGGGTGCCCGGACCCCTTGAACACCTGTACATCCCATGCAGGTAAAACATGACCCTCGGCCTTACTGTACAAGCTCATGAGTCTACTAGGTACAGTATATGGACAAAACAACAGTTATTTTGGTGGTTGGTAAAATGGGCAGAAAATGGTATTTGGGCTAACCAAGGACAAGCACCTAATTTACCCAAATACTGACTGAGAGTGGTGGCATTTTTGGCACTCAGGGACAAAGGCCTAAACCTGTAAAGGCCGAGCCAGTCAATAATAGGAGCCGAACTGGGCATCATTGGGCCTTTTCTAAGTGAAACTGCCTGCGTTGCCCATAACAACGTCACAGATTTCTACCTTATCATTTCTAGGTAGTATGTCAAGCATGAAAAGAAATTCCAGCATGTCAAACTGGTGTTTGTGTGGTTTGTGAGCGGTCTTTGGTATCTCTTCTTTGCAGTCATCAAGCAAAATGGTATGGCCAAGGAATGAGCGATAGATAGTGACTGTTCCAATCAACCCAAGGCGATCGTTTGTGGTGGAAAATTATTGATCATACAGGGTCGATGCCATTTTGTTTGTACCCTTATGCCTCATTTACACAGGGCGTACAATACACTGTTATTCTGTGCGTCCCTGTGCAAGCAGGGATGCACAGAATAAGCAGCTGCATGGACACAGCTGCTGTGTTCCAATATGACATCCGTATTTGTGCAGGTCCCCAAATTCAGGGGACGACACTATCGCAGACATGGAGTGTCATATTGGGACACAGTGCGTCTGCACAAGCATACGGTATTGTACACCCTGTGTGAACAACGCCTTACATGTATGTATCGCCCTGCTCCTGAAGAGCAGACACTATTCTTTTGAAATTTAAGTTGGCTGAAGCTACAGTTTGGCTCAGCTCTTTATTACCTAAATGTATGGTTTCTGTACCAGTTTAGCTGGACTGTGCAGATTTCCATCTGACCATGGGTGGTGCTGTCACCATTGGTGGATGTTGTAAATACAGTCTGGTTGGACATATTGAATGCTCTTTGCTCAGAAACAGGTTCAGTGGGAGTGGTTCATTCACCGTGCATTCTGGGTTAAAGGTATTTAAGGGACAGGCACCATTTTTCGGGGTTGGCGCTTCTTGACCTCATGGCCCTCCTGGCCTGGGGGAAAAGCTGCTGCCTAGAAATCTGCCTTGGGGTCGGCGGACCTAAGGCTCTGTTACTAGAAGAAGGCCCAAGGTCTTTGTGGACTATCGGTCCGTAGGATGGTCTTTTTGCTGTCTTGCCTGCGGGAGGAAGCAAGGGACTGTAGCAACCAGGGGAGGACCAGCATAAGGCTGGTATCTTGAGAAGAGCCTGGGAACTCAGTCAGAGACGCATCTAAGATTGTCAGGTCTGTGGCAGAGACCGTATCAAGTACAGTAAGCAATTCATCCAAGATTGTCAGGTCTGTGGCAGAGACCGTATCAAGTACAGTAAGCAGTTCATCCAAGATTGTCAGGTCTGTGGCAGAGACCGTATCTGAGCATCGCATCGGCTGCTGGATTAGTGAGAGAGATCTATCCGAAGATTGCTAAGTCCAGCTTTGAAGCTGCTGCTTGCTGGATGTAAGAAATACCTTTATACTGCAAGATTCAAAGTACCCGAATCCCATTCATCTCTTTATCCTGCTATTGCATTGTTTTGTTTTCTCAATAAAACTTGGAAAAAAGGACTAAGTGTTGGAGCCAGTGTTTCAATTGAGTAAATGACCATACCCCTATGACGAACACTGTGAAGATGGTAACGGTAAGCCCGAAAAAAAAATTATTAGCAGCTCCTTCGGGGGTAAATGACTGTTTGCTACATGTAGATTGATCATGAATCACAAGGACCTAAAAAAACCATTGAGTGACCCTGTACCCCTTTTTCCAACACAACCGATCGATTTGGGTCAATCAAAATCATCATTATCTGTTTCTCAATGCTCAGCTGTGCTATTTTAGTTTCATTTGAATGATGTCTAATTTGATTGTATTGTTGAATCGGACATCAATTGTTCATTGTCATCGCACCATGTATCGCCACCACCAAACAGCTTGGATTGATACATGCCTCAAATCAATTAAACGATTGTGAACAGCTGACTGGATGAAACTGGAAGGTTTTGTTTCCCTGTCACCATATCCTGACTGGTCACCCATATTTCCCCAATTCAGCCAAGAACACACTGATTTTGTTAAAACTTTCAACATTTTTCATTTATAAAAAATAAACGTAACAGTTTGTGACAGCTAGGACAATTTTTGGCAGACACAAGGCTATACACTGAAATAATAAAATGGCTGCATCTGAAATAATAAAGACACAACTGGAAATGCTGACAATCAATCAATAACAATGTTTGTGAGGTAAAATAATAATAAAAAAGGATGATATTGGGTAGGAAATTAGGTAAAATAAGAACAGAACTGAAAATGTGCCTGTTTGTTATTTTGGTATAATTTGAAGTAGTTGTTATGGAGCCAGCAAGGTTCGGAGGCATTCACAAGCAAACACGAAACAGCATTTCCCCAGCATCTTCATTCTTAAATAAATGCAATATGTTCAAATAATGGATTACGTTTTGTCAAGATTTTGGCTGATAGTATGTTTTTTTTTCCCCGAACACTGCTGCATTTTCAGTATTAAGTTCCTATTGTTTTTCTACTTATCTAATTTTTTGTGCATTTCAGCTTGCTAAAGTAGCCATCAAAAACAGTGGAGACGGATATTTTGTAGGGAAGCCAAGAAAACAGAGCCTATCAATTCACCATATTCTAGCGTCAAGACAAAGTGAAATGATAAACTTCAGTCACTGAGCAAACGAAATGGCTTCCCTCAGGGGTCTCGGCACACATGTTGCCCTTATGTGTTCCATCACACAAAATGGCTGCCTTCAAACATTCCCTTGTATATAATGGCTGCCTTTGTGTGTTCCATCACACAAAATGGCTGCCTTCAAGCATTCCCTTGTATATAATGGCTGCCTTTGTATGTTCCATCACACAAAATGGCTGCCTTCAAGCATTCCCTTGTATATAATGGCTGCCTATGTGTGTTCCATCACACAAAATGGCTGCCTTCAAGCATTTCTTTTTGCACAAAATGGCTGCCTTTATGTGTTCTATGACACAAAATGGTTGCCCTTGTGTGCCTGAGAACATAAAATATCCATCTTCAATGTGTATAGATGATGTGGCACACTTTAGCATACATATTAATAAATATCACATCATTCCTTATACAAGCAAAATAAGTTAGCATTCTATTAATTATACATTGTATACTGTGCCGAAAATTAACAAAAAAAAGAGGCTTTGCCTGAATCTAGACATTCTAGGATCTTGTAAACGAATTAGCATAGTTCAAACATCTGCAGTAAATAATCAGTGGATCTGGATAGGTGCAGTAGGACAGCTGTGCTTAGCACCATCAGAAAGTAGACAAGAAATTAAAATGCTATTATTTACAAGGCCCAAAAGGAAAAAAAAAATTCTATTCCCTCATTAATGGTGAAGTCTTGAGGTAAACACATAGTTGGAACGAGGCAATCCCGACAAACCAGTGCTGGAAGATGACATTTTAATGCTGAATTGTGGGACCACCGGCAGTAAATACCTGCAACGAAAACACAGATAAAGTCAACAATATGACAAATACAGGAATGATTAATTACATTTTGCGTCAAAATGTGAGGCAAATACTGGTTTGGCCCATACAAATATTTCCTCTGTTCTGTACTTGGTAACAGGCATACTTTAAATTATTTCTAGGTTGGCTTTGTAGAGGGATCTCATTTCCAGATACCGTAATTATAAAATGGAAGTAAAGTTCTTCTTCTCCGTTTCACATTGTATAATTAAAAGAACTTTTCTCTTTATTGTAGCTGAGGCAGCCAATCACATATCAGTAGGAATTCTGTCAATAAAGTGATAATAAAGAGTTATGTTTCAAGGAGCTGATTGTCAAGAGGCAACTTATTTGTGTTTTATGATGCAAATTATCTATCAATTAAAAGAAATAAAGGGGGAGTTTTGTCAACTTCACCCAGATTGAGGGGTTACTTTAAAATTGTGAGTGGGGGCGATAAAACCCCATAGTTGGGATGCATTTTTACCACCCCTCAACCAATAAACCATAATGCCATTCTACTACCCTCATCGGATTTCGCCCCTTCCTACCTAAATCTCAAGGTGCTTCCGTTTCCTATTTAGGAATTTGGCACAGCTTTTCATTTCTTTGCCCTCACAGATATATCATCTATTCACACAGATCTGTGAATTGAAGACTAAACATCTCATCTGCCACCATGGCAGAAAGACTGATGTCCCCATATTTTTTGCCCATTGTCTACTTCCTCCAGCTTCATAACTAAAGGTCCATACCTCAGTATGGAACTGGGGCTAAAAGAAGAGTCTGCAATCTGTGCATTGCACCCACGATTCACTGGTCAACTGATGTTTTTCGGCCAAGAATTTTCCTCCCGGCTACTTTAACCAAGGTCAATTGAAAAATGTACCAAACTAGGTGGTGCCAACAGGGCCACCTACAGAACATTCTGGCCAGTTTAGCAGTAAGTGGCTGAAATTTGACCTGGATGCAAAAATTCAAAATGAACGGCAGATTGCAAAAGAAATAGGACCAACCCCCAATAATTCTTCAACTATATTAACAGTAAAAAGGTCAGGTCTGAGCATGTAGGTCCTTTACAAAATAATCTAGAGTGGGTGATTGGGGACAAAAAGAAGGAAAATGTATTTTAATTGTACTTTCTTCAGCTCTCTGTATACAAAGGAGCATGGGGGAGCTCATGTCTATAATGGGGATGGTATTGACACAGCCCCAAATGATCCACAATGGCTCAAAAGTGATATGGTCCAGAAATATTTAGACAGAATAAAGGTGGATAAAGCACCTGGACCAGATCGCATCCACCCAAGGATCCTAAAGATTTCAGCTCTGTCATTTCAAAGCCATGGTTTCTAATTTTTAGGGACTCGTTAAGGACTGGAATGGTACCACTGGATTGGCGTAGGGCCAATGTGGTGCCTATATTTAAAAAGGAATCAAAGTCTTTACCAAGTAGCTATAGACCTGTTAGTTTAACTTCCATAGTCAGGAAGATACTGGAGAGTTTAATAAAAGACCACATAGACGAGTTCTTGCTGGAAAAAAATATTTTAAGCAACAGGCAGCATGGATTCATGAAAGACAGAAGTTGTCAAACAAACCTGATTTCTTTTTATGAGGAGGTAAGTAAAACCTTGGACAGAGGGGTGGCAGTGGACGTGGTATACTTGGATTTTGCAAAAGTGTTTGACACCGTTCCCCACACACGGCACATGTGTAAAGTAAAGACTACAGATTCCATAGTGAAGAAAGATCTGGGGGTTTTGGTAGATCACAAGCTCAATAATAGCATGCAATGCCAAGCTGTGGTTTCCAAAGCCAGCAAAGTCATTTCTTGTATTAAGAGAGGTATGAACTCCAGAGAGAGAGATATCATTTTGCCCCTGTACAAATCATTAGTAAGACCTCATATGGAATATGCAGTTCAGCTTTGGGCACCAGTTCTCAAAAAGCATATCGGGGAATTGGAGAAAGTGCAGAGAAGGGCAACCAAACTGATAAGAGGCATGGAGGAGCTCAGCTATGAGGAAAGATTAGAGGAACTGAATTTATTCTTTCTTGAGAAGAGGAGATTAAGGGGGGATATGATCAACATGTACAAATACATAAGTGGTCCATATAGTGAACTTGGTGTTGAGTTATTTACTCTAAGGACATCACAAAGGACAAGGGGGTACTTTTTACGTCTAGAGGAAAAAAGATTTAATCTCCAAATACGGAAAGGTTTCTTCACAGTAAGATTTGTGAAAATGTGGAACAGGCTCCCTCCAGAGGTGGTTCTGGCCAGTTCAGTAGATTGCTTTAAAAAAGGCCTGGACTCTTTCCTAAATGTACATAATATAATATAACTGGGTACTGACATTTATAGGTAAAGTTGATCCAGGGAAAATACGATTGACTCTCGGGGGATCAGGAAGGAATTTTTCCCCTGCTGTAGCAAATTGGAGCAAGCTTTGCTGAGGGTTTTTGTACCTTCCTCTGGATCAACTGTGGGTATGGGATTGTGTATATGGGATTGTATTTTTTATTATTTTTTGGTTGAACTGGATTGACTTTTTTCAACTTGACTATGTAAGGCTAGCTTTAGATTAGGTAAGGGGTCTAGGGAGCTGGGGGGGGGGGGGATGGAGGGAATATTTTTTTAGATTTGGTAAGGTTGCTAGGGAGAGTAGATGGCGGGTTCTTATTAAAGACTAGGTGAGGGGGTTAGGGAGAGGGGATTGAGGGTTCTTTTTTAGATTAGGTAAGGGGTCTAGAGAGAATGGATGGAGGGTTCTTTTTTTAGATTAGGTAAGGGGGCTAGGAGGATTAGATGGAGGGTTTTTATTTTAGATAAGGAACGGGGGCTAGGGAGAGGGGACGGAGGGCATTTTTTTAGGTTAGGTAAGGGGCTTAGCAAGAGGAGATGGAGGGTTCTTTTTTAGATTAGGTAAGATGGCTAGGGAGAGGAGATGGGTGGTTCTTTTTTAGGTTAGGTAAGGGGGCTAGGGAGAGAAGATGGAGGGTTCTTTTTTAGATTAGGTAAGATGGCTAGGGAGAGGAGATGGGTGGTTCTTTTATAGGTTAGGTAAGGGGGCTTGGGAGAGAAGATGGAGGGTTCTTTTTTAAGGCCTAGGGGTGGCCAGGAGGGGTGGCTGCCCTGGGCGAAATGGTTTACTGTAGGGACGGAGGCGCCTTTCTAATGTGACAAGGCTTAAAAAAGTAGTGACAGCGGCGCTGATTTTGAAAAGCAGGTGACTGCTCGGCATAGGATCCCCTAAGCTTGTACATCATGAACGGGGGGAGGTGGTGCAGATTGGCACCGGATGACCTGGTCACGGCACTGGGGCTAGGGACAGGGGATGGAGGGTTCTTTTTGTAGATGAGGTAAGGGGGCTAATGAGGGAGGATGGAGGGTTATTTTTTTTAGATTATGTAAGAGGACTAGGGGGAAGGGACAAAGGGATTTTTTTAAATTACCGTAGATAAGAGGGCAAGGAAGAGGGGATGGAGGGTTCTCTTTTTGGATTAGGTAAGGGGGCTATAGAGAAATGATGGCGGGATCTTTTTTACATTAAGAAAGAGGGCCAGGGAGAGAAGATGGTGGGTTCTATTTAAAGACCCGCTGACATTAAGAAAATATTACCAACAGATAAACCTGTATATGAAAAATGTAAATGCCCTCCATCTGCCCAAAACGGTGCTTCATTTAGGTCAAATCCTTGGCTAAAATCCACTGGGAACCCAACACTTTCAGGAGTGTCAGTCTCCTCAGTCTCCCCCTTTCAATTGTTTGTGCTGTCAACTCAAGCAAGGAAAAGCCCATCTTACCGCCATGTTTGTTTGCTTGTTTTCACAAATTTCTAAAGGAAATAAACACTAACAGGCTACATACCATGCCGCCAAAGACATAAGAGCATAAAAAAGATCAGAAAACTCACACAAAAAGTGTTAGTTCCTTCTGCGATGGATTGTGATTTCTTTATGCGGACCATGGCCCTACACTAAACACTTCACACTCAATTGGAGTATTACACACACAATTGGCTTTTATGCTGACGCACCACTGGCTCCAATTACCGTTGAAATGTTTTGCAGTCCTTCATCTAGCTTGTGAGAGCCCGGTCAGAAATGACCATTTTCTCATTCCTTTGAAATGAGATATTTATTTAATAACGAAAAAGATAAGAGAGGTAGAATGACAGCATGAATTATGACTGGTGCGCAGGTATGTTCAGATTGCAACTCTGCTAATTGTCGTGAATGAAAAACATTAATAGCAATGTGCACAGTTCATGGAGCTTCTTGTTAATTGTTGGAATAATACGACAGAAAACAAAACTACAAACCACAAGTAAAGCAAGGAAAGGGCCCTGGGGTGGAATGTTGAGTAGCTGCAATCCATGTTATGGCATCTTAAAGCAAATCTGTTGCCGTTTAACCCCTTCCTGCCCAGCCACAGCATCCCTTTATGTCAGTCTATATGGATGGACGGATGGACAGACTTCTCAATCATGACTACTGTGACTGGCAGTCAGTTCTCCCGATCATAACAAGAGACCAAGAGCTGTCTAGGACAGCCCGGTCACTGTGCAGCAGACATGCTCTTAACACAAAAACCTCGGTCATCCATGGACACATATGTGTGGCATATGGGCGTTAAAGCAGACCCCCCTTGCTTTGTTGAAGTTTTGCTTTGGTGAAGAGTTACTCTTGTTGAAAAATCTTCTGTATCTGACCGATTCGGGTTGGCTGGATGCCTGGTGGTGGTTCCATCATCTGGCTTCTACATCACCACTGTGTCCCGCAATGATGAAGGTGCAGATTCATGAAACCACAGCACCCAGAGAGAGACCAAGCATCCAAAGCTCTTGAAAGTGTTGGATGCTAAAGTAATGGGATTGACCTTTCATAACTAACAAAGCTGCATTAAAGGGAACCTGTGATTTGCCCATGTAGGACAAAGCAACATGTTTATCGAAAAGCAACCCTTTTTCACCTGCATTATTCAGCTGCCAGGAGCAAAAAGAAACACCCAGTACCCATAGGGCATGTTCACACTATCCAGGGATTTAACAAAGAAGTGTCAGAAATGGCATTTACTAATTAGATACACCTATTTCACTTTTATCTGTGCCACCTGCACCAGTTTCCATTTCAGAGTGAATTAGAAACTAGTACAGGTCAGCCCTCCTTAAGCAAGGGAATATGTCAGTTTTCCATATGGAATACTGCTGCAGATTCCTACGAGGTGTGACAACTAGTAGATTCCTACTAGGATGGGCCTGGGAGCAGGGCCAGATTTACATCTCAGAAGCCTAAAGGCAGAGTTTTCTGAAGCTGACCTAAAAAATACCACAGAGGTCTAGGAAACGTAAAATTTCAGTAAAAAACACACTAAAGTGAATTTTAGGGCAAACAAAAGCAATAAACTACCCAAATTTTGGTAAAATATAAATACGAGGTTGCACTGAGTAAATAGATACTGAACATGTCAAACCTTAAATTTGTGTGCGCCCATGAAATGGAGACATACTTCAGTACCCTATATTTTCCAGCGACGCTTCAAAAGCCCCCTATGGGTCATCAGTTTAGTGTTACGGAGGAGGTCTTGTGCTAGAATTATTGCTCTCACTCTGGCGTGCGGGACAATATGTAACATGGGTATTACAATCAACGTTTTTACGTGTAGGTGCCCCCAACGCATGCATTTAAATTTGTACAGGCATAAATGTGGGGTGGAGCCTCAAAAATATTTGGGGGGGGGGATTTTGTGTGCTTGGGTGTAACTTTATATTTTTGCTTCTCCCTCACCTCCACCCACTGGCATCTGTCATGTGGGAAGGGGGCAAGGCTGATCAGAGAGAACGGAGCATGCAGCACCAGATCTCTATTCTTTATGCTGTGTGCTGTAGCTGTCACAGCAGAACAAAGAACTGATCACTCCTAATTAACAAAGGGGCTTGCATTTCTTTGGTAATTAGTAGCAGCATCTGCTTCATTTTTATGTTTGAAAGAGGAGTGCTTGCACCGATCTCTGTTAATTCCCCTCTATGTGTGGTGACTGGTGTTTTTTTTTTTTGTTTTTTGGGGGGTTTTTTTGCACTCAATCACTGCCAGTCATTGCAATGGCACATGGAAAACAATTGTTTTCCATGTGCCCTGTTCACAAGTAGGGTGCAGTGCGCTGCAGAAAAGTGCAGGCATTCTGAAAGTAAACAGTGCCATGTGTTGTACAGGACAAGTTAAAAAAAAAAAAAAAGTAAAACAAATAATAATAAGGTAAATAGTGCCTTGTAAAGAACAAACACAGAATAGACACTAGCCCGTATGCTAAAAAAAAGATTGGGATAGGGATAGTTCATACTACACGTGGTAACCTGTGTCCACACTGAACGAAGGCAGTTCACTGCTAGGGCACATAGAAATCAATTGTTTTCTATGTGCCTTGTTCACATTCCTGGACTGAGCTGAACTTATTGATTTACACTACAGGGGCAAAGCAAAGGTTCACTTTATAAAACTACTCCACCCATAACTGTAAGACATGTCTCTTTGCCTATACCTCTAGGAATCATGCTGGCTCCTAGTTCTGTCTCCAATGCACAAACCCCATCAAACTTCGGGAGACATGGGCACCCTATACTTGCAAAAAAATTATTTGAGTTTATGGTGTATTATAGCCATTGCTCTTATCCCACTAAGCCTTAGACCTCTTTCACTCATGCAAACCGTTTGTCCGTTTTTCATCCATCCATTGACGGATGAAAAATGGATATCAATGCATCTCTATGGAAAAAGGGATCATTCATTTTACATCCGCTTCCGTCAACATCAGTTTTTTGGAACAGACCAATGACCTATTTTTCTTTCATTTAAAAAACGGATAAGATGAAAAACGGATGTAAATGGAAAAACAGTCGGTTTTTGCATGAGTAAATAGCTCCGGGACTCTAAGAATGGATGGCTGCACACCAAGGTAGTAAAGAATCTCTTTATTGTAAAATCTGTAACATGAATAACACCACAGGACAGGCAAACAGGTAGACGCGTTTCACACAGTGATGCTGCGCTTATTCATTGATGAATAAGCACCGCGTCGCTGTGTGAAACGCGTCTACCTGTACCTGTCCTGTGGTGTTATTCATGTTACGGATTTTACAATAAAGAGATTCATCACTACCTCGGTGTGCAGCCATCCATTCCTTTTATCCAAATTGCACAGCCGGCGAGCCGAGGCTAGCACCCCTGGGAGGAGTCCATTCCCCAGCATACCCGGTTCCATCACTCACCTGGAGCGGCATTTTGTTTTCCTATTGATTAAGGATTCTAGCTGGAGGATGTAAAAAACGAAACGGATGACAAACTGATAAGTTAAATTGTTCTTTCTTTGTAAAAACTTGACAGAACTGATGAAACGAATGACCACACGTGTGAAAGGGGCCTAAACCACACACTGTGGAGCATGAGAGGGAGGTTGCACAACACAGGGGCAGGTAACAAAAGGCTGCAGTCTTAACCCAGATTATAGGGTCTGATAAATCTAACTAATCTGACTGCTGAAGATTTAATAAATGAGGGTAAAGCTGAAATTTGAAAGGACATTCTGACTTCAGAAAAACAGACAGTCTTAAAAATTAATTCTATGATGCTGCCTGTTGCCTGCAGTTGATGCTGTTTTAGCAAGCTATGCAACAGTGCCCCCTAGTGAGCAGTCCAGCCATGGGAGATATCCAGCTGCTCTAGGCCATCAAGATCCTCCTGGAGTGTAGATCGGAGCAGGTATCTGTTTCCCATTAGTGGTGCATGACATACAGCTCTGGCCCAGACAGGTCCCTGATGCTTGTAAATTTACAGAAAAGTAAAATGTAGTTTATTAGAGAGGAAACATCCTTGCTGCTCATCTTGCATTGTTCTGCACTTTGGGGAGGAAAAAAGCAATATGTTTCCAGGCGGTGGTTTTCACCAGCAGTTTGTCAGCTTCTCTGCAAATATCTAGGATTATATAAAATATGTTCAAAGAAGGCTAAGAAGTGATTCTGGAAACACCTAATTCATTCTGGTGAACATCCAGTTTCAGCATACCTGGCATAAGAGTTGCTTATTCACAGTATAAACAGACCACAACAGAATTTAAAGTAAAACTGTACTGTGTTTTAACACTTTAAAAGGAAAAGTTCTTCTACCTTTATTTGCAAGAAAAGTATATTCTATGCACCTCTCTGATTTAGTTACACTTACGGGGGATTGACTTTCCCTAACTTTAAAGAAGTAGTTTAATTTTTTATTTTTTTTTATAGTGTTTTGTCAAGTAGAACTTTGTCCCATCTTCCTACAGTGGGGAAAATAATTACAGTATTTGATCCCCTGCAGATTTTGTAAGTTTGCCCACTTACACAGAAATGAAGGGACTATAATTGTTATCATAGGTGTATTTGATAGAGTCAGAATATCAACCAAAAATCCAGAAAAGACACGATACAAATGTTATAAAATGAGTTGCAGTTCAGTGGGTAAAATAGGCATTTAATCCCGTAGCAACCAAAAATAATTCTGGCTTCCACAGACTGGCTACAGTATGTGCTCAAGTGGTACATAGATTAGTCCAGTCAATTTAAGAAGGCGCTCCTAACGACAACTTGTTATGTGTATAAAAGACACTTGACCACAGAATCTCTTTGTTCCCTTCAAACCTTACCATCATAGGCAAGACTAAAGAGCTGTCAAAGGATGTCAGGGACAAGCTTGTAGACCCGCACAAGGCTGGAATGGGCTACAAGACCATCAGCAAGAAGCTTGGTTAGAAGGAGACAACTGTTGGAGCAATTATTCACAAATGGAAGATATACAAAATAACCATCAATCGTCCTTGTTCTGGAGCTCCATGCAAGATTTTGCCTCATAGAGTAAGGATGATCATGAGAAAAGTGAGAGATCAGCCCAGAACTACATGGGAGGAGCTTGTGAATGATCTCAAGGCAGTTGGGACCACAGCCACCAAACAAACCATTGGTAACACAATACGCCACCATGGATTGAAATCCGGCAGCGTCCACAAGGTCCCCCTCTTCAAGAAGGCATATATACAGGCCCGTCTTAAGTTTGCCAATGAACATCTAAATGACTCAGAGAAGGATTGGGAGAAATTTGAGTTCTTTGGCATTACCTCAACTTGCCGTGTTTGGAGGAAGAAAAATGACCCCAAGAATACCGTGCCTACAGTCAAGCACGGAGGTATGCTTTGGGGCTGTTTCTCTGCTAAAGGTACACACTGACTTTGCGCATTGAGGGGCCAATAGACGGGGCCATGTATTGTAAAATCTTGGATGAGAACCTTCTTCCCTCAGCCAAAAGATGGGTTGTGGATTGGTCTTCCACGATGACAATGACCCAAAACATACTGCCAAGGCAATGCAGGAGTGGCTCAAGAAGAAGCACATTAAGGTCAGGGAGTTGCCTAGCCAGTCTCCAGACCTTAATCCTATAGAAAATTTAGGGAGGGAGCTGAAACTTCTAGCTGCCAAGTGACATCCAAGAAACCTTAAAGATTTAGAGAAGATCTGTGAAGAAGAGTGGACCAAAATCCCTACTGAGATGTGTGTAAATCTGGTAACTAACTACAAGAAACATCTTACCTCTGTGCTTGCCAACAAGGGTTTCTCCGCCAAGTCATGTTTTGCTTGGGGATAAAATACTTTACTCACTGCAACTCAATTTATCAATTTATAACATTTGTATCATCTGTTTTTTCCTGGATTTTTGGTTGATATTCTGTCTCTATCATTTAAAATATATAAAAATTATCCGTGCACCACCCCACCACGCGATCACGTCGGGCCGCGCCGGCCGGCAATTGAGTCCTATGCTTCCTTCTGGAATCTGGCGTCCTCTTGTGGTGGCCGTTGGTATGACAAGACAACCAGCAGTGCTAATGGAGCTTCCCCTGCCTGTTTTCACTGCCCGCCCATCTCCTTCCCAAAGTGGAGAAGAGAAGGAAGTGATTGCGTGCGTCATCTGTCGCCTTTTGCCTAATGGTGAGTATGGGGTGGCTGGTTTAAATAGCTTCATATAGCCTTTTTTTTTCGTAATAGCTTTTATTTTTTTTAAAGTAAAAATGGTTTATTTATTTTTTTCTTAATTAAAATGAATTTATTATTTGTCATCTCCCTGCTTGGCCCCTTTGACACGGGCTGTCTGACCAGGTTCGCCTGTCAGTTTTTCAGGCGGACCTGATTGGACCCTTAGCAGGGATATGTAAGATATAGGAGGATATGCAAGGCAGGAAATAAACACTTGGTGTCACATCAGAATATGTTCATTACCTACACAAGTCAAATGCCTATATATAATGTTTGGTTCTAGTCGTCTTTCTGTGTAAATTTAAGATTGGTTCATTTTTATATTGAAAATAAAGCTTTGTCGGTCGTTAAAAAAAAAACCCGGCTCATAACTTTTTTAGCTGGCTCCTAGTTTCCAAGCAAATTTTTTCAAGCCCTGGGATAAGACACCCCCCTACCGCAAGCAAGGAGATGGCTGCATTAATAGGTGGCGCTTGTCTCGGGCTCCAATCACTTTTCAGACAAGCATCGGCAACAGGAATGCAGAGGGAAGGGACGCTATCACATCCCCTCCCTCCTCTGCTTTCCCCTTGCCGCCACTTATCTAAGGAAGTGCTTGATCCCAAGCGCCCGGCTAATAATGGACTTTTTGCTAGCTGCTTTGTCAGACGACCATAGCGAGGCAGGGAGGTCACATGTAAAAATGTCCATAAAATATGCTTAGGTCTTGAAGAAGTGGGCACATCCCAAAAGCTTGTCCTGAAATTTTGGATGTTAGTACAAATAAAGAAAAAATATCACAAAAAGTATCCATTGTTCTTGTTGCATGCGCACTAATACGGAGGGCTTCTTCCACCTGTGTCAGAGTCCCTTGCTATGGAATATTGACAGCTTTACTGCCTACAGGAGCTGCTGTCAATCAAAGACCCTGGGAGAACACTCAGAAGTGTGTCTGCCTTTAATGTCACAGGCTGACTATGCTGTCCTACAGAAATCCCATGTTTCAGCAGGAGTAGCAAGTGGGCTGACAACACTGCCACCGTTGTCACATCTTGTCACCCACATAACGGAAGTTGGACATACTGGCCTCTTTAACAGGTATTTGTATGAACTTTGTAGGTTAACAAATATGAAAAGGATATACAAATGAACTGAGCATTTAAACTGAAAAAATTCATAGAGCTTATTTAAGGCTAAGACCTGCCAGGTGCCTTTTCCGCTGTCCAATAAGGCCTTATTCAGACGAGCGAATAAGGGAGCATAGACTGCTGTGTTCAGATACAGCTAAACATCATTTCAGTTTGTATACAGCCAGAAATGACTTTCCTGGATGCAAATTGTCTGTGTCCAAGGCTGGTCAGAGTTCCTACTCACATGTAACCACACAGATCAGTTGAGAATAGCTGTGGCGCCAGTCATTGCTTTGTACAGGATACAAATCTTTCCATGCCAATGGTGGCTGTTCGTACACACTGTGGGCATGACTAAATTCCCCACCAGGAAGAATCCCTGATGCGAAGAGTGCTTCAGTGTCCAGTAGGGGCATTCTTACTGGACAGAGGGATGGCTGATGATAGAGTAAAACCCAACTTTGAAGTGATCAGAACGGCTGCAATATCATCTTTTCTTCATCTTGTGCACCCAGCCCTTTATTCTGTCAGTTTTTTATGCAATATTAGTGCTACCCGAATTTCAAAACTTTTTTCAGAGGCTCAAATTATTTAATTCATAGAATCTCAAATAGTAGCAGCCAGAGTCATCAAGGGGCCCTTGTGTGAAACCAATTGTTCGTTCCGCCCCCATACTGACCAAGTAAAGACTTTTTTGTCGAATGAGAGTTAGATAGGAATGGGCCGTGTCTAAGTCTACATGGCAGTGGCAATAGTCCCTGAACCCATCTGATCCACCCCTAGTAAAAATGGACATAAATGTACCCATAAATCACTGAGGGCCCTTGTGCAGCTGCACAGTTTGCACAAATGGTATGTATGTCCCTGAACCTAATCCTTCCACACACTGCTTGACCTCTGAGGGACTTTTGTTACTTTCCAGAAAAGCACAAGAGGTCATCACCTCGTTTTTCAGGCTCCTCAGCTACAAAATTTTCTAAACAGCACAAACATGTAAAATGAGCATCCCTGTATCCCTCTGTGTCTATACTATTCAAAACTTTACAACTTATAAAATATGTGTTTGGGCAAATCCTTCTCTTTCTAACTGAGAAGATTGAATAAAGAAACTGTACTTGCAGCTTATGTCTGTCCGCTAAGTCAGAGACACATAGCGGAGGATCTCAGTGCGATCGAAGACAGATGTCTCCCCTTCTGTCATTCCCAAGGAGATGTGTGCTTGTCTCTGACCACCCAAACTGATTATCTTGTTTCATTGCAATTACAGAGTTTGCTAAACAATGTGACAAGACTTGGGTAAATGAGCAAATGCAGCATCCTTGCAGGTGCATTCAGCTTACATTTGAGATCATTATGAGCTATTGGTAGGAGCTTCATAAATTCTTCTAAGCTGCTTCAAGCTTGATTGAGGTGCTTTTGCATTTCCATTGAATGTATAGTGAGAAAAAAAGTCTTTGTACACAAGCCTGGCCTTTTTCAGCTAAGGCATGTGGTAGCATTGAATCTGTGGGAAGACTACCATTGTCTAGGGTAGTGGTCTCCAAACTGTGGCCTGTGGGCCAGACGGGACCCTTTGCTTGACTTTATCTTGGGGCACTATTCCTCCCACTGATACGAGGCATTATTCCTCCCAACTGACACCATTGATGAGGCACTATTCTTTCCACTGACGTCAATTATGGTTCATTGTTCTATCCACTGACACCAAAGATGGGGCACTATTCCTTCCACTGACGCCAACAAAGGGGCTTTATTCCTTCCACTGATGCCAAAGATGGGGCACTATTCCTTCCACTGATGCCAACGATGGACAACTATTCCTTTTACTGATGCCAAAGATGGGGCACTATTCCTCCCATTGACACCACTGATGTGGCACTACCCCTTATCCTATTGACCACAGGTGCTGTGTAATTTATTTACTCCAGCTTGTTTAGAAAGATTGGAGACCCCTGGTCTAGGGAAACAACCTCTTGCACTAATTAGAAAACTTGCACTTATTGCTAGTCTTTCTTCCTGAGATAAGTGGTGCTGCCATTGTCCGCCATTGGAGTCACCTGTTGTGACTCAGTCTCTTTAACAAATGAAAAAGCTGTTAGAGGGGCATGCACATACCTGCAGACTAATTCAGAGCCCCCAAAGATTCAAAGAGAATCAGTGCTCTCTCTCACTCCATACATTCGTTTTGACCGATCACTTTGATGGACTACCTCAATGGTCCATCAAAATGTGTGGGAAGCGAAAGGTGGTTGGAAAGCTGTGACATAAAAAAATGCAGAAACTTTGCATGATCGAAACAGCCTGGTATTCAGTCAGATCATGGGCACTTATATCTGCTGTAGCTATATTACCCGTCAGCAGAATATTTGGGGTTCGTAAAGTGATTTTTACAGTAAGTACCTGTTGGGCAATGCTGGTGCAGTCTGCTTCTGTATTCAAGATCAACTATAATAAAACCCATCTGCCATTTTTTAACTCCTATGTTTTTTTTAATGTATTTCATACATAACATTTTTCCCAGCAGTTTTCTGGCTGTTAAGGGTTTGCTTTCTACTGATAGCAGTGGGTGGTCCTCTATACTGCAAAAAATGGTGCATACATGAGTGACATGATTGCTATTCTTTACAGCATTCTCTTATGGCTCCAGGACTGATGATGTTCTCCAGAAGGTGTGTCTATGACAGCCCACGCTCACAGGAAGTGGTATGAATGAAGCCAGCTGTCATTCAACCCAGAAGAGAACCAACAGCAGTTGGTCGGGTTTTTCCACCGCATAGCTCTGGAGGCAAGGTGAATATTGCAGTGAGGCCTGTATTTTTATTTTAAAAATGATGGTCGACCTACGGCCTCATTCAAAAAATATGGAACAAGGCTAAATACCTATAACACATCACTGGGTACACAAAATACAGAACAATATGGTGTAATGATAACTACTCAGAGCTAGCCAAGTTAGTACATGGAGCTAGGTGGAAATTATTTGGCATACAAAACATGTCTGTTATCATTTGCCTCTCTGCCTCTCTCCCTATACTCGCTACCTGCACATATGTTTTTTTATTATAAATAAAAAAATCAGCGCATGAATGGCATCTATTCCCCACACCTTTCCTTAATCTAATTCAAATGGCGGCTAGCTCTAAAGGTTTTATTTCACAGTGTTATAATATGTTATTGTCAGAATTCTATAAAGGGCACCTCAGTAAGATGACATCGATCTGGGAGAGAGATTTGGGACCGCTGACAGGTGACCAATGGGAGGAAGCGTATCAGGCTGTGATGACATGCTCTCTTATTGTGGACCAAAAGTTGTCTCAACTGTACATTCTACTGCACTCTCATTACACTCCCCTGAGTCTATATAAGATAGGATACAATGCAGAACCCTAATTTCACAGGTGTAAAAGAGATCACCGGGACTTAATTAACCTATTATGGCGACGCCCCAAACTGTATCTCGATTGGAAACAGGTAGTAGGAGACACGCTAAATGTGGTATTTAAGGTGAAAATCCAGCTTTATACTAAGCATATTGGAAGGGGGTTATAGAGGAGGAGCATCCCAGGACAGCCTTGGGCAGGGCACTCTTCCAAGCCCTTAGGCTAATTTTATTTTTTATGTGGAAGTCTCTTGACCCTCCTATGCATAAGTCTTGGATATCCTCTGTAGGCCACTCCTTACTCTTAGAAAGCCACATTTACACATGCAGGGGCTGCCCTGGTAAATTCGGAAAAGCGTGGGGGATGTGGCTGGATACCCCGGGATACAGCCCTAGGGAACGAGCATATCAGAGAATATTTTACTGTCCAAGTAGACCTTGAGAATTGGTTCTGTACGTAAGGCTGTTGACTTAGGTTGAATGGGACTCGGTCTACACAGATTGGTTACATTGTTATACTGGGTAAGTTTAGGTTTCGTGTGGAATATGATAACGTTTGCATATTATTATATTAATGCTCATGTGCATAATGCCACAATATTTGTTGATTACATCATTCTTTATTGTTTTGTAATGTCTTGAAGTGTAAAACCTTTTGTGTTTTTCAATAAACTTTTTCCCAATTTAAAAAACAAAAAAATAATATCTCAGTAGTGGTTCAGGAAGAATGTTAATTGCACTCTTTGACAAGAAAGATCAGCACATACAAAAGAATCTATATTTCTTTGTAAAAAAAAAAAAAAAAAAAAAGTATGGTAGAGCAACCAAGCAAAATGTGAAATTCACATTAAAATGACTTTCAGGTATGCTTTCAACAACAGCTAAAAATGTGGACTGCTTTATAAACAGAAGGATTAAGAAGATAATGAATACCTTGTGTCGCTCCAGTCTGGACTCACACCCGCCAACGAGTTCCGGGAATCTGTTGCATATTTGTAAACCACGAGCAAGCAGTCCTTGCAGAGCTGGACTAGTCGATGGCAGCACTGGAGCTGGTCAGGTGTCACAACCTCGGTGCTCTTGCTGAATATCGTCTCCCACGACGTACTGTTGGCAGAGGACGCACAAATGACCTCATGTTCACAACCGCCAATGCCAAAATAAGAGCATTACACAAAACAGAAGGTTTAGCCGTCCTGGAGTAAGAGATACAACATGCGACCTTTCCATGCTTTGTTGGAAATGTCCGGAGTATTTTAAGCCAAATGCCGACAGATGGAGAATGAATGGAGAAAAAAAAGTTAATCTCCAAGTTTAAAACCACCCAAAACTTGTTGTTTACATGGCCCTCAAAAGATATGGCAGCTGGGATTGTTTACATGAATCGAATTGAGAGACATTTTGGGATAAGTTTGATTTAGAACTTGTGTTTAGTTCTGCAGAGTAGGAAAGGGTTACGAGGAGTTTCTTTGAGATTCTTTTTTTTCTCTTTGCATCCCCATTGGGAGATTTTTCCTCATTTCCTGACCTGATGACACAACAGGAAATTAAGGCGGATCCCCCAACAGGAAAACAACAATAACACATGAGAGGAGCTAAACCTTCTTTATTGTAGCCAAAATAAGAGTTTCTCTTGGATTTACACTTTAAGGGATAATATAGAAGGTAATACTGACATATAACCACACACAAAGGTTGAACTTGATGTCGACCTCACCTACTATGTAACTATGTAAGGGGTTAGGTAAAAAAAAACTATAACTGTTAAAATTACAATAGAAGTATGTGAAGTAGTGAGTGTAGAAGGGTTAGACAATCAGTACGGATTTTATTTCTTCCACAGGTATCAAAACACTCTTCATCATTGCAAGAAGAAAAACAATTGTATGTAAATACCATCAAATAATCAAGTCAAGAATTTTGAACAGAACAGAATTACGATACTTATACCAAAGGAAAAGGAAAATAATGTCTATGATGCTGTCGAACCTATTACATATTGTATTCTGCATAGATCATACTTTATTCATTAATTATGTTTAAAGACGTATATGTATAAGCAAAGGCAAAATGAAAAATCCAAAAATAACTTTCAGGATCTTATATGCATATGAAAGGTTGCTGCTTTGCAGAGTGAATCTTTATGTAGAGAAAGTTGGCTCCAATTATGATGCAACATTTATTTGGTACATTTGTTGTGAGAATTGTGTCCAACCAACTTTGAACTAACCAAACTTCGAGTTTGGAGGAAGATACATGTACACTTTTTTTTTTTTGGATAAGACTTTGATGACATTACCCCCTTTTTTGTTTGTTTTACAAATGATAACCACTTATGCCCCGTACACACGGTCGGACTTTGTTCGGACATTACGACAACAAAATCCTAGGATTTTTATCGACGGATGTTGGTTCAAACTTGTCTTGCATACACACGGTCACACAAAGTTGTCGGAAAATCCGATCATTCTGAACGCGGTGACATAAAACACGTACGTCGGGACTATAAACGGGGCAGTGGCCAATAGCTTTCATCTCTTTATTTATTCTGAGCATGCGTGGCACTTTGTCCGTCGGATTTGTGTACACACGATTGGAATTTCCGACAACGGAGGGCTGCCAGTTTGAGACCCCTGGTCTAGCTGGTAAGTGTGTTGGGTACTTTTTTGTATTCTGTCCATATTGCATTGTTTTGCATTCTGCGTAGTGCCTTATCCAAGTTTTGTTTGTCGGAAAATTTTATATTCTGCTCTCAAACTTTGTGTGTCGGAAAATCTGATGGAAATTGTGTGATGGAGCCTACACACGCTCGGAATTTCCGACAACAAGGTCCTATCACACATTTTCCGTCGGAAAATCCGACCGTGTGTACAGGGCATTAGTCTATAAATATCTTATGACTATGAACATTGCTATATTATTTTTTTTTTCACTTTGTATATATATATATATATATATATATATATATTGTGGTAGTGTGGTACCCCACCAACAGAAGGACCCAGGGTTCTTCTCAACCAGGAAGGTCGAGGAGCTCCAGCGAATTTGCTTATTTGGGAGGAAACTGGCTTTTCAGTTTCCTCATTGTTTAGGAAAATCTGTTTTGGGATCTGGAGCCCGGGGATTTCGTAGCGATCCGGGTGGGATGAAATCCCCAGTCCTGGGTCCTGATTTTGAGACTCACCAGCATACTGACTGGTCAGGTGTGTGCTGTACTATTTGTAAGACACCTGACCATGGTTCTGGGCTCCACCCTCCTGAGGAGTCCAGGCGAGCAAGGAAGAAGTTTGCATGTCTGCACAGTTCTGTCTGTCAGAGCAGACAGAGGGTCCAAGCCGGTGGGCTGGAACAGCAAGGAAGCTGGAAAAGAGTGCTGATGTAGAGGGTTTATACAGGAACTCTGTTACAGAGCCAAGAGGGCTAAAGCATAAGCCTGAGCAAAGGTGCTGCTCCAGAGCCAGGTGGCTTGGTGTTTTTCATTTATTACTACTGTGAAGTTGAAACCCCTGCGTGGGAATTCTGTATGGACATTTTCTTTCTTTAATAAAAGTGGGCCTACAAGCCCTTAAACGGCATATCTGGTGTGGACTCCGCTCACTGGTAGGCTCTACACTAAACTAAACAACCCCCAATGTTTTATATATATATATGGATTTTAGTTTTGTCTGTGACCCTTTTCGGGTGACCAATAAAAACCAAATATTAATTTTAATTTAATAAAAATTTTAACGAAAAAAATTGTTTTGCTGTGTCCATGTTGGAGAGACATTCCTACAACCTTACAGGAGTTCTACCCCTTCCCCATTCTGTCTGAAACTGAAAAAAAAAAAAAGTTTTGGGTGCTCAAGCCTTCCCATGTTAGCGCCATCAGCCCCTGGCATGCAGTGTCATCAGTGTATACTAAACCGCGGGGGAGAGGGGTGGGGTGGGGCTTGCTTCCCAGGCAGGTTCAAGGTTCATACCAGAGAGAGTGCATATGTGTGCAAGCCTGGAGCCTGCGCACTACCTTACAGAACAAAACAAAAAGAGGCACCTCTAAGTGCAGCATTAAAAGATTTTAATGGCCCAAAGATAACAGATGAATGTAAGCTGATCATGGAAGTGCGTGGCGAAGGTGATCCGGCATCAGGCTGGTCCTAGTCTATGTGGAGGTCCCAGGGGTGATCCGATCTGCAACAAGAAGTCCCAGCCTGGCCAGCAGAGGGGAGCCGCAGCAGTGGAAATGCCAAGAGAGCAGCTGCGCTGCCGGGATCAGCATGGAAGAGACCAATATCCAGTGTGGACCGCAAACTGGAAATGAGGTAGCAAGGGGCGGGACGCATTTCGGAACAGCTGATTGGTTCCTTTTTCATGTCAATAACTAGAAGCTATAGAGTGTGGGTTCTTAAAGTCTGGGGGCAGGCTTTGAGCGGGACTATGGGTGGGATGGGGAGGAAACAGCCTAAGCCCAGTATTGTGATGTTCTATGCCAGCACTAAGAACACAGAGAGGTCCAATGACATACACAGTAAGGGGGGGGGTAAAACAGGGGGGAAACTATAAATGTCAATTGACACCTGATGGAAAAAACAACAATGAACATGTATGTGAAAGATGACTATAGCAGCCAGATATATATCTCTCTGTACATATACATACACATACATATATATATAGGAAGAGCTGAGAGGCTGAGCCAAGTGCTGGTCCAGGCACATGGGTTGATCCTGACCATATGGTCGTATTTTTTTCCTGAGCCTGGTCCAGCTCTGTGATGTCAGCCGACAGCAGCCTGCTGTCAGCTGAAAACAGGTCACAGTAGTGCAAAATGAACTGCACTCCTGTGATCTATAGGAGAAGTACAGCCAAACGAGTTTTGGCTGTACTTCTCCTTTAATTGTCTCTCTAAAATTCCACTTTAAAGAGATGTAGCCGACAGCGGACTACAGTTATCTGGCACTGTAGACTTATCCTCTCCTTTCTAATGCCCCGTACACACGGTCGGATTTTCCGACGGAAAATGTGTGATAGGACCTTGTTGTCGGAAATTCCGACCGTGTGTGGGCTCCATCACACATTTTCCATCGGATTTTCCGACACACAAAATTTTCCAACAAAATCCGTTGTCGGAAATTCCGATCGTGTGTACACAAATCCGACGGACAAAGTGCCACGCATGCTCAGAATAAATAAAGAGATGAAAGCTATTGGCCACTGCCCCGTTTATAGTCCCGACGTACGTGTTTTACGTCACTGCGTTCAGAACGATCGGATTTTCCGTCAACTTTGTGTGACCGTGTGTATGCAAGACAAGTTTGAGCCAACATCCGTCGGAAAAAATCCTAGGATTTTGTTGTCGGAATGTCCGAACAAAGTCCAACCGTGTGTACGGGGCATTAGACTGTCTCTGTGTTCCTCTAATGCTGGGCTTGAAAGTACTTGCATCATCTTCTTGAGCCCAGTAGAGAGCAGTGTGGGGACTGTAGTCTCCTGAACAGATATCCTGGATCTACAGAACTATCTCTGGACTACACATCCCAGCATGCCATCTGCTACAGCGAAATAACTCTGGGAGAGGCTTTAAAAGGCCCAAGCTCTCTTGTTTCCCAGGGTCCATCAAGCAAACACCCCTCCGCTGCTGTGCGAGAGGACTGTGGCCTACCACGCGGCATATCGACGATCTTACCTCTGACCCAGGTGGGTCCCACGTCGTTTGCTACACAGGGGGCATCACCGCAGTGACGCTGTCACCAGCCAGATTCCCAATCCGGCATCCCTGCCTGTTCTGCAGCAGCAGGCATCGAGCTGGATCACTCTTCAGGAGTCTCCTATGCTGTTCTTTATCCTAGTTCATAGAACACTGTATATAGACACCTCACACCAGGAATTGCCTTACCTTATCAGAATACTGCATAAAGACACCTTACACCTGAAATTACTCTAATGCCGCATAAACACGAGCGGACTTTACGGCAGGCTTTGTCCGGTAGACTTTTCGACTGACTTTCCGAAGGACTTTCCGAATGAACGGACTTGCCTACACATGATCAACCAAAGTCCGACGGATTCGTACGTGATGACGTACGACCGAACTAAAACAAGGAAGTTCATAGCCAGTAGCCAATAGCTACCCTAGCATCAGTTTTTGTCCATCGGACTAGCATACAGACGAGCAGGCTTTTCTACCGGACTCGAGTCCGTCGGAAAGATTTGAAACATGTTTCATTTCTAGGTTCGTCGAACGTTTGGGGAAAAAAAGTCCGCTGGAGCACACACACGATCGAATTGTCCGACAAACTCCGGTCCGCCGAACCAAGTATGCCGTAAAGTCTGGTCGTGTGTACACGGCATTAGGATTACAATTAGCCAGGCACAACTGCTTGCTTTGATTATACCTCGCTGTGCCACACTCAGGATTCTTGTTAGTTGTCTGCAACTGTTCTATGTTCTATGAGCTCAAACTTTCCGGTAAAGATCATTGCGAGGCCTTGCATCCTGGACACTCTTATCTTATTGCTTTTTAAAGGGACATACTCCTAATATCTATAATACCCAGTCTCCCATAAGGATTAAAGGTATAATAGGCAAAATAGGGGTTCTCTTCTAATATCGATAGTGTATAAAGCCATTAGTAGCTTTCCCTTGGATATTCCTTCATTTATTGTCTGTTTCTATATACATTGCTATTTTATATCTGTGATCCCAAGCTGTTATTTAATTGCCTCAGGGGACCTTTTCAACTGAGTTTTGGCAGTTTACCCAGGACTGACTAATACCTTGTCTCAAGACTCTCCCTTTGAACAAGTAAAATCAGAGCGAGCTAATCAATTTGCATCGTGTCGGTGTATTATTTAAAAGGTACATACAACATGTCTGAACCTAGAGTGTCAGGAGCGCTGGAACATTTACAGGGTCAAAATGGCGCAGATGAACATGCAATTCTAAGCAACCTCCAAGGAGGCAGTGCAAAACGTGGGGAATTTTGCAAGTATTGTAGAGATATACAACTTGTTATTTTTTATTTTGCCCAGATTTACACTTTAATGGAATCTGATGAATCGCCAGGTAAATCAGAATCTAATTAAATATGAAAGATGAGACCAAGTTAGTTGTCTGCAACTGTTCCTTATGTGCTTCAGCCTTTGTAATTCAGCCCTGCTCCCTAGCAAGTATTAACAGTCTGATATGTTGCTGCTGTGAGGTTTTGCACTGTCTGCTGAGCCACGGATAACCAGGCACAGATCAGATGCCGCCCAAGCAGCTTGCTGTGATGTGACCTTGTCCATGCAGAAAGAGCCGCAGGCTGGCACACTGACAGCCCAAGTAGCAGGAAAGACAGATGGTGCTGTTCGGGGTTGGAGTTCAGCGCAATGATCGGCAATGAGATAAAGACAGGCCTAATGCAGGGAATATTAAACACCCCCCCACACCCAAGCTGCTTGACAAATAGAAGGTCAATATGTTAAACTCAATATAAACACAGATTTACTGGTGGCACAAGGGTCTGACAATAAGACTCTGAATTTCACATTGCCGAGATCATCTGGGGTAACAGATCTTTCTACTTTCTTACTGACTGTAAATGGCTATAGCAATCATATTATTTAAAGGAGGGCTCCGCTAAGCAGTATTTCCATCAAAATTGCCCATAAAACATAATCCTAGTTCAGTTTCAGAAGCAAAAACCTTTTTTTTTTTTTTTTTTTTAATAAAAGCACACTCTTAATTAATAAAACAGTACAAGGAGCAAAGAGGTAGAGCTGGTAACAAAAAGTCAGATTTTGACACACACAGATATTATGAGAGCCTACCGAAATAATCCATTGTTATATTGTCAGTTGGACCCTAAAGCTGCTTTCACACTGCGCCATTGAAAAAATGCATATAAAAACACATGCGTTTTGGATCCGTTTTCTGGGTGCCTAACTCCCAGCATGCATCTGTGAAACATGGACATGTAACAAAAAACGCACCAAAAATGCAAAACAGGTGCGTTCTTTATGCATTTTTGCAGTGTTTTCTATTAACCACTTGGCCTCCTGAAGATTTACCCCCCTTCATGACCAGGCCATTTTTTGTGATATGGCACTGCTTTAAAAGTGATTGTACACCCTCACCTTGTAAAACAAACCATTCAGTTTAAAATAGAAATGAAAGACAAAACATTTTTGTATAGATATAAAAAAAAAAACATTATAAATACCTTTTCCCCCTTTTTTATAAGTGATTACATCCCCTCTGTTCTCAGCTGCATAAGAGCTGGGGGAGGAGAACCTGCAGTACACTGAGTTTCCCAGTGAATGGCTGTGCAGCGGGAGGGTGCGCCAGGACAAGTCTGATCATAGGAAGAGTTCCCAGCATAGCTAGAGAACTGACCATTGTGTGTTCTCCTGCTTAGTGTGGTCAGTTTTTAATAGGAAACTATAGGGACTGACATGAACACCAGGGATTTCACATGAAGGAAGCAATAAAAAGAACAGGATACTTTCTCATTCAAGTACATGATACAGCAGGCGCATATCAGGAATATCAAATGTTTGGGTAACAAACGCTTTAAGGCCCCTTTCACACTGGAGCGGTGGGTGCGTCGGCGGTAAAGCGCCGCTATTTTTAGCGGCGATTTACCGTAAATTTTGCAGTGCTATTTGGCCGCTAGCGGGGGGTTTTTAACCCCCCCCCACTAGCGTCCGAGAAAGGGTTAAAACCACCCGCAAAGCGCTGCTGCAGTAGCGCTTTGCCGGCGGTATAGCCGCGCTGCCCATTGATTTCAATGGGCAGGAGCGGTGGAGGAGCAGTATACACACCACTCCTTCACCGCTCCTAAGATGCTGCTAGCAGGACTTTTTTTAACGTCCTGCCAGCGCACTGCTCCAGTGTGAAAGCCCTCAGGGCTTTCACATTGGAGAGACAGGAGTGGCTCTTTCAGGGCACTTTACAAGCGCTATTATTAGCGCTGTAGCGCCTGCAAAGCGCCCCAGTGTGAGGAGCATTAAGAATTTGTAACTGCTCATCTGTGAGCTTGGATAGCGAGAGGGCATCAAGCCAGGTCTGAGAGGTGGAACAAGGTGGGGATGAAGGGCCGGATAGGAGCTTTTGGTAGTAAGAGGAAAATATTTATAAGACTTCCTTAGGGTGAGTTGTGAGGTTACCATTATAGTCCCACAATTTATATGAATGCGTTGGTTGGGCGGATTGTTTTAATTTTCTTGCAAACATAGCTGAGGCCGAATTGCTGTGCAATGCTCTGTTCTTGTCGCATTATACTTCTGCATTGTCACCCTATCTTAAACTCGTCCAATGGAGACTACAATTGGCTGTGCCAATGCGCATTACATAAGCATGGTTCACTGTTGAACCCATCCTGAGAAATGACACACAGACGTTGCCGGAGTGCATGTATACCGGATGAGGCTGCAAAGAGAGACTGCTGGAGATCAGAAGATCAGATCAGTGGATAAAAATGTAAAAATAATATTTTATTTTTAAAACATAAAAATATTAGGGTTGCACAGATACAGATACTAGTAGGCTCTTTCCTTTTCCGAATGCACACTGTTCCGAACTGTGGTTACGTCTCCTGTCCATTCATCTTCAGTGCAGCTGAGGCTGCTGAGAAAGGGACTAGGGGAATCTCTGTCCTCAGTCCCTTTCCCTGTCACAAAGGGGAGAAGTCAGGGATCTGTTTAGTCCCCTGATATCCCACCAAAGCCCCCCACCCCCTGACAGGGTTGATAAAAAAAAAAAGGAAAAATTATAATAAATAAATATTTAAACGTAAAATTGTAAAAATAATAAAAAATAATATAAAAATAAAAAACAAAACACCATACACTCCCCCCCCGCATGCAAAAAAAGCAAGCATTGTAAAAAAAAAATAACAAAAAAAAATATGAGTTGTAAAAAATAATAATTAAAATAAATTGTAAAAAATAAAATTGTAAAAATGTTTAAAAATTTAAATAAAAAACGACTGACACAGTCTATACCTCATCAATGCTCATCAGTGCCACCTATCAGTGCCCATCAGTGCTGCATATTAGTGCCACTGTCACATGACATTTAAAAAAAAGTATCGGTAATCGGTATCGATTACTTGTAGAGTACTTGAAGAAAAATATTGGTTCTTGTACTTGGTCTTAAAAAAGTGGTATCGGTGCAACCCTAAAAAATATTCTGTGTGTCTGCTATAGGAGATCAGCTTATTTATGTATAACTCAAATCTTTTAATCGACCTGTTTGTCGAACAAAAGGTAACAGAACACAAGAATGGGTATAAAGTGACCTTGTAGGTGGAACTATCCTTTCAATCTACCAGCACACTGAGATTCTAATCGAAGAGAGGTGTAAGAAGGACTTTGATTCATACCTGGTAGCTTTGCCCTAAGCTTTCAATGCACTGGAGGAGATATCTATGATGGCAATTATACTACCCATATGACATAAACCTGTGCTTTATCCACAGTAAGCAAAATAAAAGACAAACAACAAGACGCACAATAAATATCCTGTATTTACTTTCTCCGTGTGCCCTCGCTGCCCAGTTAAAGTTTCAAGTTCTTGAAAAAGTAAAAAGAAGAAGAAAAGTAAACAGGGGTACACATGGTGCCTGGCCTTACGGGACCCCATTCCATTCTTGCCAATGTTTTGTAAGAGACAAGGACTGTCATTTCTTCTCCATACCAGTACTGGGTATTGCATGGTCTGCTAGAATTTGGATCAGGGTTGTAAATATGAAAGTTGGTAAAGGATAGTTTTGGCTCAGCACAAAGCAAACCAAAAAGCCAAGAAAATGTTTACTTTAAAGACTCTAATGCCGCGTACACAGGACCGGACTTTCCGGCAGAAAAGGTCCGACGGAATGATTCCGATAGTGTGTACGCGGCATTAGAGTCTTTAAAGTAAACATTTTCTTGGATTGTTTTTCTATCTAAAATTCTGACGGACCTAGAAATAGAACATGTTTCAAATCTTTCCGACGGAATCAGTTCCAATCGGGAAAACCGCTCGTCTGTATGCTAGTCCGACGGACCAAAAACTACGCAAGGCAGCTATTGGCTACTGGCTATTGAACTTCCTTTTTCTAGTCCCGTCGTACGTCATCGCGTTCTAAACGATCGGACTTTGGTGTGATCGTGTGTAGGCAAGTCCGTTTCAGTGGAACTCCGTCGGAACTCCGTCAGAAAGACCGTCGGAGTCTATTCTGACGGAAAGTCCGGTCGTGTGTACGCGGCATAAGAGAAATAAAAGAGAGATCCAAATGGCACTGCCTGTAAGATAGTGCTGTTCATTATCTTTCCTTTGATACAGGATTATTCCTGTTGATTTTTATTAACTACATACATTTTATAATTTAACAAATAAACATTTAATAATTTAATATACACTATACTACCAAAAGTATTGGCACACCTTCCTTTACACGCACATGAACTTTAATGACATCCCAGTCTTAGTCTGTAGGGTTCAATATTGAGTTGGCCCACCCTTTGCAGCTATAACAGCTTCAACTCTTCTGGGAAGGCTGTCCACAAGGTTTAGGAGTGTGTCTATGGGAATGTTTGATCATTCTTCCAGAAGCGCATTTGTGAGGTCAGGCACTGATGTTGGACGAGAAGGCCTGGCTCGCAGTCTTTGCTCTAATTCATCCCAAAAGTGTTCTATCGGGTTGAGGTCAGGATTCCTATGCCGTGTACACATGAGTGGTTTTTCCGTCGGAATAAACTCTGAAGGTTTCTCCAAAGGAATTCCGCTCACACCAAAGTCCAACCGTCAAGAACACGGTGACATACAACACGTATGACGGGACTAGAAAAAGGAAGTTCAATAGCCAGTAGCCAATAGCTTCCGTCTCGTACTTGCTACAGAGCATGCGTCGTTTTTGGTACGTCAGAACAGCATACAGATGAGCGGTTTTCCTGATTGGAATTGGTTCCGTCGGAACATGTTCTCTTTCTAGGTCCATCAGAATTTTCGACATAAAAAGTCTGATGGGGCATACACACGATCGGAATATACAATGAAAAGATCCCCTCTGAATTTTTCTGTCGGAAATTCTGCTCGTGTGTACACGGCATTAGAGCCCTTTCACACTGAGCCGCGGGCGTTAGCGGTAAAGCCCTGCTACTTTTAGCGGCGATTTACCGTAGTTTTAGCAGCGCTTTTCGGTTGCTAGCAGGGGGCATTTGTAACCTCTGCTAGCAGCCAAAGAAAGGTTTAAATGCGGCCGGAAAGGGCCGCTTCTGAATCGCTTTTCAGGCGTTTCGGCAGCGCTGTCCATTCATTTCAATGGGCAGTGGTGGTGGAGGAGCGGTGTATACACCGCTCCTCCACCGCCCCAAAGGCGCCGCTTGCAGGACTTTTTCTAACATCCTGCAAGCGCATCGCTCCAATGTGAAAGCACTCGGGCTCTCACACTGGGGCTGCAGGTGAGGCGTTTTTCAGGCGCTTTACAGGCGCTATTTTTAGCCCAAAAGCGCCTGAAAAATGCCCCAGTGTGAAAGGGGTCTTAAGGGTCAGCATACCAAGACATTTTGTACAATTTCATGCTCCCAGCTTTGTGGGAACAGTTTGGGGATGGCCCTTTCCTATTCCAACATGACTGCACACCAGTGCACAAACAAGGTCCATAAAGACATGGATGAGCAAGTTTGGGGTGGAGGAACTTGACTGGCCTGCACAAAGTCCTGACCTCAACCCGACAGAACACCTTTGGGATGAATTAGAGCGGAGACTGCGAGCCAGGCCTTCTCGTTCAACATCAGCGCCTGACCTCACAAATGCGCTTCTGGAAGCATGGTAAAACATTCCCATAGACACACTCCTAAACCTTGTGGACAGCCTTCCCAGAAGAGTTGAAGCTGTTATAGCTGCAACGGGTGAGGCAACTCAATATTGAACCCTACGGGCTAATATTGGGATGCCATTAAAGTTCATGTGCGTGTAAAGGCAGGCGTCCCAATACTTTTGACAATATAATATATATACACGCATATAATAGTACAATATAACGTATATTAATATATAATTAATTACTATATTAATACAAATACCTTGATACCATTATTATTAAAGCCAGACATGCTTCTGATGGAGACTACAAGTGGTCATTTAAGGAACCGCATTCTGAGAAATACCATGCAACTATCTCTGGGGTGCATGTTAACAAGAATTGGCTGCAAGACCAGCAGCACTCAGATGCAACAATTTCGATGGCCAGAATAAATTATTTAAATGGCCAGAATAAATTATTATTCTGGGCAATTAAATAAATTAACACAAAAGTGCTTGATGCTCCTAAACGAGCCTAAAATCGTTATATCAGCTTACAGGTGTCAAACGTTTTTTCTGCCAAAACACCACTGCCAGGAGCAAAGGCATCTAGGAGAGATAGCAAAGACATCCAGTGTGCATAGGTATGATAAAGGAGATCACTGCTCTGAGAACATATTTCAGTTCTGTAAACAAAGCTGAAAAGTAATGATGTGCATGATGTGAAAAGGAGACTAGAGCACCATCTGCTGGCTGGAGAGAAAACTACATAAAAAAGTGAACCCTGTAGTAAAATGCTAAATTCACCTATTAGGCCTGGGAAACCCTACAAGATAATACTTACAAAATGAACATGAAAGGAAAAAAAGTATGATTATATACCCGTATTTATTGGCGTATAACATGCGCCGGCGTATAACACGCACCGCAATTTAAGAGGGAAGTTTCAGGAATTTTTTTTTTTTTAAATAAACCACTTCGAAGCAAAATAATGATCAGTGAGCATCAATGCAGCCTGATTAGTGCCCATCTGCAGCCTAATCTGTGCCCATCTGCAGCCTGATCTGTGTCCATCTGCAGCTTCAGTGCAGCCTTATCTGTGCCCATCTGCAGCCTGATCTGTGTCCATCTGCAGCCTGATCTGTGTCCACCTGCAGCCTGATCTGTGTCCATCTGCAACCTGATTAGTGCCCATCTGCAGCCTAATCTGTGCCCATCTGCAGCTTCAGTGCAGCCTAATCTGTGTCCATCTGCAGCCTGATCTGTGTCCATCTGCAGCCTGATCAGTGCCCATCTGCAGCCTGATCTGTGTCCATCTGCAGCCTGATCAGTGCCCATCTGCAGCCTGATCTGTGTCCATCTGCAACCTGATCAGTGCCCATCTGCAGCCTTGCTCCTCACTGCAGCCTGATCAGTGTCCATCTGCAGCTTTGCCAAAATAGACAGTCGGATCTCCTGTGTACTTAGCTCGACGTCATGTTCAGTCCCGCCCCGTGACCTGGATCCTATGATGGACATAACGCTGATCCAATGCCAGGACGTCAATGCTAGGAGCTGTCCAGGGGGGGGGACTGGGCGTGAGAGAGAGAGTACACAGGAGATCCGGCTCTGTCTTTTTTGGCGGCGCTCTTCCCCTCCTCCCCCTCGGTGGCAGCTTATATCGGTGTATAACACGCACACACAATTTTCCCCCTATTTTAAGGGGGGAAATATGCGTGTTATACACCAATAAATACGGTACTTACTGTATCCTTGTCTTCTCCCCACAGTGTCTAGGTGAGGGTGACGTCATGCCCCATCCAGGGAGATCCCGGGGAACGCACAACAGCCCAAATCCCATGAGAGGATGCATAGACCCTGGACTAGAATGTCTTCCTGTGAGATTTGGTGTACTCAACATGCCCCAAGAAAATCGCCAGGAGGAAACTGAAATCTCCCCCTGCAATGCAGCAGGCAGTGGTTATTTAATGATACATTCCAACCTTTTTCTTCAAGGTTGTTTTAGACCATACAGCTATTTTACAAGGACATGGGGCCCGACCTTTGACCACTAGATCCACTTTAAAATACAATATTTCATGTTTGCCGACCTGAAAATATATATTTTATATATATATATTTTTTTAAATGTCAACTTATTTTTTTTAGTCCTAGCTATAGAAAGCAACCCAAGAACGTGTGTAAAAAACCTTAATGCCCCGCACACACGGTCGGACTTTGTTCGGACATTCCGACAACAAAATCCTAGGATTTTTTCCGACGGATGTTGGCTCAAACTTGTCTTGTGTACACACGGTCACACAAAGTTGTCGGAAAATCCGATCGTTCTGAACGCAGTGACGTAAAACACGTACGTCGGGACTATAAACGGGGCAGTGGCCAATAGCTTTCATCTCTTTATTTATTCTGAGCATGCGTGGCACTTTGTCCGTCGGATTTGTGTACACACGATCGGAACTTCCGACAACGGATTTTGTTGTCGGAAAATTTTATATCCTGCTCTCAAACTTTGTGTGTCGGAAAATTCGATGGAAAATGTCTGATGGAGCCCACACACGGTCGGAATTTCCGACAACATGCTCCGATCGGACATTTTCCATGGGAAAATCCGACCGTGTGTACGGGGCATTATACATTCCCTTGAAACTGTACCCAGTCTGATATACAGTATATCTAAAAATGTAAAAAAAAAATGTTTGCCTTTAAAGAACAGACAAAAAGAAAAATAATTGTTTAGACTAGTTCTTATTTATATCAAGAACTTATTTCAATAAAGATGCTTACAATTTGATTGGCATCCTCCTCTTTGGATTACTATATCATTTTAAGAATATTATTATTTTTTCAATTTCTAGTCTGTTATATTTTTAAGTTTCCTTTAGAAAAAAAAACCCTTCCTAATCCAATCAAAAACTTTAAAAAATAGACCTGTCTTCTCCATCAGCCACTTTTGTCGGGAAATATTTCTCTCTTAACCAAGCTGGCTGTTTGTATTTTTCCATTGGCTGATAATTTTAAACAAGCTGCTCTTTTATAAGATTTATTCCTCTACTTCAATAGCCCAGGGTACATTTCTGATTTTAAGTTTTCCTACTGCAGCCAAAAAAAGAGATGAAGTTATCTGTTTCAGAAAATGGACTTCAGGTTTTAGAATCTGCATATAGCTCATCGGAGTATTTCTGCCTCCTGATAAAGAAAAAAAGCCAATCCTTTAATATTCCAGGAATAAAGTCTTTGGTCTATTTGCCAAATCACTATACAAAGAAAGTCATTGAAAAGAGAATTCACATCAAAAAGCTGTGTATTATGCAGCTTGATATAAGTAAGGTAATTTTCTGGGCAACTTCCAGTGCCTTCTAATGAAAAAATGTCATGACAGCCAAGATGGGAGCTTGGAAAATGTTCCTGTTTTTGGCTATGCATTCAGCATCACAAACAAGAAAAAAAAAAAGATTCTTAAAGTAAATAGTTTTCTCTTAGAAAGAAAAAAAAAATCAAACCGCCTGGAGGTTTAGAGCTGCAGCAATACCAGCTCTGAAAACAACACGGAAGATTACAGATGCTAAAACTTTCTCCCAGGTCTCAAAGTTAAAAAAAAAAAAAAAAATCCTCTTAACTTTCTTAATAGAATAATATGGAATAATAAGAGAATTTCATGCTGGCCGTGCTCCTGGTATTTCGTCAAAAAGCGTTGAAGGGGAATTCAACAAATTAGAAACTACACACAGCTCAAAAGAGATTACTAGCAAAATTCCAAGTATGTATGAATATATGGATAATGAAGATCCAGAGGGAGGAATGAGGTAGATAAAAGGAGGCTGGAAGTTTGCCAAAAGATGTTATTTGGATCTCATAAAGAGTTTTTGGCTTGATGGGTCAACAACCTAAAATCCATGGGGGGGCTGCAGCTCGACAGCTTTTGGGAAGACAATGATCAAGCAAATTAGAAAACAATCTTCTAGTCATCCAATCCTCCTCCACTACATTAAAATAAACATGAAAGTCCAATACCGATCTCCTTGACAACGTCTATTGAGACAAAACGTACAGTGCCTTGACAAAGTATTCATACCCCTTGACATTTTCCACATTCTGTCATGTTAAAACCAAAAACGTAAATTTATTTTATTGGGATTTTATGTGATAGACCAACACAAAGTGGCACATCATTTTAAAGTGGAAGGAAAATAATAAATGGTTTTTAACATTTGTCCTACAAATAAATATGTGAAAAGTGTGGGGTACATTTGTATTCAGCCCCCCTGAGTCAATACTTTGTAGAACCACCTTTTACTGCAATTACAGCTGCAAGTGTTTTTGGGGATGTCTCTACCAGCTTTGTACATCTAGAGAGTGAAAAGTGTACCTATTCTTCTTTGCAAAATTGCTCAAGCTCTGTAAAATTGGATGGAGAGCCTCTGAACAGCAATTTTCAAGTCTTGCCACAGATTCTCAATTGGATTCAGGTCTGGACTTTGACTGGGCTATTCTAACACATGAATATGCTTTGATCTAAACCATTCCATTGTAGCTCTGGCTGTATGTTTAGGGCTGCTGTCCTGCTGGAAGGTGAACCTCTGCCCCCGTATCAAGTCTTTTGCAGACTCTAAAGCTGCGTACACATGAGCGCAATGTCCGACAGAAAAAGTCAGCTTTTCATCGTCTATTCAGATCGTGTGTGTGCCTCATCGGACTTTTTTTTTCAAAAATTCTGATGGACCTAGAAATAGAACATGTTCTAAATATTTCCGACAGAACCAATTCCTATCGGGAAAACCGCTCGTCTGTATGCTGTTCAGATGGACCAAAAACGACGCATGCTCTGAAGCAAGTACGAGACGGAAGCTATTGGCTACTGGCTTTTGAACTTCCCTTTTCTAGTCCCGTCGTACGCGCTGTATGTCACCGCGTTCTGAACGGTCGGACTTTGGTTGGACATTGGGTTGACCATGTGTAGGCAAGACCACTTGAATGGAATTCCGTCAGAGTTCTGTCAGAGAAACCTTCGAAGTTTGTTCCGACGGCAAAACCGGTCGTGTGTACGCGGCACAACAGGTTTTCTTCCAAGATAGCCCTGTATTTGGCTCTATTCATCTTCCCTTCAACTCTTACCAGCTTCCCTGTCGAAGAAAAGTATCCCCACAACATGTTACTGCCACCACCGCGTTTCACAGTGGGGATGGTGTGTTCAGGGTGATGCGCAGTGTTAGTTTTCCGCCACACATTGAGTTTTGCTTTTAGGCAAAAAAGTAAAATTTTGGTCTCATCTGACCAGAGCACCTTCTTCCACATGTTTGCTGTGTCCCCCACATGGCTTCTCGCAAACTGCAAACAGGACTTCTTATGGCTTTCTTTTAACAATGGCTTTCTTCTTGCCACTCTTCCATAAAGACCAGATTTGTGGAGAGCACAACTAGAAGTTATTCTGTGGACAGATTCTCTCTCTGAGCTGTGGATCTCTGCAGCTCCTCCAGAGTTACCATGGGCCTCTTGGCTGCTTCTCTGATTAATGCTCTCCTTGCCTGGCCTGTCAGTTTAGGTGGACGGCCATGTCTTGGTAGGTTTTCAGTTGTGCCATACTCTTTCCATTGTCGAATAATGGATTAAACAGTGCTCCATGAGATATTCAAAGCATGGGATATTTTTTGATAACCTAACCCTGCTTTAAACTTCTCCACAACTTTATTCCTGACCTGTCTGGTGTGTTCCTTGGCCTTCATGATGCTGTTTGTTCACTAAGGTTCCACTAGATTTTAATTAGGGTCATCAGAGTAAAGGGGGCTGAATACAAATGCACACCACACTCTTCCAATATTTATTTGTAAAAATATTTGAAAACCATTTATCAATTTCCTTCCACTTCACAATTATGTGCCACTTTGTGTTGGTCTATTACATAAAATACATTTACATTTTTGGTTGTAACATGACAAAATGTGAAAAATGTCAGGGGGTATGAATACTTTTTCAAAGCACTGTATGTCGGGGTGAGGCGGACCCTGTGCTGACGTCACCAATGCCTGTCTGGAGTCGGCACCAGCGGCGTTTTTAATATTTAATGCGCTTACACTTCTGAAGTTTTGAAAGTAGTTTTCAGCTGCCCTGTGGCCCAGTCTCTGAAGGGAGGGGATCATGCTCTGCCTCAGTATGTCACAGTACATGTTGGCATTCATGGTTCCCTCAATGAACTGTAGCTCCCCAGTGCCGGCAGCACTCATGCAGCCCCAGACCATGACACCCCCACCACCATGCTTGACTGTAGGCAAGACACACTTGTCTTTGTACTCCTCACCTGGATGTCGCCACACACGCTTGTCACCATCTGAACCAAATAAATTTATCTTGGTCTCATCAGACCACAAGACATGGTTCCAGTAATCCATATCCTTAGTCTGCTTGTCTTCAGCAGGCTTTCTTGTGCATCATCTTTAGAAGAGGCTTCCTTCTGGGACGACAGCCATGCAGACCAATTTGATGCAGTGTGCGGCGTATGGTCTGAGCATTGACAGGCTGACCGCCTCACCCCTTCAACCTCTGCAGCAATGCTGGCAGCACTCATACGTCTTTTTCCCAAAGACAACCTCTGGATATGACGCTGAGCACGTGCACTCAACTTCTTTGGTCGACCATGTTGAGGCCTGTTCTGAGTAGAACCTGTCCTGTTAAACCGCTGTATGGTCTTGGCCACCGTGCTTCAGCTCAGTTTCAGGGTCTTGCTAATCTTCTTATAGCCTAGGCCATCTTTATGTAGAGCGACAATTCTTTTTTTTGCCGTTAGGTGCCATGTTGAACTTCCAGTCACCAGTATGAGAAAGTGAGAGCGATAACACCAAATTTAACACACCTGCTCTCCATTTACACCTAAGACCTTGTAACACTAACGAGTCACATGACACTGGGGAGGGAAAATGGCTAATTGGGCCCAATTTGGACATTTTCACTTAGGGGTGTACTCACTTTTGTTGCCAGCATTTTAGACATTACGTACCGGTACACACTGGTGCGATGTCAGAAATCGGATGTGATTCGCACCACCCATCAGTACCTGCTCATCTATGTTGCCTATCAGTGCCGCCTATCCGTGCCACCCATCAGTGTGGCATATTAGTGCCACCTAATCAGTGCCCATCAGTGCAGCCTCATTAGCGCACATCAGTGAAGGAGAAAAATTACTTATTTACAACATTTACTGACAGAGAATAAGAAAAAACATTTTTTTTTTCTTCTTTTTTTTTTTTTTGTAAAAAATAAAAAACCCAGCCAAAATAAATACCACCAAAAGAAAGCTCTATTTGTGTGAAGAAAATTTTTAAAAATTAATTTGGGTACAGTGTTGCATGACCGCGCAATTGTCTTTCAAATTGCGACAGCGCTGGAAGCTGAAAAATGGCCTGGGCAGGAAGGGGGGAAAGTGCCCAAAATTGAAGTGGTTAAACAAGGCGGATTGCCATTCTGTCAGTAGGGAAGGCATGTATCCTGTGTTCTGGCAGAACAGGGACATGGATCCATGCCTTCCCCTAGTAAAAGCACCTCCCACAGTTTCGAGAAACACCAGCTAGGCACAAAGTTAACCCTTTTATTGCCCCTGATATTAACCCCTTCCCAGTCAGTGTCATTAGTACAGTGACAGTGCATATTTTTCTAGCACGGATCACTGTAATAATATCACTGGTCCCCAAAAAGTGTCAAAAGAGTCAGTTAGTGCCACTGATCACCACCATTACTAGTAAAATAAATAAACAAAAATATTGCATAATTTGTAGACGCTATAACTTTTGTGTAAACCAATTAATATAAGTTTATTGCATTTTTTTAAACAAGAATATGTACCCTGTTTCCCCTAAAATAAGACCTAGCGTGTTTGTCGGTGATGGCTGCAATATAAGCCCTACCCCCCAAATAATCCCTACCCTGTTTCCCCGAAAATAAGCCTTGGGGGGTAGGGCATTTAATGCAGCCATCACCGACAATCACGCTAGGTCTTATTTTCGGGGAAACAGGGTAGCAGAATACATATTGGCCTAACTTGATGAAGAAATTAGATTTTTTTACATTTTTTATTGGATATGTGTTAAAACAGAAAGTAAAAATTATTGTTTTTTTTTTTTATTTTTAAATTGTCGGCCTTTTTTTGTTTTGTAGCGCAAAAAATACAAAACGCAGAGGTGATTAAATACCACCAGAAAAAAGCTCTATTTGTGGGGGAAAAAAGAACATACATCAGGCAACATCATAACTTTTTATTTCATTATATGTATGGTAATACTAATTACTCTGAAAACTAACCCAATAAATCAACATACTAAAAAATTAAATAAATGAGTAATATCAGTCCCTATAATTCCAACACCTGATTGAGTATCGACCAGTCTAAGGTCGCACAGTAGTACTGAATACTTACAAAATACTTGATGATTATTTATTGAGATTCCTGAATACCATATTGCAGGTGCCTCGCCCCTTTTACCTTCCTCTCAAGGTCCAAAAGCGTGGCTCTTTGCAAGCCCTGTGGACTGTGGACTCTCCTGGAGGGTGCGGAGGGGACATGCAAACATTTTGGGGACCATTGAATGCAGCTGTTTTTAGCAATCCTGGTTGTGCAATACATTATCACCTTTCCATCTTCGTAATGGTAAATATACCACCACACACATGGAAATGTACTTTTGAACACTATGGAATGTCCAACAATGTTTTGTATACTGCAAAATGTTAACGATGTTGTCTAAAATGAGAATTTTTTGATATATTTCCTAGAATTAAAAATCCCCCTGAAGAAGACCGGATACCCCAATGCATTTCGACCCATTTGATTTCTGGTCTTCTTCAGGGGGATTTTTAAGTCTAGGAAGTATATCAGAAAATTAAAATGTGGCTAGTAACATCACAATGTAATTGACATATCATGTTTTTATTGGTGCATTGTTTGCCATTGGTGATGTCTCATGTTGTTGTTTGTGTCGCCATAATTTATATTTTAAATCTACTTTATAATTGAATTCATTTGTTGCCTGAATAAAAGATTTTTAATTATTTTTCTCATAAAGTTTTTGCTGCTAAAAAAAAAAACCCTGGGGAACCTCCTTCATTTTCTGTACATTTTTGGGGTGTGCAGCCTGGTCGACTCTCATATATGTCTCTTTCCATTTTGAACATACATTTTATTTGGGAACACCATTCAATTGTCAGTTAAAGTAACGCAGTGCCGGATCGCAAAAAATGGCCTGGTCAGAAAGGGGGTAAATCTTCCGGAGGTTAATGGGTAAAGAAAAAAAAAAGTGGCGTTAAATATCACTTTAATTCCACTAGTATAACTGCAGGATTATCAGCCTCCCAGTCAAACATGGAAAGCACAGAATGTTACAATCCAGGCCATATTATTTGCATCATGAAAAAAATAGATTTAACTTTGATTATAATCTGCAATATTTCCATCCGCCACATGACCTAATTAGAACATATGCTGATGTGATCTCATCTGCCATTTTGTCAAATGCATTACATATGAGAAGCCTGTTCACAAAGATGGACCAGACGAAGACAACATGTTTTAAGAATTTCAGAGAGGAAAAGAAATTTAGAACACTTTCATATTATCATGCAACATATGAAGGAATAAACAATCGTGTCTGTGAACGGTTATTTTGGGATAATTATTTACATTTGTCATTTGTAGAGACAAGACACTTGTACCATGGGAAACATGGCTTATATCATAAGAAACATGTGTCAAGGAGGGTGAGCTATGCGATTCACCCTCAGGATACTGTGGCAGGAGCTGCGGGCATTCATGTTGCTAGGCGGCCATTTTCTTTGAGTTATTTTTACAATTTGGGATAGAACAGTCGGTTTTATAGACTTATGTACACAGAGATGTGGAGCTGATTTCTTCTTCATACAAAACAACGTAAACTCAACGCAGCTCAGAAGCAGCCTAAAGCAACTCCTTGAACAGCTAAAAGACAAAGCAACCTAAACAGAAGTGAAAGCATCCTGGAAGCACTATTCTACAACAGTCCTTACTAAAGCCAGCCATACACTAGCAGAAATTTGCTGGAAAATATTAGCTTTAAGAACATCCATTTCTGAATTTAGGGGAAATGACTTGGAAAACAATAAAAATGACATAAAAAAAAAAAAAAAAAGAAAAAAGAAGAGCAAAGAAAAGAAAAAAGCAACATCCATTTGACTTTCTGAACATTAGTGGGATCACATCAATGTTTTTTTCAACCACGGTGATGAAGAGCAGGATGGAATTTTTTTCTTGAATGAACAAATTTCTAACAGTGTAGATGATTTTCGTTAACGATGATTTTTGTTATGTTTTTCTCCCCTTACTTGTTTTTTTTTTTTTTCACATACACTCCCTCATGTAGTCCCTTTGTGAGAACACATAGACATTTTTTCTCCATTACTTTCACACCTTTACACATTTAACCAATCCCCTTTTTTGACACATTTTTTTCGGAACACCATGCACTTTCGGTGTACACATAGCCTATTGGATCATGCTGTGACCACTATGCTGGGCTCTGGGCGCTGTTCTCCTTCCTTGGAGGGTTTCCCCGTTTCAACCCCGGGGGAGACATCATGCCTTGTGCCCCCGTCTTCCTTGGCTGATACCTGGACTTGGCCTTGAGGTTGTTTGTAAGTATCCCAGTCTATCTCCACCTTGTTGGGACTTAATTCCCCTGCCCCCCCCCCCTTATTCTAAGGGTACTATCATTATTCCCTGTTTTTTCCTTCCTAGTACAATACCTCATAACACTCCTGATGAATGGCTGTAACGCCAGGAAATGCGTGTGCCACTAGATGTCAACATTTACTTGTTTTTATTACATTTGTCTTTCAATCGATTTATTATACCATGTATATTTGCCATGTCTACTTTTCATTTGTATTGCATGCAATGAGCAGCATATTTAGTGTAAGTCTGGTGATTACCTATCAATTTGATAGAAAATATCTGATATGTATTCTAAATTGTAATAAATAAATCATGTACTGTACTTTCATTTTTATGTTGTCACTTTCTCGCAACATGGCGTAGCCTCATTTAAAGTCCCACAAAATTCCTCCTTTTTATCTGCTAAATGAGGGATGGAGGCCGCCATGTGTTTCATACAGTGTGTGTCAGGTCACGTCCATTTACTGTTAACGAAAGTCCATATGCTCCAAAATCAAATGTTGAAAGCAAAAATTTTTTAAGTACCCTATATACTCGAGTATAAGCCGACCGAAATATAAGCCGAGGCACCTAATTTTACCACAAAAAATTGGAAAAACGTATTGCCCCGAGTATAAGCCTAGGGTAGAAAAATGCAGCAGCTACTGGGTAAACAATGCCCATCTGCAGCCTCATTGTGCCCATTTGCAGCCTCACTGTGCCCATTTGCAGCCTCATTGTGCTCATCTGCAGCCTCAGTGTGCCCATCTGCAGCCGTACCTTTGATTATTAAAACAGCCGGTGTCTCCCGCTGTGTCATGCAGTCTGTTCGGCCGTCCACTGTAACAAAGCCCCGCCTCCTCCTCCTCCCTGATAGAGGAACACTGATACAGTTTCCCAGCATTGTATCAGTGTTCCTCTATCACGGACGAGGAGGAGGCAGGGCTTTGTTAAAGTGGACGGCCGCACAGACTGCATGACACAGCGGGAGACACCGGCTGTTTTAGTAATGAAAGGTACGGCTGCTGTCTGGCTCACTTGAGTATAAGCCGGGGGGGGGGGTTCAGCCTAAAAAATTGGCTGAAAAACTCGGCTTATACTCGAGTATATACGGTATATTCAAACAATTTTCATCATGTCATTAAATGCACTGATGGGAATTTCCATGCAAATGTTTATTTGAAAATCCACTAGTGTATGGGCAGCTTAAAGTAGTTATAAGGCCTCATAGTTTTTCAAACCCCCCACCCCCCCACCCCTTATAGATATAGACACACTCCTAAACCTTGTGGACAGCCTTGCCAGAAGAGTTGAAGCTGTTATAGCAGCAAAGGGTGGGCCAACTCAATATTGAACCCTACAGACTAAGACTGGGATGCCATTAAAGTTCATGTGCGTGTAAAGGCAGTTGAGACAATACTTTTGGTAATATGGTATATATGACATATGTGACATATTAATAAAAGTGTATATTAATTGCACCAGCTCTAATTTCTACCACTGTACAATTGGACATCTAATAGCTCATGTTGCCCAAGGCTTACAACATCTGTAGCCTCTTGGAAACTGTCATGCTCTACACTATTATGTACTTGGTGGTGTATAATAGTGTAATAATAATAATAATACTTGCTCTATGCATATATTGTACGAGTCACAAGCTCCCAGGAACATCTGATCTCCATGGATTGGCGCAAACCCCTTGACATCCATGTTTAGATCATCTAAGTATATAATTATTGATCTGTCGGCCATGGCATCAATTGGTCACAAACAGAATGTGGTTTGCTGTGTCTAATAGGCCTGGTTTGTTTATTCCTCCCAGTTCAGCACTGAGAAGAATACATCCAAGTCCAGACTATTTCAAGCAGACGACGTATTCCATTCCATCCTGCATCAACAGCAGCCTATAATACGGCATCTCATACCAGAGAGCTCCAAGGCAGCTACATTCAGGTACTGCTTATCCCACAATACATTACTGCTGCCCAAATTAGATTTCTGAGCGAACTGCGGCAATTTTCGAGAGATACTTTTCATTTAGATCAGTGAAGGAAACGGTCCTGAAATGAAGCAAGTCATTTTTACTCTACAACTGAATATGGTTTTGTATATGGAGTGGAAAGCGTCAGTCAGAATATATTCCAGATCTCCAGAGATTCGGCATGTCAGTGCGGCATACGCTTGTTCCGCACATCATCATGCTTATTCATTAAGGCAGTGAAAGAACAATCTGTATGTGCAAATTACAGTAACCTAATGAATACCTGAAACCTGAATAAATCAAACCCATTTTTTTTTTTTTTTTATTGTAGAGAGTTACGGTTAGAATCTGATAATGTAGAACTGATTGGCTGTGGCGGGTTATTGCAATCCGGACACTTTAAAACCACTACCCCCTTCCTGACCAGAGCACTTTTTGCGATTCTGCACTGCGTCGCTTTAACTGACAATTGCGCGGTCGTGCGACGTGGCTGCCAAACAAAATTGACGTCCTTTTTTTCCCACAAATAGAGCTTTCTTGGTATTTGATCACCTCTGTTTTTATTTTTTGCGCTATAAACAAGAAAATAGCGACAATTTTGAAAAAATGCATTATTTTTTACTTTTTGCTATAATAAATATCCCCAAAAAATAATCAAAAAAACATTTTTTCCCACAGTTTAGGCTGATATGTATTCTCCTACATATTTTTGGTAAAAAAATCGCAATAAGCGATTATTGATTGGTTGCGCAAAAGTTATAGCGTTTACAAAATAGTGGATAGTTTTATGGCATTTTTATTAATAATTTTTTTTTTTTACTAGTAATGGCGGCGATCAGCGATTTTTATTGTGACTGTGACATTATGGCGGACACATCGGACATTTTTGACGCATTTTTGGACCATTGTCATTTATACAGCAATCAGTGCTAAAAAAATGCACTGATTCCTGTGTAAATGACACTGGCAGTGAAGGAGTTAACCACTAGGGGGAGGGGAGGGGTTAAGTCAGTACTAGGGGAGTGTTTTCTAACTGTAGGGGGGGTTGGGCTAGCTGTGACACGTCACTGATCTCTGCTCCCGATGACAGGGAGCATAGATCAGTGACACTGTCACTAGGCAGAACGGGGAGATGCTTGTTTACATCAGCATCTCCCCGTTCGTGATTGCCTCTCCATGAGGCGATCGCGGGTATCCCCGCAGCGATCGAGTCTGTGGGACCCACGACCCGACTCATGGAGCTCCCGGCTGGCGCGCACATAATGGCACGGCGGGAAATTCAAATGTTATTTTTGTAACTTTAGTAAACTCTCCATTTTTGATATGCGACTAGCATGCAAAAAAAATGGCACCCCAATCGCAGTGCGATTTTGCCACGATAAATCGCGCTGCAATCACTTTTTTCTGGTTTTTGGTTCCATAGACTTCAGTGGATCAAAAGAGTGTATTGAAAAATGCAAAATGCACCTGGAATATGCAAACTACAACCTGCATAGGTGTGAATCAGGCCTTAAAAGATAGAGGAAACTTAGAAGGTTTCAGCTTTTCTACACTGGAAACTTCGCAGTGTCGTTTTCCTTAACATGGTTGTAAAGATAGAAGGTTCTTTATCTTAATCCTTATAATTATGCTTATAAATGCTTATAAATGATAAAAAGCCTTCTGTGTGCAACAGAACCCCTCCCGGGTCTAGATCCAGCAATGTTGCTGGAGTGTTTTGGCTGCGTGGGACTCTCTCTCCTCATTGGCTCCTGCTGCTGTCAATCAAGGTCAGTCAGCCAACAAGGAGAGAAAGGGGGCAGGGCCAGGCAGCGGCCTCGTGTCTGAATGGACACAGAGTTGTGACTTGGCTCGGGTGCCCCCATAGCAAGCTGCTTGCTGTGGGGGCACTCAGAAGGAGGGAGGGGCCAGGAGCTCCAGCCAGGGACCCAAGAAGAGGAGGAGAGGAGGATCTGGGCTGCTCTGTGCAAAACCACTGCACAGAGCAGGTACAGTGCCTTGAAAAAGTATTCATACCCCTTGACATTTTGTCATGTTACAACCAAAAACATAAATGTATTTTATTGGGATTTTATGTGATAGACCAACACAAAGTGGCACATAATTGTGAAGTGGAAGGAAAATGATAAATGTTTTTCAAAATGTGGGTCAATACTTTGTAGAACCTCCTTTCGCTGCAATTACATCTGCAAGTCTTTTTGGGGATGTCTCTACCAGCTTTGCACATCTGGAGAGTGAAATTTCTGCCCATTTTTCTTTGCAAAATAGCTCAAGCTCTGTCAGATTGGATGGAGAGAGTCCGTGAACAGCAATTTTCTAGTCTTGCCACAGATTCTCAATTGGACTTAGGTCTGGACTTTGAATTGGCTATTCTAACACATGAACAGACATGTGCAGGATGAAAACATTCGTTTAGTTTAGTTTCGTTTCGATTCGTTATTTAACTAAATTCGTTTAGTTAAATTCATTGCATTCATTACATTCGCTTTCGGAATTTGTTTCGTTTCGTATTCGAATTCGAAAAAATTCGACCGTATTCGAAAAAAAACTATCAAATTCGAAAAAATTCTAACACATTCGAAAAAAGCTGTCAAATTCGAAAAAATTCTACCACATTCGAAAAAAACTATCAAATTCGAAAAAATTCTACCACATTCGAAAAAAACTGTCAAATTCGAAAAAATTCTACCACATTCGAAAAAAACTATCAAATTCAAAAAAAATTTTACTACATTCGAAAAAAATATCAAATTCGAAAAAATTCTACCACATTCGAAAAAAACTGTCAAATTCGAAAAAAACTATAAAATTCGAAAAAATTCTACCGCATTCGAAAAAAACAATAACTGAATTTGAAAAAGTAAACTATATATAACCATTTTGCGAAATTTGAAATTCGTATAGAATGAAATCGAATTCCAATAGAAAAGATTAGGATAGAATAGAAAGTATAAAAGAATAGCATAGAAAAACAATAGAACAGAATAGAAAAAAATATAATATATTGTATTCTAATCTTTTCTATTTGAATTCGAATTCATTCTGTACCAAATTCCAATTTTGGAAGATGGTTAAATATATATATTATATTTTTTTTCTATTCTGTTCCATTGTTTTTCTATGCTATTCTTTTCTATTCTATTCTAAACTTTTCTATTCGAATTTGAATTAATTCTATATAAAATTCGAATTTCGGAAGATGGCTTCTGAAATTCGAATTTCGTATAGAATGAATTTGAATTTGAATAGAAAAGAATAGACTAGAAAAACAATAGAATAGAACAGAATAAAATATAATATATATATATATTATATCTTATTCTATTCTGTTCTATTGTTTTTCTAGTCTATTCTTTCTACTCTATTTTAATCTTTTCTATTCAAATTCATTTTATACGAAATTCGAATTTTGGAAGATGGTTATATATATATATATATATATATATATATATATATATATATATATATATATATCTATATATATATCTATATATATATATATCTATATATATATATATATATATATATATATATATATATATATATACTATTTTTTTCTATTCTGTTCTATTGTTTTTCTATTATTTTCTATTTTATATTCTGATCTTTTCTATTTGAATTCAAATTCACTCTATACAAAATTCGAATTTCGGAAAATAGTTATATGGAAATAGAATGAAATCAAATTCTAATAGAAAAGAATAGAATAGAAAAACAATAGAACAGTAGAACAGAATAGAAAGAAATATTATACATATATATATATATTATACATATATATATAAATAAAAAAATTGGAATTTGGTACAGAATGAATTTGAATAGAAAAGATTAGAATAGAATATTTTATATTTTTTTCTATTCTGTTCTGTTGTTTTTCTATGCTATTCTTTTATATTATTCAAATTTCGTATAGAATGATTTCGCATTCAAATAGAAAAGATTGGAATAAAATAGAAAAGAATAGAAAAACAATAGACCAGCATAGAAAAAAATAAAATAAAATAAATAAATAAATAAATGAATGTAAATATATATATATATATATATATATATATATATATATATATATATATATATATATATATATATATACCGTATTTATCGGCGTATAACAAGCACTTTTTCCCCCTTAAAATCAGGGGAAAATCACGGGTGCGTGTTATTGCGATCCTGAGCTCGGCTCTTCTCGGCCACTTTCGGCTTCACTCGAGCGCCGCCCGAACCTAGCCGAGTATACTCGGCTAGGTTCGGATAGCTCCGCTCACAGTCACGCCCATCCCGAACGGGACTACGAGTGGAGCCAAAAGTGAACGAGAGCCGCCGAGAAGAGCTGAGGACCGGCTCTGTGTATTTTGGCTCCGGCGGCACCATTTTCAAATCGTGCTCTGCGATTTTGAAGCTCAGATCGCAGGGGATCACAGGATTTTGCGAGCTGCAAGGCTGCACTGGGACAAGGCTGCACTGGGATAAGGCTGCAATGGACACTGGGGAAGGCTGCACTGACAAGGCTGCACTGACAAGGCTGCACTGACATGGCTGCACTGGGGCAAGGCTGCACTGAGAAGGCTGCAATGATGGGCATTTAAATGTAAGTTTTTTCCCTTAAACTTCCCTCCTAAAAGTTTTTTTTCCTTAAAATTCCCTCCTAAACTTGGGGTGCGTGTTATACGCCGATGCGTGTTATACGCCGATAAATACGGTAATTTTTTTTGTTTTATTCTCTTCTATTGTTTTTTTATGTTTTTCTTTTCTATTATTTTATATTCTATAATAGTCTTTTCAATTCAAATTCTCTCTATACGAAATTCGAATTTCGGTACATGGCTTCTGAAGTTTGAATTTCCTATAGAATGAATTCGAATTTGAATAGAAAAGATAGAAAACAGATATATATATATATATATATATATATGTATATATATATATATATATATATATATATATAATATACACATACACACATATATATATATATAACCATCTTCCGAAATTAGAATTTCTTATAAAATGAATTCGAATTTGAATAGGAAAGATTAGAATAGAGTAGAAGAGAAAAGACTAGAAAAACAATAGAACAGAATAGAATAAAATATATATATTATATTTTATTCTGTTCTGTTCTATTGTTTGTCTAGTCTATTATTTTCTATTCTAATCTTTTCTATTCAAATTCAAATTCATTCTATACGAAATTCCACTTTCAGAAGCCATCTTCCGAAATTCGAATTTCGTATAGAATGAATTTAAATTCGAATAGAAAAGTTTAGAATAGAATAGAAAAGAATAGCATAGAAAAACAATGAAACAGAATAGAAAATATATATATATATATATAAATATATATATATATATATATATATATATATATATATAAAAATCTTCCAAAATTCGAATTTCATATAGACCGAAATCAAATTTGAATATAAAAGATTAGAACAGAATAGAAAATAATAGAAAAGAATAGACTAGAAAAACAATAGAACAGAATAGAAGAAAATATAATATATATATTATATTTTCTTCTATTCTGTTTTCTATCTTTTCTATTCAAATTCGAATTCATTCTATACGAAATTCAAACTTCAGAAACCATGTACCGAAATTCGAATTTCGTATAGAATGAATTTGAATTGAAAAGACTATTATAGACTATATTATATATATATATATATATATATATATATATATATATATATATATATATATATATATATATATATATATATATATATATATATATAATTTTTTTTTTTTATTATTCTCTTCTATTGTTTTTTTATGCTTTTCTTTTCTATTATTTTACATTTTATAATAGTCTTTTCAATTCAAATTCGAATTCATTCTATACGAAATTCAAACTTCAGAAGCCATGTACCGAAATTCGAATTTCGTATAGAATGAATTTGAATTTGAATTGAAAAGACTATTATAAAATATAAAATAATAGAAAAGAAAAGCATAAAAAAACAATAGAAGAGAATAATAAAAAAAAATATATATATATATATATATTCTATTGCTTTATTATTTTATATTCTATCTTATTGTTTTTTTTTTAGAAAAACGTTTTCTATTTTTTTCGAATTTGATTATGTTTTCGAATATGTTTTCAAATTCGATTCGAATATGTTTTCGAATTCGTTCGTTTTTTTTCGGATTCGTTTAAATTCTTTACTTTTGTAATTCGGAAATTCGGATGCATCCGAATTTCCGAATAATGAAAAATTCGTCCGAATTTCGATTCGGAACGAAACGAAATGCACATGCCTACACATGAATATGCTTTGATCTAAACCATTCAATTGTAGCTCTGGCTGTATGTTTAGGGTCGTTGTCCTGCTGGAAGGTGAACCTCTGCCCCAGTCTCAAGTCTTTTGCAGACTCTAAAGCCCCGTACACACGAGCGGAATGTCCGACAGAAAAAGTCAGACGGAAGCTTTTCATCGTTTATTCCGATCCTGTGTATGCCTCATCAGACTTTTTTTTCGAAAATTCTGACGGACCTAGAAATGGAACATGTTCTAAATATTTTCGACAGAACCAATTCCTATCGGGAAAACCGCTCGACTGTATGCTGTTCCGACGGACCAAAAACGACGCATGCTCTGAAGCAAGTACGAGGTGGAAGCTATTGGCTACTGGCTATAGAACTTCCTTTTTCTAGCCCCGTTGTACGTGCTGTACGTCACCGCATTCTGGACAGTCGGACTTTAGTCAGACTTAGGGTTGACCGTGTGTAGGCAAGACCGCTTGAATGGATTTCCGTCAGAGAAACCTTCGGAGTTTATTCCGACGGCAAAACCGGCCGTGTGTACGCGGCATAACAGGTTTTCTTCTAAGATTGCTCTGTATTTGGCACCTTTCATTTTCCCATCAACTCTGAACAGCTCCCATGTCCCTGCTGAAAAAGAGCATCCCCACAAAATGATGCTGCCACCACCATGTTTCACGGTGGGGATGGTGTGTTCAGGGTGATGTGCAGTGTTCGTTTTCTGCCACACATAGCGTTTTGCTTTTAGGCCGAAAAGTTCAATTTTGGTCTCATCTGACCAGAGCACCTTCTTCTACATGTTTGCTGTGTCCCCCACATGGCTTCTTGTAAACTGCAAATGGGAATTCTTATGGCTTTCTTTCAACAATGGCTTTCTTCTTGCCACTCTTCCATAAAGGCCAGATTTGTGGAGTACACGACTAATAGTTGTCCTGTGGACAGATTCTCCCACCTGAGCTGTGGATCTCTGCAGCTCCTCCAGAGTTACCATGGGCCTCTTGGCTGCTTCTCTGATCAATGTTCTCCTTGCCCGGCCTGTCAGTTTAGGTGGAAGGCCATGTCTTGGTAGGTTTGCAGTTTGCAGTTATGGATTGAACAGAGCTCCGTGAGATGTTCAAAGCTTTGTATATTTTTTGATAACCTAACCCTGCTTTAAACTTCTCCACAATTTTATCCCTGACCTGTCTGGTGTGTTCCTTGGCCTTCATGATGCTGTTTTGTTCACTAAGATTCTCTAACAAACCTCTGAGGGATTCACAGAACAGCTGCATTTATACTAAGATTAAATTACACACAGGTAGCCTCTATTTATTAATTAGGTGAATTTTGAAGGCAATTGGTTCCACTAGATTTTAGTTTGGGGTAACAGAGTAAAGGGGGCTTTACAAATACATATGCACGGCATACAAATACAAATGCACGGCACACTTTTCAGATATTTATTTGTAAAAAAAACTGAAAACCATTGATCATTTTCCTTCCACTTTACAATTATGTTCCACTTTGTGTTGGTCTATCACATAAAATCCCAATAAAATACATTTACGTTTTTGGTTGTAACATGACAAAATGTGGAAAATTTCAAGGGGTCTGAATACTTTTTCAAGGCACTGTATGTATAACATGTTTGTTATTTTTAACTAAAAAAAAAACAAAAACGAGACCTTAGTATCACTTTTACATGCTCCCCAATAGGGTCCCCCTCCTGCCCCAGGCCCCATAGCAGCTGCTTGGACTGTTATGGCTATTGTTACAAACGAGCTTAGCATGACATGTGTAATGTAAGCTGAATTGTCTGCTATAAACTTTCTCAGAAATTGTTTGTTCCTGAAGTTACCTTATTAAGTGAATTCATTAGAAAGCTCTTTTTCCATAACTCTGATTGCATACTTGAGCAGAATACTAATGGCTAAAGCAGTGGAGTATTTTCATGGAGAACCTAACATATTTCAGCAGCTGCGCTCAATAGGTAAAGTTTAATATCTACACGGCCACAGAATTTGTAATAAAGTTTACTAACCATATTATTAAATTTGTAGGGTCAGTAGTGTGTGCATTTTAAACAGCAAAACCAAAGTCTCACTTTAAAGTAAACCTGTCATTTGTTCAGGCAGGGCCATATTAATGTCCCACTTTCCTTGGCTCACCCATTCATTTACTAGAAGTGGAGAAAAGATATCCTATGCAAGCCACCCTAGGTGGGGCTTACACAGGGCTGAGGATCTGAAGTGTAACTAGAACCTTTAGGGCCCCGATGCAAGAAACCATAAAGGGTCCCCCTGACCGCTGGGGCCCTTTCCTCTGTTTCCAGGGCAAGAAACCACTCAGGGCCACACAGACCGCCAAGGCCCTTTCCATTGGTCCTGGGGCCGTTTCCTCTGGTTCTCCTGGCCCTTCCCTCCGATCCCGGGGCCCTTTACAAGCCACAGTTCACACTGCTGCGACTTATCATACGACTTGCAACTCAAAATCACATGATCAGTCAAAACACATTTATTTCAATAGGTGCCGTCTACTACTGTTCTGCGACTTTGGTGTGATTTGAGTACCATAGTCTGCAATGTTAAATCACAAAAGTCACAAGGCAGTTACAAAAAAAACGCAACCAAGCCACATGGCTTTGGGGTCACAGAAGTGTAAACTGAGCTGTACAGTCCCCCAGCGGGACCCTTTTATATGTTCTGCACTGGACCCCTTCCTGCTGTCTTGGGGCCCCCCACAGTGGCAGAATGCCAGGGCCGGTCACAAGTGCAACCTTTGCACCCCTGGTAGTTCTGCCACTGCTGAGGACCCTAATTCCCCCAATGTGACTGTGCTGGAGTAGTCACCAAGCAGTCAAAGACAAAAAGTCATTTCCCTCCATACCTGGAAGTACTGAGTTCTCCAGAGCTGAATATAGTGGCAGGGCGCAAATGAAACATGAGTATTTTCTGCTGGGGAGGGAGGAATTAAAGAAAACCTGTTTCTCTGAAGTGCATTGGGCAAAGAGCATGTTTAAAATTATGTAGAAAATGTGCGCTAAGTTAATAAATATATAAAGCAGCTAAAAGCAGTGCTATAAATGTAACAAGTAAAGTGCTAAAATACAATATGAAACATCAAACCATCAGGCTTGCAAAAGTGCAAAATTGTATTGGAATAATTCATCAAAAATGATGAACTACAAACTGTGACAATAATAAAAGTGCAACGAAAAAGTAAAGTGCATATGAGTGTCCAAACATCATACATGACATAAAAAAGAACAGATGTATAGTCCATTGTGAACAGAAAAAATCCCATCACAAAACCGTTAACATATGATCTTCCAACATGAGTGCAAAGAAATCCACCACCGGCTATTAATGATCACCACGCCTCTTAACGAACCTACAATGGCCATGAGATGTCACCACAGGCTGAACAATCACGGGGGGGGGGGGGACTCCATAGTTAGTATTAATGTGGTACCAAGAAAAAAAAGACACATCTCAATCGTGAAGTCCATAATAAACGTTGATGTTTATTAAAAGCTTACAGATTCCAACTGACAAGCTCACTTTTACAGCAGGCTGATGGTTCTAAAACACAGAGCACTAGCAGTGCCCGATAACTATTGTGGATGGACGCCGTGAGTGGCCACGCCCCTACGCGTTTTGTCAGCAGTGACAATAAAATGGCACTAAACCCTCTTATCCTTGACAGCCAAGGAAGCTGCCATCGTAGCCTGTTTGATCTGTAGTTGTCATGGTGCCGCACATGTGGTCAGTTAAGACTCCAGCCATGTGATGGCTTGAAAGTTCAGGTGACAGCACAAGCAACAGTGACAGTTATCATTTACGGTATGCATTAAATGTAACAGTTTGAGAAAACAGGTAAATTGACGGTTTTGGTTCCACTTAAAAACAAAAAAAAACTTTAGGAGAAATATTGGAGTTGCCATTGTTGACCTCCTCCCAAAAATGGTAGTTGTCTGGCTTTTATACTGATCCACTGGATTTAACATTTTATGGGTCATTGACGCAGAAAAAAGTATAAATTCGGTCAGAAGTCCTAATCAACATACTTGTTTTGAGTTAGTGACTTAAAACTAGACATGTGCACAGCCAAAAAATTCGTTCATTTTCGTTTCATTCGTTTATTATTTTTTTCGTTTTTCGGGTCATTCGTTATGATAGCGATTCGTAAATTCGTTCATTCGTAAATGCGTTCATTCGTACATTCGTACATTCATAAAATTTGTAAATTAGAAAATTCGGAAATTTGTAAATTCGAAGTTTGAAAATCCAAAAACCCGAAAATTCAAAAATCTGAAATAGTAACCAAGTATTAAATTATAGGTATTGTAATTTCCTTTCAAATTTGACTGTCAGTGAACGTAACAAATACGAATTTACCTGAAGTTACGAATAATCCAAAATGAATGCTGCATCTAAACAAATGGAACGGAACAAATTAATAATAAATAATAATAATAAAACGTTGTTATTATTATTATTATTATTGTTATTTATTATTATTAATTCATTACGTTCCATTCCGTTTTTTCAGGTCATTCATAACTTCGGATAAATTTGTATGTGTTACGTTCACTAACAGCCAAATTTGAAAGGAAATTACAATACCTATAATTTAAAAGTTACTAGTAATTACTAATAGTTAAGTTATTATTAGTTAACTATTATTTCAGATTTCCGAATTTTCGAATTTACAAATTTACAAATTCACTAATTTACTAATGTACGAATGTACGAATGCCCAAATTTACGAATGTCCAATTTTATCGAATTTCCAAATATTCGGAAAAAATTCGTTAAACGTTAACGTAAACGTTAATTCGGATATTCCTGAATTAACGAATTTGTCGAAATTCGTTAAAAAAACGAATTCGGAACGAAACGAATTGCACATGCCTACTTAAAACAATGATGCACTGGGTAGGATTTACTAAAGGCAAGACTGTGCAATTTGCAAGTGCCGTTGTTCCAAGGCTTGAATAATGAGATGAAGCTTCACTTTGCAAAGAATAGTCAATAGCAAGGTAAAAAAAAAACAGCATTTTTGTTTGCACATGATTGGAAAATGAAATTCAACAGAGCTTCCCTCATTTATTAAGCTCTGGAGCACCTGCACTTGAAAAGTACACAGTCTATTTGTCTTTAGTAAATCCACCCCATAAAGTCAGCATGAGATCCAGGCATCAACAATGGTGGCCTCGATCTCTCTCTCTCAGGAAAGGTTTCCTTTGAATAAGATGACATGCCCTCGAAATGAGAAGGAGGAAGGAACATGGACCAAAAATGAGTTCAAGCTTACCTAGAATCGCAGAAA